>CM033722.1:8068542-8753228 GCA_019671005.1 Hibiscus mutabilis
AGAGGCTTGTCGAAATCCTCCTTGCCCTTGATGCTTGTCGAAAAATCTCTCCTCTTGCCCTACTTGGACTTGCCGAAATTTCCCTCTTGCTCTCTCTATTCATCTTGTCGAAATCTCCTTGGTATTTATAGGGCTAGGCCAAAGTCCTTCTTTGAGGAGGAGTTTGAGTTGGAATTAAATTATCTTTAAAGAATATAATTCTTTATTATAATTTTATTCCTATTAGAACTTCTCCTATCCTCTTGGAATTTAATTCTTCTTTAATCTCTGCATGGCAATCAAATTCCTTTGGGCTTGGGCCTTGCTCCATGTTATCTTGGGCTTGTAAAGTCATGAATTTCGACATCCATATTGCTTTTGGTCTTTGTCGACAAATGCCATGGCAACTAGCTCGACGCCTCCTTCATGCACCGCCTCGCAACTAGCTCGGCATTGCTTTGGCAAGTGATCCTGCACATACACACACAAAAACACACCAAAGCAGCATCTATTTCCACAAAAATCACCAAGTTATGTAATCAAGTTCAACGCTTGAAGGAAACATGGATTAATGCATGAATGACTAACTATGCAACTAATATGAGCCTAAGTCTAACAAAGAATATGAGTAACACTTTATGGTAGATGAAGGAATAGTGCTCCCATAAGATTTCATCCAAGGGAATTGAAGTAGACAAAGCCAAGGTGGACGTGATCGAGAGATTACCCCACCAAATTCGGTTAAAAGAATTCAAGTTTTCTGACATGCAGGTTTTTACAGAGGTTCATTCATAACTTTTCTAAAATCACTAAACCTTTGTGTAATCTGCTTGAACAGATAAAGTCTTCGATTTTGATGATTCTTGCACTCAAGCATTTGAAACCCTAAAGAAAAAGCTTGCCTCGCACCCATTGTTGTTCCACCGTTGGACGCTACCTTTTGAGCTCATGTGATGCAAGTGATTTCGCGGTAGGAGCAGTCCTAGGCCAACGCACGTAAGACATTCCATGTGATATACTACGCTAGTAAAACTCTTAACGATGCTCAAGTGAATTACACAACAACGGAGAAAGAGTTACTAGTCAGTAGTTTTCGATTTGACAAGTTCCGATCCTATTTAATTGGTACAAAGGTAATTGTTCATACGGACCATTCGCAATCAAATACTTATTTGCTAAAAAGGATGCTAAACCTCGCTTGATTCGTTGGATATTACTTTTACAAGAATTTGATATTGAAATTAAGGACAGAAAGGAACAAAAAATCAAGTGGC
The DNA here is from genome assembly GCA_019671005.1 of Hibiscus mutabilis. Lineage (NCBI taxonomy): Eukaryota > Viridiplantae > Streptophyta > Magnoliopsida > Malvales > Malvaceae > Hibiscus > Hibiscus mutabilis. Next base: position 8,069,796 of record CM033722.1, read on the forward strand.
CGATCACTTATCACGCTTGGAACGCAATAGGGAGGAGGACGCGATCTAGAGATATGTGATGCATTCCCGGATGAACAAATTCTAATCGCCTCGAAACCCTTGACGCCTCGGCAGCCCATGACGCCTTGGAAACCATGGAAGCACACGCCTCGGCAACTCTGACGCCGCAGCAGAGACTTTGACGAGCACGCCAAAGAATTTTGGGAGCAGACACTACGACAAAGACATGCCCCGCAATACCTTGGTACGCAGATTTAGTTAACTTCCTTGTTTGTGGTATTTTTCCGTATGGCATTACTCACCAAGGGAAGAAGCGGTTCCGCCATAATGCTAAGCATTACTTTTGGGACGAGCCTCTTTTTGTTTAAACAATGTGCAGATCAAAGTTATACGCCGATGTGTCCCCAAGAAGAGCAATGTAATGTACTCCGACAATGCCATTCTTCACCCTATGGAGGACATTTTGGAGGAACTCGCATCACGCCAAAGTCTTGCAATCCGGGTTGTATTGGCCAACATTGTACAAAGATGCCCAAGACTTTTACAAGCAATGTGATCGCTGCCGAAGACGGGCAATATCTCTAGGCGACATGAGATGCCACTCCGCAACATCATCGAGGTGGAACTGCTCGATGTATGGGGATCGATTTTATGGGACCTTTCCCATCTTCATTCGCAACCTCTACATCTTACTCGCCGTCGACTATGTGTTTAAATGGGTAGAGGCAGCTGCAGCTTCCCAACGACGATTCCAAGACCGCAACGATTCCTCGCAAAAAACATATTTACACGGTTTGGGATGCCGAGAGCAATTATCAGCGACGGGGCAAGCATTTTGACAATAGACTAATTGCCAAGATGTTGCAACGCTCGCATATCACACAAGATCGCCACGGCATATCACCCACAAACCAACGGGCAAGCAGAAATTTCCAACCGGAGTTGAAGGGAATACTCGAGAAAGTTGTAAATCCTCAAGGAAGGATTGGTCATTAAGACTAGATGACGACTTTGGGCATATCGCACCGCATTCAAAACACCATTAGGTATGTCCCCTTCCGGCTTGTCTATGGTAAAACATGTCATCTACCGTGGAAATCGAGCACAAGGCGACTGGGCAATCAAGACCGTGAATATGGATTGGGAAAGTGCCGGACAAAAGCGCTTGATGGATCTCAATGAGATAGAAGAATTTCGTGCACTCGCCTATAACAATGCACGAATATACAAGGAGAAAACAAAGCGATGGCATGACAAGAAACTATTGCCACGGCAATTCACGCCAGGGCAACTAGTTCTCCTATTCAATTCTCGCTAAAACTTTTCCCGAAAGCTGAAATCAAGATGGTCGGGACCATTTGAAGTCGTCAAACCATTCTCCCATGGTGCTGTGATAATCAAGTCCATCTCTCGACAACCATGAATTCAAAGTTAATGGACAAAGATTGAAGCACTACAATGGTGCCCATGTGGAACGTAACAAGGAAGTGGTCAACTTAGGAGATGCATGAGCATGCTCTCCTCTCAAATTTCCTTTTTCTTTTTCTTTTTATTTTTTATTTTTAATTTTAGGAGATATTTTATTTTTTCTTCATTATCTTTAGTTTTCAGGTTTTCTTTATTTTCTTTTTTCACAACAAGACTCACAACTACTATGCTAAGGAAATTTACGCCAAGATCATTGCCCCGCAACCAATGAAGAAGATGCCGCGACAACTTACTTCATGCATGCACAAGCTGATGCCACGGCAACCAACCCCAAGATGCCACGGCAACCAAAGTCAAGACATCCCGCAACAAGAAAACAACCATTGCATTCAAGCAAGAAAATCAAGACGCCAACTAGAAGGAAACTAATCATCTACGATGACGAACTCTCAAGTAAGTCCTCGTATGCATTTTATTTTTATTTTTCGTTATTTTTATGCATGCATTGAGGACAATGCCTCACTCGAGTTTGGGGGATTGTTATTAGTAATTACCATGTTTAGTTACATTAATCTTAAGCATTACATTTAGGATACATAAATTGCTTGCCATGCCTTTAATTGGAACAAGAATTGCTTAGATTTGATGAATATTCAATGATGACTTTACCAATGCACTTAATTGATAGAATTTTTATTCTAGGATAACCATGAAAAACTTAGAATTTTACTATGATGCTAAATTTGATGAAACACTGTTGTGGTTTGATTGATTTAAGGAGTTCTAGTAAACTTAGGTTGATAATTAACTAATTGGGGGATTAGAATAAAATTGGATGAATGCTAGAGGTGCCCGAAATTGGCTCTAGCATGTGTTAAAAATTGATCACTAGAGGTGCCCGAAACTGGCTCTAGGAGGCGTTAAAATTTTTTTCTTAAACTAGAGGTGCCCAAAAACCGCTCTAGTCGATTAAATTAACTTAAGAAAACTAAAAATAAAACACTAGAGGTGCCCAAAATTGGCTCTAGTTAAAACATGTTAAAAAGAACCCATCAAGTAATTTGAAAACCTATTGTTTGCATAGAATCCGAAAAATCAACTTGCACACAACTCCGCACACACTCACAAGCATTATAGTTTGATTCCGAGTAATTCCTCGCTTTTCTGAAAAATAAAAAGCCAATCATACTTTGTGCCCCGGTTCGTAGAATTGAAATCAAGTTCAAAGCTAAGTTTGTGAAAATTTGAAGTCTTGGCAGGTAATTATGAGTTTGCATTGCTTGAGGACAAGCAATAGTTCGAGTTTGGGGGTGTGATAAGTGTTCAAAAGTACTATTTTTCTTACCCTTTTACTCATATTATTGTTAGACTTAGGCTCATATTAGTTGCATAGTTAGTCATTCATGCATTAATCCATGTTTCCTTCAAACGTTGAACTTGATTACATAACTTGGTGATTTTTGTGGAAATAGATGCTGCTTTGGTGTGTTTTTGTGTGTGTATGTGCAGGATCACTTGCCAAAGCAATGCCGAGCTAGTTGCCGTGGCAAAGGCATGAAGGAGACGCCGAGCTAGTTGCCATGGCATTTGTCGACAAAGACCAAAAGCAATATGGATGTCGAAATTCATGACTTTACAAGCCCAAGATAACATGGAGCAAGGCCCAAGCCCAAAGGAATTTGATTGCCATGCAGAGATTAAAGAAGAATTAAATTCCAAGAGGATAGGAGAAGTTCTAATAGGAATAAAATTATAATAAAGAATTATATTCTTTAAAGATAATTTAATTCCAACTCAAACTCCTCCTCAAAGAAGGACTTTGGCCTAGCCCTATAAATACCAAGGAGATTTCGACAAGATGAATAGAGAGAGCAAGAGGGAAATTTCGCAAGTCCAAGTAGGGCAAGAGGAGAGAATTTTCGACAAGCATCAAGGGCAAGGAGGATTTCGACAAGCCTCTTCCTTCATCTTTGTTCGATTGGGTTCATGCTAGGGATTAATTATCTTGTGTTTCTTTGGAACCTAGCCATGAACTAAATTTACTTGGCTATGGTTATTGTGTTTTGTGGTTGTGAGAAACTATTGGTTTTTGTTTAGGTAATAAGAGTTTGCACTTTTCTATTTCAAGGTTTATTCATTCTTGATTCTTATTATTGTTTGCAGTGAATTGGGAGAGGATCTCGTGATTTCATCCATTTATCTAATATCGGGAGAGTTAGATTCAAGAAACGAATGAATATGATCTTTATGCAATCCAATGATGGTGAAGATTAATCCGGCTTAGGAATAAGTTAAGGATTTCAACGGCTAAGAGGAGCGCAAGATTGGTTGTTGTTCACCCTTGATTCACGCAGGGATGTATTATCAAGGCATGCACAAGTAGCTAGAGTTTCGACTTAGGGATAAGAAGAAACCATTGAAGAACGCTCCGCCAACCTTGAAGTTGCTGCCCGATCGCCCAAGTAGTTGGCCAACTAGTCGCCCAAGCAACCATCAATTAGTTGCCAAGGCAACCCCGTTGTGCAAGTCGCCACGGCAACTGAGTTGCCCATGCACTCTTTTACCAAGACAATCCAATCGGCTATCACACCTCAACTCACGATAACCTAGCCTATCTCTCTCAATTGAATTCATCTTTTATTTTATTTTATTGCTTTCTAGATTAGTAATTAGTTAAACTTCGATAATCCTTTACTTGTGTTTTTACTTTTTACAGTGCAAGAGACTAGATTCTTGAAGTGGCACCAATCCCTGTGGAGACGATATCTTTTATACTATAACTTGCGACGTGTATACTTGCACATTTGCGTAGCACTTATTACGCGCAACAGGTACGCAAAGAGGAACAATGGGGAAAATTGAGGTGCCCCTATTGATCGGACCGAATGAATATGTGATCGATTTTGTGGTGATGGACATAAAACCATCTTACAGCTGCCTATTGGGAAGACCATGGATCCACTCCGCAGGAGTTGTCCCCTCATCGTTGCATCAGAAATTAAAATTTGTAGTCGAAGGTAAATTGGTCACAGTAGAGGCTGAGCAGGAGATTGTTGCTTCCGTGACATCAGACGCCCCCTACATTCAAAATGATGAAGATGCTGCAGAATGCTCGTTCCGAGCATTGGAACTAGTGAATGCCACGTTTGTTTCAGAGGGAAGTCGGATCCCCTACCCCAGGTTATCTAATTGTACCAAGATGACCGTCGCAGAAACTTTAGGCCGATGAGCCAAAGTAGGAAAAGGGCTGGGGAAGAAATTACAAGGAAACCTAAGAGCCAAGAATATGATAACCAAGAAGGATCGTTTTGGGCTGGGTTACCAACCAAGTGTCCAACAGAGAAAAGAGGAATACAAAAGAAAGGAAGAGCAAAGAAAAGCCAGATTCAAAGGAGAAGACATTCCGTGGAGACCAATGTCCTTTCCTAGTTTAAAAACCACTTTTGTCTCCGGAGGATTCTACCAGCCAGGTCAAGAGGTTGAAGAAGCAATTAAGGAAAATGAAGTACTCAACCAGGAGGAGATACTCAATGAATCATTTGAAGAGATGTACATCAACATGATAGCTGGAAAAGACCAAGGCAGCAAAATGTTGACCAACATCTGCCCCTGCCGTCCCGGGAAAATACTCGATAACTGGAGCTGAATTGATCTACCTGTAGTTTTTAGGAATAGATCAGAGTAATGCTCCGAATCAAACTTTTGTTTTTGCCCGTAAACAATGGGGATCTCTTGTATGGGGGACCTATGTTAACTTTTTTATTGAAATGAAAATATCCCCACTTTCCTAAAATGACCAAAGTTTCATTTATTTCATTCATGCATTCTTCTTGTTCATTCCCTTCATATAAAGCCGTCTCCTTCCCAATACAATTCATTCTCATTTAATGCAGGTCGCTCATGATTGACGATATGAATGATACCGGATCCAATCCTGGAGTGAATTTTGAATGCCCTGAGGTCTCAGAGGGAATTGAGGAAGGATATGACGAGATAGAAGGTGAGGTCCCGGAAGAGTTGAAGAGAATGGTGGCCAACGAAGAAAGGTAGATCATGCCCCACCAAGAAGAAACAGAAATTGTAAACTTGGGGACTGAAGAAGAGAGAAAAGAAATAAAAGTAGGAACGACGATTTCCTCAAAAACCAAGCACGAGCTGATAACCCTACTTCAGGAATTCAAGGATGTCTTCGCCTGGACTTATCAAGATATGCCAGGGTTGAATACCGATATAGTGGTGCACAAATTGCCAACAAAATCGGAGTGCAAACCAATACAACAAAAACTTCAGAGAATAAGACCAGACATGTCGTTAAAAATCCGAGAGGAAGTGAAAAAACAGTTTGATGTCGGTTTCTTGAAGGTAGCCAAATACCCCGAATGGGTTGCAAACATTGTACCGGTACCAAAGAAAGACGGGAAAGTTTGTATGTGTGTAGATTATAGGGATCTAAACCGAGCCAGCCCTAAGGACAACTTCCCCTTACCACATATTGACACGCTGGTTGACAACACTGCAGGGCATTCATGGTTTTCATTCATGGACGGCTTCTCAGGGTACAACCAGATAAAGATGGACCCTAACGACATGGAGAAAACTGCGTTCATAACCACGCGGGGGCACTTTTTGTTATCGAGTGATGCCGTTTGGGCTAAAGAACGCAGGGGCAACATACCAAAGAGTAATGGTGACTCTTTTCCATGACATGATGCACAAAGAAATAGAAGTATATGTGGACGACATGATTGCCAAATCCCGAACAGAGGAAGAGCACCTACAGAACTTGAGAAAACTATTCCAAAGACTACGGAAGTACCAACTGAGGCTCAATCCTGCCAAGTGTACCTTCGCCGTTACTTTTGCAAAACTCTTAGGGTTCGTGGTAAGCAGAAGAGGGATTGAGATCGATCCAGATAACGTGAAAGCCATCCAGGATCTCTCACCACCCCGCACTTAGAAGGAAGTTCGCAGTTTCCTGGGGAGGCTGAATTATATCTCTCGTTTCATTTCCCAATTAACCGACCGATGTGACCCGGTCTTCAAACTTTTTAGAAAGAATAATCCTGGTGTGTGGGGTGAGGAATGTCAAAGAGCCCTAGAAAAGATCAAAAAGTACCTGACAAATGCTCTAATTCTAGTCGCACCAGTACCAGATCGACCATTAATTCTCTACCTGACAGTTTTTGAGAATTCAATGGGATGCGTATTGGGGCAACACGATGAGTCAAGAAAAAGGGAGCAAGCCATCTATTACCTAAGCAGGAAATTCAATGATTACGAAACGCGGTACCCGCCAGTACATAAGCTATGTTGTGCTCTAGTTTGGGCTACCAAGTGGCTTAGACAGTATATGCTGTACCATACTACTTGGTTGATATCCAAGCTAGACCCATTGAAGTTCTTAATGGAAGCGCCAGCACTAACGGGAAGGATGGCCCGATGGCAGATGCTCTTATCCGAATTTGATATTGTATACGTTAACCAGAAAGCCGTAAAGGGGAGTGCCGTAGCAGATTTCCTAGCTAGTCGTGCTTCGGACGACTATGAGGCATTGAACTTTAATTTCCCAGACGAAGACTTGATGTGCATTACAACCGAGGAAGAGGTTTCAGATGATAAATCATGGAAACTTTACTTCGATACGAGCAGATTGGAGCAGTGCTAATTTCTCCTGAGGACGTCTATTATCCTTTCACCAGCAGATTGGAATTCTTCTGCACTAACAATATAGCTGGATACGAAGCTTGCATTATGGGACTGAACTCAGCTATTGAGAGAAAGATTAAGGAACTTCGAGTATTCGGAGATTCATCCTTAGTAATTTACCAATTGCGCGGGGAATGGGAAACCAGGGACCCAAATTTGGTCAAATATTATGAATTGATTCAAGAGCTCACCAAAGAATTCGAAAAGGTCAGCTTCAATTACCTGTCCCGAGAAGAAAATCAGATGACAGACGCCTTGGCATCCATGTTTAAAACAAACACTGGGGCAGAAATGAAGCCCATTGAGATGCGGATGTTTGAAAGGCCTGCTCATTGTTGTAATGTACAGGAAGAGATCGATGGAAACCCATGGTACTATGACATCTTGCAATATGTCAAGCTTCGAAAGTATCCAGAAGGGGCAAACGACAATGACAGAAAGACACTCAGAAAAATGGCAACAAGATATGTCCTAGATGGGGAAATCCTATATAGGAGAAGTCATGATCAGAATTTGCTGAGATGTGTGGATGCCCGGGAGGCGAAGGAGATTTTAGCCGAAGTACATGACGGGATTTGTGGAACGCACGCCAACGGGCTGTCTATAGCCCGGAAAATTATGAGATATGGTTATTTCTGGTTGACCATGGAAGGAGATTGCATCGATTACGCCAGGAAATGCCACAAATGCCAAATCTACGCTGACAAAATTCACGCACCCCCATCGCCTTTACACACCATGAATTCTCCGTGGCCTTTCGCGGCGTGGGGCATGGACGTCATCGGGCAGATTTATCCGAAAGCTTCCAATGGACACCGTTTCATTTTGGTCGCCATAGACTATTTCACTAAATGGGTAGAGGCAGCGTCTTACGCCAACATCACAAGGACTACAGTATGTAAGTTCTTAAAGAAGGAGATTATTTGTCGATACGGATTGCCAGAAAGGGTCATCACCGACAACGCTTCCAATCTGAACAACAAAATGATGACGGACGTGTGCACTCAATTCAAGATAACACACCATAATTCCACAGTCTATTGCCCTAAAATGAATGAGACAGTGGAAGCAGCAAATAAGAACATAAAGAAGATCATAGCAAAGACGACGGATACCTACAGGGATTGGCATGAGAAGCTGCCATTTGCCCTTTTCGCCTATAGGACGTCCATTCGCACATCAACGGGGGTAACACCCTACTCCTTGGTGTATGGTACCGAAGCAGTACTCCCCATTGAGGTAGAGATCTCGTCTCTCTGGGTCTTAAACGAAGTAAAATTGGAAGAAGCCGAATGGGTGCAGGCCAGACTCGACCACCTAAATCTCATTGATGAAAAGAGACTAAAGGCCATTTGTCATGGTCAGATGTACCAAAAGTGGATGATGCAGGCATACAACAAAAATGTGCACCTAAGAGAATTCAAAGAAGGGGATCTGGTGCTCAAGAAAATCCTCCCGATTCAGAAAGATTCACGAGGAAAGTGGATGCCCAACTGGGAAGGGCCGTACGTCGTAAAAAAGGCCTTCTCAGGAGGAGCCCTAATCCTAACAGAAATGGATGGAGACGAGCTGAAAAACCCTGTAAATTCTGATGCCGTTAAGAAATACTATCTTTGAATAATAATAATAATAATAAAAGAAACGAACAAAACTGGAGAGCTCAAGGCGAAAACCCGAAAAAGGGTGTCTTGAATCAGAGGGAGGACCCGAGTTGAAAACCCGTAAAGGGCGGCCCGGGTAAATTGAAAAGTTGAATATCCGAAGATAAGGGTATCCCCATGAACATCATGAAGATGAAGCTTCAGGCAAAAAAATTCTACACCGGTTGACAGGATCATGTATCACTCATGTCGAAGATAATAAAGGATCTTGTATTTCATACTTAACTTTTCTTCTTTCTCATGTGTGTCATACCTCTTTTAAGATATCCCAAGCCCTTAATCATAATAAAATCATGTTTTTGAGCATCCATTCCTTGCCTTCTTGTCAATTTCAGGCAAATAAGCTAACATAGGCTTATAGTAAAACAAGAGATTTCTGAGCATTACTGTGATCTAACCTTAAAAATGCAGGTGATTAAAGAAAATGGTGTTAACTCCGCCCTCTAACTCCCTACATAACGACTGTTGATAGGAAAGGCAGAAAGCGTCAAACAACCGGATAGGATGACCAATGGCGTACATCCTGTCTATTCAAGGAAGGCATGCGAGATAATAAGAGAGATCTCTTGGGTGAAAACCCAGAAGGGCACCCCTAAAAAAACTCTCTAAAGCGAAAACCTGAAAGGGCACTTTAGAATTCCAAGTCGTAAATGGAGAAAAAGAAAGGTTGGAATGGTTGAACCTGATAGTGAAGTGGGGTATCGACGCCCGTGAAAAAGGAGAAAGTGAACAACGAGATCGAATAAGGACCAAAACAAGCCCACCAAGATATTGACACTCATGCATCATGAATAGTCAGACATCACTAGGATTAGGAGCATGTCAATTCATCTGTCATAGCATTTTGTCTTATCATAGACAGGTATATATGGATTCAAAGAGACATCGATAGCCATCGTGGTGTGAATCCCAAATGTGAAGACAATGGTTCTACATACAAAAGGCCTATGTTTCACAGCGCCTGCAGAGAGAGGTTCTATATAGGAAGAATCCTCCGCTTCGAGGCTTCAGAAGCTGGAAGTTCTATATAGGAAGGATTGACGGCTCCAGGGTGAAGACTAGCAGTTCTATATAGGAAGAACTCCCAGTCGAAAGAATTCACCCGTGACACACAAGGTTATATAGGAAATCCTGTTGTGTTTGAAAGCGAAGAGTCTTATATAGGAAGGGCTGCGAGCTTCAATGTCTTAGAGTAAAAGATTCTATATAGGAAGAATCCGTAGCTCTAAGATTTCAGACGCCAAAGGTTCTATATAGGAAGGACCGACGGCTCCAGGGTGAAGACTAGCAGTTCTATATAGGAAGAACTCCCAATCGAAGGAATTCACCCATGACACACAAGGTTATATAGGAAATCTTGTTGTGTTTGAAAGCGAAGAGTCTTATATAGGAAAGGCTCCGAGCTTCAATGTCTTAGAGTGAAAGGTTCTATATAGGGATAACTCGTAGCTCCAAGATTTCAGACGCCAAAAGTTCTATATAGGAAGGACTGACGGCTCCAGGGTTTGAAGACTAGCAGTTCTATATAGGAGGAACTCCAGTCAGAAGAATCCATCAGCAACGCAAAAGGTTTTATATAGGAGAAACCAGCGTTGAAGGCAAAAAGTTCTATATAGGAAGGACTCCAAGCTTTACTGTCTCGAAGTGAAAGTTCTATATAGGAGGGACTCATAACTCGAGGCTTCAGAGCGAAGGGTTCTATATAGGAAGAGCCTGTAGCTCCAAGATCGGAAGGTGACGAAGCTCTATATAGGAAGAACTTACGAGCCTGAAGATTTAGCTAAGGAAGAGCAGAGAGTTCCAAAAGAACACGTGTTTCCAAAGCTACAAACAGGGAAGTCTGATAAAAATGAGTGCTTATGAATCTTTGCTTTGTTTCCCATTCCATGAGAACAAGCAAAGAAGGGCAACTGTAATCACTCATTTTTATCTGGTCTGTAAATACATATTAGTATAATTATTAATATATTAGTGTTGCATGTATACATTGTATTATATTATATTATATTATATGTTTATTATGTGCATGAGTGTTATTAATATATGTGTGCATGTATATTATAAACTATGTATGTATACGTATTAAATGCGGTGTAGGTATGTCGCGTATGTATCTATATTTAGTACGAGCGTATTTGTTTTTACGAATAATGTGTGTAGATGTTATGTTAATTATGTATATGATTGTATATGTACATATGCTAGTATGTTATATTAATTAATGTTTGCATAGGTATATACGTATGTATTATCGTATGTATATTATTATTACTAATTGTTGTTATAACTAGTGTTATTATTATTGGGCTAATATAAAATAAAATCCAAAAAAATGTTAAACCCAAATGAATAAATTGATAGTCCAAGTGCATTACAAATCTGAAGTCTAATATTATTACAAGGCCCAGTTGGCCCAAACCCAAACCCTATTTAATTCTAATTATTTTAGTGCAGATAACTATGGGCCGTTGGATCAAGATCTGATCCAACGACCACGATCAAACAGGGATAAAATATCTGGCAGGCCGCGTGCATTACACATCTGGACCGTTCGAGTGCCACGGGCGGACTCTTCGATATCCCACGCGTGCGTGAGCCCCACGCGCTATACTTCCTCGACTGCTGAGCCACACGTGTCACGATCTGGAGCCGTTTCACCAATCGAGGCTTCATCTGGGCCGTTCATCCTTCAAGCCAGCCCGACCGTTAGATCAGATCTGATCTAACGGCCGAGAACACCTCTGGCCGAAGACAAAACCCCCACACCGCCACCATGCTTCACCATGCCGATCTCCAACCACCGCGCTCAGACACATCAGAACACAAGAAAAAAAATATTATGTAGTAGCAGTCCAGATCTGAAATAGATAATATATTACTTGTACCAAACCAAAAGACAGGCATATATGTATGAAACAAACATTTTGTAAGGCAGAACAGAGTGGTAATCGAAAAGAAAGAAATACAAAAAAAGGTCTTCAGTGGTAAATACTCGTATATTTTCTTACTTTGTTGCACACATACAAAAAAGATACATAGTAAATAAAAAAGAGAAGGTTATAAGTCGTTACCATCATCGTCTGTAGATCTCCCCTCACCATTGATAAGCCTCTTCGGCTTTCCCAAGCCGAATATGGTGAACTGAAAGGAGTGGGAGATCCCCTTTTGGTTTCGTTTTGGGTTGAGTACAAAAAAAGGTTTTTTACGCTTCATATTTCTTAGATCTAGGACGAATAAAGGCTTTTTCTCCGAATCCAAGTTCGGATTCGTGTCGAGGGTAAGGAGGGGTTCATTTTGGTGTGTTTTTTGGGGGTCGTCGGCTAGCGGCGGCCGGCGGTGGAGAAGACGGCGGTCGACCGCCGGATTCTGGGTTCATAGGATGAGTTGAGAGAAATGAGAGAGAACGGTGGTTATAAAAACTGAAAAAATGGAAGAAATGAAGAAAATTTGGTTCCGGCCTAAAAAGGGGGTTTTATAGGTGTTATTATTTCATGAAATGGGGAAATTACGTAATAAATCCCCCCGCATTTTCAATATTTTCATTTCTGTCTCGCCGCATGGTATAATTACAATTCCAGTCCCCCTTATATTTCAAGATCTTGCAATCCAGTCCCTAAATTACATTGAATCGGTTTTTAAATGGTAAAATTACCCCTTTATCCATCTCGCGTTCTTGGATTTTTCACTTCAGGTCTGCCCCTTGGTCCAATTACAGTTTTGATCCTTTTAGGTTCTGTCTATTTTGCAATTTCGTCCCTAAATCGCATGTTATTATCTTTTAATTTCAGCCACTGATGCTTATTTCTTTTCATTTCAGTCCCGTTTCCATGTAAATATTCATGTTCGTGTTATAATCGTATATGTTGATGTAGTCTTTTGCCTTATTATATATCCCTCGTATATTCCTTGTATTTTTATGTTTACATGTATATGTGTGATAAGTTTAGATGATTATGTATCTTTATGTATTTGTTCGGTTATTCGTATTACGCATATTAGGTTCTAGTAGGCTCGTACACAACATGTTTTGGATTTTAGTACGTATCGTATGTTTTCTTGGCCTTTAGGTTACGTGTCAGTGTATTTTCTTTTTATGTATAATATATTGTTCTATATATGTTGAAATGTGTTTTATTTCTGATATGTATGTCTTCTTGAAATATATGTTTTTGTCCATACATGTATTTATTCATGCCTTGTTATTGTGATATGTTAAATTTGTTTTTATCTACTATTAAGCTTGATATGTATATGTGTGTTTTAATTACGTATTTTATTTATGTTAGATTAGTATTCTGTTATGTGAATATTTACTGTCTTTAAATTATCTGCCATGTTTTATATTTTGCTCATTAAGATTGCATATCGAGATATAAATTGTCAATGCGATGCCCTTTTATCCGAGCGTAAACGGGGCCAATATCAGACGTAGTGATAGTGGTTGGGCGTTTACTCTCGGATAACGGGGCCCTTAAAATTTATTCGCAATTATAACCGAATTTTAAACTAATCGTCACTTTAATCCGGAAAGTCTAATATTAATGAAGCGGTAATTATTAAAGTACCAATTTTGGGCGGTGTGGGGTGCTAATCCTTCCCCATCTGTAACCGACTCCCGAACCCAACAGTTTTTTAAATCTCTGGTTTTATGGTGTCCGACCTACCTAAGTGGCCGGTGGCGACTCCAATTTTTAAATAAAATGCGGTTTTTAAAACCCCACAGAATAAATATTTTATATCCAAAAAATCCCAAACACGTCGAAAACCTCGTTTTTTAGCGAAAAAAAGACATAGCTACAAATACCAAAATTTTAATATTTTTACTTTTATTTTTATATTTCAAATAAAATCAAATTACAAACAGACATTTTTATGAACCTATATTTCAATGTTGAAATATTATTTTTCATCTTTAAGAAATCATTGTTAACTTGAGCCACGGATAACTAGTTAGGTGATTGGGTCATTTGATGTAATTAGGTGATGAGTCAGGTATTGGGACCGTTTTGTAATAGCGGTCCGGATAAAATTTACAATTAGACCAAATGTTTGCTGTCTAAAAAATACAATTTGAATTTATGTTAAATTCGTGTTTTATTCTTATTTTTTTTTATCAATTGATCAGAGTGGATCTATGATATTGACATTGTTTTGTGGATTTGTTCATTTTATTTACTCTTTTGCTCTATGTGGGCTATCCATAATTGTTTCGGGGCGAGAACAAACGATGTGGGATATCCATTTCAATATTTGTTTTAGATTTACTCCAATTTCTTAGGTTATATTTGGTTTAACGAAAACGAACCTGGTAAATCATTTATCATAACAAAAAAATTCATCAAATATATATATTTACAAAAAAAATAAAATCTCACTACTTTTCTTTGGGTAAAAACAAAATCTGAATGCATTTTTAAGATGAAAATTTGAATGCATGTAATTTTCAAATAAAAGAGGTGACAATCTCAAAATAAGAATGTCATTTTTTGTTTATTCCTTGTGGGAAAGGTAATGTACATAGGAGTAGGAATAACAACGTTGGCCAGTCACTCCTTGTTGAGCGTTGCCCTTTTCACACCAATACACTGGGATTCCAAACCTCATTTCCAGACGTTTTTTCCCCTAAAATATTTGGTTTTGTTTACTCAACCCAAAAAAATATTCTTCAATCATCATAGCATGTATTTTAACTTCATCTTTCTTTAATGTGACTGCCCGGCACCGTTATGTCTGCAATATCATTTATTTTTTTGAAAAAACAATTTACAAACATGATACTCGCAATGACTACAATAACATCCGTTATATTACTAACTGTGATAAATACAACACGACAGAATACACGGCCGTAACCACAACTTAAATCCATTCACTCATCTACATGCATAGTTGCATACACACACGGAATCTTATGAGGTTTGGGGAGTGACATTCTGTTACATTGAATGCTTTAGTCTTTTAATGAAGATGTCTTAAGTGTTGAACAATTATTGGAGCAAGAACATTATTTTGTTCTTCAAGCTCCCTTCTTTTGACCATATTTCATTCATCATATCAGAATTTTAAAACTAGGAGATTGATACTTTAATAATAAAAAAATAGGCGCTCAAATTATAACTTTGTTTATATAGGTGTTAAAGTATTTTTTAGCTAAAATATGTGCTTAATGTTTTTTGTCTGAAATAGGTGCTTAAAGTTTCATTCCTTTATTATTTTATCCAATCAAAATTTGACATGTGTCTTTATTTTATTTTTAAAAATTAAATAAAAAATATTTTTTTTAAAAAAAAACTAAAACTTCTCAAAATCTCCAAAATAGTCCAATATCTCTAAAACCTAAAAATCCCAAAATTAACACCCATTGCCATAGTCGATATCCTTGCTGGACCCTACCACCGTTACCGGAGGCCTACGCTAGGGGTGTTTATTTTCGAATATTGATCCGTATTCGATCCGAAAAATCAAATATTCGGATATCGGATCAAATATTCGGATATCCTAATATATAATTTGATTTAAGTATTTTTTTCGGATTTGACAATCGTATTTATGAAAATTTCAAAATTTCGAATATAACAAGCAACAAATTACTAAATATAACAAGATTCACATATATGAAAATTTCGATTTTTCAATTTTTGGATATAACAAACATTAAATTGTTTAATATAACAAGAATCATATTCATGAAATTTTAAATTTTTGGATACTACGAAGCTTGAAATATTATGATCTGTATCCGATCCGAAAAATTAAAAATCGTATCAGATATCTGATCTGAAAATAAAAATCAGATCAAGTATCCAAATTTTCGTATCAGGTCAATGGATAATCGGATCAAATATTCTGCACACCCTACCCCACCCAATTGACATGCCTCTCGTCAGTTACCGACGATGGTGGTTGGGGGAAATGGGCAGGGGTCTTCGGCGACGGTGGTGGTGGGGTTCGAGGTGAATATCGACTGTGGCAATGGTGTTGATTTTGAGATTTTGGAGTTTGAGATTTTAGGGATTTGAGACTATTTTATAATTTTTAGAAATTTTGAGATATTTTTAATTTTTTCAGTTTGTTTTTGAAAATAAAAAATAAGAGACACTTGTCAAGTTATAATTGAATAATGAATTTTTTTACAGATAAAACGAGTTAAAATAAAATGTTAAGTACATATTTCAGCAAAAAATACTTTATGCACGTATTGTAAAAAGGAATTTAGACACTTATTTTGTAGTTAAGCCTAAATAGAAATATATAAAAACAAGTAACGCATGAGTGGAATTTGCAAAGAGTAAAAAAGAAAATATTGAGAGAAAAGTTATTGCATAGAAAATGTATATTAATATTAAAGACCCAATTTCCAATTGGTATTATGGTATACTTGGCCAGACCGAAAGGGAAAAGAAGACGGAGGATTAAAAAAAAATTACCATATGATGAAAAGCTAATTTAAACATTTCAATCTCTTTTATATTTTGGTTTTGTTATGGTATTTTAAGATCAAGTATATAATTATGCATTCAAAATCATAGAAAATGTTATAGAGTCAACTGAATTTAGGGGCGAGCAAAACTCGATTCGAATTGAAAAAAATTCAAATAAAGTTTGAGTTGTAAAATGAAAATTGTAATAACTTAAATTTTTTAATAATTAGTGGGTTGATTTTTAAGTTAGAGTCGAGTCCCTTAATTTTTCCTGATATATATATATATATATATACCATAATAAAAAAGTATGAAGAAATAAAAGCCACAAATGAAAAATATGAAGATATATATATATATATATATTCATATCTCATATGGTTAGAGAAAGTCACTTAAATTGAAATTAAGCCGTATTATAATATGATAAATAATTACAATTAAATTTTTATAGGAACTCAAAAACTCAACTCGAATTTCATAAACTTGACTTGAATAAGAAAAATTCAAATAAAATTTAGAGTTGTAAAATATGACGCGTCAACTTGAATAGCTCGGAATTTTTTGACTCGACTCGACTCGGTCGACCGCTCACCCCTAACTGAATTAACAAAAAAAAGTTCAATTCAATTAATTATTTTCTTTAAAATTTTGATTTGATTAACCATGAAAGATTATAAAATGTTAATTAATTTGATTAATGAATTCGATTTGATATGCCATTTGACACACTTGCATCATTCGGCTTTTTACAAGAAATTGGGCATCGTTAAAAAATATAAAAACGATATTCCCAAGTGCATCCTCATAATTCAAGTGTATATATCATGATTGTAGATGTATACTATATGAGATTTACTAATTTAATAAATATACTATATGTTTCTTTATGGTATAAAGCATATAATATATATATATGTCAAATCTTGAAGTAGCCAGCCAATCTATTCAAATATCTGATTGTATAGAATATATGTGATTTGAATAAACTTTAAGCACGCAGATTTGACGTGGGAATTGCTGATTTTAGGCATTAAAAAAACACTAGTAAGTTTAACCACACAACGTGCAAATATTTGACTCTTTTTTGAGATTTTATGTTAGATGTTGTTTGATTAAGATCCGTCTTTCTCACATCTTTCGACTTTCCGCCAAATATATATGTATAATTAAAATGTAAAAAAATATGTTTTGAGCATTCTGATATTTTAAATAAAAAAATGCTCGATTGTACAAGTACATAAATAAAGTTTGAAGGGGCAATGAGATTTAACGTTTGGTGTTGTGTGGAATCTGTGGATGAGTAGGAATGTTGTTGTATTCGATAGGTCGTTGGAGGAGAGCGGATCGGTAATCGAGTGAAGTCGTGGGCTGGTGACGCTTGCACGAAGAGCTATTGCTCTCTCAGTTGCTTAATAGTATACATGTTCGACTGGATTAGAGGGTGCGACGGTTTGGCAACGTCCCCTAGGCGGGTGCAAATTAATTATGGATGGGGCTCGAAGAAGCACTGATGGTCCTGCAGCGTGTGAGGGGTGTCTGACGTGATTTATTGGGGCAGTGGCGGATAGGTTTTTCCAAATTTGTGGGAGTGTGCTCGGCTTTGAATCTGAGTTATGAGGTATCTACACTAGCCTGCTTTGTGCTTGGGATGTTGGCGAGCGACATATCGGAGTTGGATTTGATTGTTTCGGCTTCTTAAAGATGATTTGTTGGTTCTGTAACGACCCAATTCTCGGGTTAGTGAATCGGGTCTTGGACCTGAGTTATGGGCCTTTATTTTAGAAGCCCAATATGAGGTTGTTAACTTGGGCCCATTATTTTGGGAGAAAAATTTTGAGTTTTAAATAGGTGTAGTTGGTGAAAAAATAGGAGGAAAATTTGACGAGGAGAGAGAAAAAGAGAAAATGGAAAAAGTGGATGGTGGGAGAGCGAAGAGAAAATGAGAGAAAGTTAGGGGAAGAGTTTTTAAACTCTGATCTACGGAGATCCAAGCATCTGTTCGTGACACTTTGACACCGTTGGAAAGATCTCGCCGAGACGAGTCCACTGGTGGTCACCAAGTCGCCGCCGCCGTTCGACAGGGTGAGAGAAAAAAAATTGGGTTACTTTAAAGGGGAACTTTCGGCGGCCAAATCATGAAATAGAGGGCACTATCGTATTCACTGACTTGGGGACAACGAGATTGGAGCTCGCCACTGTCATCCTACCACAAAAGAAGCCCTCACGCGCCCCCACACGCTGCCTCTATACGTGGGCGAGGTCCAGCGCAATGAACAACTTATCCAGTTGTTGGGCTGGGCATCTGTTGGGCCGAGCCGAGTCGGCCTTCTAGGCTGAGTCGAGTCACCGTCGTTAGTTGAGTTGAGCCACCGCCGCCAGCCGTTGTTGAACGATGATCGTCGTTGACTTTTTTTGAAAGACCCTACCCGAGGGTTTCTCGACATTCTGAGTTCGTTGGCATAGTCTGTTTTGCCAAATTCGAACCCAATAAGCTATTTTTATGCATTTTATCCCCTAAAGTAGTTTGATAGTGTAAAATGGCTTATGTAGTCGTATTTGTTTTATCTAAGGAATTGGTGGACTCGAATACTAGAATTAAAGAGATGATTGGAGGAGCTTCGAAGATGATTTATCACTTTGACTTAAGGTTAGCACACCTCGAACTCCTATTGTTTCATGAGCATCATAAATGTTATTGTCTTTCTTGTTAGTGTTTGCAAAATAGGTAGATGATGAATAAGTATATTGTGAGACTTGTATCATGAGACTTGATATATCTATAAGATGCATGATGATATTGCGAATATGATGAGATACATAGAGGTTTTAGAGACCGTGTAAGATTGTTTGAGATGCTCGTATGATTATTTGATAAATGTTTTATTGATTGAAATAATTGTGATGCCTTGTATGCTTGTTCGAATAGATTGATTAGATTTGATGGGAATTATTCTTAAGAGTTAAATACTCGATTAAATGATTATGAAACCGGTAATTAATATTAATTGGGAGAGCGCGTTAGTAAACAAACTCTAACGACTTTTATAAGTTTTAGGGATCAGATAAAGCGTAGTAATATCATAATTCAAGGGAATTATGCAAAATTGTGGATGGGGTTTTGGTACGAGCTTTAGCCGTACCAATACGCTATTGGGGGTTGTATCGGTACGGGTAGACCCATACCAGTACTTGTAGAAATTAAAGATTTCTAGTAAGCTATATTAGCATCGGTACGCATGTGAGTATCGATACCCGATGGTACTGTATCGATACTCGTGTTTGAGTACGATACCTGATACGCTAAATAATCTATAAATGCAGATTAAGGATAGAAATTGATGTGAATTTTAATAATTCATTTATGCAATGATAAATGAGACAATATGTTAGTAAACAAACTCTAGTGACTTTCATAAGCTTTAGAGATCAGATAAAGCGTAGTAATATCGTAATTCGAGGGAATTATGTAAAACTATGGATAGGGTATCGGTACGAGCTTTTGTCATAGCGGTACGTGATTGGAGGTTGTATCGGTATGGGTTGACCCATACCGGTACTTGTGGAAATTAAAAATTTTTAGTAAGCTATATTAGTATCAGTACGCGTATGAGTACCGATACCCGATGGTACTATATCGGTACTCGTGTTTGAGTACTGGTACCCGATACGCTAAATAATCTATAATTGCATATTAAGGATAGAAATTGATGTGAATATTAATAATTAAGTTATGCATTGATAAATGAGATAATAAGGAATAATGGAGACAATAAAAGAGATTATTTATATACTTCTCCATATGTATTAACAACTCGATAATGTAAAATAAATGATGTGATGGGGACTAGCAACAATATGGGGATTCTTGGGATCGCGTTGCTTGCATGCTTGGTAGGCATTTGATTGGTTGAGTTTCTTGATTGATGGGATCCGAATACCTAGTGAAAGTGTGTTGCAACACTATGGTTAGATATACTGAATAGAGGTTACCGATGTTGTATGACCCATGCCTCATTTGAAGATACTCAATAGGGGATTCCGAGTATGGGTGTATATTCAATACTAGCTGACCTGGCCTTACCTAGAGTGTAGATAATCGAGGGGGATTTTGAGAAAGGGTGTATGTCCCGATGCTATGTGACTCGGCTTTACCCAGAGTGTATGTTTAGAAGCTACGTGATCCAACCTCGCTCCAAAGTTGTTGTTGTTGTTGATATGTATTTTCGCCTAGATGATTTGATGAGATCTCGGGCTTGGTTGGGCCATGACTTCCATGTATGATGATTTGCTATGATGAGAGTATATGTTTAGGCGACTAGTGGTAGCGCCACGTATTTTTTATCTCTCCTTATTACTCGTACAAGCTTACATGCTTATGTTTGTCATTAGTATGAAGTATAGTAGAGTAGATGTGTACCACTGAGCTATATAAGTTGACCGTCAGATTATAGGATCGGGGAGCACTATCAGTTCAGGATTTGAGCATGGATGATTTCTAGAGTACAGTTGATGAGTGTGCAATTGATCTATTTTATATGCCCTGTTTGCTTGTCTTTTCCATGTTTTTAAGTTCGTATAGATGCATTTAGATTAGATTACATGTAGTGAAATCTAGATAAATCTCCTCACGAAAGACTGTAATATCTCAATTCTTGCTTAGTGACTAAAATATAATTTTGGAAAGTTTAGGGGGTTAAAGTGTAAACTTTGGAAAAGTTTAGGGACCAAAGTATAATTTTCGAAAAGTTATGTAATTTAATCCCGTATATGGATAGTTCACTCCAAGAGTAGTATTTATGTGTTATCGAATTTTTCATACGAGGCTTATATTATTAGAATTTGAATCGAATACAATTGTTAAACGTGTTCAATCGTATAGATTATCGATAAATGAATTCTAAGAGAAATTTTATTCTATGAAGATTTTCGATAATTATCGGAATAATAGACCGAGTTAGGAAAATTCAGTCTAAGTTCTTGGAAAATGAAGTTTTATGGGAAAATAGAGTTTATTTCTCGAATATGGAAATATAGAATTTTCGGAATAAATCCAATAGCTCGGAAAGGGAAAAATTGCAGTAGAAGTATTTTATGGATATCAGTATATCAGATCGAATTAAAATTTTAAAGACAATTCTAAAGATTATAGAAAATTCATAAAATATTAATTTATGAATATTTTGTTAATTTTGGTGAGATTCTTACTAGATTTAGTTAGAATATGATGGAGTGGTTATTAAGCCCAAAGAAAGAAAATTTGGAAATCGTATTGAATGAAATTCGAATATTTGGATCGAATAAATATCATAAATTAAAATTTATAATATTTTGGGAAGGAGGCTGGTTAGAATGGAACCAATTTGGTTCAATTTTTATGGAATGGCAATTTTAAGTCATGTAAGTAAATAAAGTCTAGTTGGAGGGCAAATTGGTCATTTGCCATGGATGGCATTTTTGAAATATTTTTGGAACTTTGAGGGAAATTTTGAAAGGTGAAAAACACATGGATTTGATCTTGGCCATTGATTTTTTGATGAGATTAAATCATGGCCATTAGATTAAAAGGGAAAATTAGTAAATTCACTAGTTAAATGAATTTAAAATTAGTAAACTCAAACTATTGCTTGTCCTCAAGTAATGCAAACTAATAATTACCCGTTAAGACTTGAATTTTCAAAAACTTAGCTTTGAACGTGATTTCAATTCTCAGAACCGTGGCACAAAGTATGATTGGGTTTTCATTTTTCGAAAAACTTAGGAGTTACTCGGAATCAAACTATAATGCTTGTGAGTGTGTGCGGAGTTGTGTGCAAGTTGATTTTTCGGATTCTATGCAAACAAGAGTTTTTCAAATTACTTTATTGGGTTCTTTTAACATGTTTAATTAGAGCTGGTTTTGGGCACCTCTAGTGTTTTGTTTTTTAGTTTTCTTAAGTTAATTAATTTATTCGACTAGAGCCGGTTCCAGGCACCTCTAGCGATCAATTTTTAG
Source organism: Hibiscus mutabilis (assembly GCA_019671005.1). Classification (NCBI taxonomy): domain Eukaryota; kingdom Viridiplantae; phylum Streptophyta; class Magnoliopsida; order Malvales; family Malvaceae; genus Hibiscus; species Hibiscus mutabilis. The sequence goes on from CM033722.1 coordinate 8,092,007, forward strand.
CACATACTAGAGCCAATTTTGGGCACCTCTAGCGATCAATTTTTTAGAACATACTAGAGCCAATTTCGGGCACCTCTAACATTCATCCAATTTTTATTCTAATCCCCCAATTTTTTAACTATCAACCTAAGTCCGCTAGAATTCCTTAAATTAATCAAGTCACACAATGTTTCATCAAGTTTAGCATCGTAGTATGATTCTAAGTGTTTCCATGTTTATCCTAGAATAAAAAGTTCTATCAATTAAGTACATTGGCAAAGTCATCATCGGATATTCATCAAATCTAGGCAATTATTGTTCCAACTAAAGGCATGGCAAGCAATTTATGTATCCTAAATGCAATACTTAAGATGAATGCAACTAAACATGGTAACTAACTAATAACAATCCCCCCAAACTCGAGTGAGGCATTGTCCTCAATGCATGCAACAAAGAAAAATAAAAATAAAGAAAAGTAAAATGCAAACTAGGACTTACTCTGAGAGTTCGTCGTCGTGGATGATTAGTTTCCTTTTGGTCGGCGTCTTGATTCTTTTGCTTGAACGCGGTGGTTGTTTCCTTGTTGCCGATGGTGGAATCGATCCTCGTACGGGGTTGTCCTCATCGTCCTCTTCATCAATGTTATTGGCTTTTCGCTTGAGCCTGGATGATTCGAATGGTGCGGTCTTTGTTGGTGCAATAGAGGACTCGTCCGAATATGAAAAATCAGACAATGATTCAATACGAGTTGATTCGGGCATAGGTGTTTTACCTTTGGCTTTTGCAGTGGTTGCCGGGGCGTCTTTAGCTTTGGTTGCCGTGACATCTTCAATGTTGGTTGTTGTGGCAACTGCTTGGGCAGGCGCGATGTAGGTTACTGCTGCATCATCTGTTGCGGTTGCCATGGTAACTGCTTCATTGGTTGCCGTGGCAAGGATTTCAGCAGGAAAGATGGGGAACGACACGCGGCTGTCCAGGTACTTTTCCAGGATGACTTGGGTGATGGCATTGTTGTGATCCTTTATGTACCACACGAACATTAATTTTCGGTCTTCAATTTGCCTAAGGCGGTTCGCTAACGGTTGTGATAGTGCTTAAAGTTGTCCTGGGGTTGTTGTCCGAGTTACCCGGGCATCAGTTGTTTGAGCATTAGGAGTTACCGAGGCGGCAAGAGTTGTCGTGGCAACTGTAGGCTTGGGGATTTTACCGGTGCCTCTCCCATTAGCTTTCAAATTTATGCTCGATTCCAACTGGACTTTGGTAGGGCCTTTTCATCAGTGGACTCACTTGGGACATGCATCTCATTGCAAAGATTGGAAATTAAGCAAGGGAAGAAAAGAGAACCCTTGTCTTTTGTGTTACATACAAAAATCTCATCACAAATAATTTTTCCAATGTTAATGATGCGATTATGCAAGATAAAATGTATGAGCAAAAGATGAGGTGTATCAACGGTAGTATTGTGTGTGGTTGGCATTATAGAAGTTTTAACAAACTTATTCCATAATTTTGCCTCGGGCTTAAGCCGAAGGCGATTTACCGTGCCCTTGTATTTACCGTCGTTCCAATGAGTTCCTGGTAGAGTGAGTTCTTGAAGCACCTTATCGAGTTGCTTGGGCGTGAGTTGATCAACAAAGGCTTGATGCTCGTCCTTCTCAACGTAGAGCCCGTAAAAGGTGTTGATGTTTTCGGGGCTTATGAGTATAGCCTTGTCACAAACAAAAATATAAGGATTATCCGGGTTAGGTGAGTGTGCATAGAATTCTCTTACCTATGAGATGTTACCCGATTCTGATTGATGGCAAAAGATTTGCAGCTTTTGATGTGCAATCCTTTCGAAGATGAATGGTTCAAGGCCGAAATCTTGATAAGAGTTGGAGTATTCGAAGCCTTGTAGATGAGAGGGATTTATAACTTTCTCGAGTATACCTTTCAATTCACGGTTGGAAATTTCTGCCTGCCCATTGGTTTGTGGGTGATATGCCGTGGCAATCTTGTGAGATACACCAAAGCGTTGTAGCATCTTGGCGATGAGTTTGTTTTCGAAGTGCTTGCCTTCATTACTGATAATTGCTCTCGGCATCCCAAACCATGTAAGTATGTTTTTCTGCAAGAATCGTTGTACGGTATTAGAATCGTTGGTGGGATCTGCAGCTGCCTCACCCCATTTAGACACGTAGTCGACAGCAAGTAGAATGTAGAGGTTGCCGAATGAAGATGGAAAATGTCCCATAAAATAGATCCCCCATACATCGAACAGTTCCACATCAATGATGTTTTGGAGCGGCATCTCATGTCATCTAGAGATATTGCCCGTCCTCTGAAAACGATCACATTGCTCGTAAAACTCTTGTGCATCTTTGTACAGTGTTGGCCAATACAAACCAGATTACAAAACTTTGGCCGCGATACGAGTTCCTCCAAAATGTCCTCTATAGGGTGAAGAATGGCATTGTCGGAGTACATTCTGTTGCTCCTCTTTAGGGACACATCGGCGTATATCCTGATCTGCACATTGTTTAAACAAAAGAGGCTCATCCCAAAAGTAATGCTTAGCATCATGGCGGAATCGCTTCTTCCCTTGGTGAGTAAGGCCATAAGGTAAAATACCACAAACAAGGAAATTAACTGAATCCGCATACCAGGGTATTACCGAGGCATGTGTTACCGTGGCAACTACTTCCATGGTTGCCAAGGCATGCACATCTAGAGTTACCGCGGCATGTCCGTCAAGGGTTACCGAGGTATACGCGTCTGGAGTTGCCGACGCGTACGCATCAAGGGTTGTCGAGGCGTGCGCATCAGTGGTTGCCGAGGCATACGCATCTGGAGTTACCGAGGCATGCGCGTCAAGGGTTGCCGAGGCATGTACATCCATAGTTGACGAGGCAATTAATAGTTGCTCACCCGGGAATGCATCGCATATCTCTAAATCCGTATCCTCCTCCCTATTACGTTCTAAGTGTGATAAGTGACTGGCCACTTAATTTTCTATTCCTTTCCTGTCCTTAATTTCAATGTCAAACTCTTGTAAAAGCAATATCCAACGAATCAAACGAGGTTTGGCATCCTTTTTAGCAAATAGATACTTAATTGCTGAATGGTCCGTATGAACAATTACCTTTATACCAATCAAATAGGGTCGGAACTTGTCAAATACGAAAACTACGGCTAGTAACTCTTTCTCCGTTGTTGTGTAATTCACTTGAGCACTATTAAGAGTTTTACTAGCGTAGTATATCACATGAAAGGTCTTACCTGTGCGCTGGCCTTGTAACAATAGTGTCTATCGGATTAGTCTGGGCTTGGCATCCTTCTTGGTAGGAGGTATTTGATTGTCTAGTGGTCTGTATACACCACAACTTTACTACCTACAAGGTAATATCTTAAATTTTCAAATGAAAAGACAACTGCAAGGAACTCCTTCTCAGTTGTTGTGTAATTAAGTTGGGCTTTATTCAATGTGAGTCTGGCATATTAGATGGTATGGAAAATTTTGTCATGTCTTTGTCCTAACACAGCTCCAACGGTGTAGTTGCTGGCATTGCACATGAGCTCGAATGGCCCATTCCAATCTGGTGCCACGACTATGGGGGCATTAATTAACATGTCTTTCAATTCTTGAAAAGCTTTCAAACAAGAATCGTTAAACGCAAAAGTGGTATTATATTCCAAAAGTAAGCATAAAGGTTTAGAAATTTTTTAGAAGTCTTTAATAAAGCGACGATAAAAACCTGTATATCCTAAGAAAATTCTAATACCTTTGACACTTGTGGGTGGTGGAAATTGTTTAATTACCTCTACCTTTGCCTTTTCTACTTCCAGTCCCTTCTTTGTCATCTTATGTCGGAAACTATGCCCTCCTTCACCATAAAGTGACATTTTTCCTAATTCAGAACCAGGTTGGTTTCAATACATCTCTTTAGAACAAGTTCCAAACTTTGAAGAAATTTTTTGAAACTTTTTCCAAAGATGGAGAAGTCATCCATAAAAACTTCTAATTTATTCTCGATCATATTAGAGAAAATCAACATCATTCAATGCTAAAACGTTACATAATCCAAAGGGTATTCTTCTAAAAGTGAATGTCCCATACAGACAGGTGAACGTAGTCTTCTCCTAACCTTCTAGAGCATTGGCTATCTGATTGTAGCCTGAGTAGCCATCCAGGAAGTAATAAAATGTCTTCTCTACCAATTTGTCTAACATTTGATTGATGAGTGACAATGGAAAATGATCATTTCGGGTGGCACTATTTAAATTCATATAATCCATGCACACCCTCCAGCCCGTCATGGTCTTCGAGGGGATCGGTTCATTCTTGTTGTTATAAACCACGGTCATTCTACCTTTTTTTGGTACACATTACACTGGGCTAACCCACGAGCTATTAAAAATGGGATAAATTATCCCTGCATCTAGCCATTTTATGGCTTTTTTCTTTACTACCTCATTCATGTTGGGGTTCAGACTCCTCTAGATTGTATTGCCATGGTAATCTTCCAAAATAATTTTGTGCAAGCAAATTATTAGGCTTATCCCTCAGATATCAGCTAAAGTCCATCCCAAGGCTTGCTTGTAATTGCACAATGTCTCCAACAATCTTTTTTCATGGTATTCGGTCAAATTATCAATAATGATTACTAGCAAAGTAGAGTTGTCCCACAGGTAAGCATATTTAAGGTGGCTTGCCAAAGGTTTCAGCTCTAATTCTGGTGGCTCCTCAATAGATGGTTTGAGTGCCTTGATTTCTCTACCAACCAACTCAAGTGGCTCAGTTCTCCCATAATAAATCATGACCTCATTCAACATGGTTGGTTCTTCAGATTCTTCGCTCATCATCTCTTTGTTATCCTGTTCCCTGTCATCAACATTTGTGGCCTGGCAAAATTATGCTACGTCCATATTAAAAATAGACTCCACCAGTTCAACAGCTTGGCATTCCTCAGATTCATCTGCACACTTAAGAGCTTGAAATATGTTAAACGTAACTTGCTAGTCATTCATACACATAGTAAGCTCACATTTTCTTAATACCAATTAAGATCCTACCCGTGGCAAGAAATGGTCTTCTTAATATTATTAGGACGTCAACATCAACCTCATATTCTAAAACAATGAAATCAACTAGAATATAAATTTATCTACCTTTACCAATACATCATCAATCTTACCATTGGGATGTGCATAAGATCGATCAAGTAGCTGGAGTGTTACTGTGATAAACCTTGTTTCTATACCAAGTTTCCTGAAAACCGATATTGGCATCAAATTGATGCTGTCTCCTAGGTCACACAGTGCTTTACCAATGAATTTTTTTCCAATTATGCAGGGAATAATAAAACTTCCTGAATCTTTTAGTTTTGGTGGCAATTTATTGGTTATCATTGCATTGCATCCCTTCGGAAGATCGACAGTCTCAAAATCACCCAGCTTTATCTTTTTGGACAAGATGTCCTTCATGACTTTGACATAGTTGGCCATTTGTTTGAGTGACTCCACTAATGGTATATTGATCTGTAGTTGCTTAAGGACTTTTGAAAAACGTTTAAATTGCTGATCTTGCTTGTGTTTAGACCTGGAAAACTTGATCCAAGACCCGAAAACTGAACCGATTTACCCGAACTGAGACCTAAAATTGACCTGAACATGATGACCCAAAATTTGATCCAAAATCGAAACAAATCAAACTGAACTGAAACTGATCCAAATTTTAGTTGAACCGAAATGGATACAAACTGATTTTCAACAGAACCGAATGAACCTGAATCGAATAGACCCAAACCGAATAGACCCGAACCAAAGACAACCCAAAATATAGAAAAGACATTAATAGAAATAAATAAAGATATGATATGAACAACCGAAAAACTCACCAAAAAGTTAAATATATTAACTTTATAAATATATATATGGTGTAAAAAACTGACCGACCTAAAAACTCGATTAAAATCGACCAATCTCCTATTAACCCAAAATTAACCCAAACTGAAATCAACCGAACCAAAAATAACTGAATCGAAAATCAACCAACCCGAAATGACCTGAATCATAATAGACCCGAACCGAAACTGAACTGAATGACCCATTTGCCACCTCTACTTGTGTTTCTAGGGCTTATATGGAAAAGGTAGTGGTGGATAGGAAAATGCTGGCTCTATTGGGTTTGCCAATGTGGTGTTAGCATTAGATTGAGGTCTAGCATTATCAGTGCTCGCCTCATTTTTCTCTGTTTCCTTAGGTTTACTACTGGCACCAACTTCTTATCATAGCACATAGTTGGTTGTTTGACAGGGGTTTCATTCTCGAATTATTTTCTACTCCAGAGAGTGACTACTTTGCATTGTTCATTCCCTTTTTGTCGGGCATCTTTCGTATCACTTGGAAAATTTCCCTGGGTGTGTTGGCAATCTATCCTAGTTGAGCCTCCAAGATCCGTATAGATATTTCTAAACTCTGGACAATTGGATTATTTTGCTCTATATACTCTATTAGAGTATTGCCCTGGCTAGATCTCTGCCCTGGATGGAAATTATTTTGTTTTCTCTGTGGCATAGCATTTTGGCTAAAACCTGACAGTTCATTGTTTTTCTGATGTTGGGCATTATATTGGTTACCTCCCTAATTCATCCATGAAAATTTTGGATGCTGCTTCCAACCTACATTGTAGATATTGGAATGAGGGTTAAAATTACGATTGATGTTACCAACAAAATTAATTTTCTAGTTATTTTTGTGATGGTCCCCAATTTGGCAGTAATGTATTGAAAATCATTGGTGGCAATCCTTTCAAGAATGTCAAATGCCTTCTTGTAATTCTTGTATAGCAATGAACCGTTTGCCAAAGTGTCAACAACAGTCATAGCGTGAGTATTAAGTCCATTATAAAAGGTCTCCATCTGGTCCAAGTAAGGAATCCATGCATAGGGCATCTTCTCAACAAGTCCTTGAAATGCTCTCAAGCATCATACAAAGTCTCATCATCAACCCGCCTAAAAGTAATGATATCACTCTATAGCTTAGCATTAAGTTTAGGTGGCTGGAATCTCAAAAGGAATTTCTAGCATAATTTTGCCACGAAGCAAATGAACCAAGTGGCAAAGAAATAATCTTAACTTCATTGTCTCCTCAGCCACACCCAGTTACTGAAATAGTTGCCATGCCTCTATGAATATCTTTAAGAGTTGCCTTGGGTCTCTAGTAGGTGATCCATCAAACTAACCTATATTCAATAGCATCTAAATCATTACTGGTTTAAGTTCAAAATTAGCTGTATTTACCTCTAGACCAATCAGTCGTGGCATTAAGTTATCCATGATTAGCACCAAGTGTTCTCTGATAGGTCGTTCTTTAGGATTTTCTACAGCAACAACAGGAGCAGGCGGTATCCCATTACATACTGTTGGATTCTCCTAATTGTTCAAGACACCATATACTCCACCATTTCCATTACTAGCTATTTTTTGATGTTTTCTTCTTATCATATGTAGGGTTCTTTCAATCTCTGGGTCGTATAACAAATCTTCCTTCGTAGTGCGGCTCCTGGTCATACACCAAACAAAACAAAATAACTAAAATAAATAGAAACAAGCAAAAATCAAAACAATCAATTATGTTGAAATCCCCGGTAACGGTGCCAAAAACTTGTTGACTAACTAATGCTTAGCAACGATTGATGATTAATGTAAATATGCCAGTAAATAATACTAAGCTTAGGTATTTTTGCATGCAAGTATACACGGTCAACAAGTAATACATCAGTAAGTTGAATATCATATCCACAAGGATTGTCCATGAATTAAATGCCACAATAGTTACTTGCGAATTGGAACAAATGAGTTGGTGATTGATTTCGGATTTTAACTAAGGGAAATGATTAAAGGAAAATTTAACAAGATTTAGGCAGATTGACAAACACTTTAGTCAAGATGATGGGTTGGCGTTGGCAATGGATTCTTGGATTTCACGCTAGCAAAGACAACAATTAATCACATTCAACCTTGGTTTTATTGCCAAGTAGATTTTTAGGTTAACATTGCATCTATAGATGACAATACTCTAAGTTAATCGCCTTTAACACCTATACATTTATAGTGTTGTTTTCAAGTAATTAACCTGGCAAAGTTTTAATCTTTACTCCTAATGGGTAGATTCACTTCCGAAGTATTCTTATCCACTTGAACAACTCTTGTCAAAGTTTCACTCCTTAGTATCTGGAAATTAATCCTTATCTCTTAAGTCTGTTAAGATATTAAAGGATAATGAGCATTCAATGCCAACTGTTGTATGGCATAAAATTTGATGAATATAAGCGCAAGAAAAATAGAAAATAACGTCAAGGCATTCAAATATTAAAAACCTAAATCAAGTTTTCATCGCAAACACCCCAAACCAACTTTAAAAGATTAGTTCATGGCTAGGGAAACCATCTAAACAATATCATTTTTAAACATCACCATTATGACAGACAATAAATCTAAGAGAAATGGACTAAAGAATGAGATCCATCGATGTAGGCCCTCAATGGATCTAGAGCTATCGATCATGGCCTGGTCGAGCCTTGATCATCCTCTAGCCTCACTTTCTTCTCACAGCACAGCCTCTCTCCTTTGCTTGATCAATGCCCTTCTTTTGAATTATGCACCATTGTAGGTGCGTTATCCTCATTTTGAATTAGGGCTGGCCTAACTCTGACAAACGACTAACTAACTGTGCATCAATCATCCTTCTTTTGTCAACTAAGCTTGGAATCTTTCCTTTTTGCTTTTTTCAACAGCACTCGACATTTCTCTTCTGATTCTCCTGCTCTTGACATGCTCCTAATCTGCTCTGCCAAACTTGCCTACTACAACAAGAAGATACCCCTTCAATGTGACAATGAAAACTACACATTCCTTATGTCCTAGATGCAAATGCATGATTCTACTGGCAAAATGCACAAATATATACCCAAATTCAAGCAATAACATGGCAAAATATGCATGAAATATAGATCTTTCGAGGAGTTAACAATGGATAAAACAATAATCGCCAACCGTGCTAGTGCAAGTGCCTCACTAGTCACCATAAAGCCTACTAGAACAACACCGTCCCAAAACCCTCTTCTTTAACATATCATCATGCTATGCTGGTAAGAAATGAAGTCCATCCTCATAGGATCTTTTACAATTTAGAGATGCAAAATCGGTAAAAGAATTTCAAGAACTGACAACTCATACCGGAAGAAGGCTTAGAGTTCATCGACACACATAAACTTTATTTTGATGACAATATTTGTTTTATCATTGAAACATAGGTCTAGGAGGAGTATGTACAGAAACCTAGATTGATTTAACATTTATTGAGTTTGTGAGTTCTATACCCACATAACCAACACTGATAACAACACTACATGCATCCGTGGAAAAATGGTAAAATTTTATGCTAAGACTATCAATACTCTATTTAACCTGGACAATACAGATGATGACAATGAAGAATTTACGGTGATGGCTACCAATACCCATAATGCAGTACTTCGAGACCTGTGCATTTTTGAAACTGAATGAACATGGAAATCGACTACTCACAAGATTGTGAAGCTAGTTGACTTGAAAGCAAACCCTAAATATTAGATTTATTTTATAAACATGAGAATGGGGCTCACAGGATAACACTTTACGATCTTCGCCAAAAATATGCTCATTTTGTACTCTGTAATGACTGGCCGGTGGATTGATGTTGGAAGAATAACATATAAGTTTATTGTTGGCAAGGCAACATCTTCAGGTGCAAAGAGTTCTTTACTTTTCCTAAGTCTAATCATTATTTTGTATGAGAAAGCACATGTTCAAAATAACACAGTCGATTTGGTGATAGAGGCCCATACAGGAACGCTCTCAAAGGAGATACCACGGCTCAAGGGCTTGTAGATATTTCAGCACCATTCAATGCCACGACTACGAGTTCTCTATTTACTACTCTGCTTAGCGACATGAAAGAATTTTTTTAACCCATTCTTTGAATACACTAGATAGAATGATTTGGCCACCCGAGCCGTGCTAAACCAATTATCCCCAGGGTCTACGGATGATTTCCCTATTCCCTGAGCATTACTTTACCGAATCTCTTATAAACTTTTCGTCCAAAAAAAGAAAAAGAAGATAATAAAGAGGAAAGAAAAAAAGAACGAGAAGAAAAAGATGATGATGATGATGATGAAATTCCCCATAACCCTCTGGCTGTAGCTGCCAGAACAAGGAAGAGAAAGATAAAGAAAACCATTATCGCACTTCTACCCCGTCAACATACTAAATGGATGCGAGTTATGGACAAAGGTAAGGCCCCTATGCATCCTAACTTATCAACTCCCGCTAGCCCAGTACAACTGGTCAGTGATAATTCCATTGAGGTACAACAGCCAGTGGGACAGATCACTCATTCTCCTGGCAATACATCACCCACTCTAACTCTATTTGCTACCACTCTCAGTTCTCGAACTAAGGTTACTACTGGTCGAGCCCTTGAGCTCATTGAGGATCTACAACTACACTTAGGGCACAGACCCCCATTATCTACCTCCTCGTACTTCTCTTCGTCTATCATTGCTCCTCTAAAACAGGATGCCCTTGCTTCCCTTGCAATCAATCAAGTATCTCAAGCACTTGTTCCCTCCACGCCATACTTCAGACGACAGATAAAGAGCTAGGTGCTCTACGTCGCACCTGTCCAGTAACTCTTTGGGTTAGTTTTTCTTTTCTTTTATTTTATTTTTAGTTTATCTAGTTTTTTTCATTTTGCATTCTGCATATTTGTTTTTTCTTGATTTGTTTTATTTTTTGTTTCTTTTTGCATTGGGGACAATGTTATTCTCATGTTTAAAAGAGTATTAACACATGTATATATTAGGTTAAAATTAGGTAAATTAAAAAAAATAGGACCTATAAATACGCTGATATGTCCGATAGGTTCCCTTTGCTATGATTTCTTTAAATCTGAAAATGTTGTTGCAATTGTTGAGTACGTAAATAATTTATTTATTGTGCCCTTTTGCTTGTCTTTTCCATGTTTTCAAATTCATATAGTTTGCATTTAGGTTAGGTTGCACATATTTACATGTAGATAGGGAGTTACACCGCATGTTCTTTAAATGTTATATATATTGGTGCTTTTTACGGGAAATGTGGTGCTCTATGGTGTATACTGGTGGATGTTGGAGGATTGCTAGAGTAGAAAAGTAGTAAATTGTATGGTTAGAGATGACGAGGCATAAAGATTTAGAAATGAATCTACTTTTGCCCATGTGTACTTTTTTCGAGATACGCAACATTAAATGAAGTAAGAAAACCAATGGCTTTCTTTAATGAAGTCGCGACACTTTAGGGTACTGAAATCCTAGTATCACCGCCTATATAAGAGAGACTTGGATGCTACTTCAAAGGGAGCTCGATTATAGACGAAAGTCCTAGTTTGGAGCTTGTGGAAAACCACTTGAGCAAAAGCTAGATAAATCTCCTTACGAAAGATGCCATCGAGAGAGGATGACGGAGGTGAGAACTGCAACATAGTTGGATGGCACAGAATGAGTTTTGTCGAGGATGCTCGACTCTTTTCTTTTCCTCGCTTGATAAACTACCATACTCTATACTTTTAATTATAGATGTTTTAAGCTCAGACATGAGCTAAAGACTTTATTTGGGATTATATCATCCCGAGATTTTATGGTTTGATTAGTTTATTTCAATGCTATAGCTGTTTTTCCCTTTATCTATTTTGTTCATCATTCTTCATACATAGTTATTGTAAGATCTATTGAGAGAGGTCTTTTAACTATTTACCAGTGCCTTAATATTGAGAGAGTTAGGTTATACAGATGTGAACAGTGGGGCTAAGCTGTTAACTTAGTTTTAATCTGGCTTAGACATAAGTTTAGGGTTTTAATAACTAAAAGAGAGTTCTTAAACAAATAATAAAGTTGTTAGAGTTAACGCAGATATGTATCACCTTAACTACAATATTATTAACTCCTAGGCATCAAGAGAGTCAAAAGTTCATTAGAAAATCATGTCGAGTAGATAAAGAAATTAATGGTTTACGCAAACATGTATTGCCAGTCGCTATACCATTGTCATAGGTAAACAAGTATGTATCCTTAACAATAATCTCAGCCTCCTTAATTATATGTTAATTGTTGATGTTGTTTGTCTTAATCTTCGCTATCATTAGTTTAATTGTTTTAGTTTAATTAAACCTCAACATCCAATACTTGCAAACACATTTTTAAGTTCGATAACTTCGTAGTTATTGATCCAATCCCCGTGGGTTTGACACTTTACTCATCACTTTATTACTTGATGCGATAAGTATACTTGCTCTAAAGTGCATCACTATTCGACAAGCATCAACAATGATCATGACTTCCTATAATGAATCTATATTGATGGTTTGCAAAATGTTATGAGCTTTCATGTTTTTCACTTAGTGCTGAATCTGTTGTAGCACTTAAAAACACATGTTGCATGCACTATAAAAGCTTAAGAAACTTTAGGGAAATTCTAAGTCGACTCTCTGATGCCGAAGCATAAATCAATGTGAATGAACCAAATGCTCAATGTAGCAAAATAAAGGCTTAAAAACTCCCTGAAAAAATCAAGAAAATTAAAACTTGATAATATAAACAAAATTGTTGAGGGGCACTCTTATATGCATCTTGCTATCTTAGTACACTAGGTGAGTTGTGTTTGCTCAATTTAACTTTCCCTAGTAGGAATGATAGTATTAGAAAAGAGTGAATAAAAGTCTTCGCGGGATGACACTGCTCGTAGGGCTTATGGATAGGTTGTTTGCTCCACTCCATCTTCAGGTCTGAAGGGTAAATGTGATAAGCAAAAACCTCAAGGATAAAGTTTTAAAAGCTAAAAAGATTAATAGAGTAAAACAATATGCTGAAAAAGAAAAGGTTATACAGAGGCAACAACAGAGAGCAATCCTTAAGCTTCTCTAAGGCTATTAAGTGATGAATATGTAACTTGGCACCCACTGCACCTATAGCAAAATTAATCCTTAGAATTGAACTGTAAGCTCTAATGCATTGCATCTCATTAATACAGCTAAGGAATAAATTACTACCCTAGTATAACTTGAAATCCTTGTAATCATAGCTTAGTGGAACCTTAGGACTTATAGGTTGTTTACTGTTTTTATTTTTCTTGCTTTTATTTTGCATTTATTGCGGAAAAGAAATAGTTCAAGTTTGGGGGTATTTGATGAGTGTATAATTGATCTATTTTATATGCCCTTTTTTGCTTGTCTTTTGTATATTTTCAAGTTCATATAGTTGCATTTAGATTAGATTGCATGTAGTTTTCATGTAGGTAGGGAGTTACACTACTTTTGCTTAAATGTTATATATTTTGGTACGTTTTATGGGAAAGGTGGTGTTTTGTGGTGCATGTGCAGGATGCTGATAGGTGCTGGAGGAATGCTGAAGCGGATGAGTAGCAGATATCATGGCTGGAGCTGAAGAGGCATAAAAAGTTAGAGATGAATCTACTTTTGCCCACATAGACTTTCCCCTCGATATGGAATATTAAATATAGTGAGAAATCAATGGCATTCTTTAATGAAGTGCACGCACTTTATGGTTCTAAAAACCCTAGTTTCACTGCCTATATAAGAGAAAATTGGGCACCAACTAAAGGAGAGCACAATTATAGACAACAGTCTCAGTCTGAAGCTTGTAGAGAACCACCAGAGTGAAAGCTAGAGAAATCTCCTTACGATAAATGCCATCGAGAGAGGCTGAAGGAGTGGAAGAACAATAGCAACAGTTGGATGACTCGACGGGAGATTGTGGAGGATGCTCGGCTCTTTTCTTTTCCTTGCTTGATAAACTATCGTACTTTAATATTTTTTGTTATGGATTTTTAGGACCAGACATGAACTAAGTGCTTTAGTTGGGATTATTTCTTTCCAATATTTTATGTTTTGATTACTTTATTTTAATGTTATAATTATTTTCCCTTTATCTATTATGTTCATTGTTCTTTATGCTTAGTTATTGTAAGAGCTATCGAGAGAGGCCTTTTAACTATCAATTTGTGGCTTAATATCGAGAGAGTTAGGTTATACAAACATGAACAGTAGGGTTAAGTTGTTAACTTAGTCCCAATCCATCTTAGATATAAGTTTAGAGTTTTAACGACTAAAAGGAAGTTCTTAAGAAAATAATAAAGTTGTTAGGGTTCACGCAGACATGTATTACCTTAGTATCAAAATTATTAACTTTTAAGCATCGAGAGAGTCATAAGTTCCTCAGAAAATCCTGTCGAGTAGATAAAGATCTTAATGGTTTACACAAACATGTATTGCAGTTGCTATAGCATTGAAATAAGTAATCAAGCATATATCCTTAGCAATAATCCCAGCTTCCATAATTATCTATTATTTGTCGCAGCTATTAGTCTTAATCATAGCTATTTTTAGTTTAATTACTTTTAGTTTTAATAAATCAACAATCATCATTACTTGTAAACTCATTCTTAAGCTTAATAACTTCGTAGTTATTGATCCAATCCTCGTGGGTTCGACACTCTACTTATAACTTTATTACTTGATTCAACGAGTATACTTGCTCTAAAGTGCATCACTATTTGACAAGCATCAACGGTACTTGTGTTTAGTGGGCTATGTATTCATAGGACCTTATGTGGTCGAGTTTGTAATTCTTACTTTTGAAATTATATTAATTAAGTCAAATGTTTTAAATTAAAGTGAAGCTCATTTGTATTGATTTAAATTATTATTTATGTTTTCAACTATTGGATCTAAAAATTTTGGAAATACCTTGTTTGGGCTAAATCTAGTTGTAAAATTTTATGGTTTTGGTTTGGTCTTAAGGCCCAAATATGACATCCAAGTCGAGGGTGTTACATTTAGTGGTACCAGAGCTTAGGATTAGTCGGTTCTAGGAAACCCCGGGGTGGTATTGGTATTTTAGTAAGGTGTCTAGTGAATATAAGCCCTTAAATTAAGTTCTTACTCTATAAGACTGGAATCCTGATGGTGCATCCAATGTTGCGATGACAAGATAGTTGCGATCGTGGTTGAGAGGGCTGAGTTAAGTATTAAACCACTCATGGGAGCGATTCTGGGGGCGAGGTTACCCCAGATTATTGAGATACGAGTTAGTTGAATAATGCTAGAGTCGAGGATGTATCTTTCTTCCGCCACCTAAATGGTGTTTTTATTATGTGTTGTAGTCATTTTGGAGCCTTCGAATACGTCATGAGAGTTTGTGGAAAATAATCTTCACCGTTATACGTGAATAATATTTGTGTTGCGGGTATGGATAACATGCTCTCAAAATTGATCTATGGTTGCACGTTGGTTAGAAGGCCCTTTGTTCGCCTAAGAGAGTCTCGTTGATACTTGGTAAGTATCATCGCCCTTTTTAATGGCTTTTCTCAAAGATCGTGGATTCATAATCCACTAGTTCGTTAGAGTGTGGATGAAGTTAGACATCCTACATGTTTGAGAGAGCTATATTCTTGGGGGATTATTTCACATTAGAGATTTCTTTGGTTAATCAAGAGTGATGCTAGCCAACAACATCGAGAGTGGGCTCGAGGCTCCAAGATCTTGAGGGAACCCAACCTGTGGTAATGAGAATGTTAAACTGTTTCCCTTTTACCATGAATTTTTTAGTGATTGTTTAAAGAATGGCACGATGGGGTTATGGGACATGTTTGACCATTTGGTAGATGCCAACGTGTGTAGTTCAACGCTTAAGAGCTTTTAGACAGTTAGAGTGTTTGTTTATGCTTATTGGAGGAGTTGTCGTGACTTTCTCCCTTTTAAGAACTTGAGTAGATGTTGAGGAAAGGCTGAGTTGGACATCATTGCCTATCGCTTTTGTCATAGGACATCAAATATGTTGAGAAAGTCAGAGGTTCAGTTGCGAAGGCGTAACTTGAATGAGGTTTCTTTTGTCTAAGTGTTTTGCAAGGGGAGAACTGAGCTTGTTCGTTGGTAAGAAGTTGGTTCGTTGAGGTGGTGATTAAATTGTTGATAGCTTGTTAAGTGGCAGTGAAAGACCGTTACCTATCTTTTAGGGTGGATGACTCGTTTAACCGATTGTGAAGTACCCGTGTGTTTTTTTGGGATTCGTTTGAGAATGAGATGGCTACGGTTAAATTTTTTGAGGCTTGTAGTTTTGAAATAAATTTTAGGATAATGATTTCACTCTTTAGGACGTGTTGGGGTAACGTTTGATGTTTGCATTGACGTTGAGGTGTTTCAGCTATGGTAAGGTAGGGGCCACCATATTGTCTTTTGAATGTAAGTTTGATGTTTTACATGACACGTGTGAATGTATAAGGAATATGGAAAGATAAGTGTTGGCAAGATAATTACCTTAATAACCTTGTGTGTGAGAGTGGTTGGTTGCTATGCGATCAGTTAAGGAAGCAAGGGTTTGAGACTTCGTAAATACTTTTGATTGTATCACGGGTACCTTGGATCGAGCAGAGGAACATTGGTAAGAGTCGAGCTGCATGGGACCGTTTTGTTTTGATAGTGGTGCTGACCCGATTAGAGTCAAATAAGATTTCGAGATCTTTGAGGATGTTTTGTTGTATTGTCAAGATTGCATTTTGAGCTAAGAGAGAGAAGGTGTGCCTACCCCAACAACGAGAAAATTTGGGTACTTGATCTCTAAGGAAATTGAGATTTAGACAATGACGTGAGTTAAAGTAATTAAGAGTTATTGATCGTGTGTGATAGATCACCACCTAATTAAATGAACATGATAAGTGATGGATTATATGGAGATAGTTCGGGTTAAATTATCATGCTGCCCATGTGGGAAGATCAAGGATTACAAGTGATGATCGTGTAAGAGAGTACCGATGCTAGCTCCATCCGGTATTGGTACTTAATTCTTCTGGTGTCGGTACTGACCGGTCAGTAATGGTACCCATGTGTTTCATTATTTAAGCTCTGAGTTAAGGATTGATTTGCTTTGAAAGCTGCGAGAAGTAGCATCTGATTCTAATTAAGAAGACATAATATTATGATTGGATTTAGTTTTGATGGTTTCTGATAGAGTTCGATATCTTATTGTGGGTATTTTAGAGGAAGATATATCAAGGCAAGAGGTTCTTTTTATATAGTACAATGGTCGGTATATGGTAAATTTGAGAGCGACTGTTTGTACCAAACTTTTACTGCGTGTTTTGGGAAATAATGTGGAGCCGTGTGTTTGAGATAGTGATAAGTGCTTGACTTGGCAAAAGTTGGGAGTCTAACATTGAGTTTTTCAAAGTTGTTGTAATGCTTCGATGTTCCTTTGTAGAATTTAAATAGATAATCGTGGACCTTGGAAATGATTTGTGAGTGGACAATTCTGATGGGATTTCTTTGATTAATGGTATTTTCTTTGGTAAGTATTGTTCATTATTCTCGACAAAGGCGAGATCTAGATGGAAAGTCTTCTTGGTTTGGCTGAGGGTTGGATTGTATGACATTGCAGCGTGTACATATTACTCTCTAACACAAGATTCGAGGTTTAAGATGGAACATTACCCCTTGGTGGGATTTCTTGCGATGACAGATCTGAGTGATAGTACAAATAACATGTTTTCTAGACACATTATGGGTTGGAGTATAAAAATCTTGTGTGAACTGAGTTAATGAGAGCTGTTTTACTTGTTGTTTGATGTAAATGCATTGAGATCTAAGGTCAAGCTTGAGACATGTAGAGACGTCATTTGCTCTCATAAGTCTTGTACTGGGCAAGCAATGATATTGATAAGGGATACCGCCAGAGTTAGAGTCTTCTTCAGGGAGTCACCATGAGAAGAATCATTTCGTTTTGGCTGTAACGGTTGTTTAACCTCATGTTCTTTTAGATCATACGGAGTTGTGGAAAGGTTTTGTCGTACAATAACCTTTTAGGTTCAAAGGTATAAGTTAAGTTTCTTTGATGACGTTATTGTGTGATTTTTTGTCAAGTTACCGTTGAATGGTTGCATGGCTTAGGTTATATGCCAAAAATGATGGATCTCTTTAAAAGAAATGTTTAGTTAAACTAGTTGTATCGTTAGAAGACTAGGGTCATGGTTAATAAGTGGGGTGAGAGATCAAAGTAGGGTAGCAGGAAATTTTTGAGGACACCAAAGAGTTATATGGTTGTAGCATCATCTTGTTTTATGGATACAAATTTTGAGGATGAAATTTCTTTTAAGGATGTGAGAGTTGTAACGACCCAATTCTTGGGTTAGTGAATCGGGTCTCAGACCCGGGTTATGGGGCTTTATTTTAGAAGCCCAAGATGAGGTTGTTAAGTTGGGCTCATTATTTTGGGAGAAAATATTTTAAGTTTTAAATAGGTGTAGTTGGTGGAAAATATGAGGAATATTTGATGAGAGGCGAGAAAATAAGGAAAATAGAAAAAGTTGATGTTGTGAGATGAGGAGCGAGAAAAAAGGAAAATAGAAAAAGTGGATGGTGTGAGAGAGAGAAGAAGAAATAAGAGAAAGTTGAGGAAGGAGTTTTTAAACTCTGATTTATGGATATCCAACCATCCGTTTGCGACACCTTCAGCACCGTTGAAAGCCAAGATGAGTCCGCCGATGGTCACCAAGTCACCGCCGTCGTTCGCTTAGGTGATAGGAAACAAGTTTCGAGTTGCTTGAAAGGGGCACTTTCGAGGGACAAATCATGAAATGGAGGGCACCACCATGTTCAGCGGTGTTGGGACAGTGGGATAAGAGCTTGTTGCCTCCGTTCAACCATTAGAAAGGCCCTCACGCACCTTCTCTGCGTGTGGGCAAGATCCAACCACAATGGGGAGCTTATCCAACTGTTGGGCTAGGCAGCTGTTGGGTTGAGCCGAGTTGGCCTGCCAAGCTGACCCAAGCTGCACGCTGAGCCAAGTCGCTGTCGTTAGCCGAGCTACCGCCATTGACTGTTGACCAATGTTGACTTTTTTGAGAAACCTTACCTAGGGGTTTCTCAATGTTCTGAGTCTGTTGGCATAGTTCATTTTGGCAATTTTGAACCCGGTAAGCTATTTTTACATGTTTTATATTTTAAAATAGCCTAATAGTGTGAAATGGTTTATGTAGTCATATTTGTTTTATCCGAGGAATTGGTAGACTTGAATATTGGAATTAAAGAGATGATTGGAGGAGCTTGGAAGGGGATTTATCGATTTGGCTTAAGGTTAGTACACCTCGAACTCCTATTGTTTCATGAGCATCATAAATGTGATTGCCTTGCTTGTTAGTGTTCGCAAAATAGGTAGACGATGGATAAGCATGTTGTGAGACCGATATCATGAGACTTGATATATCTATGAGATGCATAATGATGTTGTGAATATGATGGGGCACATGGAGGCTTTAGAGACCGTGTAGGGTCATTTGAGATGCTCGTATGATTATTTGATTATTGGTTTATTGATTGAAATAATTGTGATGTCTTGTATGCTTGTTTGAATAGATTGATGAGATTTGATGAGAATTATTCTTAAGGGTTAAATACTCAATTAAATGATTATGGAACCGGTAATTAATATTAATTGGGTGAAAGCGTTAGTAAACAAACTATAATGACTTTCATAAGCTTTAGGGATCAGATAAAGCGTGGTAATATCGTAATTTAAAAGAATTATGCAAAATCGCGGATAGGGTACCGGTATGAGCTTTAGCCGTACTAGTACGCGATTGGGGGTCGTACCGGTACGGGTAGACCCATACTGGTACTTGTGTAATTAAGGATTTCCAATAAGCTATATTAGTATCAGTACGCGTGTAAGTAACAATACCCGAGGGTACCGTATCGATACTTGTGTTTAAGTACCGGTACCTGATACGCTAAATAATCTATAAATGAATATTAATGATGGAAATTGATGTGAATAATAATAATTCAATTATGCCTTGATAAATGAGACAATGGGGATTAATGGAGACAATAAATGAGATTAATTATATACTTCTCTATAATGTATTAACAACTCGGTAAAGTAAAATAAATAATGTGATGACGATTAGCAACAATAGGGGGATCCTTGGGATCGCATTGCTTGCATGCCTGGTAGGCATTTGATTGGTTGAGTCATCTGGATTCATGGGATCTGGATGCCCGGTGAAAGTGTGTTGCAACACCATGGTTAGAGACATCGAATGAAGATTATCGATGCTATATGACTGGGTCCCATTCATAGATACTCGATAGGGGGGATTCTGAGTATGGGTGTATGTTCTAATGCTAGGTGACTCGGTCTCATCCAGAGTGTAGATGCCCGATGGAGGATTCTGAGCAAGGGTGTATGTTTCGATGCTATATAACCCAACCTCACCCGGAGTGTATATTCTGATGCTACGTGACTCGACCTCACTCTCGAGTTGTTGTTAACATGTGTTTTCGCATAGATGATCTGATGAGATCTCGAGCTTGGTTGGGCCATGAGTGGCATGTATGATGATTTTCTACAATGAAAGTATGTGTTTAGGTGACTAGTGGTAGCACCACATATTTATTTATCTCTCCTTATTGCGCGTACTAGCTTGCATGCTTATGTTTATGATTAGTATGAAGTATAGTAGAGCATATGTGTACCATTGAGCTTTGTAAGCTCAGCGCTCAGAATTGTTGTTTCCATGTGTAGGTTGATTGTCAGATTGAGGGATCGGGGAGCACTATTAGTTCGGGATTCTATCATGTGGTGATTTCCAGAGTACGAAACTTGTGTTTAGTGGGCTATGTATTCATAGGACCTTACATGGTCGATTCTGTAATTCTTACTTTTGAAATTATATTAATCAAGTCAATTGTTTAAATGTTTTAAATTAAAGTGGAGCTTCTTTATAACGATTTAAATTGTTATCTATGTTTTCAACTATTGAATCTAAACATTTTGGAAATACCTTGTTTGAGCTAAATCTAGTTGCAAAATTTTATGGTTTTGGTTTGGGCTTGAGGCTCAAATGTGACATCCGGGTCGAATGTGTTATAGGTTCATGACTCGTTTACTGTCCTTCAACACATTCGGCACTTGCTTGGTCATTCTTGGAATGTGAGGTTCAGACATACTTCACGTGATAGTAATAAGGTTTCGGATTTGATGGCTAAGCTTGCTGGTGATGCTGACTTGGGGGGTCGATTATACTACACATCGCCGGTATCTGTTCTGAGATTTCTGCAGGAGGATATGCATGCGAAGTAGTTTTTTGTGTCTTTTTTACTTATGTTTTAATTTTCTTTGTTTGTCGAGGTTCTCTTGATGACTCTTTGTATGTATGATCATGTGTACTCTTTTCTTTCGACTAAGTTTAGGAAGTTTTTAATGAGACATATAGTTATACTCTCTTTTTTTCACGAAAATAAAGTTGAGTATTTTGACTATTTCAGCCGTATGTCACAGCTAATGTCTGAGATACTGTCTCGACACTCAACTCCAATATTTTATGGATAGATAGAAATTAATTAAAATTGGGGGAGTAATATGTAATATTATCGGTTTTAGTCTCGTCATATATAAATTTTAAATATTCTGTTATTCTGATTTACCTCTTAAAATGCCTCCCCAATACAATATGAGAAAAAGAAAAAGAAAAGAATGCGGGGCTTTGAATATTTTGTTATTGGGCATCATTTGGCTCAAACATCAAGGCCGAAAAGGAATTTTAACCAAATCAATTGGCGTATCGGTAGACAAAAACCATTGGGTTAGTACACATTTGAAGTAAAACAAGGAATAAAATCCAAGGTTAAGAAGAATGGCAGATGCATGAACATGTAAAGAGGAAAAGAATAATATGACCATAGGACTTGATACTAGGAATTAATGCTCCTTCAACCAATTTGTGAAGAGATTTCATTTCCACTTTCTACACTCGACCTTCTCATGAATTCTAATTTCTTCGTTCCATTAATTAATGTTCCAACTCAACAACTAGAGTTGGTGGGGGTTTACTTGAAAAATTCTCAAAGATTTGTTTGATAGTAAGTTTTGAAAACAACTTAGTTGATCAAAGAAGAATAACCCTAGCTTTCTAGCTAATGAGGTTATATTCTAACGAGAGTCACCTTAGATATTTTTAGGGGACCTTGAGCGAAAACTCAATAACGGCTTTTAGAAAGAACACATATTTCATTACTTTGAACAATTAATTTAATATTTTATTAAAAAATCATTATTTTATTATTTTATTTAAAAAATACCTTAAATACAATTAAAACGATAAGGAACAACCGCTAACTTATAAAATTACCACTTAAAAATTTATTAAAATTGTAAAAATAAAAAGTGTGACCCTAAACGATCGTTCATATTGATTCCCATCCAAGATGGCCCTAATTCTAACCACCTTTACTAATGGGATTCACTTTTTTTGTGGGTTATTAACATGGTAAGTATAAATAGGACTATATAAGTTGGATCCACAGCCGACAAAAAATGTTGGCGGTGTTTGGTAATGGTAGAGTCATATGTGAAATTAAGACGCGATGGATCGATGTAAAAGAATGGGACCATCGCATCACTTCCCCCTGTGGGAAGCTGTTGCCTCTACCCATGCACTGGATGGACTGAGAAAATCCACAATTGATTTGGATTGTAATATTTATTTTGATTTTTATTCAATTTTTTAATAAATTTAATTCGATTTCAATTCGATAATGATAGAGTAAAATTAATTAGTATAGCATCTTCTCAGATTTTTTTTGGACAAATGATTTTTTTGTTTGTCCTTTAGCATGAGAACTCGATGGTTGAAGGATTGCGTGATCAGAGAAAAGGTAATGTACGATTTACAGTCAAAGATTCTTAAACTCTAATTTAAATTATGTTTTTTAGATTAAAACTATATGAATTATATTGTTTATTTTTTTAAGAAGATACAACTATAAATACGAGAACAAGTACGAATACAATTGAAATACCAAAAATTATAATTAGAAAAGATTATTAAAATTTAGACACGATTAACATACAGTAGAAATCAAATCATAATAAAATTAAGACTCAAACAATAAAAATGGTGTGCGGTAGGATTTAAAATTTAAGTTTGAAAATATTTGTTTATTCTAAGGAGGGAATGTCGGTCAAGAGACACCGTCTTGCGAGATATGAACAGAAAACGATACGCTTCCGAATCAACATAAAGCCACTTTAATAATTAAATAAAATCAAGAATCCACTTATATTAGCACGCGCGAGACCGCCATGGATGCTTTATTTTGTATGGTATCAAATCATATGTAGAAAAAACTCCTCATTTTAAAAATTAGTTGGATTACCCTTGGACTTTAAGTCAAATCATATGTTCTTGCTTTCCTATAGCTTAAGTAAATATTAAATTCGAGGTCTTTTATCTTATTAAAAAGTTTACCACTAAAATTAAGTATTACTGAGAGACTAAAAAAAACTAACTAGTTATTAATTTTGATAAATTTCGTAATTTTTTTTAAATAACAGCTTCGTGGAAGTTTAACATACGGACGTGGAAATGGGCTTTGATTTTTGAAGGATAACCCAAAAGAAAAAAGTGAGCAGCTTATCTAAAACATCCAACCATCTGTTACCTTTTCTTTTCTCTTGTTTATGCATAAATGTAGAAAGAGGCCAAATCTAATAGATAAAAAGGGATGTAGAGATAAACAAAACTCAGAAGCTCAGTGATTCATCATATACTTTTTAAAAGTTATGAAAGCTTCTTAAAATTATTTATTATTATAAATTTTGACGTTGTAAATAAAAATAATTGTATTGAAACGATCTTTTATCCATAATAAGTGAATTAGCAATAGACTATATATTGATTAGCATTCGATTTTATAAGCGTAAATATATAAGATAAACTCCAAATCAATATATAATAAGTGAAAGATGAAGATAATTATGTATATTTGGACGATTATAATAAAGTGAAAAAGATGGTAGCCATGCACGGGATATACAGATAAGAGCTAAGGTCTCCATTGATGGAATTCTTTAATATAAAAAATATGAAATTTACGTGGATGTTTAAATGTTATTTACATATCTTATAACTATAAAGTGGTAGCTAAGCTTGCAAAAAGTAAATATAAAGTAGAATTTTTAGAATCACGATTGTATTATATGGTGTGAGAATCCTAGGTGAATTTCCTACACTGGCTGTTTGGCAGTATTCAACGACATTGATGTGATTAGACCTGCAAATTTGTCATGAGACCTGAAATCGGCCTGAACACGACGATCCAAATTTGATCTAAAACTAGAAATAAACCGAACTGAATTTAAACTAACCCGAGTTTTAGTTGAACCGAATGGACCTAAACCAATTTTACCCAAGCCGAAAGTAACCCAAATAGAAAGTTACCCGAAATAAAAATATTAAAATAAAGAAAGAAAGATGTGATGTGATATGAATTGTTGCAATTCCTAGATTGAGATCACCAAGGTCTGGTAGTAAGTGATCTCGAATGGGTTCGTTTTGTACTCGAACTGGTTGATCCGCTACGGCTGCATCGCCCCTTGCCGCGGCATTCTGATTGCCATTGGCAATTGGATCTGCCATAACTGTGCGTAGTTCTCTTCTTCTCTTACGGAGTACACGTTCAATCTCAGGTTCAAGTGGATAGTCTTGTGTTGTTGGTCTTGCCCTGGTCATACACAGATGCAAAACCAAAGGGTGTTAGCCACTTGAAACAAATAACAAAAGAAAAAGAAAAACAATGCAAGAAATTAAAGGTCAAGTCGCAATTGCCAGTCCCCGGCAACGGCGCCAAAAACTTGTTGCGTGTTTTGAGTGCTACGCAAATGTGCAAGCGAACATGTCGCAAGTAATAAAGTGATGAATATAGAGTATCGTCTCCATATGGACTGATATGAAGGACTTGGACTCTTAACTCCTTGCACTGGAATAAAAAAAAACAATTGTGATGATAGATGGTGATAAAAAGATAAAACAAATAACTAAAGATTGTAAAGGAAAGGAAGTAACCAATGAGAGAATTGGTTGGATTATTAGGATTGAGAGTATGCCGGATGAGTTGCTTTGGAAGGTTGAATGCCAGAGGCAAGTGGAATGCTGAGGCAAGTGGATTGTCGTGGCAAGTAATTGCCCAGGCAAGTAGTTTGCTGGAAGTAGGACTCTTCGTGACCAGTGAAATGCAATTGCAAGTGGTTGAATCGGATTAGGACTCTTTTCGGCAAGTGGTTGCCCTGGCAAGTTAAGTGTTGCGACAAGTGTGATGCCGTGGCAAGTCAATTGTGTCTTCAATGCTCCAGAGTGTTCTTCAATGCCTTCACGTTATTTCTAACTTGAAGGGCTGACGCTTGCGCAAATCTTGGTGATACGTGTGTCACACGTTACTTTACCAAGAATGAACACCGTATTTCCTTAAAACCTTGTTAGCCGCTTGAAATTCTCACCATCGCCAAGCTCCTTCACTTTGTCACTTTTCGGAAACTTGGTTCAAGAGAGAATTGGTTTCCTTCAGCTCTCGCAATGTTAGAAAACCCGGATTCAATTCAGTCCATTGATCTCTATCAACTCTCGTAATGTTTGGAAATCAACTCGATTGAGGAACCTCCAATGGCTTTCACTTCATTGGAATAATTCCTTCTCACGAATCCTTCATTGATCTCGCTCTCCCTTGTGTTGTCATCGATTTAGGGATTTGAGTTTCAACAAATGATTCTCACTCAAGTGTTTATCTCTAAACTATTCAAATTGCAAGAACAAGAATTGAATCAACATTGTGCATTTAACTTTAAACCAAAATCAAATCATCCATACAAAAGCCTCTCAAAACCTAATAACCCAAACCATCTAAGTTTAGTTCATGGTCGGGTGAAAAGAAAATACAAAGAAATATTTCCCCAACATGAAGGGTAATATGCGATTAGAGAAATGAAAGAAGAGAGGAGATAAGCTCCTCAATTCGATCACTCCCTTGATCAGCTTTCCCTCAATCTCTCCCTCTCGATCCGACTTCCTCAAATTCCTCTCTCCCGATTCAATTCAATTTCCTTTCTTCATGTGTTTCATTCCTTTAAATAGGTGTGGATGAGAGTTTGTTGCGTGAGAATATGGTGGAGATTGGCTTCCATTTTGAATTTCAAATGTAGGAGATAATATGGCTGATAAATAAATCAAAATTGGGGATTTATCCTTTGCATTTGAATTTGAATTGGGCGGTTGGAGATCATAACTGATTTGATCCCTTCAACGCCATGGCAGACTTCGGCAATTGGCTTGGCAATTCGTTCTGCACACAAACGAGCAAAAGAGCAGCATTTTTTCTACAAAAAGTAATAAAATGCATGGCTAAGCACATTGAACTAGGAAACTACGAACTTATGCATGAATGATTACAAATGCAACTAAAATGAGCTTAAGTCTAACAATAATGTGAGTACAAAGGGTAGGGAAAACAGTACTTTTACACACTTATCATGAATTATCGCACAACTCACCAAAAAGTCAAATATACAGCTATATAAATTCATATTATAGGGTCAAAAAACCTAACTCGACCTGAAAATCCAACTAAAGCCGATTGATCTCATATTAACATGATATTAACCCGACCCAAAAAATAACTGAACCGATATTAACCAAACTGAAAATCAACCGACCCAGCCCGATACCCAAACTGAAATAACCATAGACTCGAACTAAAATCAAATCAGACCCAAACCGACCCAAATTAAACTTTAACCGAATGTAGCTAGACCTGAAATGACTCGAACTGAACAACCCATTTGCTTAGATGTGATTTCAAAGGCATGCCATATTATACATTTATTTAATTTTATAGGATACTTTCTTTAAAAGATCAATTACCATTCACTTTATATATGTTGGTGCTCGAACCCGGGTCACCTGGATGAAATACAGCATCCTTTATCACTGGGATCGGTCCACGAGTTCACTTTACATATAACTTGTAACTATAAATTTATAATTCATAATCATTTATAATATTGAATATACACTAAACTAAAAAAAAAAAACAAGTATCAATACATCAGTTATTTACAATTGGTACGTATGAATTTACAACTCATGTTATATATAATTTGGAAAATCATGTTTTGTAATGACGTTATTATGAATTCGTATTGGCTTACCTTATGCAATGCAAATTTAATTGAGAAAAACAACTGGGGATGGATTCAACATTGACTAATAAAAAAATAAAAGCTACTATAAAAATGTTTACATAATTTGTTCGTAATCTACTACAAAATCATTGATACTTAAGGCAAACATGATATTTCTTTTTTTTTTTATAACTCGTAAATGTTATTATCCTATAAAAGCATCAAACTGCTACAAAAATAAAAGAGTATTTAAAAATAGACACTCAATCATGAATGCAAGTATTTAAGAAAAAAATGGCCTTTGATGAACCAATTTCCATTGCTGACATCGATTGACATTATCAATGATCATTAGCAGAGGTGAAGACAGGGGCTTCGTCTCATCCCAAATTGGACTTATTACATATTTAGTCCCTTCAAAAATTCATGCTTTAAATTCAGTCTATCCTAACATAAAAGTTCAGTTTCTCTTATCCGCAAGATATGCCCCTCAATACAAATTTTCTGGGTCCGTTTCAACTCATCACTTGATCGACTTGTGACTAATGATTGATAAAAAAAATAGTGACGTAAAAATATGTTTGTTACGTCAACAATCACTAAAATAGTCATATAACTAACCATTAATTAGATTGATTAAAAATAAATACAAATCTTCAAAGAAAAAACGCTTACATCCTAAATAGACCTAAAAGAAGTGATTAGATTAGAGATATGGCTGGGGGACCTACAGCATTTCGTTTCGATATTAAAGTTGTCCAAAAGGGAATCCCAACCCAATCCAACCGAAAGTTTTGCATGACCGTTAAGCTGGCTGTTATTTCGGTTTACTTGTCTTGTTTTTGGCTTTGGATTCTGTTCTCCCACTTTTACGTGTCATGGAATCTGCGATTGATCATTTAATTAAGTAGATGGAGAAATATATTTTTAGAGAATGGAATAATTTTTTTATTAAGTATAAATATATTATATTTTCAAGATAAATATTTAGATTCGAACCTACATAAACTAAGATAATATAAGCATTATTTGATCATTCGACCAATTACTTTGTCTCAAATAATCGATTAATTTAAAGCATACTTAATATAAATTTACTATCATTTTTCATTTTTTATTTATTGTGACTTTATTATTAATTGATAAATTTAAGATTAATTTCTTTAATTAGTTCATTCTATTTCTTTTTGTTAGTATGCTTACATCTAGTCCAAGTTATAACTACTAAATGGCATATGCAATTCGTCCCTTAACTTAATGATAAAATGGAGGTATTAGAATTTTTGAAATCTTAAGTTTGAGTCCATCAAATGTAAATATTATATATATATATATATATATATATATTTCCTGTCCAAAATTGACTATAGTTTATACTCCATCGTGTAAGGACTCTATTGAGATTTAATCTTGTTAAAGTTCAAATATTATTTTAGCACTATAGCAAAACAAGTTTTAGCGGCATTTTTAGCCCTATAGTGGCGTTTTTAAGCGCCGCTAAAAACCCTCTCAGCTAGGGGTGTTCAAAAATATGCGACCCGGTTGACCTGACCCGATGACCCAAACCTTAAAAAGCCGGGTAATTCTTTAAAAAAATTACCCAACCGGGCTAGGTACCCGACCTGAGATTTTTTCTGGGTAGTTGGGCCAGGTCTGGGCCAAATTTTTTTTGTAACCGAATACCCGACTCGATACTTTTAAAATATTATTTTTTTTAGTTTTAAATTATATTTTATTTTAGGTTCCTTAATATTTTTATCTAAAACTAAATTTAAATCTCTAAATTATTTCCTAGGTTTGTATTATGTACTTTTAAGTTTTAAAATTTTCAGTTATATTTTTTTGATTAAATAGAGATGTATTACATTACCATACGATATTCGAAAGAAAAAACGAGATTAATATTTTTAATGTCTATTTGGTTATAAACTTTAATATATAAATATATCCAAATATTTCATCTTAAAACCAACTTTAAATAACTAATTTTTGTGTTTGGATTATGTATTATGAAATTTTAAATTTTATGTAATTTTTTAGAACTTTTAAATTTAAAAAATAAATAAAAATGTGAACCGGGTACCCGTTACCCGATTTTCCGGGTACCCGAGTTTCACGGGTATCCGGATATAAATGCCGCTATTGACTATGTATCTTTGTCCCTCACCTCATTACTTAGCTCAACCATCTATACTTGTACTTTTCTTCTTTATAAAGTTTCAATAAGATATAAATGGACTCGATGCAAGATTTAAACATTTAAATTCTACTGTGGTGTTTGTTAGACAAACGCCACTAAAGTACATGTCTGTAGCAGCGCTTGTCAGCATTGTCTACCAAACGCCACTAAAGTATGTGTCTGTAGAGGCGTTTCTTCAAAAACGCCACCATATATCAGTCTATCGTGACGTTTATTAAAAAATGCCACTATATGTACAAAATTAGCAGCGTTTACTCAAAAAACACCACTAAAAGTTGTGGTAAAGGAGTCACCACCGATCTTTTGATCTATTAGGTCGACCGGAAACCTAAAAACAAACCAAAGAACGTGAAAGGGTTCGGGGGCACGGTTACGTGTGGAGAAGGATTAGCACCCCCACAACACCCGTAAAACGACGCTTACTTGGTCACTGGTATTTTCTAATGTAATTTTGGTTATGTTCTAATTATGCCTAAAGTTAACTTAGCCAATTATTTACATAAATCTAAGGAATCTAATCTAGAGGTTAATTATGAGATTAGCATTATTAAGTGATGAAACTATTTAATTAAAGGGATTCTAACTAAAGTATAATTTTTATAGACAACCTAAGTTAATCTAGGGGTTTATTAACAGAAAGTAATGAAAGAATTAAACAAATAAATAAATATACATGTTAAAAAATGACATGCTCAATTAATAATGTATCAAAATCAAATCAAATATAATTACAAGTGATCAAGTTATATACAATGAAGTCATGTGAACAAATAAGTAACTAAATCTAATTACATGTTTAAGCATATATATATATATATATTACCAAATAAAACTATCATATACATTTAAACAGATACCATATATACTATTATTTATACATAAGGAAATAAAACATTACAAAAAAAAAATTATGTGTCTCAAATAAACTAATCTATATATACATAAAAATGCATAAAATTAAAGTAGAAAACTAAAGTGAAGTACATATAGAAACGTATCAAAATTAAGGTTAAAAAGGTTAATTTGCATATGTACATTTGTATTTACTATATAAAAAGGAAATGACTTTATATAACATGTTATGCTAAAGTTATAAAAAGGGGAATGCATTAAAGAACAAATTAAGTGTACATGACATAAAAGAATAAACAAAGGGTTAAATGCGAAATAAATGAGGCAGAAATTGAAGAGCATGAAATAACGAAATGAAATTTAAAGGATCATAAACTGAAAAAAAGAACGAATAAAAAAACAAAATTGCAGAGGGATTTTTACACGTTGTAACGCTTTAGATCTTCAATGTTCTGAAGCAGAAATGAAAATGAAATCTCAAACCAAGAAAAAGGCTAGAAAAATATATGTTTTTTATTTCTTTCAATAATGCTTCTTGTATTTTTTATGTATGTCGTCATTGTGTTTGTGAGAACTACAAAAGAATGAAGCCTATTTATAGGCTTCAAGAAACCCTAAAAATATGATATCTTCTACATCAATGCTAATTATTCTTGGAAAGGGAATAATGCCTTTACTTGGGCACCAAACCACTTTCCTTACATTCAAAATGATCCTAAATTAATCAAAATAAATAGGGAAAGGTCTAAGATCAAATTTAATTACAAATAATCAATAAAATAATTGAAAATTCGTAATAAAATCAAAATTTTGTATTGGACCCATATCCAGTTTTTTGCATGCGCTGTCTTCAGTAAAATGAACATATCTTGAGCTCATGATGACCAATTGAGGCGTTTCAAGATGAGTTGAAAAGTTAACTGAAAGATGCTAAATTCCTAAGAAGACATCCTGACCCAAAAATGTCCGGATCTTATTGAAATTTCGCCATAAGTCCACTGTGAGAATTCATTGCACGTAACTTGACTTTCCATACTCGTTGGACAAGATCTCTTGTACTTAGGATCTTCTCATATCTTATGTAATTGGAATTTTTTAATTGGGCTTGAGGCCCATATAAAAATAGGTGATTATAAAAGTACTGCTAAAAACCTATTTTGTTGAAGTGTAGTTATCAATCCAATCAAAATTTTTAATGATATTGCGGTGATAACTATTTGAATTTTCAATTGTGATTGTACTTGTAATGAATTACTTGCAACTTAAAAAACCACCACCACCAACAACTCATACATATCAACTAAGAATCTATTTCAATTGAGAATAAGGCACTTATTCCTTTTTAGCTAAAATTGACCATCATCAAAAAAAATTTAAATTTTGACCCTCAATTTTTGAAAATAATCAAATAGCTATTTTCTAAAACAAATATACTAACTAAAATGTTGAATTTTTTTTACAATAAAATGTTGAAATTTTAACATTGTTAACATGAAGTCCTACATGACCGTCCATGTATACTTTATAATTTTTTTATAATTTTAAATTACTTGTTGAGGTGACCTACAAGATAAATATTTCTATGTTAACACCATACACATGAAATACCACGTTGGATACCATTTCAAAACTATTAAATATTTATTGTTTTACTCTTAATCAACATTTTCGGTAAAAACAACTTACTATTTTTTTTTTTTGAATAGAACTTATTATTTTTCAAATGAGTTGAATGTCAAATTTAATTCAATGAAGAATAATAGTCACTTTAACAATAAAGTATAAAGGTTAAAGAACTAAATTTCCCCTTATACATGTCTATATTTGTTGGGTTACTTAGTTAACCCCATTTCTTTTGAAAAGATAATATAAAATATTAAATTAATGGTTTTTGCCCCCACAATTTTAGGGAAGAAAATAGAAAACAAAAATCATGACGGAGTCCTTATCTATATTTCTCTTTCTCATAACAATGTTATTTTAAGGTTCGAACTCGAGTTATCTTCTTAAAAGAATAATGTGTTTGTTATTGCACCCAACCATTGTTGATAGTCATCATCCATACTTCAAAGCAGCCTAATTGAACAATAACTTTATTTCATTAAAAAAAATGGAAACATCGTTACGAAGTCTTCAACATATGGACGAAAACAATAAACCATACAAAACAAGTGCATGAGTCACGGACCTAGATGGAGTAGTAAAGGATTTGCATACAAATTATGTACTTGTCCGTGTTTGTTCTTTAAGTAATGATTTTTAATTGTTTAATTTTAAAATTATATAAACGTATGAAAAATAAAAATATTTCTGTAATAATATCAATCAAGATTGTCATTAGATATCCTTTATAAGTCATTTTTCAATTTAGTTAGTAAATTATTGACTCGTGAAACTGTTTTCAAGTAATTTTTCAATTGAGTTGATGTTTGTGTGACCTGAAATACCAACTCAGTAAGAAATTTTATATTAAACTATATTTTATTACACTTATGGTATGAGTGAACGAAAATATTTTCACGTAAAAAAACATATATTTAGAAAATTAAATTAACAAATGAGTAGTGGTGCAGTAAAAAATTTGTATACAAATTCATTAGTATTGCTTTCAATTTTCAAATAAGGATCTTCAATTAGTTTATTCAAAGATTACATAAAAGTATGAAAATATAAAAATATCCTTATAAATTGAGTTAGTCATAAGTTAGAAGATATTGTGTGTTTAAACCCACTCAAACCTATATCCTAAAATAATTATAATACTACAAATTACAATGCCAACTAAAATTTTTTGATTGAAAGAGGGGAAATTACTATGATTCTCGTTAAAAAACCTCCCTAAACCTAAATGGAGGAAAAAGAGTACTCATAGTAATAGAACATGCCATAAAACCAATCAACCACATTAATTAAGCTTCACTATCCGTCTGTAAGAACCCAATAACGTAACTCGGCGAGTCCACAAGCTCATGTGTGCCAAACGGCACTCTCCACGCAGCTTGTGCTAGTGCATCCACAACTCTATTACCATCTCTAGCAATTACTGTTAGACGAATCTCCCAATCTCTATTCATCAAATTCCAAATATGTTGGACAATCGAAGGCTGAGAAGCCATAAAGGAACGATCTTTAAGGATATCCAAAGCAATCTTGCAATCCAATTCAATCCATAAATGACTTATCCCAAGATCCCAAGCCATTCTTAGTCCTTCATAGATACCCCATAATTCAGCTTCAATCTCCGAACACAACCCAATACTCTTAACAAAACCAACGACCCACTCCCCGGTATGATTATGAAAGACTCCCCACATGTAGCTTCTCCTGGATTAGGACGAAACGAGCCATCAGTATTCACTTTGACCCATTCCTCCGGTGGTGCCGTCCAACGACTCACTCGAGGGCGTTGCGCGTGAAACGGTCGTGCATTTAAACCAGCCCGAGCATCACCCATGTTACCTACCAACTCGCTCGTAAGACGTTGGCATTTATCAAGCACCAGCTCGCCACAGTGGTTAGGATCAAAAATCCTACTATTACGTTGCAGCCAAAGCGACCACACCACGTAACCAAACATCAACTCCCAATGTTGTTGCCGTCTCGGGAAACCGCTTTGAACCTTCAAATTGCTTGTGATCCAATCCCACAGATTTAAAGAGCAAAACTCACGCAGGCGATCACGGCGAATGAGATCTGACCACACTCTCATGGTCGCAGGACAGTCGTGCAACACATGCAATGTATCTTCAATAGCCGAGCCGCAAACCACACACCCCATATCATCCGTTAGATGCCAACGATTTCGTTCCTTATTCGTTAGGATCCTTAAGAACGAGCCACAAGAAAATTCTCACTCTCGGTGACCCCTTAAACCCCGCCACTAACTCCCAAATCTTATCATTCACCATTGGCGAATGGCATTGGAGGAACAAATA
This sequence comes from Hibiscus mutabilis, assembly GCA_019671005.1. Classification (NCBI taxonomy): domain Eukaryota; kingdom Viridiplantae; phylum Streptophyta; class Magnoliopsida; order Malvales; family Malvaceae; genus Hibiscus; species Hibiscus mutabilis. The sequence continues at coordinate 8,126,055 of CM033722.1, forward strand.
CGCCGAGCTAACCGAAAAGGTATGTATGGGGTCAGGTCACCAACCAGGAACACCATCGCCCATAGAGGCCAAAGGTGGTTTAATCGAAGCAATGCGAAGAAACATAGTAGCCGACAGCAGTTGATCAAACAGTCCCCATCTCCATTCCCCAGTAATGTCGACCATTGATGCAACTGAGGCTTGGCTATCCAACACCATCGACGGGTCTACAACATAATCGATCAATGGCCCTTGATCCGCTACCCACGAGTCGAGCCAAAACTTCACATTAGCCCCATTGCCGACACTCCAAGAAACTCCCGACCGGATATCATTCCAAATCTTCGATAGCCCTTGCCAACTAAATTAAATTAAAATAATAATAACTTGTTTAATTTAATTTAGAGTTGACATTATTAGTTTATCTCGAAAGTATAAAATTTATCCTTTTCTCTTGAAATAAAAAGAGAATTTTCTTTGGTAAAAAAATAGAGAAACTTTTGCAGCGTAAGGATGATAAGTTTTTCCGAAAGGTCTGACTCAAAATGAGTAAAATTTTCATTCAAAGGGGTGTCTTTTTTCATTTCAATATCCAAAAGTAAACGGAGAAAAAAGACAAATAGACGGGGGCTGCTATTTTTCATTACGTTAATCGAATATAATTTATTGGCATTGTCATGATACAATATACAATAGGACATGAGATTAAATATGTTTAAGTATTCAATATATTTCCATCTATGAGTGGGGAAGAGTTCGAGTAATATAATTATTGTACATTAAATATTAAAAAAATGTCTCATAAATAGACCCGCTCGGCTTTAGTCCTTAGACTCGAGTGCCTCCTCAATTCAAAAAAAAAAACTGTCTCATAAATGGTTTATATAATTTAAGCTACCGTGTAGAAAAACACAGAATACTCATTAAAAGAAATTAAATATTTTATTATGTAGATTTTGAACTTATATCCTGATTATTATTTTTTAATTAAACAAAAAGATTATATTTTTATATTGAGATTCAAATTCATATAAAATGAGACAATGTAAACAACTTTAATCACTAGGTCAATTGGTTAAAAAAATCACAAGTGAAATGAGAAAGAAAAAGGGTGACGAAGAGAAGAGGTCCAATTGGATTAGCTGTTAAGCCTTTACCCCAACATAACTCCCAACCATTTCTTCCAAACCTTCCCTTCCATCCCATCCAAATTTCTCTTAAAATAAATAATAGTATTTAAATTTAAATAAATTTACGTATATTTATAGATTATGTTGTTCTAACGAGGGTCATTTAGAAAAAATATCGCTATCATTTTATCACTGTGACCATTTAATGGGTCTAAAATATCAATTAATTTAAATATTTTTTTTGACTTGAAACATATATAACATCAATTTTAAATTTACAAAAGTTATTTTTTTCAGACCATACGAGAGGCTTGAGAATAAGAGACATGCATGCACAAAGGACTTCTGCATTATTAGGTTATTCATTTTATTTTAAGAATATTGTCACGGGGCTATACTTCTGAACCAACCCAACGTGCGGCCTTAGTCGATGTTCTTAGACAAACGACTAAGTAAGCCTGAAATCCTTCTCCGGAAGATCGAATACTTCCAATGCTCACAAACACAAGATCGTTCCAAGAGGAACCGAACAAAAGAGAAAGGCAACAAGAACAAGAGAAAGAACGTTCAAGAACGCGAAGAACACTACAGAGTGTTTTTAGAGTAAATGCCAAGTGTATTACTCAAATGATGGATGAATACAATTGAGGTGGGGAGGCCTCTATTTATAGTTGAATCCCCATACAATGAACGGACGAGATCGAATCACACTAACGGCTCAGATCGAAAGCCACCTACCAAATCTACACTAACTAAGGAAACTCTATCACTATGAAATTCTTTCCTTAAGTTTGTGTTTACATTGAGAGATATTCTTATCCCTTGGAATATTCCCCGGTAAGATGCCATCTATTAATTTACCAGGCTCAATGTATTTGGGCTTTTTTTCAATCTCCAACGATCGGACCAAGTCTGGTGGTCTTCTTGGCAAGCCTAGAACCTCTTGGGTTGCTTGTTGCGCATTTGTCTCGGACCCAAATGTGCGGGCCGTGATATTCTCCCCCACCAAATCCGGCGATGCCCTCGTCGCTGTTTCAGAAAAGACTTCTCTTGGTTGATCTTGGATCTTCCATGGTACCTTGGCTTGCTCCCAACTCAGAATCGGGCAACGATGTTCCCCCATAAGAACGGCTCCCCCCATAAGGAGCGCTCGACTCGAACTGGGTTGTCTTCCCATACAGACTGCTCGCCTTGGTTCCTTCCACTGTGTAACTTCTCGCTTTATATCATTGCGCACATCTCGATGAAGTTTGAGATGCTCCTCCTTCGTGGCATTTACTCTAACCGGCATCAACCCTTCTCTCGTGAAGTTTGGTGCCTCGTTGCCCATGGCAACTTTTCCCGCATTAACCCTTCTTCATACTTGAAGTTCAATGCTTCTTCCACCTTGCCCAAATGTGCTTTTTCCACGGGCCTCATGTCGCTAACTGACTCGGGCAACTCTTGCCCTACTAAAGTAGTCCCTCCAGCAGTAGCCCCCAAAGCGATGTCTCCTTGGCTTGGAGCATCCTCAGCAAGATGAATGGCAGTCAGCGTCTTGGTTCCTTTACCCTTGTCTCGGTACGTGGGCACAACGCAATGTTGTTTGCGATCCAAGACACAGACGACGTCGGCACAAGGAACGATTAGAGCATCTATACGGTCAAGGAAGTTTAGTCCCAAAACAAAATCAAAGTCATCTAAATTGATTACCTTGATGTCTTCCTTGCCCTTCCATTCACCAATCTGCAGCTCAACCTTCCGTGTCGTTCCAACAATTGGAACTTCTTTAGCATTCACAGTTTTGATCTTTCCAGTTGAACCCACAACTCTAAGACCAAGTTTGTCGGCAGCCTTCTTGGACATGAATAGATCGGTTGCTCCGGTGTCCACTAGAGCACTCCTCGATCGTCCCGCAATGTTGATGTCAACAAACATCAACCCTTTCTGCTTGCGTACTCTCGCCTTAGCAGAACTCAGTATCATCGAACCAAGTCTCGCAGCCTCGCTCTGTTCGGGCTCGTCCACTCCCTTGGATGGCTTGACTCGATGTGGGCATGCTCGCAACTTGTGTGGCCCCTTACATTGGTAGCACTTTAGTTGCTTCTCTACCCTCGGCTTGATTGCTTTGACACTCGCAATCGCACCAAGTCTCGTCACTTCTTCGTCTGACTCATCGGACTCATCGCCTTTGATAGCATTAAGACGATCATTCTTGGGGCAATCTTTCATCATGTGCTTCCCTCCGCAGATACAACACACAAGACCTTCCCCATCTTTGACTCCCCCACCATAGCCCTTGCCTCGGGGCTTGAGGGACTCCGCCATCTCGAACTCGGCTATGGATTCAGTTGTGGCCATAGCCTTGGAGAGTTCCTCGACTCCTATCATCTTCAGCTCCATTTTGGCACACCGCTTAATCCCGTTCTTGAAGATAAATAGGCCTTCGGCTTCAGTGATGTCCGTGATTTGGAGTTTGAGTTCAGTGAACCGTCTGACATACTCCAGGATGGAACCTTCATGCTTGAGTTCGTGCAGCTTCTCCTGAGCCTCCTGTTGGGCGTTCTTTAGGTAGAACTGTTCCTTGAACTCAGCCTGAAACTCTTCCCAAGTCTGATGGGAATATCATTGCTCTTCTCCTCAGAGCATCTGCGTCGCCACCATAAAAGTGCAACGTCAGTTAAGTAAATAGAAGCAATCTTTACCTTATCCGCATCATCCTTGATGCCTGTAGCACGAAAGTATTGTTCCATGCTCCATACAAAGTTCTCCACGTCCTGGGCCGATCTAGTTCCGCTAAACTCCTTCGGCTTTGGCACGTTTAACTTTGGTCTGATTGTTGCCGTGTTTAACATACCAGTCACGACAGCCTTGTAAACTTGAAGCTCTCCCTTGAGCCCCTTAATTTCCTCCATCATCTCCGCCTTCAAAGCCTTTAGCTCGGCTTCGAGTGCATCACTCCGTCTATCCGCACTATCGGCACACTGGTCAAGGTCTCGCACGTTGTTCTTTAAATCCTGCACGTTGCTTTCGAGCTCCTCTCCCGAAGAGTCCAGCTCGTCAAGACGTACTCTCACAACGTCAATCTCCTCTCAGGCATCCTTCATGGATCCTTCGAGCTTTCCCACCCTTTCTTCCAGCGTAGGCACAGTGTTGCTCGGACTGTCTTGCTTTCCATCGTCAGCCTGAGTCTCTGCACCCTTTTGTGCTGCAACATTCCCTCATTTCTTTGCCATCTCCAATCAGTGTTTGTGCTCGAACACTCGCTCTGATACCAACTGTCACGGGGCTAGACTTCTGAACCAACCCAACGTGCGGCCTTAGTCGATGTTCTTAGACAAGCGACTAAGTAAGCCTGAAATCCTTCTCCGGAAGATCGAATACTTCCAATGCTCACAAACACAAGATCGTTCCAAGAGGAACCGAACAAAAGAGAAAGGCAACAAGAACAAGAGAAAGAACGCTCAAGAACGCGAAGAACACTACAGAGTATTTTTAGAGTAAATACCAAGTGTATTACTCAAATGATGGATGAATACAATTGAGGTGAGGAGGCCTCTATTTATAGTTGAATCCCCATACAATGAACGGACGAGATCGAATCACACTAACGGCTCAGATCGAAAGCCACCTACCAAATCTACACTAAGGAAACTCTATCACTATGAAATTCTTTCCTTAAGTTTGTGTTTACATTGAGAGATATTCTTATCCCTTGGAATATTCCCCGGTAAGTGCCATCTATTAATTTACCAGGCTCAATGTATTTGGGCTTTCTTTCAGTCTCCAACAATCGAACCAAGTCTGGTGGTCTTCTTGGCAAGCCTAGAACCTCTTGGGTTGCTTGTTGCGCATCTGTCTCGGACCCAAATGTGCGGGCCGTGACAATACGTAAAGGGACCGGAAGACCAAATGGGCATGCATTTGTCCATTCTCCGCCTATTAATTGAATATGTCAATACAAGTTTTCAATGTGAAGCTATTAATGTGATCATGCTTACGTCTAGATATTCAATTTGAATACAAATTTATATCAATTAAAATTAAGATTTAAGACTTTAAATAGACACATTAACATGAAATACATGCACTTTTTCATTCAAGTAGTATCTAAAAAACATCGAAAAAGCTTTTAGTATATTTGATGGGTTTTGCTTCGTCTCCAAAACAGATTCGATTTTCAATATTATTTGACAAGTTTGAATTTTTTATTCGTTGTTTTATATTTATATTATTTTATATTTAATAATATTCACTTTACATAATTGTTAAATATTTTTTACCGTATATTGAAATGTCTTTTACCTTAAAAATGAAGATTATTAACAAAAAAAAATTTATAACGGACGTCGCACACCGCTGAATACCACTAACGCAATACATCGTTGAACACCATTAAATTTTTTTAATAAAAATTAAAAATCTTAAGGACTAGACTTATAAATAAAATTATTTCAAAAAAATTTAAATTTAAATTTAATAAACCTTTTATATTTATTTATAGAATTTTTAAGTGATATATTAAAATCAAATATCTCAAAATTTCCTTAATACCAAAAACTTTAAACTCAACCCATTTATTTCTCTTATGATGCTGCAGTGAATTTTATCAACCGGTACAGAAGGTGGTGGGTGTTTGGCGTGATTTTTTTTTTCTTCAACTTCAAACCTAATCCCCACCAACTTTGTACAGACAACGAACAATAATGAATTGGCCATGGATCCTTCATATTGTTTATTCGGTGCTTACTTCTTGACTTCTTGGGCTCCAAATAGTAGCGGTGGCAGGGACGGCGGTAGAATTAAAATAAAGGAGTTTGGTTTAGGATTTTTTATATTAAAAAGATTTTGAGATATTTGATTCTAATATATTAATTAAAAATATTATAAAAAAATATAAAAGGTTAATTAAATCTTATTTTTAATTTTTTTGAAATAATTTTAATTATAAGTCTAGTTCTTTTTTTAAATTTTTAGTAAAAAATTAATATTGTTCAGCGGTATATTAAATTAGTGGTGTTCAATAGTATACGATGCCCGTAGTAGACTCATCCCACTGGTAATTCAAAAGTGTATAACATAATATATACCTGGTTTTATAATAAAAGAGAGATACACTTGTTTTAAATGGTACAAATAAATACTAAATAATGCGACTTCATATCATGCAGAATCCATAGAAACAGAAATTTGGTTCTTTTCATTTATTCAAAATTAAATTAAATAAAATTATACATAGATGCCTGGTTTTACTTGCGACAGTGTCCAGAGACAGCATGCCGCTTAAAAGCTTATGTTTTTTTTGCAGGCAAATATTAACCTCGAACTGCACCCAGAAGAGAAATAAGAAAAAAAGAAGAAGAGCAATAGTTGTTGCGGTTCTTATGTCTGGCGAGCATGTGAAATTGGATGGCAACGGGTGGGTGGGACTGGGTGATTTTTGCCGTCTCAAATCTGCCTTGATTTATAAATTTTTAAATCTGATCCCGTTTTGCTCCATATTAAAATATTAATTTACCCATACCGTCCCAATATAAATATTTTTAGATCCGACCCCGATCCGACTCGAAAAGTAAAAAAAATAATCTTCACCGATGATAAAAGTTAAATCCGGTGAATTTATCATCACAACTACAAATATATAGTTTCAAAGGACTTTAAACCTATATAAAAATAAAATAAAACCAATTTTAAATTACCCACATGAAAAATTACATATTTAAAAGAATAAACTTGAACCATTGATAGTTAGAATCGAATATGTTAAAACTTGAACATCTAAAAAAATTACGATAAGTTCAAACCTATAAAAACAAATAAAGTTAGCTTAACAATCATAAAAGTGTTTATATATATTGGTATTTTTATAAATATAATAAAAAATCATAAAAATTTCCGGGTCTGGGAGTCGGTTGCGGATGGGGAATGGTTAGCACCCCACACCGCCCAAAATTGGTACCTAGCGATCAATTTTTAGCACATGCTAGAGCCAATTTCGGGCACCTCTAGCATTCATCCAATTTTTATTCTAATCCCTCAATTTGTTAATTATCAACCTAAGTTTACTAGAATTCCTTAAATCAATCAAACCACAATAGTGTTTCATCAAATTTAGCATCATAGTAAAATTCTAAGTTTTTCCATGGTTATCCTAGAATAAAAATTCTATCAATTAAGTGCATTGGCAAAGTCATCATCGAATATTCATCAAATCTAAGCAATTCTTGTTCCAATTAAAGGCATGACAAGCAATTTATGTATCCTAAATGTAATACTTAAGATGAATGTAACTAAACATGGTAACTACTAATAACAATCCCCCCCAAACTCGAGTGAGGCATTGTCCTCAATGCATGCATAAAAATAACGAAAAAAAATAAAATAAAATGCATACGAGGACTTACTCCGAGAGTTCATCATCGTAGATGATTAGTTTCCTTTTGGTCGGTGTCTTGATTCTCTTGCTTGAACGCGATGGTTGTTTTCTTGTTGTCGGGATGTCTTTAGCTTTGGTTGTCGTGGCATCTTCAGGGTTGGTTGCCGTGGCATCAGCTTCTGCAGGCACGATGTAGGTTGCCGCGACATCTTCTTCATTGGTTGTCGGGGCAAGGATCTCAACAGTAAATTTCCTTAGCATAGTAGTTGTGAGTCTTGTTGTGAAAATGAAAACAAAGAAAACCTGAAAACTAAAGATAATGAAGAAAAATAAAATATCTCCTAAAAATAAAAATGAAAATAAAAAGAAAAAGAAAAAGAAAATATTGAAAGGAGAGCATGCTCATGCATCTCCTAAGTTGACCACTTCTTTGTTACGTTCCACATGGGCACCATTGTAGTGCTTCAATCTTTGTCCATTAACTTTGAATTCATGATTGTCAGAGATGGACTTGATTATCACAGCACTATGGGAGAATGGATTGACGACTTCGAATGGTCTCGACCATCTTGATTTCAGCTTTCCCGGGAAAAGTTTTAGCCGAGAATTGAATAGGAGAACTAGTTGCCCTGGCGTGAATTGTCGTGGCAATAGTTTCTTGTCGTGCCATCGCTTTGTTTTCTCCTTGTAGATTCGTGCATTGTTATAGGCGAGTGCACGGAATTCTTCTATCTCATTGAGGTCCAACAAACGCTTTTGTCCGGCACTTTCCCAATCCATATTCACGGTCTTGATTGCCCAGTATGCCTTGTGTTCGATTTCCACCGATAGATGGCATGTCTTGCCATAGACAAGTCAGAAGGGGGACATACCTAAGGGTGTTTTGAAAGCAGTGTGATATGCCCAAAGTGCGTCATCTAGTCTTAATGACCAATCCTTCCTAGAGGGATTTACAACTTTCTCGAGTATACCCTTCAATTCTCGGTTGGAAATTTCTGCTTGCCCATTGGTTTGTGGGTGATATGCCGTGGCGATCTTGTGTGATATGCCAAAGCGTTGCAACATCTTGGCAATTAGTATGTTGTCAAAATGCTTGCCTTCGTCACTGATAATTGCTCCTGGCATCCCAAACCGTGTAAATATGTTTTTCTGCAAGAAGCGTTGCACGGTCTTGGAATCGTTGTTGGGAACTGCAGCTGCCTCAACCCATTTAGACACGTAGTCGATGGCAAGTAGAATGTAGAGGTTGCCGAATGAAGATGGGAAAGGTCCCATAAAATCGATCCCCTACACATCGAACAATTCCACCCCGATAATGTTCTAGAGCGGCATCTCATGTCGTCTAGAGATATTGCCCGTCCTCTGGCAACGATCACATTGCTTGTAAAAGTCTTAGGCATCTTTGTACAATGTTGGCCAATACAAACCAGATTGCAAAACTTTAGCCGCGGTGCGAGTTCCTCCAAAATGTCCTCCATAGGGTGAAGAATGGCATTGCCGGAGTACATTCTGTTGCTCTTCTTCAGGGACACATTGGCGTATAACCTGATATGCACATTGTTTAAACAAAAGAGGCTCGTCCCAAAAGTAATGCTTAGCACATTGGCGGAACCGCTTCTTCCCTTGGTGAGTTATGCCATAAGGTAAAATACCACAAACAAGGAAATTAACTAAATCCGCGTACCAGGGTATTGCCGAGGCATGTGCTGCCGTGGCGACTGCTCCCAAAATTGCTGAGGCGTGTGCATCAAAGGCTGCTGCGGCGTCCATGGTTGCCGAGGCATCGAGGGTTGCCGAGGCATGCGCATCCATGGTTGCCGAGGCAACTAAACTTTGTTCATCTGGGAATGCATCGCGTATCTCTAGATCCGCGTCCTCCTCCCTATTGCCTTCTTGTATAGCATCAACATTTTGATCAGCTTCTTTTCCTGGTCGATTGACTAGCCAATTTACCTTTTGTTGTTCCTCATTGACCGGTTCTTCATACTCCTCATGTTCCTCTTGATCGGCAATGTAGTTGTCGAGGCAACTAAATTCCTCATCGAAGTTAAACTCTACCGTGGCATGAAGAAGTTGGCATTCTTCTGGATCATCGGCATGCCTTAGTGTTTGGAACACATTTAGTTTAACTTGCTGGTCATTCACCCTCATTGTGAGTTCTCCCTTTTCAACATCTATCAAGGTTCTCCCTGTTGCTAGGAATGGTCTCCCGAGAATGATGGGTGCATGCTCATCTGCTTCACAATCCAAAACAAAAAAGTCAGCGGGAAAAATAAATTTATCAACTTTTACCAGTATGTCCTCGATTTTTCCCTCTGGATGCACATAGGATCTGTCGGCTAGCTACAACATAACTGTTGTAGGTCTTGCCTTCCCGATTCCTAGTTTCTGGAAAACCGATTTAGGCATCAAGTTTATGCTAGCCCCAAGGTCGCATAATGCTTTCCCGACATAGTGATTTCCAATGGAACAGGGTATTGTGAAACTTCCGGGATCCTTCAAATTGGGTGGCATACGATTGTGCAACATTGCCATGCATCCCTCTGTTGCGGCAACTGTTTCAAACTCTCCTAGCCTTGTTCTCTTGGACACAATGTCTTTAAGAAACTTGGCATAGTTTGGCATTTGTTCAATTGCTTCCACTAATGGCAAGTTGATGTGGACTTGCTTTATGATATCAAGTAACTTCTTGAATTAGTATTCTTGCTTTTGTCGCTTCAACCTTTATGGAAATGGTGGTGGAAGTCGGATATCTTCGATCCTTTAATTGGTTTGAAATCTGATTGACGGCATTGCCGGGACAACTGAAGTTACCGAGGCATTATCAACTGGGGTTGCCGAGGCATGCTTATCGCAAGTTGTCGAGGCGTCTTTATCGTCGGTTGCCGAGGCATGCTTATTGCCAGTTGCCGCGGCAATTCCTGGTTCAGCATCTGAGGCTTTGCCGCTAGGTTCGTCTTGATCTTTTTGTGGAGTTTTGTTTGATGAGCGGGTTTGAACCTCTCTAAGTTGTTGGCCACTTCTAGTGGTGATCGCCTTACATTGTTCATAGCCAGTTCCTCTTGCGACTTCAGTATCGCTAGGTAAACCTCCTTACGGTCTAGTATTCAGATTTTGAGCAAACTGTCCGACTTGATTTTCCAATGATTTGATTGCCGCCTCTTGGTTTTGCAATCTCATTTCGGTCCTGTTAATAAAAGCATCAGTTCTTTTTTATGAAATTACTATTCTCAGCCATATAAGATTCAGTTTTCATCATAAAAGCATTTAGAGAATTTTCCAAAGAACTAGATGTCGTCGGTTGTTGCTGTGGCAACTGTTGGCGTGGCATATTTTGCTGGAATCCCGATGCTTGTGCATTCTGATTGTTCTGGTTTAGAGCATTGTTGGGATTACTCCATGAAAAATTTGGGTGCTTCTTCCAAGCTGGATTGTATGTATTGGACATCACGTTGTTGCTCCGATTGTAATTCCCCACATAGAAGCTGGATTATGGATTCTGCATACATTCAGAAGAATTATGGTTATCACCACATAACTCACAAAAAGAATCCATTACCTTGACCTCATGTGTGTTGTTTGGTTTTTGCATGTTCTGGACCATCTTGGTTAAAGTGGCCAATTGTGCCAAAATTGAATCTGATGATCCTAGTTCATGTATTGTGGCTTAGCGTCCAACTCCTCCTCTTCTAGTAGATGGAAATTGATAATCATTCTTGGCCAGCCTGTTTAAAATTTGCATTGCTTCCTCCGGCGACTTATCTAGGAGTATGCCGTTTTCCGAGGCATCTAGCATCATCCTTGTTGGTGTATTCACGGCGTTGTAAAACATTGTTACTTGAGTCTACACCGGGAATCCGTGTAGGGGGCATTTATGTAGCAGTTCTCTATATTGCTCCCAAGCCTCGTACATGGATTCATCATCTGCCTGCCGAAAAGAAGTAATGTCGTTACGAAGCTTATCAGTCAAATTTGTAGGATTAAATCGAGCAAGGAAATCACGACAAAGATCGGTCCAAGATGCTATGGATCCGGCAGGAATGCTATTCAACCATGCTTTCGCCCTATCTCTCAGTGAATAAGGGAATAATCTTAATCGTAATACATCAGGGGTGACTCCGTGTATCTTGAACGAGTTGCAAATCTCGAGGAAAGATTTCAGATGTTGTCGTGCATCTTGATTCTTTGAGCCGCCAAATTGACCTATTGTGTTGATCATATTAAACATTACGGTTTCAACTCAAAGTGGTCGGCTTCAATTTCAGGTGCGACAACTCCTCGGGTTAAGTCCATCAAGATCTTCTTCAAGATAGTCTCGAATAGTTCTGCTTTCGTGCAGAATCACTCCTCCTCCCGCTCGAACATCTTGATTCATATCGCCGTCTTGATTAGCCATTGCTACTCTTATCCTTCGTCTAAGTCTTTGTAAGGTTCGTTCGATTTACGGATCAAAGGATATTCTGTGTAGTCGGTCTCGCCACGTCATATACCAATGCAAAACCAAAGTTTGTTAGCCCTTTGAATCTTAAACAAGAAAAGTAAAAAGAAAGTGCAAGAAAATAAAAACAAAGTCGCTATTGCCAATCTCCGCAACGGCGCCAAAAAACTTGTTGCGTAATAAGTGCTACGCAAATGTGCAAGTATACACGCGCCGCAAGTTATAGTATAAAAGATATCGTCTCCACGAGATTGGTGCCACTTCAAGAATCTAGTCTCTTGCAATTGTAAAAAGTAAAAACACAAATAAAGGATTATAGGAGTTTAACTAATAACTAATCTAGAAAGCAATAAAGTAAATGAAAAGATGAGATCAATTGAGAGAGAGATAGGTCAGGTTATCGTGAGTTGAGGTGTGATAGCCGATTGGATCGTTTTGGTAAAAGAGTGCACGGGCAACTCAGTTGTCGTGGCAACTTGCTGTGGGGTTGCCTTGGCAACTAATCGATGGTTGCCTGGGCAACTAGTTGGGCAACTTATTGGGCGTCTGGGCAGCAACCTTCAAGGTTCGGCAGAGCGTTCTTCAATGGTTTCTTCTTATCCCTAAGTCGAAACTCTAGCTACTTGTGCATGCCTTGATAATACATCCCTGCGTGAATCAAGGGTGAACAACAACCAATCTTTTGCTCCTCTTAGCCGTTGAAATCCTTAACTTATTCCTAAGCCGGATTAATCTTCACCATCAATAGATTGAATAAAGATCATATTCATTCGTTTCTTGAATCTAACTCTCCCGATATTAGATAAATAGACGAAATCACGAGATACTCTCCCAATTCACTCGCAAACAAGAATACGAACCAAGAATGAATAAACCTTGAATAGAAAAGTGCAAGCTTTTATTACCTAAACAAAAACCAATAGTTTCTCACGACCACAAAACACAATAACCATAGCCAAGTAGATTTAGTTCATGGCTAGGTTCCAAAGAAACACAAGATAAATAATCCCTAGCATGAACCCAATCGAACAAGAAAGAAAAGGATGAAGAAGGAGGCTTGTCGAAATCCTCCTTGCCCTTGATGCTTGTCGAAAATTCTCTCCTCTTGCCCTCCTTGGACTTGTCGAAATTCCCTCTCTTGCTCTCTCCCAATTGTCGAAATCTCCATCTTATTTATAGGGCTAGGCCAAAGTCCTTCTTTGAGGAGGAAGTTAAGTTGGAATTAAATTATCTTTAAAGAATATAATTCTTTATTATAATTATATTCCTACTAGAACTTCTCCTATCTTCTTGGAATTTAATTCTTCTTTAATCTCTGCATGGCAATCAAATTCCTTTGGGTTTGGGCTTTGCTCCACGTCATCTTGGGCTTGTCTAGTCATCAATTTCGACTACCATATCACCTTTGCTCTTGTCGACAATTGCCATGGCAACTGGCTCGGCGTCTCCTTCATGCATTGCCCTGGCAACTAGCTCGGCGTCTCCTTCATGCATTGCCCTGGCAATTAGCTCTATCCTTGCTTTGGCAAGTGATCCTGCACATACACACAAAACACACCAAAGCAGCATCTTTTCCCACAAAAACTACCAAGTTATGTAATCAAGCTCAACGATGGAAGGAAACATGGATTAATGCATGAATGGCTAATTATGCAACTAATATGGGCCTAAGTCTAACAATAATATGAGTAAAAAGAGTAAGAAAAATAGTACTTTTGAACACTTATCAGCCTCCTTATTGGTTCATGCCTTAGAGATGTTTGAAAAAGACCTTTTCAAGGCGCCCATTTGGGTTTTCACCTTGATTTTCATTTTTTTCTTTTTTTTTTGAAATTTTCCCTTTTTTCTTTCTTTTTTAGCTTTTTTCTTCTCTCTTTTTTTCTCTTTTTTTGATTTTTTCCTTTTTTCCTTTTTTTTTCTTTTTTTAGCTATAAAATTGATAAAGATGTAAACTTAAAAGTTAGTAAATTTTGACCAAGCTGTCGTATCGCCGAGAAGACAAGGTTTGAAGTTTATAAGGTTGATCTAGCTACAACACCGACGAAGAGGCAGGATCTGATGTTTGATTTGACCAAGCTACCATATCGTCGATGAGACAAGGTCTGGAGTTTTGTGAAGTTTTGATTTGATTGTTTTTACTCCTTTGTGTCGATGAGGCTTAATTCTATTGAAATTTATCTATTTCTTCTTCTTAGAGATGTCAAACAATCTTCTTCTTTCTCTTAGGTTCCCCCCCTTCATGTTAAGGGCATTGAAACTTGATGGGAGTAATCTTCTTCATTTTCTTTGTTTCCAAGGCTTTAATTTGGATTCATGCCTCGAACATTCTCAAAAAGGTTTCTTTCAAGGTGCCCTTTCGGGTTTTCACCTTGATTTTAATTTTCTTTTTTTCCACTTTTTTTGAATTTATTTTTTTTCTTCTTCTTTTCTTCCTTTTTTCTTCATATTCTTTTTGATTTTTTTCTTCTTTTTCCTTTTTCTATTTTTTCTTTCTCTCTCTCCTTAAGTAAAGATGAAAATAGAACATTTATTTTGTCGAAAAAATATCCTTATGAAAGGATAAAGTTTGAAAGAATGTCCTTATAAAAGGACTGAGTTATGAAACTTGATTTTTTTTGAAAATATCCTTCTGGAAGGATTGAGTTATGGAACTCGGTTTTGGAAATTATCCTTAAGTTAGGAAAATATCCTTTATGGAATGATTGAAATTTGAAAATTTTCCAAAAGTTTGGAAAAATATCCTTATGGAAGGATCGAGTTTTAAAAATTTGCCAGAAGTTTGGAAAAATATCCTTATGGGAGGATCGAGTTTTTAAAATTTTTCCAAAAGTTTGGAAAAATATCCTTATGGAAGGATCGAGATTTAAAAATTTTCCAGAAGTTTGGAAAAATATCCTTATAGAATGATTGAGTTTTAAAAATTTTCCAGAAGTTTGGAAAAATATCTTTATGGAAGGATTGGATTTTAAAAATTTTCCAAAAGTTTGGAAAAATATCCTTATGGAAGGATCGAGTTTTAAAAAAATTTCCAGAAGTTTGGAAAAATATCCTTATGGAATGATTGAGTTTTAAAAATTTCCAGAAGTTTGGAAAAATATCCTTATGGAAGGACTGAGTTTTGAAATTTTTCTAGAAGTTTGGAAAAATATTCTTATAGAAGGATTGGAGTTTGCTTTTGAAAATTATTTCCTGTATTTATGCAAGTAGGATGCATGCTTATGCTTTTGCAATGATGCAAAGATGCAATGTTATGTATGTCATGATGTATGGTCAAGTTTAAAAGATGCAATGATGCATATACCTCCAAGTATGCTTTCATGATGCATGTACACCTTTTGGTAATGCAATGATACAATGTTATGTTTGTCATGATGTATGGACATGCATGAAATATTTGTAGGGGTCTTTTTCCTTTGGTTTGGTTCGATCTTCTAATTTTTTTCGAGCGAAAGCTTGCCCCTCCAATATTCTTTGTTTTTATTTTCCATTTTTTGAGTTGAATGACCTTTGCAGGCTCAACTTTTTTATCTTCTCGAGGGAACGACGGCTTTGTCCAATCGAATATTGCCCCATTTCTTTTGCATATGTCACTTTGACTGAATACCTTTGAAGGCTTTCTTTCTTATTTTGAATAAACATTGACCTTAGGTCTTTGTACTTTATATCTCTGATGCAAGAAACCTTTTTGCTTCAAAAATATTTTCAAAATAAGATTTTTTTCCTAGAAGTTGAGGGATTAGGTGCCTCCAGAATGTTTAGAATCAATTGTCAGGTTAAAACCGATGTGGTTCTTTGAAAATATGGACCAAAGTTTTGGAAATGTATGAATGAATTAAATTTTGAAATTTTTGTTCATTTTTTCTTTTCTTCAAAATAAAACATGGGGAATGCATTGAATAATCACATGCCCTTACAAAAGGTTTCCCTTTTTACCTTCGGGCCTAGGTAATAGGTTGATTTCATGCATTACTCAATAAGATTTTAGGCTACAAAGATGCCCCAACAAAAAGAATTAAGCCTCTGCAGGTCATTCATTCTTTTTCAATTTTTAATTAACTCGTCTGGGGGACCTCGTTGTTGAACTTTAGAGTTTCAGTCTCGATCAGGCTCTGCACCTTGTTTCTCAATGCCTCACAATTCTCTGTGGTGTGGCCTGAGCTTTCTATATGATAGTCACAGACAGCGTCGACATCATACCCTTCTGGGTAAGGAGGCTCTTTCAGTTTAGACTAGACCGAGGCTATCAAGCTCTTTTCGACAAGCATTGGGAGTAGCTTTGTATAAGTCATCGAGATTGGATAGATAACTTTTTAAGAAGCTTTCGGCCGATGTGAGGACGAGTAGCTTGGCCGGCGTGAGGACCAAGGTTGGTTGGTCGAATAAGATTCCACTGTATGAATTTCTGCTTCATCTCTTTCTTGGCTAGGGTCGGTAATCTTCCCTTCTCTGATAGCCGCTTCAATAAGTTTGCTAGACATCACGAGGTCTTCCAAACTCTTTGATGGATTGCCCAACATATATTTCAGAAATGGACCTTTGGGAGTCCTTATAAATGTAGGCGTTATTTCTTTCACGAGCAATGGAGGTTGTGCTTGCACAGCAATATCTCTCCACATTTGTACGTATTGCCAGAAGCTCTCATCGTGCCTCTTTTCCATGTTCTGCAGTGTTAGACGATCTGGATCGATGTCAGTTATATGCTGGTACTGCTCGATAAAGGCTTTGGCCAGATCTTTCCATGATTGTATCTGGTCTCGGCTTAGTTGGTTATACCATATGGCAGCAAACCATTTTAAGCTTTCTTGAAATCAATGGATAAGGAGTTTCTCGTTGCCAACATGCCCCGTCATTCTTTGGCAGAACATAGTAAGGTGGGCAGACAGAGAGCTTGTTCCGTTGAACTTCTCAAATTCTGGCATTTTGAACTTTGGAGGTATCACCAGATCTGGGACTAAACTTAATTTTCTTGCATCCACCTCACATGGTGCACTTGCCCCTTCTGCAGCTTTGGATTTCTCTTCAACTCTCTTGTATAAATCTTTCATCCGCTCGACCACCTCCATCCTTGTTTGACCCCTCTTGTTGTTGATGCTCGGATTAGGAATGACATGCTCACTAGGGTTGTTTTGAGCATTAGTTTCTCCATGTGCTGAAGACCATGTTGCCTTTCAACTGAAATTGGCACTTGCAGATATGCCTTGTCGTATGTATATTCTGTCTTTTCTAGAGCACTGGAGTCTATGACCAATCCTTTTCTTCTCCCAGGATCTTCGCCAGCCAGCATAGCAGCTATCTGATCTAGCAGATCCATGTGTGACTGTGCGATATGATTGCGAGTTGCTTATTGCGCCTTATTTATGCCATTCTTATGTATTCACATGCTTGCTCTACTCTTGCTAGACGACTCTCCATTTCTTGAGATTTACTTTAAGCGAAAAACTGACATAGATACGGCTGACCTTGATGCCCCAGAATGGTTGTGATCAGAATTTTCGGAATCAGACCCCTTATGCCCCAGAATGATGATGTATTATGATGAAATGCAAATATGAAAATGCATGAGATGTACCTGCAATGCACAAATAAAATAAACGGGTTAGTGCCAATAAAAATAGTAATTTTTATAAAAAAACGGTATAAAACCTACTAGTAGACGTGCTTTATTTGAAAAAGGTAATCCTACCCGTCATATTTTTCTACCCAAATATTGTTATTTATAGAAAAACTTACCCGGCATAATGAAATATAAACAGATTTCTACCCGGCATGATATCTACCCAGTATATTTTATTCTGGAAAAAACCTACCCAGCATGATTTCTACCCGACATATTATTATTATATAAAAAAACCTACCTGGCAAGATTTTTACCTGGCATACTTTTATTTGCAAAATGAAAGATCCTACCCGGCATGGTATCTACCTGGCATATTTAATCATGAAATAAATCTATAGAGTAGATAAAATGTAATAAGCGTTTCTCCTTTGGACATTTAACGGGTTCCATTTCTAAAGCAAGGTTCCTATGGTCCATTGCATGTGGTTTGGTTCTAAGGAAGGGTACCCAAATTGTCCTCGATGTCCCTTACTAAAGGTAGCAAGGCCTCTGATCCTCACCCATTATAGGTTTCAAACGGACCAAGTTCAATTCAGGGGGACACATACACATCCCTTATGCCTATACGGAGGAAACCCACACGAAAGCACAAGAAATGTATCCCGAAAGCGATTCACCAACCTATACGGTGGTAACCCACACGAAGGCGGTATCACGCTTCCACTTAAAATAGGACAGAGCTCGGGTAGAAAACTCATGGAATGCAATGCAAGTGCACTGTGTGAGAGGAGAAACTCTCAAACCTTTTGACACCCTATGTATATATTCACTTATACTAAGCAGTAAAAGTAAAACATATATTTACAGAAAAATAAATGAATGAATGCATGTCCTGTTAACTAAAGACATAATCATACTTTAAATTAAAATCGAATTCGTAAATTTTCAACACTAAGACTAAAAATATTCGACTTGTGGCTTGACTCTCTTTTTTTAAAAAAATTCTGAGCGGAGTCGCCAGCTATAATCACCCAAATCCGTCTGGCGCTCCTTTTATTCATTTCAATTTTAAAATTTCTTTTGATGTATTTGAAAACCCCCGCCCAGTTTTGGAATTGAAAATATGGAGTCACCACCGATCATTTAAAAAGGTAGATCGGACACCAAAATAAAACCAGAGATAAAAATTTTCGAGTCTGGGAGTCGGTTACGGATGGGGAAGGACTAGCACCCCTAAACTCCCCAAAATTGGTACCTAGTCGATTATTTAATGTCTTAGCGTTGGAAGTTCCGAATTCGAATAAAATTTAAAATATAATTCTTGAATGCATGAAAATGTTCTAAATATTTAAAGGAACGTTATGTTATTTAGAATAACCGAGAAATTCACCTCCCTTTACGCCAGTAAATGGTTTCTCGATTTTCTAAATAAAAGAAAATTCCCTTAAATATAGTGTCCTAAAATGGTAATGATATTCTTTTATTTAGGGATATCGAGAAGGTCGAATCCCTTTACGCCCGAGACACTAACTCTCAAACTCCCTAAATAGAAGAATATTACCTTAATTCTTAACACCTTAAATTCCTATTATGATTCAAAATTATATAAATATATATATATATATACTTAAAGGTAATATTTAAGGTAAAATACATTTTATATTTATCAAAAAAGTTATAAAGTTAATAGTTTATATATATATATTATTTTTTGTAAAAAGTTTTGTTATTATTTTATGTATATACTTAGAATATAATAGTTAAAGTGAAGAAAATATATGTGTGTTAAAAATATTCCTATATATATATATTAAAATAGTATTTATATATATTTACAAAAATAAGTATTTATTATTATTTTATATATAATAATTAAACAAAATATTATACTTTATTTTATATATACATAAAATCTTATATACATACAAAAGTATAAATATATATATTATACATAAAAATATGAATCATAGGTAAAAAATATATGTACATATATCTTACATATTATATTAATACATTATACATAATAAAATACTTTATATAATAATAATAATAATAATAATAATAATAATAATAATAATAATAATAATAATGCATGGACTAAACTAAAACATCATGAAACTAAATATTAAGGGGGATAAAATGCATTAACATAAAATTATATGGCAAGAATAGCAAGCATATTACTGGACTAGAATGAAACAGATGCAAAATGTAAAGGCTGAAATGTAAATAACAGGGAATAAAGTGCTGGAAAATAAATTTAATATATGAGCAATGACGAAATTGAAATAAAAGGGAAACTAAAAGCCAAAACAATGACGAAATTAGACGCGCATGAAAAATAAAATGACCGAAAATGGAATTATACCATGCCAATAAAGTAAGCGGGAAAAAAATAAAGGGACTACTCGTGTAATTAACCCATTTAAAAAAACGTGGATCCTCCCCGGGTTACCGGGTGACCGCGTGGAACGGTCTGTGAAACGATGCCGTTTTGCATCTGGTTCAAACATAAAGGGTTTCATTTGGCTATTTCGAACTGAAATAAAAAAACCCCTAAAGAAAACCCTCAATCCTCTCTTCAACATTTAACCCTAGGCGACGCTCTCACCTCAAATCGCGCCGCTCACCGGCCGTAAGGCCTCACGGCGAAGGAGTAACGGCGGCGGCCGTGCAACACTCTGATTTTCCCCATCAAAGTATGTTTTCGAATCTTCTTCCCCCTTTTTTAAACTTTGATTCGAAAATCAAAAATAAAAATTTAAAATTTCTTTTCAAAGATGAAAAATAAAGACCATTTTTGCTCTGAAGTTTCAAGTTTCTTTTATTTGATTTCCGAAAACCTTACAATTTTTTGTTTGAATGAAAAGCCCCATTTACAAACTCTGATCTCTCTTTTCTTGTTTCCCTCTATAATCCCCTTTTTGGATTGAAGGTTGATTTATAGAAGATAAGGGGAGCCAGTTTGATTTGATTATTCTCTGTTGAAATCCCTAATTTTCGGGCTTTAGTAGAGTCAAGGACGGTCGAGTGGTCTTAGGGTGATGATGGATGGAGCTACAGGGTTAGATAGAATTAGTGGTAGATGCATATTAGATTTAGGGTTAATTATTTTGATTTTTAGGGTTTGGTTAAGGGATTTGGGGTTTTTTGATTTGGCCAGCGGCAATGACTTTAGTGGCGCGGCGATTGAGCGTGGCTAGTGGCGGCAGTGGCCTAGTGAAGAAGGCGGCGCGGCTTGAGCGGCTATTAGGTTAGGGTTATTTGTTTCGGGGCCGGCTCGGGTTTGATCCTAGATCGGGGTCAGGTATTGGATCAGGTCTGGATATTAGGCAAATGGTTTAGGGTTTGGTTGTAAATGGGTTTCAAGTTTAGGTTGTAAACGGGTTTCAGGTTTAGGTTGGGCTTGGACAAGAATAGGCTCTTACGATTTTTAATGCCTTTTTGGTTATAAACTTTAATATATAAATATATCCAAATATTTTATCTTAAAACTAACATTAAATCACTAATTTTTATGTTTAGATTATGTTTTATGAATTTTTAAATTTTATGTGTTTACTATGTTATTTTTTAAAACTTTTAAACTTAATAAATAAATGAATAAATAAATAAATAAAAACGTGAATTGAGTACTGTTACCTGATTTTTTGGGTACCCGACTAAAACGGGCCAAAAAACGAGTCGACATATATAGTACCTGAAAGAATCGAGTACCCGAAAATAAACACCCTTACGAGTCGGGATAAAATTTTTTAACATACACCCTGAACCCATTCCACCCCAAATCGACACTTTTAAAAGCCTACCCTAGTCCCAAAATTTAAGACAAACTCTGACTGAGTCAAATTAGGACACATCGTATCAAGTCGAGTCAAATAATTTTGTCTCCCTAAATTATTACAACCGTGCAAGGGTTTTTCGATGTTAACCCCAAGAATCCGCCGACCATGGCAACCAGGCATGTTGTTTGTCTTACAAGTGGCGGCGGTGGGACCCCATGCCAACAACATCAATCGACTTCAACAAGTCGTTTGGTGAGATGCCACGTGGTTTGAACGTGAGGAGATTCCCAGTCTTAGGCCTTAGGGAAAAACGTGCGGTGTCGGCCCTCTCCCCCTAAACACCAAAAGCATACGGAGTCTACTACGGAGGTCTGGAAAAAACACACACGGTGGTTTGCACGATACACGTTAGGGATTCTGGGTTCTGTTGGGATGCGCGGATGTTTCTTGTTGGGTAGACGGCTAGCAAATTTTTACATTTAATAATTTTACATGTTTATTACGGTTGGGAAAAATAATATATAAAATAAATAATGTTGAGATATATAGAGATTTAAAAATACATCGAAAACTCAGATTTAAACTCGTGACTAAAAACCCTTGTTTATAGCCTTTTACCATTACACATACAATCATTTTGTTGTATTAATGTTTACTAACCGTATTGGTCAGGTTCAATTTGCGTTTGCACCAAGGCACTGCAATGGAATGCCAGATGCCTGGTTGTTTCTATCTGAAGAAAAAAAATTTAATATTCTTGTTGAGCAAAAAAAATAATTATTGAAAAATATATATTTTACTAACCGTGCTGGTCAGATTCATTATTTTTTAAATTTTTTAATAAAACTAGCGATCACACATATTAAAAAAAATAATCGGAAAATATGCAAAAGTAGAAGTATAAATTAAAAATGTATAAATCTATAAGAGTATAATAATAATTTCATTTAATAATAACTAGCATTCTTTTAAAGTAATTAGAAAATTTAAAATTTATTTTAATTAAAAAATGATAAATAATTTAAAAAACATGTCTCATTACAAATATAAATATCGTTTATATTTGTCCACGCACATACATATGTCTCAAAAACTATTATATATTATTCCTTAAATTAACGTGAATTATTACAGTGTCTTAATTTTAAATATGATAAATAATTTATTTTAATTCACTGTTTTGTTTTCAACAGGATTATTGTTTTTCAAGAGAATAACTCTTTGTTAATTTTCTGTTCACATCCACGCGATCCAGTACCAAATATTCTTTTTTAAAAAATACAAGAATATTTCTATGTTTGATCGTAAATAATATGTCCGAAAACTTATAAAAACATTGATAGAGAGTGTGTTAGAACCAAACCATAATAGATATAAAATCTAAACCAGGATCTATCATGTCAAATCATCAAGAATAATAAACCGAAAGCGAAAGCGTACTTGAATTAATCGATAGACTGAAAACCTTGAATCCTTTGATGAAGATGGTTGTGATCTTCCAGAAGATAAGTTAGCCCTTAACATAAAAACTCTTTGACGGGACAAGAGTAATACAAGTTAACATATTTCTTAGGGACCGCTACCTCTTTATATAATTGATTATTAAATCAACTATTAAATATTTATAACTCTACCCTCATTGAATTATAAATATATATTACTGTATCTACACTTTTATTTCCATGACACTTTAATACCTATGACACACCTAACATAAATTGGTCACTTGATTTTGTGTCATACTTTATAATAGCATTATACATTTTACATATGTGCCCACAATTGCGGATTTTAATCAAATAATCTCCCACTTGGGCAACATATGTTTCTTGATAAATGTACAACCTTATGAGCTCAAAATTTGCTATTATATAATAGGCATTCTATAACAATCTCGTCCATCAACTATATCCACATATGATCAATGCAGCCTTTGTCATATTTATCATGACTAGACCCATCAATGGTCACATATACAAATATAGTCAAATGACATAGATCAATCATGGATGTGTAGCATAGAAAATTACATGAAATGTGAACCGAACATGTCTATTTCCAACTGGTCCTCCTAAACCTTAATGAAATCAAACTTTACTGAATTTAGAGTGTACATAAACAAAAATAACTTTATTTCTGCAGAAAATAATCTTAAAATATCCTTAAACTAAAGTAACCGAAATTGTGTCTAAACCGAATGAGCATTTTTTTAAAATTACAAACTCCCACTAAAACCGAATATCCTTAAATAACATTGCACCCACATGAGTAGTGTGCTCATGAAAGACCTAGGGTGATAATTTCATAATAAGCATGCAATTATGGAGTTTGTACCAGCATGCCCTATAGACACACAACCACTCTAAATTTTCTTTAACAACTAGGAACTTAATAGTTATGTGCTTCAAATTTGAAGTGTTCCTATTGTTTATAGAATAAATGAATGCATATTTATTGTCACAAAATAACCGAAGTGGTTTTTCTATTATTAGCACACGTGACATAATTCTTTTGCATCAATATTCTAATAGAACCGAAGTCTGTAAACTTGATGATCTCTAACTTACCAGAACTCCGATATGTGAGCATGCAATTTTTTTGTTCTCTAAACATATTTCATAACCCTATTGGTTGTTATCCAATGGTTCAAACTAGTATTGCTTAAATATCTGTATAACATTCCAACAATGTACGCAATATCCGAACGCATACATACTTGAGTATAAATTAAATTTGCAATAGATTATGCACATGGAATTTTTTGTATTTTTTAAATTTCAAGGTTACTTTTAGGGCATTAAGTAAGACTAAAATTGTATTCTTTAGCAATATGAGTATCACTTGGTTTAATCTCACTGAACTGTAGTATATACAATTGTGAACCAAATTTATCTCAAAACCAAATGAGATAAATAATATGAAATTTATAATTTCGTTAATGAGAGTCCAACTTAAGCTCATAGATGAATTTCTTTAATTTACATATCATTGATTTTGTATCATTAGACACAAATCTATGATTGTACCATATAATCTGTTTCTTCAATGTCACCATTGAAAAACACAAGCTTAACATCCATCTTATGTAGCTTAAGATTAAAATAAGCAACAAGCATTATGATTATCTTGAAAGAATCTTTCAATGAAACATGAGAGAAAGTCTCCACAAAATCAATTTTTTTAGAGTATATCTTTTAGATACAAGACGTGCCTTATACTTATCTAGATTACCATTTCCATCCCTATTGGTTTTAAATATTCATTTACAACCAATCGGTTTGCACCTTAAGGTAATGAGACAAATTCCTAAACTTTATTGTCTTGCATAAAACTATACTTTTCTTGAATGACATCAATCCACTTTTGAGAGTTAGAACTTTTATGGTCTGATAAAAGATAAT
Organism: Hibiscus mutabilis; assembly: GCA_019671005.1. Lineage (NCBI taxonomy): Eukaryota > Viridiplantae > Streptophyta > Magnoliopsida > Malvales > Malvaceae > Hibiscus > Hibiscus mutabilis. The sequence continues at coordinate 8,150,700 of CM033722.1, forward strand.
TGAGTCACTTTCCATCATTCCATTGTTATCCTTATTTTCTTGAGGAAATACAATATAATAATCTAAAATAGTATTTCTCCTTCCTCTCATGGACCTCTTTAATGACACGTTTTTTTAGGTTGTTGGGTTTATTCTTCTGAAACAATTATTTTATCTTGAATGAGAGTTGTTAACATTGTTTTGTTGAGGTACTTGATTCACTTCTTGATTGATGATAGGTGTGAAAACCTAAATATCGTCAAAAGTGATAGTAGAAATTAAATTATAATCCAATTCCTCCTCAAAAGCAATGCATCTAAACTTATTTCTCCCTCCAAACTCAACATCCTAAAAAAGTTATAAATCTCTCCTTAAAATAATCTTAATTGTGTGATCATAAAATTTACAACCCATGGATCACTCAAAATAACCGAAGTAATTGCTCACTTTTGAAGTTTAATTACTTACACGTGTCCTAACTTGTTACAAAAGAAATCAACCATTTGTAACTTATTGTTATTTCTTTTGAGTTGGACCTTAGCAACTTTATTCTAATATTTTTTATTGCCCTTATTCTTAAAGACACTAACTAAAAAAGCACTAACCAAATGATTATTTTACACTTATAATGCTTCAACCTTTCTTCCTCTTGAATACAATGAGAAATGAGCCCAAATAGAGTTTATTTCTCCCTTTAACAATTGTAACTTGAATTTGTTAAACTGTATAGGAAGCGGTGCCAAAACCATATGAACAAACAATTGTTAGAAAGTTCGATCTTATGTGCCTTAAATTTTGAAGCAATATTAAACATTTTCATAATGTATTCCCTTACATTTTCTTGACCTTTATACTTCATAGATATCAAAGAAGGCATAAGTGATGTCATCTTAACCTTAATGTTTTGGGTAAAACATTTCTTAATTTCGTAAAGGAAACCCTTAATATAAGTAATCTCTTTAGATTTTTTTACTCCTAAAGACTTATAGAATGTTATTCATTATAATCATTAGACTCGTGCAATTTGAACAAATCACCTCTCAAAATCCCTTTTATGTTTGCTTACCGCGGTGAGAGGTGCAAGTTATTCTTTCCTTAGAGAAAAGTCTATGTTCATACAACCAAATACATATGTAAGTGTCTTTTCTATTCCTTGAAACTAGTTTCACTAAACATGAGTGTATAATGTATTTAACAGATATTGTAACAGCAAATATAAATTACCTAAATATAGAACAAAAATAAGTAAATAAAATAAAAATAAGCTCACACAAATATTCATAAGTAAACAAACAAATTTAAAATAATGGCCAGCTCCCCCTCAAGATACCAAGCACAACATTAATATCAAGTCTTTGGACAGTAATATTAATTATAAGCGGTACTTTTGTTGTAGCAATCAAACATTGATAATAAACTATGTCAAACAATATATTAATCTTTGGACTAACGTATTTCTTACATAAAATACCTTATAATTGTCACACATTTATCGCCACAATTGTCGTTGTAATTATGCCAAATATTAACTTTCCTTTGGGCCAATTAATAAACGCATGAATTACAAAAACCCATAATTATTTTAATATTTAAATAAACTAATCTACACAAAAACGGTCAATTTGGTGATATTATGTTTCAATTAATCCATTAAAATATTATAAATCCGAAGCCAAAATATGAATTTAATTGTTTCAAAATATCTGTCTTAATTTTATATTTCAATCAAATTAAAAGATAACCAAAATAATAATAAATTTGAATAAAGGTAAACCTCATATCAAGATATCGGACACTCCATTAATATTTCATCTTTGGACAAAGCATTAACTTGCAAGTGATATCTTGGTACAGTAATTAAACATTGATAATAAGAACATGTTAAACAGAAATCTTTCTTTAGGTCGATTTATTGCTCACATATAAAATTGAATAATTATCACATGTTTATTACCACTGTTGCACATGTAATAATGTTAATTATTAACCTTTCTTTGGGCCGATTAATACTAACATAATCTGACTTACATCACAAAACCTTATATATATTAAAATAAAATAATTTCTACAATAGATGCCATTTTGGTGACTTAATGCTTCAATTAATTTATCTTAAAATATATAATATAAATATACCAATATTCAAATTTAAAATTTTGTAATAGTCGAAACTGAAATTTCTGATAACACCTAAGTTTCCGAAATAACCCAAAATAAGATTGTCTAAATGGGTTATCAGAAATCGAAAAATTAAAATCTTTGACTGTTTCTCAAAATATACCTTAAGCATGCATATGCCATTTTTATTATTACTATAAAACATAATGCCAAAATTTATAGATCATTAAACTGGATTTATAAACAAACCAAATTAAATCTATGTTCCTTATTAATAGCAACAAATGCATTACAAAACCAAATTATATAATTAAGTGCATAATGTTCCAATAACCATAAAATATAAGAAACCAAACATGAATATAATTAACAAATTGCAATATCCGTAGCACCATGAAACTTCATTCAATTCAAACTTACATGTACTCGAATCTTAATCCTTAATACATATCAAATGCCAAAAACATAGACATGTATAAATCAATATTTAATTAAAAACCAAAATCAGAGTATCATAGTAATGAATTAAATTCATATAATGATCACATGAAACTTTAATGATGCTATTATGTTTTTTTAATATCAAAACCAAATGCAAATATGAATAATCCGTAGATAACATTAGTGACATCATTAAGCATAATGTCAAACAAATTTAAGAGATAACATGGATATAAAGTTTCGAGAGTTATCATGATTATAAAGTTTTTAAGTCACGGTAAATTTACCACGACAAAGCCCAAGACAAACTTTATTTTTTTCTTTCTTAATAACTAACAATCAAAATTAAAATTTGGATCAAACCGAATTGAATATATATTTTAAAACAAATATATACCACATATTGCAAACATATAAATACTCTTTAGATTAAATAATGTATACCTGTCAAATCTAAAATTCAAAATATATGAGTGCAACTCGTCTGAATCCATTATGGAGAAAAAAAAACAAAATAAGCTCATAATGAATCAACAAAAAAATACTTCAACTGTCATAACATAAAAGTGCATTTGTCTCTGAAATATGTTATGCGTTAGATTGCTAACCTTAATACATCCACGAAGAATTACGTGACGATGAAGAATAATAATTAATCAAAAATTAAAATCATAATGATTCGAAAAACAAAAACAAACCGTAAAAATTTTAACATAATTCTAAATCCATAAAGCCTTAATAGCGAATCAATAATCATAACAAATTAATTCATTGTTAATGATTCAACATGACGAGTCTCTGATGCCACTTGTTATAACTAAACCATAATAGATTGAAATCTAAACTCAGGATCTATCATGTCAAATCATCAAGAATAATAAACCGAAAGCAGGAGCGTACCTGAATTAATCGATAGAGTGAAAACCTTGAATCCTTTGATGGTTGTGATATTCCAAGAAGATAGGTTAGCCTTTGCCGTAAAAACTCTTTGACGGGGACAAGAGTAATACAAGTTAACCTATTTCTTGGGGATCGCTACCTCTTTACATAGTTGATTATTAAATCAACTATTAAATATTTATAACTTTGCCCCTCATTGAATTATAAATATATATTACGGTATCTACATTTTTATTTCCATGACACTTTAATACCTATGCCACGCCTAACATAATTAGTCACTTGATTTTGTGTCATACTTTATAATAGTATCATACATTTTACATATGTGCCCACAATTGCGGATTTTAATCCATCAGAGTGTACTACAAAAGAAAAAATCAAAAAATATCCAAACAACATTAGTATGTTTTGGTTATTGAAACTTAACTATGGCTTTGATTTTTCTATCAATCCTCGAAATAGTAATTAATATGTTGGTATCAAGACTTTAGTTTATCGGAGACAAATTCATTGAATTTGTTTATAGCTAAAGAGTAATGAAATAAGCAAATTATACTTGTCTGTGGACCTATTTATGTTGTAAAAATTGTTAATATTTCAAAAGAATACAATAAATCTCACATCATTTGTGAAAATGCATTGACTTGTGTTTAAATAGACATTATTGTTATTGAACTTGTAAAAGAAAATTAATATGTGTTCTTTGGCTAAAAGTCTAAATTATTGCAATTATAAAAGTCCAAGTTATTTTTAGTTTGATATTATTATTTTTATTTAGTCTAAATAAATACCAAAATTCACTCTCTACCGGTCATTGTTTTATACTTTTAGGCTTGCTTGGTATTATAACTACCGTGCAAGCTCAACACTTTAAATTATCCCAAAGTAGAATCTACTTTTTTTTCTCTCATTTTAAACATGCATTGCAGCTGAGTATTCATTAGTTCTTTGCTCTTTATATTGTCTGCTTTGACAGAAATGCTTGTTAAATCTTGGAAGATATGTAAATGTTTAATCAAATATTTTTCTTACAATTTGTCCTTCAAAATATGAAGGTTTATTTTGAAGGATTATCTATCTATCTATCTATCTATCTATCATAGATAGATAGAAATTTGACCGAGAAATGATGAATGTTGAAAAAATGAGTGTACCTTTTGTTTGTATTCTTATAAACTCAGCTAAAATAGATAGATAGATAGATAGATAGATAGATAGATAGATATTTGACCGAGAAATGATGAATGTTGAAAAAATGAGTGTACCTTTTGTTTGTATTCTTATAAACCCAGCTAAACCTGACTTTTCTATCATTCTACAATAGATTAATTTATATTTATATATTATATACTTTAATATTTTTTATAATATTAATATTTGATCTATCGACTGACTATTTCAAATCGAGTACTGTAGAAGTTTATTCTAGGAACGACTCTCTCAGTTTAGTTTACTTCATTCCTAACATCAATATTTGACCCCTAGTTTGCTATCATATACTTTCAAATAGTATTTTTTAAAGTTATTTTGTTTAAAAGTTATGTAGAAGTATGAAACGAACATATCTTTTTAATAATATGAACTACCCTTTAAAACAAAGAAAATTTTAATATATTTTAACCTAGTTGGTGTAAATTGACTTGTAATAGTAATTTAGTCTACCATTTTATAATAGTACATAGATATTCTCATACTTATAAATAAATTATTAAGAAATAGCTAAAATAATATCGAGTGTTGGATATATTGGTAAGACATGTTGTACTTTTAAAGAGATGAATGTTAGAGACAACATTATTGGTTGAGACAATTGTAAGTCATTAAGATAAATACGAAGAGTATTGAAAAAATAACTAAATGACGCGAATCTAACTTCTAAATCAATATGGAATCTTAAAAACTATTGTTTCTATGTGAAAATAGTGTAATAGTTGGGGAGGATACTTCGCAACACTTTCGTATTAACCTAGGTCATTTAGCACGTGCTTATAATAAATACGTAATCAAAGTAAAGCTAAATATTCTAGAAGGACTCGCAAAATAGAATTTGATTCTTTTTCGTTTATATTTCGCATCTATTTGTCATATTAACAATGCGAAATTACTAGGAAGATGAAATGAGTACTTAATTCAGAAATTCTTAATATATAAATTGTATTAAAAAGGATTAAAAGCGAAAATTTAGGCAAAGAACACGGGATTCGCTCTTTTCGAACATATTAAGAAATGATTTTACTACTTTATTTCACTTTTTTTGGCTTGGTTTTCCTTCTTGTTCTTTTCCTCTTCGAACTTAAATAAAAAATAAAAGTTAGGTCGAATCTTAATTTGACTAACACTCTATTTGATTTGAAGAAAAAATAAATGATAAAAAACTGTTAATTAAATGGTTATTAATATTTATAATTACCTACCTACTTTGAAATTTAGTCATTAAATTAACAATTATTTTCAAACCTTTTATCCTTTAAAAATGTAATTGTTTATACTATTCAAAAAATGTAATCGTTTATTATTTAGGGATTATTTGTATTTTCATAATAGTACTAAAAAAAAGAAATTTGAAAGTATTTTTCATCTTCAAAAGTATCTTCTTTTATAATATCAATAAAGTGTATGTATACGACGAAAGTTCTCAAAAAAGAATTCCAATAATGCATATAAAATCAGACTTTGCATTTGAAAATTTCTAAACCCGACGAATACCATGAGAATCTTTTATGTTCAACACAGTATATACGTATAAAAGATTCAAATATTCTTCTCGGTATTAGTTTGGAGAATTTATTCCTTTTTCTAACCCATCATATTATATTTGTGATGTTTCGTTGAGTTAAAGTATTTAAATTATTAACTTCAAGTTTAGGTGGGACAGCAAAAGCCTCGTCAACATTAACAAGTGGTCGAAGGTTGGATTCTTGTCCTGAAGATGAATGAACTTTAAAATTTGTGACCATCATTTATTCATATATGGTTCAATAAAACATGAATAATTAATTATTAAATTCGTTTAATGAATACCTTAAAAAATCAAAAAGTATTTAGATTAAAAGCTAAGTTCTTTTCCGCTTAAATACGTCGTATTTAACATCATTTATTCCTGGCATATTTATTCCTTTATTTGACTTTACAAAACCCAATTCCATATGAATGGTATATATTATTATACGTAAACCTGACATGCAAGTATTCTTGGTTGACTATTGCCTGCGGTTTTCTGCAACGAATGACACGGAACTGTCAAAATAAATTACAAAAGAATTCAAATGAACCCCGACATGTCCAACCGCTGTTTTCTATTATCTGACCATATTGCACTTCCTCTCTCCCTTTTATTATTGTCTTACTATTTTTCGCGGTTTTCTTCTTCTTCTCCTTCTCCTTCTCCTTCTTTTTAATATATATACGCCATCAGAGGATTGAACCGAGGGGGAGAGATCCATTTGACCACAAGAAAAGCCCCCTCTTCTCTCTATCTCTATCTTCACATAAATCACCACTGATACGGCACTCTATCCAAACTAGAAGGAGTGAATCGTATAAACCACTACAATTTCATTTTACTGGCAACAATTGGTACAATGAGCATGAGAAACTTCCGGCCAAAGAAATCAGCCACAATAAACTCCCAAAAGCAGCCATCCCAAATCATTTCTTAAAATAAACTTAGGAAATGATTCATAGGAACAAAATACGTTATTTTGGATTGTAATATCTATTTTTGTCCGGGCCATTTACCCTATTCGAACCAAGTTTAAAAATATAACAAATTCAAAAAAAAGAGCAAAAATATAATAAATAAATAAAAAAGGGGAGGGGAGTGGAGAACAAGGCTCCACGTCACCCACCTCACCCCTCACTTTGCCTATAAAAGGGGCGTGGGGGGGGGGCAATTGAAGGCACAAAATGAATCGGTCAAGGGCAGGCCAAATAAGGGAGCTTAGGCTCCCGGCTAGCCAAGGACGGGGGCAATGCCCTCGGTTCTAACCGATTCGATCGGGGTCAAATTTTAGGTCTGATCTAATTAATTTTTGGAGAGGTCGTAGTAGATCTTGGTGGGGTTCCGTCGGAGTTCGTCATTCGAGCTCCTAATTAGGTATATTTTCTTCCCTTTTTATTAGTGTTGTAGTTTTTATGGTTTAATGAAGCATTGGTTAATTTAAAATTGTGTTTTTTAGTTTGTATGTTTATTTAGTTTTAGATTAGTATTTATTATGTTTTAAATTTATGTTTTATATTAATATTTTATTTATGTTAGATTTGTTTTTATTTATGAGTTAGATTAATATTTATGTATGTATGTTTTAGATTAGTATTTTATTTATGTTAGATTTATTTTTATTTATGTGTTAAATTAATAGTTATGTATGTATGTTTTAGATTAGTATTTTATTTATGTTATATTATTATTTTATTATGTTAGTATTTATTTATATTTTTATCGCAATGTATTTATTTATATTTGTCATGTTTTTTTAAGTTGCATTTCGGATATATATTTTGTCAATGCGGTGCCCTTTTATCCGAGCATAAACGGGGCCAGTATCAGGCGTAGTGATAGTAGTTGGGCGTTTACTCTCGGATAACGGGGCTTTTAAAATTTACTCGCACATATAACTGAATTTTAATTTATTCGTCACTTTAATCCGGAAAGTCTAATATTAATAAAGCGGTAATTATTAAAGTACCAATTTTGGGCGGTGTGGGGGTGCTAATCCTTCCTCAACCGTAACCGACTCTCGAACCCATCAATTTTAAATCTCTGATTTTCATAGTGTCCGGTCCACCTTGAGTGGCCGGTGGTGATTCCATTTTTAAATAAAATACGGTTTTTCTAAAATCCCGCGGAAGACGTCATTTTCAGAATAAAGTAAAACAAAATAAAAACCACACATTTTTTAGTGAGAGGGATATCGCTACAGATAGCTACTCTGCTGGGGACATTTTTGTTTTTTCAAAAAAAAATAAGAGAGTCGAGCTTTTTTCAAATAATTACCGCTTTATTAATATCAGAAATTCCGGATTAAAGTGACTATTAAGTAACATTTAGTTATAATTGCGTGTTTATTTTAACGCATTTAAAATTTGGCATATAAACCCGTCCTTTTAAGTGGGGGGAAAACGCTAATGTTTTCGTGAGGATATCGTTCCACCGTGCAGGCCTAGCAAGTACCTTCGAGGATTGAGTACCTTATGCTTTCGTAAGGATATCGTTCCTTCGTGCAGGCATAAGCGAATGGGTCCCCCTGAATTGAACCTGGTTGAAAGGAGCCTATAATGGGTGATGACTGTGGGCCTTGCTACTCTTAGTAGGGGATAGCAAGGACAATTCGGGTACCTCTTAGCACCAAAACTGTATGTAGAGAACATATAGAAACCCACCCTTTTAGAGCCATGCGGATAACCTAGGTGTTATAGACGGGATATAAATAGGGTTGTTTTGTTTGTTTACCTTATCTAAATTGTTCTTCTATTTATGTGTTATTGATCTTATTCGGTACTGACTCGTTTTCTTTTTTGTTTTACCCTTTTTTGCATACATCATTGCATTTGCATTACATTGGGGTGTTAGTTCAAGTGGTTTACCCGATCAGAAATCTTTCATTTTTACCCTAATTTCAAATTGACCCATTTTTGTGATCACATCATATCTGCTCATTTTGGCATTCACTACATAGCATATCATAACGCTTTATTTTTTGCATTTTACCAACATGAAATGTTTATTCACGACTGGTTCTCAATTTGAAAAATTATCATTGAAAAAATTCTAGCACTCTAGATATCAAGGTAATATTCAAAGTTGCAAATGAATCCCGTGAGTTCGAAAGTTGAGCCATGGTAACCATTTTTGAATCAGTACTTTCACATCTAGGACATGCATTTCGCATTTACATGCATACATTTTGAAATTTCAAAATTAGTCCATGGGTTACCCCATCTGATACAACAAAGTTGGTCAATCTAGCACCTTACAAAACCTCTACAAAAGCCCGATCTTGGGGCATATCCGAAAGCATCTGCTGCAAACACCATATCTCTGACAAGACTTCAGCTTGGGGGCATTCTCCATCAAGGTTTAGAAACAAGCATTCGACAACTACATATCATCACTGTTTCGCATTGATCAGAAAGAGATAAGTTACCCAACACAGCAAATTTGTGAACCTGACCTAGGGGGCAACACAATATCTTCATGAGGACAATGAAAGCCCCTCGAAAAAAAAGAAAAGAGCGAACATACAAGTTTCAAATTTGCTACAAGAGCAGTTTCAGACGACAACATAGAATGAACAAAATGTTGGGGCATGCACCTTGATGAAAGATTCAAAGAAAGGTAATCAAACCCAATAAGAGGTTGGGGCATTGTCATATGTAAAAGACAAAGGTCCTGACAGGACCAGTGAGGAGTCAGGGGCATCCCATTGAGGGCCAAAAAACTTTCATGTCACATTCATGCATTTAGATTGCATCTTGCATTAAACCATTTTTGCATACGTCATACATTTAGATTAAGTGCATACACCAAAATCACCATGCATTTAGGCATAAAATTCATGCATTTTTGCTTACAAAAAGGTTTAAAAAAGAGACTAAACATCCTCAACGTGGGGGCAATTATGACGGCCAAACTTAGTCTTGGAGGAGGCCACAAAGAAAGAATGCTGAAACATAAAAAAAGAGGTACTAGTGACAAATTTTCTGAACATTTACTAATAAATATTTTTTCCTTTGTAGGATTTGATTCCTCCAACGATGGTGTGACGGACGCCAACATTTTCTCGACTATCACTCTTGCCAACATAAACAAATCATTCTAGATCTTACCCTCTATCGATAGAGAAGCAGAGCAAATTTTTCAGACATAGTCTCGCTGTCAATAATTCAACATCTTGCAAATCATGCCTCCGTCAGTGGTGGTACGCCAACTTAATGTAGATCTTGCCTCCGTCGGTGGTGTTGCAGATTAGATTTTCCATTCAACCCTATCTCTCCGTCGATGGTGTAGCGGGTCTCACATTTTGCTAATCTCGTCTCCGTCAGTGGTAGCAGATAAAAACTATCCAGATCTCGTCTTCGTTAGTGGTAGCATATAAAAAAAACTATCAAGATTTCGTCTTCATCGGTGTTGTAGATCAAAGTTTCTATTCGATCCTACCTCTCCGTCGGTGGTGTAGTGGGTCCCACATTTTGCTGATCTAGTCTCTCCATCAGTGGTGTGACATATCAAATCCTCTCCAGGTCTTGCCTCTTCGACGGTGTTGCAGCTAGACTTAAATTTTACTCGGAATTTACCTTTTTTATAGTTGTAGCTAAAAAATCAATCAAAAAATTCAAAAAAAGAGAGAAAAAATTCAAAAAAAAAGAGAAAAAAAATAAAAGGAAAAAAGCAAAGAAAAAATGAAAAGAAGAGAAAAAATTAAAAAAAAACAAAGAAAAAATGAAGAAAAAAAAAGCAAAGCAAAGAAATGAAAAGAAATGAAAAAGAGCAAAAATGAAGGGAAAATGAAAAAAAAAGAAAATGAAGAAAAAAAGGAAAAAAGAGAAAAGAATAAAAAGGAAAAGAATGGAAAAAATGAAAAAAAAAAGATCGAAATGAGCTTTCAACCAAATTCCAATCATGCCTCTTCATTAGAGTCGTAGCTTGATCACACAAAATGAACAACTCTCTGATCCTGCCTCTTTGTCTAAGTCGTAGTTGGATCAAATCTTCAGACCTTGCCTCTTTGTCGGTGTTGTAGCTTGGTCAAATCTAACTTTCGGTTCTGCCTCTTCGTCGGTGTTGTAGCTGAACCTAATTCACTAACTCTCGGTCTTCCCTCTTCGTCGGTGTTGTAGCTAGACCAAATCCACTAACTCTTGATCTCGCATCTTCGTCCGTGTTGTAGCTTGATCAACATTACTAACTTTAGACCATGCCTCATCGTCGGTATTGTAGCTTGGTCAAAATTTACTAACTTTCTAGTTGTATCAATGTTGTATCTTAAAAAAAGAGATAGGGAAAAAAAGAAAGAAAAAAGAAGAAAAAAAAAAGAAAAAAAAAAGAAGAAGAGAGAAAAAAAATCAAAATGAGCTTTCAACCAAATTCTGACCATGTCTCTTCATTAGAGTCGTAGCTTGATCACACAAAAAGAACAACTCTCCGATCTTGCCTCTTCGTCAAAGTCGTAGCTGGATCAAATCTTCAAACCTTGCCTCTTCGTCGGTGTTGTAGCTTGGTCAAATCTAACTTTCAGTTTTGCCTCTTCGTCGGTGTTGTAGTTGAATCTAATTCACTAACTTCCGGTCTTGCCTCTTCGTCGGTGTTGTAGCTAGACCAAATTCACTAACTCTTGATCCTGCCTCTTCATTAGAGTCGTAGCTTGATCACACAAAAAAAACAACTATCCGATCCTGCCTCTTCATCAGAGTCATAGCTGGATCAACATTACTAACTTTAGACTATGCCTCTTCGTCGGTGTTGTAGCTTGGTCAAAATTTACCAACTTTCAAGTTTTATTAATGTTGTATCTAAAAAAAAGAGAAGAAAAGAAGAAAAATGAACAAAGAAGAAAAAGATAGCAAAATGAAAAAAATAGAAAAGAAAAGTCAAAAAGAAAAGGAAAGGAAAACAAAGAAGAAAAAAAAAAGAAAAAAAGAAAAGGAAAAGGAAAAAGTTGCAAGTTTTCTGATCTTGTATCTTCGTCAGAGTTGTAGCTGGAACAAACATCTGGACTTTCATCCATCGGTCTTGCCTCCTCGTCAGTGTTGCAGCTAGATCGAATTTTGTAGACTCTGCCTCTTCGTCGGTGTTGCAGCTGGTCGAACTCTCTTTAGGTATTAGTTTATTATCAATAATGTAGTGAGCTGCTCTCATTTTGCTTCCTCAACCCCATTTTTAAGATTTTGTTTCCTCCAAGAGTGACAAAGTAGATCCGTCAAGTTTAGAAAGAAGACATACGCCGAAGAGAAAGAAGATCTACCGAAAAAAGAAGACACACGTCAAAAGGAGAGAAGTTCAGCCAGACCGAACAAAAATTATTATTCTTTTGTCTTTGCTCTATTCCTGTTACACAATAATGAGCAAAAAGGGGCAACTGTAATATCCATTTTGTCCGGGCCCCAAAATTATATCCGAACCATTTACCCTATTCGAACCAGTTTAAAAATATAGCAAATTCAAAAAAAACAAAAAAATAATAAATAAAAAAGGGGAGTGGAGCACAAGGCTCCACGTCACCCACCTCACCCCTCACTTTGCCTATAAAAGGGGCGGGGGCAATTGAAGGCACAAAATGAATCGGTCAAGGGCAGGCCAAATAAGGGAGCTTAGGCTCCCGGCTAGCCAAGGACCGGGGCAATGCCCTCGGTCCTAACCGGTTCGATTGGGTCCTATTTTGGGTCCGATCTAGTTAATTTTTGGAGAGGTCGTAGTAGATCTCGGTGGGGTTCCGTCGGGGTTCGTCATTCGAGCTCCTAGTTAGGTATATTTTCTTCCCTTTTTATTAGTGTTGTAATTTTTATGATTTAATGAAGTATTAGTTAATTTAAAATCGTGTTTTTTAGTTTGTATGTTTATTTATGTTTTAGATTAGTATTTATTATGTTTTACATTAATATTTTATTTATGTTAGATTTGTTTTTATTTATGAGTTAGATTAATATTTATGTATGTATGTTTTAGATTAGTATTTTATTTGTTTTATATTAGTATTTTATTATGTTAGTATTTATTTATATTTTTATCGCAATGTATTTATTTATATTTGCCATGTTTTTTTAAGTTGCATTTCGGATATATATTTTGTCAATGCGGTGCCCTTTTATCCGAGCATAAACGGGGCTAGTATCATGCGTAGTGGTAGTGGTTGGGCGTTTACTCTCGGATAATGGGGCTTTTAAAATTTACTCGCACATATAACCGAATTTTAATTTAATCGTCACTTTAATCCGGAAAGTCTAATATTAATAAAGCGGTAATTATTAAAGTACTAATTTTGGGCGGTGTGGGGTGCTAATCATTCCCCATCCGTAACCGACTCCCGAACGCATCAATTTTAAATCTCTGATTTTCATGGTGTCCGGTCCACCTTGAGTGGCCGGTGGCGACTCCATTTTTAAATAAAATACGGCTTTTCTAAAATCTCATGAAGACATTATTTTTAGAATAAAGTAAAACAAAATACAAAAAACACCTTGTTTAGATCGCTACATGGATAATATGATTTAAAAGGGTAGGATTTGTTCATTGGCTAAGAAATACATAAGAATGACATTCACACTATTTTAAGAACAACAACATTGTTATTAATAATACATTGTCATATGAAAGAAAATCCTAACAATCAAACGTGAAAATTGTTTTTGAAAAAAGAAATTTATTATTCCGATAAAACATTTATGAACCAAACCCACATTCCTTAATAATGTGAGGTGGTTATTATCAATGGACAGGGCTAACAGCCCTCTTCAATGCCTAGTGCTGAAACTATGGGAAACCGTCTAAAGTTACTTATTTTAATTTCTTGCTTTTCTTTTTCTTTTTTCCTTTATTTATTTTTTTTATATATTTTGATGATCGTGGCTCGTGGGTTTCCCTGTTGTTATATTTTGTTCTTTCCCCCTTCAAAAGTATCTTTTTCCTTTTCCCTCATTAGTTTATGAAATTCAATGTGAATTGGGATTTCTCATTGACAGATAAATTTGTCATTGTTGACTCATTAGGGAACCAACTGATGTTATTAAATTGAGGTTAAAAGTCTACAAACTCAATTAAAAATAGTACGAATAACATTATCTTATGTATTTGCAATTATAATGTTCAAATATATTAATTATAGGGTTTAGGGGTGGGATGATTCTCCCACCTCAATCAATGGTCAAAAGTTCGATTCTCATATTGAGTATAAAACAATTTTAAAATTTATGACCAACGTTTACCTTCGTGTAAATCTAATGAATGTGAAAAATTAGTCATTGGACTCTAATGGATACATTAGGAAACAAAAAAAATTCAAACATATTTTTGAAGTAGTTAAAATTTAAAACAACAAATGAAAAATACAATACTTATTCCATTTGAAAGATATTCACTAAAAAGAGTTCAATAATTAATTATTCATATTTTGTTAGCTTATATAGACTACAGGTGTTGACTATACCATACTTCTTAATTTCTATTGTGTTTTTTTAGAAACGTTTTATTATTTGTGTATTACATATAATTTTATGACAATCATTTCACTTACCTACGAGCAGAAATTATTAAGTTCGATATACTTAGAATATTAAAACAACAAATTGAACAAATTGCCATTACTTAACTGTTTTAAACCAACCACTTTTTACTAAAATGTCTAACGAACATAATGCAGTAATTGTAATAGTAAACGTAAATATTTTTAATATTTTTAAGTTGATTACAATATAATATTTATTTATATTTTTTAATTATTACATAAGACACATATTTTACAATTATTTGAATTCGAATTTTTTACTATAAATACTATATTTTTTTCATTGAAACGGTGCTTAAATTCGTAGACATAAATATTATATCTTAATATCAAATAAATTTTTATTCTCGTGAAAGTGGTTCTTAGAAAAGTCACATCAATATGATGAGATAATTGTTATTTTACAAATGATAAAAAGTATCACCACAGTCGTTATATTATATTTTGAAATTGTATTTTACTTTTAATATTCTGAACTTTGAACTTACAATTTATTGAATATCATATTTTGAATATAATTATACGATCAGATCAGATTAGATTAAATTAGATTATATTAAAGTAAAATAAAATTTATATTCTGAATTTATATATCGACAAATATATATTAATTTCGAACAACAACCCAACAATGCATTATTAAGCATGTTAAATAGCAGCTATCATGCATGCAACATCGACGATGGTTTTTCTTAATTAAATTTAGAACTTTAAAAAAATAACTGAGTACGAAATAAAAAAAAAACTTGACATTTTAATCACAAAAAATATAAAATTAAATAAAGAAAATTACAAAAAATAGAAATTTAAATAAAATAAAAGAATTACAAAATAATAGAATTGATAATCATTAGGTGATCAATAAAGAAGGCTAAGGGGTGAGACTAAAACTGCCAAAGTAATCGGCTCTTGGCCTACAAATGAGGGTTAGGATTAGAGTTGTTTAAAATAATAAGTGTGCAACCAACCACAAGTTGGTCTAGCTGGATGAAGTGTTAGATTCCTTAAATAAGATCAGATATTTGAATTATGATGTTACAAATAGAGAAAACTGGATTGAGAGAATTGTCCCACATTAAACCTTTATAAAACTCGATATGGATTAGTTGACCAATAAATTGAATACCAGCGATTAAACAAAAAATAATAACAAGTGCATGTATATCTTTTCCAATATATAATTACATGAATAAATTCCATGTTAATTTTAATCAAAATTTTCGTGATAGAGCGATGCACAATTTTTCATCTTTATCTTTTAGTGTTCGCACCTGGTTTTGCTGAACTGGGTTGGTTTTGTCGTTAGTTTTGCGATTGTCACCAAGGGGCATTTAAAGAACAAAGGGCCCTTTGGCCTTTGCCTACGGATATTTGCGTTATTAGTCATAATAATATTTAATTTTATGTTTATGAGAATTTTAAGTTTGATTCAACACAATAAGTGACTCCAGTAAAAAAAGAATAATGTTCATTTTTTGAGACTCGAGTTTGAATATCTGTATGTGTAAGGTGCATGTACGTTGTCAAAATATTAAGAAGAAATATAAACAAATATTACCATATAATCACACTAGTATATTAAAAAAATAGTGTGACAAGTCTTTAGATCTTTAAGATATGGTTGGATTCACACTATGTATATAACAAATGTAGGTTTTTAAATTTAATTAGTTGTTGAATTACTCATACAATTTAATACATGTAATAATTTATTCTAATTACTTTTTTTAAAGATTAATACTTTATTACTTATACTTGGCAGGGATATGAGCCTTTTTAAAAAAACCTTCCTAAACTTAGTTAAAGGAAAAATAGTGCACTATGACCTTGTCGAAACATAAACAAAAACAAGGAGAGGGAACAAGAATCAACACTAGCAACCCACATATCCCCACACTGGTAATTTGTGCCCAGATTCAACGCTATTAAAAATGCCCAGATTTACACAAACAGTGCCTTACCATTAGAAGAATACCTCACAAGCAGCAATTGTCGATCATAAAACCAATCCTCAGAAAAATCAGACTTGCTTAATTCCAGCCTTTGTAAGATCATCCGCAACACAGTTAAACTCTCTACTAACCAAGCTAATTTGCCAGTTGATGCTTCGAGTCGCCTCTATACAATCCTCAACTATTTCTTTGAAAACCATAGGACATGAGTTAGGATGACGGATCCAAAAGACTGCATTACTACAATCTGATTCCACCACAAGAATAACATTCGCTGCATGAACCGAAACAACGAAACTCTTTATCGCTTCCTTGATATCCAGCAGTTCAACGGATGAAGGGTCGGTGCGCCCAACTAATTTGGAGAACTTCATAATTGTCCTTCCCAGATGATCCCTCAAAATTCCACCAATTCCAACTGGCCTGAAGCTTTCATTTAAGGCCCCATCAACATTGAATTTAAGCGAGCCTATCGGGGGCACACTATTTGTTTGGTAAACTCTTGTCCTTTGGAGCCTTTGACATGCACCAAAATTTTGGATTTCTAACAAAGTCAGAGATTGACAGGGGGAAATCCGACCATTTTGCTCTCGACCACCAACCCATACGTAAAAGAATTGACTCAAACAAATTACTAGGATCAGTTCCTTTTATTATTAAATATCGCATCATTTTTGCATAGCCAAAGTGACCGTGAAATCGCAAAAAAAAAAAAAGCCATTGTCCACAAAGAAAGTAAACGTTCAGCTGGGCAAAGATATATCCAGCCACAAAAGGAATTAGCATCTACCGAAAATACACCTTGTACCTCCCAAATTGAGCACCATCGATACCACATTGACCATGTAAAATTACAATGGAAGAAAAGATGATTTCCCGGCTCTATATCCATGGAACAGAGGATACATGTGGGCTCATCCGAGAGAGAAACACCTCGTTTCCTTAATTCATCTTTTGTAGGTAGATGGCCATGTAGGAGTTTCCAAATGAAACACTCCACATTGTATGCCGCGAGGCCCACCCAGACTTGTTTCCAATCAAAATTTGATTGATCATTAGTAACTAATAGCTTGCACATCTCTTTTGGGGAGTAGCATCCAGATGAAGATTTCATCCATCTAACACTGTCCGAGGTGATGGAACCAATCCGACAGCTATTCAAAACTTCAGAAAATTCACCCCACAGATCCAGTTCCCAATCAAATAACATTCTTCGCAAAGGAACTTCCCATATCCAAGAGGACCCTTCCCAGAAACCAAATTCTAAAATTGTACCAGATTTTTTTTGTGAAAGCGTATAAATCCTCAGGAAACATTCTTTCAGAATACTATTGCTCGACCATTTATCACTCCAAAAATTCACTCACTTTCCGTCCCTAACCTGCAAGGTCAAATTGAAAAAAAAGGATCATTACTCACCCTAGCAGGATCAAGAGGTTTAGTAATATCATTTCAAATCCAAGACTTATTATAATGAGCAGTGTTGGTAGGAATTAGCTTGTCCACTCCTTTTTCATATTTTTTCTAACAATTTTCTTCCAAAGACTCTCACGTTTCGAACCAGATCTCCAAAGCCATTTGTATAGTAAAGCTTTGTTTTTCATTTTAAAAAGGATAAGTCCGATCTCCCCTAAACTTTTTTGGAAGACATAACACTTCCCATCGGGTCTAATATATATTTTCGACCCTCCATCGATCCCCAAATGAACTTGGCCACAATTTTGTTTAGTTCTGAGGACACTGCTGCAGGCATTCTAAACAACGGTAGAAAAATAAATGGGTAGATTTTCTAAGACAGCTTTCGCCATAGACACCTTATATTTTAGCATAGATGATCAGTCATTAAACAATTGATTCCTTAACATTTACTTAAAGTATGGATGTTTTACTTAGGTTCAACCTCAAGTCGGCTGCTAACTCAAAACACCGTAGAATGCTCTTGATATTTTGGACTTGAGTCGCGCTTGCTCCGTAAAAAATGATAAGGTCATCTGCGAATTGAAGATGAGTGACTTTCACCGCATCGCTTCCAGCGATAACCCCTTCGAAGAACCCGAGCCGGACTGCCTTATCCAAGACTAGACTCAACCTTTCAGCTACTATATTAAAAAAGAGAGGCGAAAGGGGGCACCCTTGCCTAAGTCCCTTTTTAATTTGTAATATATCAGTAGGGAAGCCGTTCACAAGAACTGGAATGGACGCAGTCGATACGTAAGAGAAAATCCACCCTTTCTATTTTTCGCCAAACCTCATTTTTGCTAGCATTATATCAAAAAATTTCCACTCTATCGTGTCATAAGCTTTCTGAAAATCAGCCTTAAAAACTACACATTCCAAACCACTTTTTTGACTTTATCAAGTATCTCATTTGCGACAAGCGAACAATCGAAGATCTGTCTTCCCCTGATGAAAGCGAACTGGGTCTCACTTATAACTTTCTCCATGCAGGGAGACAATCGATTTGCTAACAATTTAGCCAGAATTTTATATTGTAACCCCCTTGACCTGGACTAGACGCCCGACCGAACCGAGAGTGCTACATTAGGTTTGCCGAAGTAAACCGGATAAAGGTTATGAAAAGTTAGTCTATTTTTTTATCTTGTCTAGATGCAAATTATTATTCCTACATGTTCATACTTGTAGCTGGTAAGTTCTCGAATGAAACGGGTCACAAAAAACAATCAATTGCATCATAAACAAAATTGAGGACTAAAACGTAAATACTTTAAATTACAAGACCAAAATTGAATTTAAGGTTACTAATCCTCAATTAGTCCATTTACAGGCCAACATGACCAATTTCAAGTTAAAAAAAGATCATCCAAACTCAAACAGTTGCATTCCCAAGTCTTAGGGACCAAAATGAAAGAACCAAAAACCTTCAAGATTCCAAAATAACAGATTTAACGGTACCCGTACCGGTACGCGTACTAGTGTTTCGATACGCCCTTATATTTTCAAAAACTCAGATTCCAGTAGCTAAAACCCGTACCGAAATGCTTGATCGCGTACCGAAACGGCTAGCAAAAATGCTTATGACCATATCGAAACACTTGCTCGAGTACCGAAACGTTAAGCCTGGAAAGGCAGGCTCGTATCGAAACACCATCCCGCGTATCGAAATGCTATGCCTGAAATGGCCTAGCTGTACCGGTACGGGGACACCTATTTCGATACGCCTGAACCCTCTAATGACATTTTTAGCTGGTTTCTCACCCAAATCTAAATGCATTAAGTCCTAGCAACTTGCATACATATAAGCATCCAAAAACACATTTATCAACACTTATGCCAAGATCTAGCAACAATACGAGCTTATGCTACCTTACGGATTACTCTAGAGGCATGCTCCCTAGATCACCTCACCAAACATACCAAAATGCTCAAACAAACATTTTCCAGCACAAGCACCATACCAACATCATTTCAATACCCTAACCAACACGTTAAGCTCATCAAAGCATACCATCCAAGCAAAACCATCTATATGCATACCTTGGTAACCGCATAATGTCAACCATAGGTAACGATGCACAATATGCATAACAACATCAAACAAACTCCAGAATCACAGCATTACACATGCTCAAAATTAGGGAATAACAGAATTACAAATCCCAAAATCCACGGCGAACATATTACCTTATTAACCGGAAACCAAAACTGAGTTCATACTCAAATAATCTTGTCTTTGGATCACTTAATCCTTGTCTTTGTTGCCTCCAAGCTTTAATGATATGCATCATTAGAGAAAAGAGACCATAAGCACACTTGCTTAGTGAGGATGCTCTTAAACAATGATGCATTTAAAACCCTTGAAAATCAACACTTGTTTTCAAACTGTGCTTACGACCTAAGCAAGTTCCAATAGTTTCAAAACAAAATATGCATGTCAACCATATGCAAAACAATATATATAGTCCACATGCTTAATCCCAAGGCACCAAACACAAAACCATGCTTAAATCCCAAATCATTATATACAAAACCATGCTTAAATTCCAAAGCATTAGAAATAGATTCAACATTAGAATTCCTCATATATTGGCAATTATAGTGACCTCGGATAGTCGACAACTATCCTTGATTAGTCGACCGCTAATCTTTAGTTAACCGACCGTTAACTTTACACATCGGATACACATATCTCCCTTAATGACCGACCATCATCAAGACTACCTCATACCGATTGCATGACTTTACAACCTTGCCGATTGCAAGCTTTACATCAACAAGAGGAACCGACCGCTCAACCCAAGTGGTATCTACATAGTCCGGGTAGCCGACCGCTATACCTCAAGGACTCTTAACCCTCGATCGATTTTTAACCATATTATAGTGCACTTTATTCTATGGCATGCCAACTATATCTGAATGTTTTCTCACCTTGTCACATAGCCAATAAATCATTTACAAAACTATTTTCTTACTATTTTACAATGCATTACACAAAATCCCCACATATGCCAATCACATTGCCATAGCAACGTCACATTCCCGACCGAAATAAAAACCAATGCTCACTAGCATTTAACATACTTTTCAAACAATGCATATGTACTTTAAATCATGCATTTACAGTAAGTAAAAGCAACCATGTTTACGACTAAACATGAATCACACATGCTCATATCTGAACCGATATTAAAGAACAAATGAAGGGAAACTTACTTCCAAGCTTAGGTAAGTGTTTCAAACTTATCCTAAACTTCCAAAACCACTTTCAAACCTTTGAAAGACTTTTAAGACTGTTTCCATTCACCGATTTCACTTAGCCTTGCTTGCTACCGCGAAACAAGCTCCCGGCAAGTCTAGAACCACCTCAAGATGCTACGCCTTGGTTATCCCCTGCTTTGGCCACACAAAACCAGAGGAAACATGCATTAAAATGCATCCAACATTCAGCTTCAAACCAAAATCTCGTAGCTCTCAAGATGCCCACGCAAAACTCATTTGAAACTTACCTAAATCAACCTCAAACACTACTCAATCTTAACCCAGCTATATAACGACGATTCAAAATATCAAACTTTATCAATTGATATATAAAAACTCATTCACAACATTCTTTTACTTCCATCAATGATTAAACACCTTAAACAACCCAAAAACCCTTAACTAACAACCTAAACAATTAGAGATTCAACCAATTTCGAGATTCTATTATTAAAAACAACTTATCCACATTATAATACATCCGAAATAAGATTGAAATCAATCAACATCATTGGAAAAATAGATCCAAATCGAAAAATCACAAGATCCATCAATTAAACCTCAATTAAGCTAAAATCCATAATTAATTACTCAAAACCTATTAAAAACATATGTAAAGAGCCAAGAACTTGGGAATTTCAATAAAAAACCTTTCATTAGAGGAGAAGAATGAAACTTACCTCTAATGAATGAGTTTCCCCTTAATTAGATGGTTTTTCCTCTTGAAAAACAAAGAAATTCAATGAGTTTTTTAGAAAACAAATTGAGAAATCATTTAGCAAATTAATGAGTTAAGAAATTAAGATTTTTACCTTAAATCTCTGATGGAAAAAGAGTGTTTGGCTGAAAGTGTTTTGAGAGAAAATGTGAGAGAAGAAAAGTTACGTCAAATTGTGTTATAGAAAGATAACTACATTTTTAACTAAATTATATTTAATTCTTTTAATTAAAACCTTTTTAAAATGATCCTAATTAAGAGAAAACTCAGATTAGACCAAATGGTAAAATAGCTCCTTAAAGATTCTACGTTTTGACTCTTTACAGAACAGTCACCTTTTAAAAACATTTGTCAAAAATTGCATTTTGGTCACTAGCCAAAATGTTACCCTTCCAAAGCTCGTTTCCCAAAATTTCTTTCACCAATATTTTTAATATAATAAAATACGATTTTTAAAACATTTTTCCATATTTTTATCTTTCGAAGAAATATTCACTCCCGAATCCGACTCGAATCTCTAACCCGGTCCACTAGACCGTCTAACCAGCCCCAAAACCGCTAGGCCCAAAACCGGGGTGTTACAACTTTCCCCCTCTTAAGAAATTTCGCCCTCGAAATTTACCTGGAGGAAAAAGATGCAGAAATTGCTCCAACATATCCGCATTGCTTTCCCAAGTGGCTTTCTCGACACCTCGATGTCGCCACAAGACTTTAACCGTTTCTATCGTCTTACCACGTAGAACCTTGCTACTGGAATCAAGGATTTCCACCGACTCCTCATCAAAGGATAAATTTGGTCTGAACTCAATATGCTCCACCAGCATAACATGCGAAGGATCCGACCGATACCTCTGTAACATGGATACATGGAACACATCATGTATTTTCTCAAGCTTGGAAGAAAACCTCAACCGATAAGCCACAAGGCCAACCCGCTCCACGATCTCATATTTTCCAATAAACCTCAGACTGAGCTTACCCTTACGTCTAAACCGCGTCACCTTTTTCTACGGTGACACCTTCAAGAACACACGATCGCCCACAACATATTCAATTTCTCTATGCTTTAAATCTTCGTAATATTTTTGCCGATCCGCAGCCGCTTTCAAGCGCTCACATACAAGCTTAACTTTCTCATCTGTGTCTTTCAACACATGTGGCAAGGAAACATGTTTTTCCCCTACCTCGGCCCAACACAAGGGCGTACGACATCTCCTGTCATACAATGCCTCAAGTGGTGCCATCTATATACTCGCTTGGTAGCTGTTATTATAAGCAAATTCAACCAAAGGAAAATGCTTCTCCCAGGTTCCTTGGAACTTAATAATACAACACCTTAGCATATCCTTTAGGACATGGATAACACGCTCAGACTGCCCATCCGTCTGAGGATGATACGTGGTATTGAAACTCAACCTTGAACCCAAAGCCTGATGTAAACATCCCCAAAACCTTGATGTGAACCTCGGATCTTTATCCGAAATGATAGACATTGGTATCCCATGCAAACGCACAATCTCAGAGATAAACAAATATGCTAGCTTATCCAAGGTGTACGTCGTATGCACTGGCAGAAAATGCGCACACTGTAAACCGATCAACAATCGCCCAAATAAAATATTTTTTAGCCAGTGTCAACGGTAACCTTGACACGAAATATATAGTGATTCTCTCCTATTTCCATTATGGGATTCTCAACGGTTGCAACAATAGGGATAGAAACTAATGTTCACCTTTAACCCGCTGACACACCATACACTTAGACATAAACTCACCACATCCTTTTTCAAACCAACCCAATAGTACATTTCATTCAAATCACGAGACATTTTGGTACTACCAGGATGCATAGCAAAAGGACTAGAATGTGCTTCCACCAAAATAGCATGCTTGAGCACCGAAACTTCTGGCACCACTATTCGGCCCTTAAAACACATAACATTATCATCATTAAAATAAAAATCCGTCGGATTACCATCTGCTATGTCCTTAACATGAGGAACCAAGGAATCATCATATGGTTGCTTAGCCTTAATCGACTGTGACAGCGTAGGCTTAACTTGCAATTCATCCAACAACCCACCTTCTCGTGTCACACTCAACCTTGCAAACATCGCCCTAAGCTCAACCGCCACCTTACGACTCAACGCATCCGCAACAACATTGGTTTTTTTCCATGATGATACTAAATTGTCAAGTCGTAGCAACTCCAACCACCTTCATTGTCTAAGGTTTAAATCCTTTTGAGACATCAAATATTCCAAACTCTTAGGATCCGTAAAGACCACACACTTCTCTTCATAAAGGTAGTGTCGCCAAAACTTCAAGGCAAATACCACAGCAGCAAGCTCCAAATCATGAGTTGGATAATTGCGATCATGAACCTTCAACTGTCTCGACGCATAAGCCATAACCTTTCTATCCTGCATCAGCACACAACCCAAGCCAACATACGATGCATCACTAAAAACCACAAACTCTTTCCCAGATTTCGGCTAAACCAACACAGAAGCATGTGTCAAAACCCCCCTTCAACTTCTCAAAACCCTGTTATTGCTTCTTTGTCAAAATGAAAGGAACACTCTTTTGCAGCAACTTTATCAATGGATCCGCAATACTAGAAAACCCCTCAACAAAACGACGATAATAACCTACCAACCCAAGGAAACTACGCACTTCCAACACGGTCTTAGGTTGTTTCTAATTGAGAATAGCCTCAATTTTCTGTGGATCAACACGGATTCCCTCCGCGGATACCACATGTTTGAGAAACATCATCTCCTTGAGCCAAAACTCGCACTTGCTCAACTTGGCATACAACTGATTATCCTTCAAGACTTGCAACACAATCCACAAATGCTGATCATGCTCCTCTTCGGTACGAGAGTAAACGAGTATATCATCGATAAAAACCACCACAAACCGATCAAGGTACTCATAAAACACTCTATTCATCATGTCTATGAAAGCCGACGGGGTATTTGTCAAACCAAACAGCATAACCAAAAACTTGTAATGCTTGTACCTCGTACGAAATGCCATCTTATGAACGTCCACATCCTTAACTTTCAACTGATAATACCCCGGCCTTAAATTTATCTTTAAAAACACTGTCATCCTGCGAAACTGATTGAACAATTCATCAATCCACGACAACAGATACTTGTTCTTTATCGTCAACTTATTCAACTGACGATAATCAATGCACATACGCATCGATCCATCATTCTTTTTCACAAAGTGAACTGGAGCACCCTAAGGAGAAACACTCGGTCGAATGAACTCATGATCCAACAACTCCTGAAGTTGGGATTTCAACTCTTTTAACTCCTTCAGTGCCATCCGATAAGGAGCAATAGACACCGGAGTTATACCTTCATAAGTTTCAATACGAAACACCACCTCTCTATTCGGAGGTAAATTCGGAAACCTTTTAGGAAAAACTTTCGGATAATCACAAACAGCTCGAATATCCTGCACCTAAACACTCTTGGGTTTCAAATTCATAACGATAGCCAAATAAGCTTGGCAACCATCAAACATCATCTTCTAGGCTCGGGTAGCTGAAACAACATTGGACAAGAATTTCACATTCTCACCAACCACCACAACCTCGTAATCATCGGCCAACTTTAGAGAAATCCTTTTGGACTCACAATCCACCACTGCCTTGTGCTCACTTAACCAATCCATACCCAAGACAACATCAAAACCATAAAATGGCAACTCCATCAAATTCACAGGAAACTCATGAACTTGCACTTCCAGAGAACATTGCCTATACAACCTTCTAGTTGTAACTGTCTCCACAAAAGAACTAGTTACTAACATGCCAACATCCAAGATCTCAACAGGAACATTTAACAACGATACATGCTCACTTAGGATGTATGAATGAGTAGACCCCGAATCAATTAAAGAAAACAACAACAAAGATTGTAAGGTGAAAGTACCTACAATTACATCCGGGTCGTTGTGCTCTTCTCGATGAGCATAGATCCGTATTGGTCCACAATTCTCTGGTTGTACCGTAACAGCATCAGCCACAGCTCTCTGACCATCCTCGTGCCTCTAAAAATTTCTCATGCCATGGCCTCAGCCCTAGCAGGTACAACAGCCTGAACCGGTGCATCACCCACAGCACGAGAACAGTCACGCTTCATGTGACCAGGAGATCTACATATCCAGCAACTTCTGGTATTTCCCCAACACTCACTCGTGTGGCATCTACTGCAATGCTCAGACTCAGCTACAATACGAACACTTTGGTTACCATGGCCATCACCACGTCTGTGATCCGGCTTGTGCCTCTTATCTCGAAACCTCCGATTCTGCCTCCTAGAATAGCCAGAGTCAGCTTCACGCTTATTCGAGACCACGCCCAAACTTTGTCCCGACATCCTCAATGACTGCTCAATATCCTTAGCACGGTTCACAAGTACATCAAAATCTGTATAGTTCGCAACCAACATGTATGTTTTGATATCCTTCGCCATCCCATAGCGAAACCTGTTGCACCTTTCAAGATCATCCGGAACCAATCTGTGGTATACTGACTCAACCGGAGAAATTTTACCTCATATTCTGCCACGGACATGCCGCCCTGAACCAAGGCTATAAACTCACATTTTCTTGCATCCAGATACTAGGGAACAAGATACTTCTTCTCGAAAACTCTTCGAAAGAACTCCCAAGTTACATCCGCCACCGTGACATTAGCAATTGTGGTCACCCACCAATGATAAGCATCACCATGCAACAGCGACCCGGTACAACCCAACTTGCGTTCATCATTATAGCCCACTTGATTCAGATATGAATCGTACTTTCCAGCCAACCCTCGGCTGCCTCAGGGCTCAAACCCCTGAACTCAACACCTCTCAAATTACGGAGACGCTCTAAAGGTAACCTGGATTAACCGCCACAGTAGGTGCCTGCGTATGCACTCCAGCCATCACTGCGTGAGAAGCTCCCGTTATTGCCTAAACTAATGGAGTCAGATCACCAAATACTGGCACTTGATAAGCCTGGGGCATACCACCAGCCCCAACATTGACAGACGGAACCAACGGGGAGGAGGAGATAAAACATTAGTGGGATTCTCTTCCTCAACGTTATTCTGCATGATCCCGGCATTACCAGCCACAGAACGTGTCTCACGTCGAGCCATGCTAACAAAAGCATCAAAACACATTAAAGTCAGGCTAACGTAAGGCAAATGATCCAAGACCATTTTATAAAACATTTTAAAACCTCGGTAATAGGCAATGTGTTCCTAGTTCATACCCCAACATGATGTAAATCAATCACTGTACATGTACACAATCAGCGTGCATAACCAACAATGATATACAACCAAACAACAACATCCTAACCTTTTGTAACCTGGCTCTGATACCAATAAATGTAACCCTCTCAACCCGGCCTAGACGTCTGATAGAACCGATAGTGCTACATTAGGTTTGTCGAAGTAAACTAGAGAAAGGTTATGAAAAGTCAGTCTATTTTTTTATCTTATCTAGATGTAAATTATTATTCTTACATGTTCATACTAACATCAGGTAAGTTCTCAAATAAAACGGGTCACAAAAGATAATCAATTGCAGCATAACCAAAATTGAGGACTAAAATGTAGATACTTTAAATTACAAGACCAAAATTGAATTTAAGGTTACCAATCCTCAATTAGACCATATACATGTCAACATGACCAATTTCAGGTTAAAAAGATCATCCAAACTCAAACAATTGCATTCCCAAGTCTCAATGACCAAAATGAAAGAACCAGAAACCTTCAAGAGTCTAAAATAACCGATTTAACGATACCCGTATTGGTACGCGTACTAGAGTTTCGATACGGCCTTATGTTTTTAAAATCTCATAATCCAGTAGCTAAAACTCGTACCAAAATGCTTGATCGCGTACCAAAACGCCTAGCAAAAATGCTTATGACCGTATCGAAACACTTGCTCGAGTACCAAAACTTTAAGCCTGGAAAGGCAGGCCAGTATCGAAACACCATCCTGCGTATCAAAATGCCATGCTTAGAATGGCCTATCCGTACCGGTACGATGACACCTATTTCGATACGCATGAACCATCTAATGACATTTTTAGCTGGTTTTTCACCCAAATCTAGATGCATTTAGGTCCTAGCAACTAGCATACATACATATAAGCATCCAACAACATATTTATCAACACTTACGCCAAGATCTAGCAACAATACAAGCTTATGCTACCTTACGGGTTACTCTAGAGGCATGCTCCCTAGATCACCTCACCAAACATACCAAAATGCTCAAACAAACATTTTCCAACACAAGCACCATACCAACATCATTTCAATATCCTAACCAACATGTTAAGCTCATCAAAGCATACTATCCAAGCAAAACCATCTATATGCATACCTAGGTAACCGTATAATATCAACCATATGTAACGATGCACAATATGCATAACAACATTAAACAAACTCCGGAATCACAGCATTACACATGCTCAAAATTGGGGAATAACAGAATTACAAATCCTTGCCTTATTAACCGGAAACCAAAACTGAGTTCATACTCAAATAGTCTTGTCTGTGGATCACTTAATCCTTGCCTTTGCTGACTCCAAGCTTTAATGCTCTGCATCATTAGAGAAAAGAGGGCATAAGCACACTTGCTTAGTGAGGATGCACTTAAACAATGATGCATTTAAAACCCTTGAAAACCAACACTTATTTTCAAACCATGCTTATGACCTAAGCAAGTTCCAATAGTTTCAAAACGAAATATGCATATCAACCATATGCAAAACAATATATATTCCACATGTTTAATCCCAAAGCATCAAACGCAAAACTATGCTTAAATCCCAAAGCATTATATACAAAACCATGCTTAAATCCCAAAGCATTAGAAATAGATTCAACATTAGAATTCTCATATATTGGCAATTATAGTGACCCCAAATAGTCGACCATTATCCTTGATTAGCCGGCCGCTAATCTTTAGTTAACAGACCGTTAACTTTACACATCGGATACACGGATCTCCTTTAATGATCGACCATCATCAAGACTACCCCATGCCGACCGCATGACTTTACAACCTTGCCGACCGCAAGCTTTACATCTACAAGGGGAACCGACCGCTCAACCCAAGTGGTATCTACATAATCCGGGTAGCCGATCGCTATACCTCAAGGACTCTTAACCCTCGATCGATTTTTAACCATATTATAGTGCACTTTATCCTATGGAATGCCAACTATATCTGAATGTTTTCTCACCTTGTCACATAGCCAATATATCATTTACAAAACCATTTACTCACTATTTTACAATGCTTTACACAAAATCCCCACATATACCAATCACAATGCCATAGCAACGTCACATTCCCGACTGGAATAAAAACCAATGCTCACTAGCATTTAACATACTTTTCAAACAATGCATATGTACTTTAAATCATGCATTTACAGTAAGTAAAACCAGCCATGTTTACGACTAAACATGAATTACACATGCTCATATCTGAACCGATATTAAAGAGCAAAGGACGGAAACTTACTTCCAAGCTTAGGTAAGTGTTTCAAACTTATCCTAAACTTCCAAACCACTTTCAAACCTTTGAAAGACTTTTAAGACCGTTTCCACTCACCGATTTCACTTAGCCTTGCTTGCTACCGCGAAACAAGCTCTCAGCAAGTCTAGAACCACCTCAAGATGCTACGCCTTGATTATCCCATGTTTCGACCACAGAAGACTATAGGAAACATGCATTAAAATGCATCTAACACTCTGCTTCAAACCAAAATCCCGTAGCTCTCAAGATGCCCACTCAAAACTCATCCGAAACTTACCGAAATCAACCTCAAACACTACTCAATCTTAACTAAGTCATATAACAATGATTCAAAACATCAAACTTCATCAATTAATATTTAAAAGCTCATTCACAAAATCCATTTACTTCCAGCAGTGATTAAACAGCTTAAACAGCCTAAAAACCCTTAACTAACAATCTAAACAATTAGAGATTCAACCAATTTCGGGATTCCATTATTAAAAACAACTTATCCACATTATAATACATCCAAAATAATATTGAAATCAGTCCAAATCACTGGAAAAATAGATCCAAATTGAAAATTCACAATATCCATCAATTAAACCTCAATTAAGCTAAAATCCATAATCAATTACTTAAAACCTATTAAAAAAACCTATGTAAAGAGCCAAGATCTTGGGAATTTCAGTAAAGAACCTTTCATTATAGGAGAAGAACGAAACTTACCTCCAAGGAATGAGTTTCCCCTTAATTGGATAGTTTTTCCTATTGAAAAACAAAGAAATTCAATGAGATTTTTGGAAAACAAATTGAGAAATCATTTAGCAAATTAATGAGTTAAGAAATTAAGATCTTTACCTTAAATCTCTAATGGAAAAAGAGTATTTGGCTGAGAGTGTTTTGAGAGAAAATGTGAGAGAAGAAAAGTAAAGTCAAATTGTGTTTTAGAAAGATAACTACATTTTTAACTAAATTATATTTAATTCTTTTAATTAAAACCTTTTTAAAATAATCCTAATTAATAGAAAACTCATATTAGACCAAATGGTAAAATATCTCCTTAAAGATTCTAAGTTTTGACTCTTTACAAAACAGTCACCTTTTAAAAACAGTTTTCAAAAATTGCATTTTGGTCACTAGCCAAAATGTCACCCTTCCAAAGCTCATTTCCCAAACTTTCTTTCACCAATATTTCTAATATAATAAAATACGATTTTTAAACATTTTTCTATATTTTTATCTTTCGAAAAAATATTTGCTCCCAAATCCAACTCGAATCTCTAACCCGGTCCACTAGACCGTCTAACCAGCCCCAAAACCGGGGCGTTACCCTTCACTTACTAAGATGTTTGGGCAGAAATCCTCAATTGTTTCTAGACTCTCGCACTTTGGAATGAACGAAATAAACGAGTGATTAAGGTTACGATCCCACTGCTTACCATCCCAGAAGTTGTTGAGGAAGAATATCACGTTAGCTTTTAGAAATTTCCAATATATTCTAAAGAAACCAAGGTTGAAACCATTCGGGCCGGTGATTTATTCTTATTTGCGTCTCTGATAACTCCCCAAACTTCTTCCTCTTCAAATCTATGCTCCAGCAACTCCCGAGATGTACAACTGATACTTTTGAAGAGGCAATTAAGGTTCTCTAGTTCCACTGTCCTGGAGGAATTGTATTGGTGGGCGAAATGCCCCTGAACCACATCGCAAATTTTGGATTGATCATCTATAACACGGTTGCCCGCACGAAGCTTTTGAATTCAGTTAGATCTTCTCTTCAAAGATGCTATCAAGTGAAAAAAAATTTGTGTTCTTATCACCTTCTAGGATCCACTGAATTCTCGCTTTATGACTTCTCTCCCATTCTTCCTTTTTCAGAAGCTCCCATAATTTCGATCTCAAAGATCTAATTCCTGAGGTAATGTTACCATCAGCATGCCCATTACTTAATTTGTTCTAAATCAATTCAATTTTGGATTCAATAGCTACCATCAAGGCTGTGTTGTTTTCCTTACGTTCTTTGTCTACCCAACCTCTAATTGCGATTTTTGATTTCCTAAGGACCAGTCCAATGCCAGACCCCATCGACTCCTTTAAGGAAGCAAAGATTATCAAGTTAAAATCCGTATTATGCATCCAATGGTTAAACAGTTTAAAAGGTCTCGGCCTAACTTTAAAACTCTCAACATTCACCAGCAATGGATTATGATCAGAAATATACTTCGGCAGAGAATGAAGGCTAATACTCGGAATAATATGCACAAATTCAAGAGACATTAGAACCCTGTCCAGCCTGCAAAAAGTAGGATTATCCCTGAGATTACTCTAAGTAAACTTAATACCTATAATTGGGAGGCCGATCCACAATAAACTCGATAAGTGCCGACATGGACGCCTGGTTATAGATCACCCCTATCTTTTCCTCATCACACATTACCATGTTGAAATCCCCCGCAATGATCCACAAACCCCTATTTGTCAAAACTATGGTTTCCAATTCTTCAAAAAAATTCTATCTACCTACTGCAACATTTGGCGCGTACAGATTTATCAGACTACACTTACAATTCCAACCCACCAAACTACCATGGATAATAATGAAGTTAGGATAAATTGATTTAATCTCGACACTGAGAAAATTTGGATCCCAAAAGCATGCAATTCCCCCTGCAGACCCGAACAATAGACTCACAATGAAATTATCTAACCTAGAACCCTATACCTTATTTCTTTTCCTCGCATCAAAGCTTTCCAATTTCGTTTCATGCAGGAATAGAATGTTAATCTTCTTTAATCGAACCAAATTTCTGATAGCTCTGCATTTTTTCGATCTTCCTAGCCCTCTAATATTTTAGGATAACAAATTAATAGACGCCATTAACAAAGATAAAACTTCACACCCCCAATAAGACCGAGGCACTCTTTACACCGATTTTGAAGAAACATCTTCTAAACGAGAGAGGCTTTCAACAACTTTTGATCTGCTTCCCTTAAAACAAAACCCGACTGCTTCCCTTACTTTTAACGAGGTTTCAGCATCGCATGGCCCTTTCTGAACTCAAACCCAAATTTTCCCCCGAGGTATACCTATTTTCCATTGACCTCACACCATTAATATCTGCCTAAGATGAAACTCCCACCTTCGACACTAGATAATCTATCTAAATAGTAGATGCCCAAGGATAACTCAGCTCTGAAGCCCTATCCTTATGCTTCGTTGAAAATTTTTTGCTTAGAACCTGTTTAAAAGAGGACCAAGTGTGCATTTTATCCAATTTGGATTGCAAGAAATTTGGAGTCCAGATTTTAGGATTCTTAATACGCCTAGGCCTAATAATGAAAATGCTAGATTCTTTATCCAAAACTGGAGCAATGGGCTCGCTTGAGCCTGACGAATTTCTGAAAACCTCTAAATAACATGTAACCGGTATCTTTATCAAGCCCTCGGACACCATTTTGTTGCCCTGAGATTGGTTGACCTGTGGTGGGTCCTTACTCATGATATTTGAGTGGAGACGGAATTCTATCCACAGCTTTACATAATACGGTCTCCACGTTGGTACGATAGCTTGGATTTGTATCTTTCTTTTTGAAGGAGTTACCTGCCGCCACGCCATTATGAGCGAGAATCGAATCTTTAATTCGATAGTTGTCTTCTTCAAGGTCTTGATGTACCCAGCAATCTTAGAACAACCTTTTTGCTGCCCAGCGTCGATCCAGCATCTATCATCTTCATACTCCGATACTGATATTTTGATGTAGTAACTTACCCCATTAACAAAGATATTAGCAGAAGAGGGTACGTCTGAGGTGGACCTTACTTCAGTGAGAATGCAGGCTCTATCCAATCTGATCCTCCTTATTGTATCCTCATCAATCTTGATAACCTGTCCCCAACTTCCAACAATAGAACTAAAGACTAAAATGTTCCAAGCAATCAATAGGACATTTTCGAGGATAACCCACACCTTTTGCTTTTTGTTGGAAGTGAAATGCTCCATAGTGTCGATGTCATCAAACAATACATCAAGTAGGGAGCCTTTGAGATCCCAAAAAATTTGGATTTGTTCATGCTTTTCAAATCGAATGATAACATAAAAATTGATCCATGCACTGACCTTTACCTTAAATTCTTCCGAAAGGAGGACCTGTTGCACAAAATTTGCATCATACATTCCTTTGACTTGACCAACCAAACTATTTTTCAACCATTCGTAATCCTTAAAGGGGATAAGGAAATGAAAGGGTTCATTCAATGGCTTGACATGTGAGTTTTCAACCCTATTTACCGGCTTCGTTCCTTTGGGCCGGCTGAAACAGTGATATTCTTCTGCATAAAGGCCTCTTTGAATGACCTCCCATTCGTAAATTTGAAGTAATCAAGCTTTGAGTTAACTGGGGGGGTTCATACTCATGTTTGGTTGTGCGCCGACATCACTGGACCTATACTGCTGGCTTTTACCTAGATAAACCCTAATATTATAGCCATCCATTCTTCTATTGTTTGCCAAGTCCACCGCTTTTAAGGCTTCCTCACGAGACGAGAATCTGACAAAGGCGAAGGTGTCTTTCTTGTTTATTCTTCTTAGATTATTGTAGGCGATATAGACGTCAATGACTCTTCCGTACCTTGCAAAAGCTTCCTTGAAGATTGCGCGCTGGATCCTTTTGCTAACATAGTCTACAAACACAGTAACTCCATAAGTCCGTTGCTGGCCATTCCTATGAACTCCCCTGTTGTTTTGATGCTGGGGATCTGAGAGGGGAGACCCTTGAGCGCTCCATTGAATTTTTATCCATAATTTATTCTAATTGTGATTGTCGCTCTACTTGATTTGATACTAAATCATACGATTAAAGATTATAATAGTAAACTAACAATCAATTGGTCTAAACGCTAGGTGCCTTAAGTAAAATTAGTGATTTGAATTCTAATATTGTGAATGAAAAAAACTAGGTTGAAAATGTCACCCTATAAGGAACCTTTGCAAAATATGATATAAATTAACCCGTCAATAATTAAATACAAATACTTTAAAATGAATTAGATTCTCAAAGTAAATTATATAAAAAATTCACGGAAGATTGTACCAAATAATAACACCAATTTAAACACCCTACCCACCACTTACCTTGAACTTTTATCCACCAGCTCTATCTTATGTCTCAGCATTCACTATTTGTTGTTAACTACCCCAAATTATTCACCGACTATTATTTACCTTCTTGACAACTATTTTTTTAATTACTAAAATAAGTTCTCATACTAAATAAATTTTTATTTCCATTTAAAAAAAAATTCTATTCTTTTATTTTTTAGAGTGACATCACAATTTTTTTTATCAATAATAAATATTAGATTATGTCACCTACAATGTAGATGAAAGACAATAGTTTGTGTAAAAAATATTTTTAAAACTATAATTTATCAAATAATTTAAATATTTTACACAAAATTATTTTATTTTTTAAAATTATTTTTTTAAAAAATTATTTCCAGACCAAATTATCCTTAATTTGATTTTAACTTCTCAAAAAAGGAGTTCGTGCAGGGCTCCACCCAATTTAAGGGAATACACCTCCCATAATCCCGGGGGTATAACATGTGAGTTGATACTACACGTGGCACATGACGTGAGTGATCCTGACAGATGTTATCAACGTGGCATGACTGCCAGCAGTCTATGAAACTCAGCTTAAAACCACCGTTCTCCTCTCTCAGGTTTTTGGTTTTGGGCTGGGCGTGGGACCCACTAGACCATTTTTATTGTTGTCCGTTTGTGACTGGTTTCTGCTATAAAATCAGCTTCAACTCCTTTTGTCTCTCTCACATACATTCCCTCTACACTCTTCTCCATCTCTCCCTTGGGATCTTCATCATCTTCTTCTCCTCCTTTTGAAGCCTTACAATTCGATTTCACTTCCTTAACCTTTGGATTTCAATTCAAGTTTCAACTTCCAACAAGACAAAAAGAAAAAGAAACAGAGTACTCTGTAAATTCCCCTGTTTCCAGCTTTCAGTTCTGTTACGCTTACATTAACATCCAAAAACTTGTTGAGTTTGAGGTGTTCCCTTAATTTCCAAAAATGGGTATGTTCTAGTTTTTCTTCTCCTTTTTTATTCAAGAACACCAAAGTAAAAACTGTGGACTTTGGATCTTATGGTGTCACAACTTTACTAAAAATGTTTGCACGTGGGTTGTCGTTGTTTGTCGTAGTGAGTTTCCTTGAAGAAATATCAAACAATATCGCTGCTTGTCAAAATGTGGTCTCTGATGCGAAATCAGCAACAAAACCGCCTGCACCACCCGGTTTTCTCTCCATTTCACGCAAGAAATTGCTTCACAACCTTGAAATCAATGCTGGAGCAAGGGCTAATGCATGGGTCGATTCAATGAGAGCCTCTTCCCCAACTCATATCAAGTCCACACCTTCCATTGCCGATGATGGAGGCTCCTGGAATGTAAGTTCGAAGCTGTTTCGAGCATTGAACAAAAATGGGTTTTCATTTTTCAAGTCAATAAAGATTCTGACTTTGTATGGTTGATGAAATTGTTTAGCTGCACCATCCGTCGGCACTGGAGATGTTCGAACAGATTATAGATGCTTCGAAAGGGAAACAAATAGTAATGTTTCTAGATTACGATGGCACTCTTTCACCGATTGTTGCAGATCCAGATCGAGCTTTCATGTCAAAGAAGGTTAGCCATTTTCATATTCGCGTAAAATTTAATTCTCATTTGTAATTTTGAGACCAGTTTCCCACGTTTTCTGTACACCAGATGAGAAAAACAGTGAGAAAGGTAGCCAAATGTTTCCCTACAGCTATAGTGAGCGGTAGATGCAGGGACAAGGTACATTTTCAGGCCTTAAATTTCATCCTTTTTAGTTTTAGTATATTTTGTGTTTTTACAATTGGTAAAAATCTTGTATTTAGGTGTATAACTTTGTCAAGCTAGCTGAGCTATATTACGCTGGAAGCCATGGAATGGACATCAAAGGCCCCGAGAAACTTTCCAAATCAAACAAAGTGAGTATTATGCTCATGTTTTACTTTTACTGTTTTTCACTAAATGGTCTGCGTTTCCCCACTCTTATCCTTGGTTTTTTACTATTCAGGATACTGAATTACTTTTCCAACCAGCTAGTGAATTTCTTCCAATGATTGACGAGGTAATTTGTTAGTTTTCTTGATTACTTCATCATCAAACACAATGGAGATCAAAGTAAAAAGCTTCAAATCATTGACATTTTTTCATGGAAATTTGCAGGTTTACAGACAATTGGTTGAGACTACAAAATCAACTCCAGGAGCTAAAGTGGAGAACAACAAATTCTGTCTGTCTGTGCACTTCCGTTGTATGGAAGAGAATGTAAAAATCTCAATACCAAATTTCAAATCATCAAAACTTAGGAGTATCACAACTTTTCTAATTTGTTGGATTTAAAATACAGAAATGGAGTGAATTGGCACACCAGGTTAAGTCTGTGTTAAAAGACTACCCCAAGCTTCGGTTAACACAAGGCAGAAAGGTTGGCCATTGTTTTCTACTTCAAAAGGAACTGTTCTGATGATATTCAGTATATGTTTAAAAAGCTGTATTTTCTCTATTATGTAGGTTCTGGAAATCCGTCCGACAATTAAATGGGACAAGGGGAAAGCCCTTGAGTTTTTGTTAGAATCTCTGGGTAAGTTGCAATTATTTTCACTTAAAAAGTGGTCAAATGATTCCTTATTACACGTGCTTTGATCCTTAAACGTGTGCACTTCGTGTCTGCGCATTCATATTACTTTCACTTAAAGTTGGGAACAGTAGAAAATGCATGACGTCATGTTGTGCGATCACCAACAAGTGCTGATATTAACATTGTGTTTGCTGTAGGATTCGCTAACTGTACCGATGTTTTTCCCGTTTACATCGGAGACGACCGCACTGACGAGGATGCATTCAAGGTAAAAAATAAAACCCATTTTTAGCCATGTTTTATTAAACCAGTGAATCTTTTAGTCTAATACTTTTGGTTTTCGTTGTTATTTAGACACTGAGGGACAAGGGACAAGGTTTTGGTATTCTTGTCTCCAAGTTTCCCAACGACACCAATGCATCATATTGCTTACAAGAGCCGGATGAGGTTATGAATTTTTTACGACGGCTGGTTGAACGGAAAGAATTATCTGTAAAAGCTCAGACGAACATCTTATAGAAGAGAACATAATATATATATATATATATATATATATATATATATATATATATCTTGCACCCTAGCAAGAGTTGTAGAAAGGGTGGGATTAAAGTAGTAAATTATTGTTTAAGATAAGGGAAATGATTATGGAGTACATAATTTTAGCTGTTGGGGTTGAAAGCTTTATACATCTTTGTAACTAGTTGGGTACAAAGGGTAAAGTCTTGTTGCTTCCCAACTTGTCAATTAATGCAAAGAAATGATAATTGATGGATATATAAGAGAACTTTATATGAATTTGTTGAGCTCCGGTTTGATTCTCAAATATTTTTTAATTAGTTTATTGAAAGATTAAATAAAAGTATAAAGACAAAAATATTCTTACAATAACATTAATTATCCTTTAAAAAAGGGCTAAATAATATTTAACCCCCAAAGTTACACCTCATCTTAGTATTTAGAGATTTTTTTTTAATTTGACTCTTAATCTTTTTTTAAATGTGAAGCACGTCACCCCGCTCAATTTTCAATTACAAAAAAAAATCACATAATACTTTAAGAACGCGTCATGTGGCACAAAACACCTATTAAATTAGAAAAGCTTAAAACAATTCATTAAAATCTTTTAAAATCGAACAAAAATTCCATATATATATATATATTCTAATTGTTTTTGATTTTTAGTTTTTATGAATTTGTTTTTAGAGTTATTCTAATTTAATACATATTATGTGTCGTGTAGTACGTTCTTAGAGTGTCACATTATTTTTTATAATGAAAATTTTACATAGAATAACATACTTGACGTTTGGAAAGTTCATGGGTCAAATTAAATTAAAGAAGCATCCACGTATCAAAGTGATAGAGAAGTACAATTATAAGGGCAAAGAATACAATTTAACCCTGGAAATAAGAGTATTATGCTAAATTTTGACTAGATTAATGTCGAATAATTCAGTCATCCATTTTATATATAGTAAAGAAAAATATATTAAAACGTCTTATATATGATTGACCATGTAACTAAATACCTACGAATTTATCTTTTTTTTCAACTAAAAAAAGAACAAAACAAGAGATTTCGCCTATGTAACTATGTTTGGGCTTCATTTTAATTAATTGGTCAAATTATGGTTTTGATGCTTAAAATATATTTAGTCTGTAATTTATTTTATTTTAATATTTAATATTGCACTGGATTTCAACCAATATATTAGAAGGAAAAATCCTTTTAATTTTAGGGTTAGGGTTTTAGTTTAGAGGTTTAGGTTGTAGGGTTTAGAATTTAAGGTTAGTGTTTAGAATTTAGGGTTTAGGGTGTGGGGTTTAGTTTTTTAGGGTTAAGGTTAGAAATTTAAGATTTGGGTTTTTATAGTGTAAATACACAGGCTTGTATAAAATTAATTTTACACAGCTTGTGTATCAAAATTTTACTTATATTAGAAACCAATATGGGGAGAAAACTATGAATTGAATTATAAGAAAAGAAATATATCAGTTGAATTAACATGAAAAACAAAATTATCAATTGAATTAACACCAAATCCACAAAATTATCCATATAATATAATAAATGAAGTTAGAGATAAAAGCAGTAATTACAGTAGTAATTGAGTGGGGGAGAAAAACTAGTCCTTGAATAGAAAGATTTTATCTTGCCTTTGTACAATTCACAGGGAATAGAGAAAACAAGCTTATCATCTTTTGACAGAAAGGAACATTTACATTCCTCCATTAACAACTGTTTGGGAAAGTGAAAACCCTCATTTCTGATTGTGGCAATAGTAAACTTTATCTGCAGAGTGCAGACTGTAGGCAATCAACTGTTTTATGCCTTAATTTAAATACAATTGCATGCCACCTATCCAATCCACTTTATACAAAAATGTAAAATATGCTAACAAATAAGGCTTTTCTTTAAATTTGCTTTTTGCTTTGTGGCTTAGGAATGGAAAGATGAAACCATTTTATGATTGGATGAGGAAAGGTTTGGTCCCATTTTTAAGACCAGATAACTGTTGGTTTGTTTTTTTTTTTTCACTTAAAACTGTATTATGCTGAGTCAAAAGGATGGGTTTATGAGAGAGATATGGGAAAAGGTTTCCCTCCTTTCTCAGCATCCACACCTCACCCACAAACATAGCTTTTTATTCTTTTATTTATAAAGTTTATAGCATATTGGGATTTTAAGGATAATTCTCTTTGATTGCATGGACTTAAAAGAGATTAAGAATAATAATAATAATATATGGGAAAACTAACCATGTGTAGGAAGGAGCAAAAATCTCTGGCAAATGCTATAAAATAGCTTGATACTAGTGAAATTGAGGCACATTTTCCAGTCTTTAATGTTTTATTATTTGATCAGTAATTGTTGCAAAAATAGGGAATTTACTATAAACATAAATTAATCACAAACACTATTTGAGTCTCATTAAAAGTGTTGTGTAGGGGAGACTGACATTATTTAGTGTTTAATTTGTTTGAGAGACTCTTGATACTTTCATTATTTTCAATCTCCATTAAAGCTAATATATTTTAGTGTTTTTTTATATTTATTGACGGTTGTGTTTATTTTTTTTTATTGTTGATTTCAATCACATAGGTTGTTAAAAGAGACCTTGCGGTTAAAAGATCTAAGGTTGATGGCTTAAGGGATTGAATCCTGAGCACCAATGCAACACTAGAGGAGAGATATAATTGAGTTTTCTGACTCCTTCTTTAATGATAATGGATTACATTAGCGGATTGTTATAGCGGATTACATTAGTTGATAGCTGATTGTATTAGCTGATTTGATTAGCAGATTATATTAGCTTATTGTATAAAAGTGTTTGGTAAAATTAATTGATAGTTGTATGATTATTTAAACAAGCAAAATGACATATAAGGACATGGTTATATTCGATAATTGTTTAATTAATTTGATTATGAAAAAAAATTAATATAACATTACTAAGCATATTTGAAGGATCTATATATTAATTTATTATTCATATAATTATTTTTAATAAAATCTAATTAATTATTAAATTTAAATAAAATATAAATGTGTGAGAGTAAAAAGAAAAAAAAATTATCTTACAAACGTCACAATGTAAATACGTGAGGGTGAAGAATTAAAATATAAAGGTTAGAATTTGGGTTATTTTGAGATTTTTATAATTATTAAGGTAAAATTTCCATTATAACTCTTATATCAAAACCTCTAATTTCAAAAAGCTCATATTAGCAGATTTTTCAAAATTATAGGTTTCACCCCAATACGCTATTCACCAAATATCTAAATTAGCGGATTTTATTGGTCAAACCTCTAATTTTAGCTCGAACCGCTATTTATCAAACATGGCCAATGGCCCTAAATTCAAACTTGACATAAATTTATGACATTTTTATAATTCATTACAAATTTTAATACTTTAATGTAATTTTATTTTTTTATGATTTTTCATTTTTTAATATTTTTACCTTTTAATAATTTTTGTAATTTATTTTATAATTTGTTGAGGACCAACTAGAGAGAGGGAAAGGGGGTTAATTGACAAGTTATAAAGGTTGAGGATTGCCTAGCAAAACGAAATAAAGGTTGAGGATAATTCTTAATTTGTCTCATGTGTGCTCATCACACACGCTACAAAATGTGTATAGGCCCTTTATTTGGGCATGTTTTGAAAGGTTGAACTATTTTTGTTAAAGTTTTTAAAGGTTAGACTCTTAAATGATAATTTTTAAAAGATTAGATCCCTATTTAAACATTTAACCGTAATAATATAAGGGAGGTAATTAACCTTGTGCTATCCACTGACACATCTAAATGAATCTGGATAAAATTTAAAGCCCAAGTTTTAAATTAGGCCCAACCCAGTAATACCCCCAATTAATTCTAGATCACTAATACAAAAAAGTGTGGAATCCCTTTGCCTTGTGCTTGTGATGGGCCCTTAAGGAAAAACAGTACCAAAATTTATCTACATAACTATTGTGGATTGTCATTTGTTTGCATGTTGAATCCAATCGGTCCATGTCCAGCTTAGTCGAGCCTGAATTAATATTTTATTAATAAGTTTTTTATTTTATTTTCGTATAAAATATAATTAATAATTTATTCTAATACATTTTAAATAATAGAAAATGCTTTTTGAAAATCTGTATTATTATTTATTTTGATAGAAATGATAATGAAATTTGGGAGATTTATGCTATATCAATAATGTAAGCTTTTATTATAATTACAAAGATTTTATTTTTTTTGGAACCATATGTTATTGTCGTGACATAAAATCATTAGTGAGACATATAAAGGGCATAGAAAAAGGCAAAAGAATTTTGTTCAAAACTAGGTTGATCTAACACCTCAATCGCACATATAATCAATACCAACGTACTAATTACAAGGGAAAAAAACTAGTGCATTTTCAAAGTTTTTAATAATAGAAAGTAGTACAAGAAGATTCAACAAGCATTAAGGAGGTATGAATTCAAATCCGGTCATATAACTATCCATAACAAGTAAGTAGCATCCAATTAGTTTCAAATGCAGAAATCCAAATCTACCGCTTTCTCATATCTCAGATTATGATCTCCTTTATAAACAAAAACCATAATAATAAAGCATGGTCCGAATACAAAGTTTGAAGCACAAGTCCTTTAATCACATTAAACCATACATGTATATAGGGAAAATGGATTAAAATTCTGCATGGAGCGATCACAAGAGGTCGTTGGCCGTACCTAAATGCAAAATTTTAACAATGTCAGAAGAAGAGTGATATATATTTATTATGAATTTAAATTACAATTTATATAGTATAAAATATAATGTGATGCTCAAATCTCAATGCATTAAATTCATAATAAGGTTGATTTACATTGGGTAACAATCTTTTAAGACATTATGGTCTTACACTTTTGGGACAGAATTTTGGTTCCTTGTGCCATGGTGCTAACCCTAAACTCACAGTTGACATCCAGGTCTTTCTTCCAAAGCTTTAGGATCCAAAAGTTAAACACCAATGGAGATTCGAGTTTCAGCTTCAAGGAGATTTGGCGTTTCGTCTTTTTGTCGCTGATGCTCTTCTGAACATTAGGCGGCACCGCTCTTCCTTTCAAGCCATGGATTTTGTTATTGACGTTGCTGGAATCGCCGGCCTCTTGTTTCAGGCCCGGGAAGTCTCCGAATCCGAGGTTTTTTGTCCAGAAAATGAGGTTGGCGCCGTCTTCATCTGATTTGTATTGGACCCCCATCTTTTCATTCCGATTCTTGGCTTTCAGCGTCACATCGTACGTAGGGTGGCTGCCTTGTTTCTGCTGCTTCACGTGGAGCTTTGTAACGGAGAATCTGGGGGCTACAGGGGTGTAGGTGAAGTAAACTGCCGTTATGGTTCCGCCTACGATAACACCGATGAGGAGCAAAACAATGACCAACCATAACAAGAAGGTGGAGAAATTCGCTTTGCTTTTGTCGCCTTTGGCCTTGGCGGCCTCGCGGTGGCGTTTGACGATGCTGGCGTTCTCGGGTGGCGGGACGCGGTAGATTTGGTCTTTAGGGACTTGGACGACGTAGGTGGCTAAGGAGTGGCCCGGAGGGGGAGGTAAATTCATGGGCTGATTGTTGTTGTTGGTAGGGGTGGCGTGCGGTGTCGACGACAGCAACCGGTTTCCGGCGGAAGACGCGACGACCCGCTCATCCTCCATGGGAGAGATGGGGTGCGGAAGAAATGGTTGAGGTGACGAAGGTGAAAAAGGACAATGGCGAGGAGTAATTTAGGGCTTGCATGGGAAGAGGTTGTTTCTTTCAAGTTGAGTGGTTGATTTTGCGTTGAGATTCAATGTTTCTATTTGGTTAAGACAACGCCTTTCTTTCTCTCTTGTTCTGTTAGAAAACAAAATTTAATAACTTTTCTATTTAGGTCCAACAGCAGGATCCTATTTTGGATACACATTGCTTTTTTATACTTGAAATTTCTCGTTTTCATTTTACAAAAATGTATTTTGTTTTTCATAAATAAGAGATTTTTTTTTCTTTTTCAATAAAAGTTTCCAACTTTTTCATTAAAGATATAAACAATGATTCCTAAAAAAAAATAGCTAGTATTATAAGAGTATTTTTGTTTCTTATATAAAATAATTAAAATCTGATGCATGAAGAATGAAACACGAGAATAATATATTTATATAGTTATATGAAATTCGTATTATTCTATT
Organism: Hibiscus mutabilis; assembly: GCA_019671005.1. Lineage (NCBI taxonomy): Eukaryota > Viridiplantae > Streptophyta > Magnoliopsida > Malvales > Malvaceae > Hibiscus > Hibiscus mutabilis. The sequence continues at coordinate 8,194,702 of CM033722.1, forward strand.
TAAAATTATTGTTTAGTAAATTTATAAAAATATATATTGATATTTAATTATTTATAAATAAAATAAATTTAAATACGCGATAAAAATTTGAACAAAACGATTTTTTCCTGCTATTTTGGAGAATCTCCCTTTGATCGTTTCAAATAAAAGAAGACCGGACCCTTTGCCTAGGGACACTCTACATCACATATTCTTATTTTAATTTTTTTATTTACTTTTAATGGAATATAATTACACATTTCCCCCTTTTTTTCTCCTCATATAAAATTTAAAAAAAAATACATAACCCAATTAATTAATTTATATAATCATGTAGTAACATTTAACAGATTAAAAATTCATGTCCTAATTATTAGGATCTCTTTCACTATTCTTAAATTGCAACAATATATAAATATTATATTTCATATTAACACATAAAATAAGAACTTCCAAAAGTTTAAAGTTTGAACCCAATGACGACCACAAAGCAGCTTATATTGCCTTTCTTCATCCTCTTCCTCTCCTTCTCCTCCGTTGCTCGCTCCGTAAGTAACCCTCACTGCCACCGCCATTTTCTCCGCCGCATCTCCATGTCTAAACTCTCTTTTTCAATGTACGCAGGACGATGAAGATTGCGTTTACTCAATCTACATAAGAACCGGAACCATCATCAAAGGCGGAACCGACTCAGTCATCGGCATAACACTGTATGATGCCAACGGCCAGTTCGTTAATATTAGCAACCTGGAAGCTTGGGGAGGGTTAATGGGGGCAGGGTACAACTATTTCGAACGCGGAAACTTGGATATTTTCTCCGGCAGGGGACGGTGCTTGACTGCGCCTGTATGTGCCATGAACTTAACATCGGACGGTTCAGGTCCGTTCCATGGATGGTATTGTAACTACGTGGAAGTGACGGTGACGGGCGTCCATATCCCTTGTAGCCAGCAGCTGTTCACGGTGGAGCAATGGTTGGCGCTGGATACTGCACCCTTCGACCTCAGTGTTATTAGGAATTATTGTCCCGCTGCTGAGGCTAAAGCTGAACATGAGCGTTCTGAAATGTAGATGGAGCTCCTGATGAGGGCTGTAATTAATCAAATCAATAAAATTACTAATAGGTAAAGAATGAAGACGATTAGTGGGGCTTACAGTTTTAATTATGTATCGATAGGTATAGTTTCGTTTTGCGATGGGTACGTTTTTTAATTTGAATCGATAATCTGATATAGTATCCCAAGTTTTTCAAATCATGAAATCGCTTTGCAAGCTATGTTGCCGGTCATTCAATATTCAATTCAAATTTAACATATGCAGAGTAAGTCACCGAGATAAGCTACTTGTAGGTAGGCAAGAATGGACCGAGGGGCTTGAGGGGCGGTTGTTCTCATAAAATTTAAAATTTATGTTTGATTTAAATTTTTTTATTAAAAATTTATTTTTGCATACTAATGTTTTATAAATTCGCCCTTTAAAATTTTATAAGGTCGTTCTCTAGCACAAAGTATTACGTAATCTATACAAGTAACATAGCAATGAAACTAATGATCAGTCCGGCCATTAACTCAAGCAAATCATTGCTTGTCCCATTAATGTAATAATATTTTTACTTCAGATAAATATCAACAATAAGGCTCTGTTCAGCAAACAAGTTGTGAACGTCCGTCGAGAGCCAAACTGTCGATTGTTTAGAAGTTGAATTTTTCAGTTGGGGCGAAATACTTATTTGAGTGTTAAATTAGGTGAGACAACATACGTCAAAGTCCGTTTAACAATCAAACTACACATATTCAGTATTGCTTCTTCGTTTGGCGCTCTAACGTCCGTTGGAGAAGCATTGTTCTAACTAAAATTTAGACACTAATATTATTCTTATTAGTGACAAACATTCTATCACAAATAAATATTTAAATAGTGACTAAAATATGTTGTCACTTTCAATAATAAAAAATTAATTATATTTTTAGTTATAAACATTTTATTTAGGGTTTAAACTAATCACTAATTGTCGTTCAGATGTCAATTTTTAATATATAAATAAATACAATGCATTGTTTTAAGGGGGATCGAACCTGAAACCTTTAGGGCAAGAGTGCAATACTTATCTATTAGGCTAGGCAAGAAATTTAATATTATTTTGAAAGAAAAATAATATTTAGGTTAAATTGTAATTAAAATTAATTTTATTTATTTTAAAAATGTGTATTAATTATAACACGAATTATTATTATAATAATAATTTAACTAATTTTTTTATGATTTCTTATACGAAATACGTCTGTTGAAGAAACTACTTAGATTTTTTGAACAAAAAACTAATTATAATGGAATATTTCTTTTAAATTTTTCACAAGATAAAATTTTTCTATCATATATTATGCTAAAAATACATATTAGTCTTTGTACTTTAATTTGGTCACTTTAAGTTTCTATACTTTTTAAAATTTGAAATTTAGATCTTGACGTGAATGGTAGTTTTTAAACATGTTAAGTAAAATTTTGTTTTTAGCTCATTTGTTATACATAAGTTGCTTATTTAATTTTTGTTCTTTAATTCGGTCATTTTTAGTCCTTGTAATTTAGTTATATTGTCGGTGTCTCATTAGGATTAGGATTGAAATTTTAAAATTAGAAAAATATAGGGACTAAAGTTGATCAAAATAGATTGACTAAAATAACAATTTACACATAGTATATAGACTAAAAGAAATATTTTACCTTTTGACAAACTAGTTTATGATAACTTCAATTTTATAATTGTTATTATTACTATTATTGTAAAAATAAATTTATTATTGTGACAATATCTAATTTGTTATTACTTTTATTTTTTTATTGGTGACAAAATTTATCACACTAAAAAGTAAAATTTTAAGTGACAAGTAATTTTATTGTCATAACAAATATTAAATAATAGTGATCACTTCATATATCATCACTATCATTTGTCAAAGTTTTAGCGACAATGAATTTTGTGTCACAATTATAGACTTATAATGAGAATTTATTTGTGAAAAATGTGATCGTCACAATTACTATTATTACAATGACCAAATTAAAATACATTACAATTACTTATACTAATAGTGTTGTACAAAAAAATTGTCATAAAATATTAATATTTGTGACAAAATTACTTCTAGTCACTTTCAATTTGTAAAAACCTATATTGTTATAGTAATATATATATTTTGTGGGACACCTGAGAGGTCCAGATTGCATTACCTGAACAGTTGATCTAAGAACATGCATGCGAAAGTACCAAACTCTTTCTTAATACACACTCCAACTCTTTCTTACATGATACATTCTTAATCTGTTTATGAGATTAGATTTTGTGTTCGATCCCAAACAACCCTACCTTATAAAAACAAATATAGAATTCACAATCTGATTATTTTTATGAGTTATGTTGATGCCCAGAGTTCGAACCCCTGGCTCTCACCATATAAATATTTAGCATTTTTTTTGGCTTAATTGATGATCAAAATCTATCAAATGGCTTAATTGGTTTAATTTAATGGTTGGGGGCTTAATTGGATGTAATTTTTTTTCAAAATTTTAGAAAATAATTATATACTTTTTGAAGATGATAAACTGAAATTATATTAATTTGGGGGAGCAAAGTAAAACTTTTTCATTGCTTAGCTTAAAAACTTCAAATTTTAGAAGGGCTAATGGTGAATTTCCCCATTTAGTGGGGATCATGCATTGCCCTTGGCCCCTGCAAAAAAGAACAATTATTGTTGGATGGCCCAAATCTTCATAATTTCATAAACTCTAAATTCAGTCACTCCTGCGAGATTTAATAAACGTTTGAGTTGCATTTCACGGGTAATAGCAACTGGAAAATCAACATAAAATTTCATTGATGAATAATAAGGATAAAAGTTTTCTGGTATTAGCAGAACTTTTAGCATGGTGGTAATAGCTACTGCCCTTATTGTTTCTGGGTTCAACCGAATCAAATAAGGAATATCAGAGAGAATAATATCAAGTTTTCTAGCTTTTTCAAATTCGTTTCCTTTCTTTTTAATTATTGTTTCTGGGTTCGACTGGTGTTCCCCTTCTTTGTGCTGTCAAGATGTATGTTAAAGTTGCGGATATTTGATTGGGTTTAAGGTTTATGATATTAAGAAATTTTGAGGATATTTGATTCTAACATATCAATTAAAATATTATAAAAAGTTTATTAAATCTAATTTTTATTTTAATTATAATTCAAGTCCTTGAGATTTTTAACTTTTATTAAAAAATTTAATGATGTTCAGCGGTATATTACGTTAGTGGTGTTCAACGGTGTGCGACACCCGTGGTAGACTCATCCCCGACTAAATTCATCAATTTTAGTTAAAATGTGGTTTAAATGTTAAATAAGTACTCCATCTATCCCACTAATTTTGTCCAGTATTTACTTTTAAAAAGTCAAAATTTTTTAACTTTAACCACAATTATTTTAAATATTTGAATTAATTAAATTTTATAAAAATATATTTTTAAACTACTTGATATAAGGTTTTTAAAACATATTTTTTCATATTTTTACCAATAATACATTTAAAGTAATAAATAGTCAAAGTTTAAAAGGTTTAACTTAAAAAAAAGTCAATACTGAATATTTTCAGTGGGACGGAGGTAATAATAAATATGATAAATAAGTGTTTTATAATAAATAACTGATAATGTAAAGTATTTTGGGTGAATGTTAAAAAACTATTGTTTTATATTTCGTATGTTGAATCATTTTATTTAGAGATTCAAACTGAATAAGATTTAAGATTATAAATCTGATGAGCAAACACTTTTAACATGTTGGTCAAGTTGTTTATTTTTGTTTTCTCATTTTTTTTTAAAGTTATATATTTTAGACCAATTAGGAACACCATTTCCTTTCATTAGAGTTCTCTTTTCTTCTCCTCTAAATAAGATTAAAATTATAATCGATGAATGTATTAATTTTCAATCATTACAATCAATGTACAGAAAATGTGTAAGAATTTTCTTTGCAAAAAAAAAAAACGTAAAGCCCTGAATAATCAAAAGAAGTACAGGTGAAGACTAATTAATGTCAGAATTTGTTAATAAGTGCTTAGGCACTCAATATTTAAAATAATGTTTTTACTTAATTAATGCATTAAAGATTATGATGAATTATTGCATATGATCTATTAATAATGTTAGCAAAACCTTTTAATATATGAAAATGAATAAAAACAAGTCAGTTTAAATACGGACAATGCTATATTTACCCAATTGTAGGGGAGTTCAAATGCTCGGTTCGGTTAACCGACGAACCGAACTTTCAAAATTTTATTAACCAAATTTTTTTTTATTAATTGTTAACCGAATCAAAAAAAATTCGAAAATTTTTAACTGAACCGAAAAAGGTCGGTTAATTCGGTTAACCGAAATTTGTTATAAAATTTTGGGTAAATTACACAAATGATCACTAAACTATCTTAAAATAATCTTTTTAGCCACTAAACTTTCAAAAGTTATAAAACAACCATTAAACTTATCGAATTATTACAAAATGATCGTTGATTTATTGCACATTATAAATTATTGATAAATATTGAAAATTTTAATGATTATTTTTTAATAATTTAATAAATTTAATGATCATTTTGTGCTAATTTCGATAAAGTTTAATGATCATTTTGTTCTAATTTGATAAAGTTTAATAACCATTTTACAATTTTTAAACGTTTAGTGACCAAAAATAAATATATAAAATATAAAAATTTTGGGTAATTCGGTTAATTAACCTATTTCGAACCGAATAATCGATAATCGAAGTTTGAAAAAATCATTAACCGTTAACCGACCGAACCTAAAATTAACTGACCGATTAATCGGAAAAAAATTCGGTTTGGTCGATTAATTCGGTTAACCGAAATTTTGAACACCCTACCCAACTGAGCTAGCATATGACATGACAATCGAAATAAATATGAATAAAGAAAAAATAAAATATATTTTAAAAGTATAACTAGGTAATACAAAGCAATTAATATTTTTATCAATAAATAATTTCCAAAATCATAAACGCAATACAATTAATACATCTTTATACAATTAATACATCTTTTATCAATACATAAATTTAGGGTTGTACAAAACAATTAACATTTTTTACACATAAGAAGTAAACTTTAGTTTATACAAGTGTAATAGCTTTTTTTCGTCCAGCCCAATAATAAATTAAAACCCGAATGTGCAAAAAGAATTTAAAGTCAATTTCCATTAACCAAAAATAATGTCCATTACCATTACCCATTTCAGCTGAACTCAATTACATTCAAACCCACCAAGCCCAAATACAAACCCACAGCTCAATACCTAAACCTAATTTTGATAACTTAACCCTAAAATTGCAGTCGCCAATCACCTTCATCAACCTCAACCGCTGCCGCCATCAAGCCCTAGCCACCGCCGCCGGTCCAAACCACCTTCATCTTTCATTGTTGCTGCCGCCTTCTCACCTTCGACCACCACTTCTGCCCTAATCCCAAAACCCTGAAATTAACTCTAAATTACCCTCAAATCTTAGAACCCCTCAAACTAATCTAGACACTAAATTAAACTACCACCTACCCACCAACCCTAATCGGCAGCAATCAACTCACCCCTAGCTGCCACTATCATCTGCACTCACCAATTTGTCTGGCAAAGCTTGAAAAATCCGAGACCATCAATGAAGCACGACCAAACTCGAGGCTTTCTTCCTCTATATATCCAAATCTACAACAAACAACAAGGGGAGATTTTAAGAGACTAAAATTAAAAGAATATAAAGAAGAAGGGAAGTCGAAAAAGAAAAAAAAAAACTTGTAATTTATCAGTTATAAAAAATCAATACAAAAAACAAATCAGATTTCAGAGGTATTTCGTTTTTCTATTTTACAGTTCGAATCAAAATAAGAGAAAAGGGATTAGGTTTCATACCTTTTTAATCTCTGCGCCTACTCCTCTCTCCGGCCGAGATTCAGATTGTGTCGAGTTTCTAAACGTTTTTAAAAAAAGGGTTTCAAATAAGATATTTCGTCTCGGTATTTCTTAGAACTAGGTGAAAAGTGGTTTCATTTTAAAAATCCAAGGTTGAATCTTAATTTAGGGAGAAAAAATAAGTTTTTTCGAGCTGTTTTGCGTTCGTCGGCCGCCGGTAGTGTGTGACGGAGAGACCACCGATTTCTGGAAAATGCGGCGGCGTTCCTGAGTTCTCATGAACTCTGAAAAGAAACTCAGAGATTGAAAGAGGGAGGAGGTTTGATCGATTTTGAAATAAAGGAAAAATGAAATCTGTTACAAAATTTTGGGTTTTATACCGTTTCAAAAATTGGGTTATTTACGCATTTAAACCGTTCCGCCCCTAATTAATCATTTCCGTGATCCCTTAAAGTATTTCAAACTTTTCTATTTCATCCCTATTTCTTTGTAATCAGTTTGGTTTCGATGGTTTAATTCCCCTTTGGCTCCTCTAATTTCATTCCGCATTTATTTTAATCCTTTTTTATTCTTTTCTGCCTTTAATTTATGTTTTTTTATATGGTATGTCGTATAGTTAGGTTATATGTTATAGTTATAATATATTATGTTATCTATGTTATATATATGTTTACATTTATCATCATTTTTACCTAATATATACGTGTATATATATAGTATTTAATATGGGTTGCATTATATTGTCACAAAGCGTGGACTAGCGACCGAGTCCAGCCAGCACCAAGGTGCAACCAGTGCGAACTAGGCAGCCCAGAATGCCCTTTGCACCATCATGGGCCTGTCCAAGTCAGCATGAGCTGCCCCAGTCCGAGTTTGATCTGGTCCTTGGAGGAAATCAGCCATGTAATATTAATTTCCCTTATTTAATTAATAATTTCATGGTTCTTCTTGAATTTAGGGATCCTTAGAGATTTATATTGATATGAGCCATTGATGTACTTTAATTTCCACCGTTGGATGTAGGGGGCATCAACTATAAATAGAGGCTTGCCGCACCTCATTTACTCACTCATTTTTTAGGAATACATTGGCATTCACTCAACACACTTGCTTCTTTCTGTGAGCTATTTCTTTTCGTTGTTCTTTTCGTTTTCGCAAGGGTTTAAGCAGTCTTTGCTTGATCGGGTTTAGGCTTACTTAGTCGCACCAGCATCCGAAAGTCGACTAAGGCTACGCGTTCGAGTTCGTGAAGTTCTACGGACGTAATAATATATAGTAACATATTGCATAGAGAAGCAATCTTTCGAGTTTTTTTTATCATAATTCCTTGGCAAAAGGTTAAAAGTAGCCCCCAACATTTGACCTTTTGGTCATTTTAACCCATATTTTTTTGTCCAAACAACCACCCAACGTTTCATTTTCATTCAAATTTCACTCTCGTTGGATGAAAACCGTTAGTCAACTAACGGTCAACGCCTGAGGTTGACGTGGTATGTATGCATGGAATAGGGAGATTACGTGGCGATGCCACATGTGTAACGACCAGAATCTTGGGCTTTGTAAAATTTGGGCATTGAGCCCAATTTAATTGGGCTTAGAGGTAAAAAGGGAAATGAAATATCTGATAAAGTGTGTAAAGTTAATTGGTTGAAAAAAAATAAAATAGTGGGGTATTTTGAATAAATAAGTTGATGATGTGATGGAGAAAGAGAAAAGGGAAAATGAGATATTTTGAGGAGAGAGAGGGAGAAATATGGGAAAAGGGAGAAAAAGTGAGAGAGGAGGTTTTGAACATGGATATACGACCATCGAAGCCGATGTGCACGACACCGCCGACATCATTGGAAAGGTCTTATCGAGACGAGTTCAACGGTGGTCGCCACGTCGCTGTCTGAGCTGTCATTCGTCGGAGTGAGAAAGAAAAAGTTTTAGAGAGAGCTAGTTCAGCATGTTTCAGCCGTCACTGCCGTGAACAGAGGCCACCGCTGGAACCACCGGCCTGAGAACTACCAGTCTGGAGCTTGCCTTCGCCGGCCCGGCCATCAGAGGCTGCCACACGCGCCGCCGTCTGCGCGTGGATGGCAAGCAGGGCGGGTGCATACTGCTTTCCAATACACCATGCCGCACTAGATTACTGCCAGCGGGTGCATGTAGCTTATCCTGCACCTACGCCGCACCGGATCACCAGGGGCTTTGACCGGCCTGTTGACTTTTTTGAGGGACTTTACCCGGGGGTTTCTCGATGTTCTGGATTTAATGGTGCAGTTTGTTTTGCCAAATTTGAACCCGATAAGTTGTTTTCATTCGTTTTACCTTTTGAATTGAATAAGAGGTGCATGAATTAATGTATGTTCATATTTGTTGATATACGAGGATTGATCGGGTTCAAATATCAGATCGAATGGATTTCTCGGGAAGCTCGAATGAGGATTTTAGTGATCCCGTCTTAAAGTTAGTACACCTCGAACTCCGAAGTGCTTCATGAGCATTATAAGTGTAATTGCCTTGCATGTCAGTGGTTGCAAATTAGGAGATGGGTATTAAGCATATGTTATTACTGTTAGATCGAGGCTTGATGGTTATTGGGATGCTTGATGAGCTTGAGAATGTTTGAGTCGATTATGAGCTTTAGAAACTGTATATGATTGTCTGAATATCCTTTTGATTATCTGACTGTGTGATTGAGTGATTGGTTGTTATATGATGATGCCTTATGTGCTAGCGAAATAAATTAATATATTCGATTGATATTGATAAATACTCGATTAAATGTTTATGGATCCGAAGACTATATTTGATTAAATAGATAAAAAAACTGATAAGTAGTAATAATTAATTAAGTATGCTAGCAACAAACTTAAATAACTTTCATAAGTTTTAGGGACCGAATAAGCGTATTCGAGTATCGTTACCCACTGATCTGAATAATTATAAATGCCAGATAAAGATAAAAGTGAATAAGATATATTAATAAATTGATTTACGCCTTAGTATAAAAGGGAGAGAGGTTGTAAGAGGAGTACTGGTATGCCTCCCCGTGTATCAGTACCCCTTGCATATTAAGGATTCCAGTAAATATTTTGCATACCAGTACATAAGAGGTGTATCGGTACCCACTGTTACATTGTCTGGTGAGGCTTTAGCGTACCGGTATAGGTTGGAATTGGTACGGGGAGATCCAAGTACCGATATTGTGTATCACTACGGGGTGGAGCGTATCAGTACGGCTTGAGGGTTAAATTCTTTCAAACCAAAATTGAGTATCGATACCCATGGATGAGTATCGGTACTTATAGGGACGTACCGATACCCATGTAGGAGTATCAGAACACACTGGGCAATTTGCCCAAGAAATTCAAGGTTGCGTTCGGGGGTTCTATAATTTGAGGCAAGGGCCCTGGGGCTGTTAAGGGTAAAAAGAATATTAAAATAGAGAAAACAAAGATTTAAACTCCGTGTATGAAATAAATGGCTAATGATTCATTATATTGGGTAAGCTATGTGAGGTAGTAACTCATAGGGATCCTTGGTAGATCGATTGATGCTATGTGATAATTTGGGCCCTTGCTGTGTGCTAAAGGGGCGCATATAAGGTTAAGTCTTATTGAATAATGAGATAAATTAATGAGAACGACTAATGTGTATCTCCATAAATATGCTAACAAATAAATAAGTTCAATGGGGTAGCATAATAAATGATAGGAACCATAAGGTAACAGTAAGTGTGTTAGAGCTGTGTGTGGTATAATCCTTGTGTCGAGGTTGTGTGTTGTGTGGTGACTAGGGTCCTTGCTGTGTGCTGATAGGATGCCTAGATAGTTTATTCATCCTTTATTTTTGGAATTTGTATACCTTAAAGTGTGTTACAACACCTTAAAGACTTCTGAATGTAGGATCCCGATACTATGTGGACGCGGGCCTCATTCGAAGATGCTTGATGAGGAAACCCGAGCATAGATGTAGAATCTCGATGCTATATATACGCGAGCCTTATCCCATTGAGTATAGAATCCCGATACTTTGTGGACGCGAGCCTTACTCGTAGTGTAGGATCCTGATGCTTTGTGAACGCGAGCCTTACTCAGAGTGTACGATCTCGATACTTTGTGGATGCAGGCATCACTCTAGATTTTATGGTTATGTCTTTGTGTGCCTCACTCAGATGATCTGGTGGGATCCCGAGTATGTTTGGACCTTATGGGCCATGTGTGATGCATGCTAGGTAGGGAGCATATGTTTAGGCGACTAGCGGTAGCGCCACATGTTTATTTACCTATTCTTATTGCTCGTACTAGCTTGCATGCTTATGTTTATGAATAGCATGAAGTATAGTAGAGTCGATGTGTACCACTGAGCTTTGTAAGCTCAACGCTCGGAATTGTTGTTTCCGTGCGTAGGTTGATCGCGAGATCGATGAGCACTATCTGTATGGGATTTAAGCAAGTGGCGTTGTCAGAGTATGATGCTTGTACTTAGTAGGCTGTATATTCATAGAACCTTACACGTATGAGTCTGTAATCTTTATTTTAAAATTATATTAATCAAGTCAAATATTTAAATATTTTATTTAATTGGAGCTCCTTGTAAATATTTTAATCATTTATATATTTATTTTGATTTGTGGGTTTTAAATATTTTTGGTAATTATTTTATTTGGGCTAAACTAAATTAAGAAATTTTATGATTTTGGTTTGGACTTTAGGCCCAAATGTGACATTTGGGTCGAGGGTGTTACATTTAGTGGTATCAGAGCCTAGGTTTAGCCAGTTCTAGAAAACCCCGGGGTGGTATAGGGGTTGTAGTGACGTGTCTAGTGAATACAATCCCTTAAATTAAGTTCATACTCCTTAAGACTGGAATTCTGATGGTGCGACCAATGTGGTGACGTTAAGATGGTTACGTTTATGGTCGAGAGGGCTGAGATAAGTGTTAAGCCGCTCATGGGAGCGATTCTGAGGGTTAAGGTTACCCTGGATTTTTGAGATACGAGTTAGTTAAGTGATGTCAGATTCAAAGATATTTTTGAGATAAGGGTCTTATTGCTTTGTGTATCAGTTTTGGAGCCTTTAGATGCTTTATGGGAGTTTGTGGCAAGGAATGCTCATCGTTATATACGTGAATAACGGTTATAATACGAGTATGGATGATCTGTTCTTAAGTCGGTCAGAGGATGCACGTTGGGTGTTGAACCCTTTTGTCTGCTTAAAAGTGAGTTCGTTGATAGTTTGGAGGTATCGTCGCCCTTTGCGAAGACGTTTCTCAGAGATAGTAGATTCAAGATCCACTAGATCGTCAAGTGTGGCCAAGTTAGATGTTCTACATGTTTGTAGGAGAGCTACCTTCTTGGGAATTGTGGCACCTTAGAATTGTTTTGATTAATTAAATGTGATGCTAGCTAATAACGTCAATAGTTATGCTCGAGGCTCTTAGACCTCGAGGGAACCCAACCTTTAGTAATGAGAATGTTTGAGTCGTAGCCCCTCTACCGTGATTTACCTTGTTGTTTTGAGAGTGACACACAGGGTTGTGAGACATGTTTAACCGTTCGACAGATACTAATGTGTGCAATTCAACACTGGTGAGGCTTTAGATTTGTCAGAGTGTTTGTTATGCCTTTTGGAAGAGTCGTGAAGACTTTCTCCCTATAAAAAATATATGCAAATATTGACGGTAAAAATTGAGTTAGACGTCGGTGCCCATCGTCCTTGTCAGAAGACACCGACTCATTTGAGAAAGTTAGAGGTTCAGTTGCAAAGGTGTAACTTGAATAATGTTTCTTTTGTCTGAGTATTTTGCCCAGGGGAGACGTGGGCTTGCTCGTTAATAGTTGGTTCGTTGAAGTGATGCTTAAACTGTAAATAGTTGTCGTGTGACAGTAGAAAATCATTACGTGTCTCCTAAGGTGGACTCGTTTAGCCAATTACTAGGTATCTGTGTACTTTTCTGAGTTGGTTCGAGAATAAGATGGTTGTGGTTAAAGTGCTAAAGGCTTAGCGTTTCGAAATAAATTTTGGAATGAGAATTCCTATCTTTTGGATGTGTCGTGGTAATGTTGGATACATGTAGTGACGTTTGAGGTTTTTCCAACAATGATAAAGTAAGGGCCACCGTGTAGTCTCACGAATATAAGTTGATGCTTTGCGTAATACGTGTGAAAGTACGGGGAAGATGGAAATATGAACGTTGGAAAGATAATTACCTTAAGGACCTTATGCGTAAGAGAGAGGTTGGTTACCGTGTAATCAGTAAGAAATTAAAGGTTGAAGACTTCATAAATGTTTTTGTTTTGTATCACAGTTTCTTTAAGGCAACTGAGGAACATTAGTCAAGATTTGAGTTGTGAGAGACCGTTTTGATTGTGATAGTGGTGCTAACTCGATCAAAGACAAGTAAGGTTTCAAGATCTTCGAGGATGTTTTATGGTTTTGTTAAGGCTATATTTTGTTCTATATGGGCGAAGATTATGCTTGCCTTAGCAGCGTGGAAATTTTAGGGTCTCAACCTTTAAGGAGTTTAAGATTTGAATAGCGATGCGAGTCAAAGTAATTAGGAGTTGTTGATCGCGTGATCGATCACCACCTAGGTAAGTGATATTGGCAAGAGGTGGATTGTACGAAGTTAGTTCAGGTTAGAGTATCATGCTACCTATGTGAGGAGTTCAAGGATTGCAAGTGATGGTCGTGTAAGTGAGCATCGATGCTAGCTCTATACAGTATCGATACTAGATTCATCTAGTGCTAGTACTGATCAGTTAGTATTGGTACCCGTGTGCTTATCAGTTAAGCTTCGAGTTAAAAATTAATTTGATTTAGAAGTCAGGTGAATTGGCTTCTGATTCTGATTAAGGGGACACAATATTGTGATTGGATTTGGTTCTAATGTTTCTTGATGGACTTTGAGATCTTGTTGTGAGTGCTTTAGAGAAAAAGATATATTAATGTAGAAGATTCTCCTTTTATAGTATAGTGGTCAATATATGGTGAATTTTGAGAGCAAAAATTGGTACCAAGCTTTCGTCACGTGTTCAGGAAACAATGTAGAGTCGTTTGCTGATATTGTGATGAGTGTTTGACTTGCCATTGGTCAGGAGTCAAACATTGAATTTCTCAGAGTTGTGGTGATGCTTTGATATTCCTCATCAGAATTAAAATGGTGATCGTAGAACTTGTGAAGGATTATGAGTGCACATTTTTGATGAAATTTCTTTGAGTAATGATGCAGTCCTTGGAAGGTACCGTTTGATATTTTTGGCAAAAATGCGATCCAGATTGAAAATCTACTTAGATTGTTGTATTTAGGTTGTACGACACTGCGGTGTGTACCTGTTACCTTTGGCACAGGAGTCGAGGGTTGTGCTATAACCTTATCCCTTGGTGAGATTTCTATGTGATAACAGATATAATGGTACAGATGGCGTATTGTTGGATACGTTATAGTTGAGAGTGTAAGATTCTTGCATAAACCGTGTTAAGAAGATAAGCTTTAGTTAGCGATAAGAATTATCATGCAAAGTTAAGGTAAGCTCTTGGGGCGAGTAAAGATGTTGTTCTTTTTCTGAAGTCTTGCACCGATCCAGCAATGTCTTAATTTCACGGGGCCGTCAGGGTTAGAGAATCTTTCAAGGAGTCACCACAAGAGAAATGGTCTGTTTTGGCTGCAGTGGCTGTTTAACATATTTTTCTTTTCAGATCGTACGTCGTTGTGGAAGAATTTTTGTGTGCAACAATCTTTTGAGTTCTATAGTGTAAATTAAGTTTCTTTGTTGACAAATTTAGTGACAGTTTTATTGGAAGTACAATTGGATTTTGCTTGCCGTCTGCGATGTACGCAAAGTGCATATCGATACCCACTATTACATTACATGGGGAGGCTTTAGCGTACCGGTACAAGAAGGTAGGAGTATCGGTATGGGTTGGAATCGGTGCGGAGCAATCCAAGTACCGATAGTACGTATCGATATGGGGTGAAGCATATCAGTAGGCTTGAGGGTTAAATTCTTTCGAACTAAAATTGAGTATCGGTACCCATGGATGAGTACTAGTACCTATAGGGGCGTACCGATACCCATGTAGGAGTATCGGTACTCGCTGGGCAATTTGCCTAATAAATTCGAGATTGCGTTCGGGGGTACTATAATTTGAGGCAAGGGCCTTGGGGGCCTGTTTAGGGTAAAATAAATATTAAAACTGAGGAAATGGAGATTTAAACCCCGTGTATGAAATAAATGGCTAATGATTCGTTATATTGGGTAAGCTATGTAATTTGGGCCCTTATTGTGTGCTGAAGGGGTGCCTATAAGGTTAAGTCTTATTGAATAATGAGATAAATTAATGAGAACGGCTAATGTGTATCTTCATAAATATGCTAACAAATAAATAAGTTCAATGGGGTAGCATAATAAATGATAGAAACCATAAGGTAACAGTAAGTGTGTTAAAGCTGCGTGCGATATAATCCTTGTGTCGAGGTTGTATACTGTGTGGTGACTAGGGTCCTTACTGTGTGCTGATGGAACACCTAGATAGTTGAGCCATCCCTTGTTGTTGGGATTTGTATACCCTAAAGTCTATTGCAACACCTTAAAGACTTTCGAATGTAGGATCCCGATCCTATGTGGACGCGAGCCTCATTAGAAGATGTTTGATGAGTAATCTCGAGCATGGATGTAGGATCCTGATGCTATGTGGACACGCGCCGCATCCCCTTGAGTATAGGATCCCGGTGCTTTGTGGACGCGTGCCTCACTTAGAGTGTACGATCCTGATGCTTTGTGGACGCGGACATTACTCTAGATTTTATGGTTATGTCTTTGTGTGTCTCGCTTGGATGATTTGGTGGGATCCCGAGTATGTTTGGGCCTCGTGGGCCATGTGTGATGTTTTCTAGGTATGGAGCATATGTTTAGGCAACTAGCAGTAGCGCCACGTGTTTATTTACATGTTCTTATTGCTCGTACTAGCTTGCATGCTTATGTTATGATTAGCATGAAGTATAGTAGAGTAGATGCATATCACTGAGCTTTGTAAGCTCGGCGCTCAGAATTTTTGTTTCCATGCGTAGGTTGATCACAGGATCGAGTAGTACTATCTGTATGGGATTCCAACAAGTGGCATTGTCAGAGTATGATGCTTGTATTTAGTGGGTTGTGTATTCATAGAACCTTACGCGTATGAGTCTGTAATCTTTATTTTAAAATTATATTAATCAAGTTAAATATTTAAATGTTTTGTTTAATTGGAGCTCCTTGTAAATATTTTAATCATTTAGATATTTATTTTGATTTGTGGGTTTTAAATATTTTTGATAATTATTTTATTTAGGCTAAACCAAGTTAAGAAATTTTATGATTTTGATTTGGGCTTAAGGCCCAAATGTGACATTTGGGTCGAGGGTGTTACAGCGTGGCACTTTACTAACATGACATCGTGATTTTAAAAATATTTTTTTATATTAATTTCTAACCAATCAAACAATGTCACGTGAGACCTTCATATGATGACACGTGGCATCATCAGATGATGCCATGTGGCTGATTGGTTCTAAAGCATAAGAAAGAAGCAAATTCAATAAATGTGCCTGGGGGATTTGAACCCGGGTCAATTGGTTGAATGATTTAACACATATCCACCAAGCCAACCTACTATGTTGTTATTTTTCCACCACTAAAACCCTAAACCCTAAACCTTAAAACTTAAAACACTAAAAACCTAAATCAGAACCCAAAACCCTAAACACATAAAACACTAAGCCCTAAACTTTAAAACCTAAACTCTATACCCTATACCCTAAAACTCAAATCTTAATTCCTAAACCATAAACTATAAACACTAAATCCTAAAATATTTACTAGTATATCCTAAACCCTAAAACCCTATATCAAAAACCCTAAAGTTTAAACCTTAAAACCTAAAAGTAGGGTTTAGGGTTTAAGGTTTCATGGTTTAAGGTTTTGGGTTTTAGGATTTAGTGTTTAGGGTTTAGAATTTAGGATATGAGGTTTAGGGTTTAGGGTTTTGAGTTTGGGGTTTAATGTTTAGTGTTTTATGTGTTTAGGGTTTATAGTTATGAGTTTCATGTTTATGGGTTTAGATTTTTAATGTTTAGATTTTTAGGGTTTAATGTTTAAGGTTTAGGGTTTAATGTTTTATGTGTTTATGGTTTTTGTGTTTAAGTTTTTAGTGTTTTGGTTTTTAGGGTTTAGGGATTTAGGTTTAGCATTTTAAGGTTTATGATTTAGGGTTTTAGGATATATTAGTGAATATTTTAATGAATATTTTTCACTTTCAAACAAATAAAGTAATGAATAAATAAAATAAGTGGTGGAAAAACAACAACATAGTAGGTTGGCTTGGTGGTTGTATGTTGAGTCAATCAGCCACGTGGCATCATCAAATGGTATCGTCTGATTAGTTAAAAATTAATATAAAAATAATTATTTAAAAAAAATCACGATGTCACGTCAGCAAAGTGCCACGTGGCATCGCCACGTCATCTCCCTATGCCATGCAGACATGACACGTCAGCCTCAGGCATTGACCGTTAGTTGACTAACGGTTTTCATCCAACGAGGGTGAAATTTGAACAAAAATAAAACGTTAAGTGGTTGTTTGGACCAAAAAAAGAATATGGGCTAAAATGACCAAAAGATCAAACGTTGAAGGCTACTTTTGACTTTTTGCCTAATTCCTTCAGTTTGATCTTTCCTTTTTACATATTCTCATCGTATTATAGGTAATATATTCAAGTATACATATTATATGTTACTTTATAAGATATATTATATTTATGTACCTTTTATTTATTTAGTTTTTTATTTAATCTTGTCCTCTATACTTATTTTTAGCACATTTATTTGTTCATGCATAAATATTTTGTTAGCATGTATATTTAGTCTTTAAGGTTTTGGTATTTCTAATGGGAGTGTCGTCTTGGGTCTTCGGATGTTATCTCCTTTAGATATCATAAATCGTGAGATTGTTTTTATATTCAAACAATATGACCATGCATTCATATATTTTAGGGAATAACTATTAAATTAGACCTAATTTTAATTTTCCTTAGTAAATACGAGGCGGACCCTTTAGGTACCGATTTTCGGGCGTGATAGGAGTGCGAATCCTTCCTCACTCGTAACCGACTCTCGAACCCATTTTTTCTCTGATTTCCTTTTGGTTTTCGATCTACCTAAACCAAGTGACCGGTGACGACTCCACAAATTTTATTCAAAAATGCGAGCTTTTCCAAAATTTTCCCTTAAACCAATTTTCAAGAAAAGTAGAAAACATCTATATTTTTAGTCGCTACAACAAGTTTATCTATTTTAGGGTTTAGCATTTTAGGAGTTTAATTTTATTATTTAGAATTTATGGTTTAAGATTAGTCTAAAATTTATATTTTTATAGTCTTTTGGTATTATAAAATTAAGACTTACCACTGTAAAAATGTATTATCATTCAAGGTTTAGTTATTTTCGTTTGACGACGCCACGACTGATCAAGATGACACTTATTTATAATCCTGTTGATCTTCTCTACGCTGAAGCCTCAGTTTAAATTTGGATACGCAGTTTTAGCAACTTTTGGTGGTCTTTCAATAGCTTAATCCCCTTTTGTGGTTTGTTTGCTGATACAGTCATATTTGTTCGTATCTATTTTTCGTTCGAGTATTTTGGATGGGTTTTTAACTTTTTCATGTATGATCCTTATCTGATCTAAAGTGGCTAGTTTTAGGAAAATGTATAAATTATGTATTTAGTTTACGATGATAGTTGTAAACACTTATTATAATTTTAGGTATTTTCTTGTTTAATAAAACTAGCGGCTTTTATTAAAAAACTAACAACAAAAAATTCCACATTCCATTCCATATAGTATCTATAAAAACATGAGGCTCGAGAAAAACATAATTGATAAAATTACAATTTAAATAAATTAACATTGGGTGTATGATATGTTTTTAGGGTATATGATTTAGGATTTAAAATTTAGGGATGTGGGTTAAGATTTGATTTTTTGGTGGAGACAAAAATAGTACAAAAAAAGACAAATGATTTTTATCCAAGTTCAAATATCAATTTAGACTAAAAATATAAATACAAACTACACCTATGAAACTAATTTCATATAAAAATATTGTCTATTTATTAATAGTAGTCGATACAAACACATATGCGAGCAATACTTAATTTTATAATGAGATATATAATTTTTTAAAAGTAGAAAAAAGGACAGGATTTTTATTCAGGTTCAAATATCAATTTAGACTAAAAATATAAATACATACTACAACTATGAAACTAATTTTATATGAAAATATTGTCTATCTATTAATAGTAGTCGATACAAACATATACGTGAGCAATACTTAATTTTATAATAAGATACATGATTTTTTAAAGTAGATGAATGTTTAATACCTTTCTCCACATAAAAAAATAAATGATCTCATTGATAAATATATAAATTTAAAATATTTATTTTTATTTTTGAGTATATAAGACAAACAAAAGTAGAGATAAAACTGAATAGTATAAAACAAATTCGAATTTTATTTTTTCTCTTCGGGCTTAAGTGCTCATTTTTTATTACTCGTATTAATTTATTGTCTAAAATATAAATATTATTTTTTACTTTCCATTTTTTCTTTCTTATTTTTAAAATAATTAAAATTTTGAAATAAAATATTAATTAATGGAGTGACGATTTTTGTCTTTTATATTAAATTGATGCTTCTTCCTTATTTTTTGGTTTAAAAAATTCTATTTAAACTATCATGTCAGCTGGGTAAATTATCCGTAAACAAAGTTTTCTCCCTTAAATACGTGGTGTGATGGGGCCAAGGACAAGGACATTGGATCCATCAGCATGTGGAAATATGGCCACACATGAATCAGCAAATTCGTGACTTTAAAAGACAATTAGAAAAAGTAGCTGCTTTTCTTTATGCTCTTTCATGGACTTTGCACATAGCTCTTAATGTCATTCACACTACTGCTCCTTTCATGGTGCCCATTACTTCTTCCTTCCCTTAAAAATTATCGGTTATTAACTTTTTAAAAGTTTAAATTTTTTAAATTTGATTATAATTATATTAAATATTTTAAATAATTAAAATTTATAAAATATATATTTTAAAACTACTTGATTAGAATTTTTAAAACATATTTTTTTATATCTTTATTAATAATAAATTTTAAATAATTATGAGTTAAAATTAAAAAACTTTGACCAAAAAAATAAATAAAAAACAATTTTCGTTTAACATATGGAGTATTATTTTAACAGAGAAAATGCGCATTAAAATTCGATTTTCTCAGCACTATTAATTCACATAATTATTTTTGAAGCATAATGCTAAAAATGTAAATAACGTTTGACTAAATAGTCATTTTGATTTTTATTTTTTTTAAGTATTTTAACCCTTAATGTTTTATTTTAGGTTAAAATGATCTCTTTATAAATGAAAAAGTCAGTCAACTGACGATAGACGTCTTGATATGACTTGATAGAATAACAATTCATTAGAAAAAATAATTTTATATTTTATACAGTTTTATAAATTTTTTTGACTGGTGTGTCATTTTTTAAAGTCGACATATTTGTCTATATGACACCGCTATTTCATGATGCATAGTCGTGTAAATTTGTAATGTCATTTCAAACCATTTAGTGTTAGTTGACTAACAGATTTTGTCTAGGGGACCATTTGGCCCAAATTAAAACGCTTAAAGGTTAAAATACTTTAAGAAAATAAGAACTAAAATATTATTGAGTCAAATGTTATAAGTATTTTGTTACATTAGGTCTATTTCTAAAAGTACCACTTTGGTTCATCTGAAAAAGACATATCACCTGTAGGTTCTGAGGATATGAATTTATCCCTTCTGTCTTCAATGGAATCTCTCTCTCTCTCTTTTAGAATATGAGAATCTGATAAAAGCATAAGGTTTTCTCAAGATGAATTTGTCTCAATCATAGGATGCAGTCTCTAAAACTATTACGACGCGATTATTACGTTGCGATCGCAGTTTAATATTATGATCAAGATGAATCATTTTCTTCCATCCCAGTTAAAAAAACGGATTTACAAATGAAAAAAAAAAAGAGTTCAGACGGGAAATTATTGAAACTCAAATGCAAGTAAAATTATTAGGCATGGACACATGGTCAGTTTTACAAGGGAGAGAAGACCATACCAATTACCATACTGATGCAATGCACTATTACTAACTTCATGATAGATCAGACGGTCAACACAGCTTTTCCCTTTCACCCATATCTGTGGAACCCAACAACCATATTTTTCTCTTTTATGGGACCCGCTTCACGCCATAGGATCCTCACAATATTTGGTCCCACTGGCCTTGTCTGGAACCTACAACTTGTTTAATTTTCAATCCATTTTCCAATGTGAGAAACCCGGAATAACTGCAGGTGAGGGGATAGCTAAGTCAAGCATTTCAACTATCGGTCTCCCCTCCTTAACAGCTATTAAAAAAAGAAAGAAACCAACCCTTCAGAATAGTCCAAGCTAACCTTGGTCAAACTCCTAGTCAATAAACCGATGCAAATTGTAGGTCCGGAAGAACATGCATTCTCAAAACTGAAAGTCGGTCGTGTTTTTCTTTTCTTTGTATAATTTTATATTTTAAGTATTGTTTTATGTCCTAGTTGATAGTGAAGTGCTGAAAATGTGTGAGAAAAGGAGTTGGCAGTGCATGGCATTATTCAAACTAGTTCATCTGATGTTTCTTTATAATTTTATAGTGATGGTAGCTTCGTTGACCGTACACACAAATGTATATATATATATGTAGAGGGATCGAATCCAATTTAACAATCTTATGGTTGAACAAGTATGAGGCTTCTCATGGTTTGTATGGTTTTGAGATTCGGACTTCACCGTAAAACGGACATGAAAAATATATTAGTAACCAATAAATCCCGTATCAATATAGCTATATAGCACCAGAAAGGATGAGTTGATTGAATTTTCAACTTTAATTATTAACTTTTTACAATGGGTTTGTTATTTATGCACGAACTATTTTATTGCGAACAAAGGTCAACCAAAATGGTCAAAAACAAACGCTTAATACCATTGAAGTAATTAAGTTTTTCATTACCAAATGGGTTCAAAGATTCAAAGTAGAAAGCGAAAGCCCAGTTATAAATGAAGTAGAAAGTGAAAGCACTTTAGAGATCTAAAGTAACTCAACTAGTAGAGGATGTATAATTAGCCAAAAATTTCGCTTTCGAAAGAAGACGAAGATTGTATTTAAGGGAATGTTTTAGGTTTTATTTCTTTACATATGTTGAATTTTAGTGTTAGAAATGTGTTTTGTTTTGTTTTGTTTTGTTTTAGCTTCTAATTTTGTCAAAATAAATATACTTGTATATTTTAATCAATCTACTAACAAGAAGAAAATATCAACCAAGTGAAAAATAAATAAAGAAATATCACAAACAAATTTGATAAGAATTCATTACACTCAATCTTTGGATTAATCGAGTATCGATTTAATTAAAAAATCAAAATTATTTTTAATGGTAATTGGTGTTATTATAAATTTATATATATAATCGTTAGGAAAAGTAATTCAAACATAGAGGTTTGATACTTAAAAAAAAAACATAGAGGTTTGATAAAAAAACTACTTATCCCCGACGTTACTCGAAAAATACACTAATCCCCGAAGATTTATTTGTTCTCTGGATTCTAAATAAATATAAAGTTATCTATTATTAATCACTTACTATTCTATATATTTTGATTATAAAATTGAGTAAATTATTAAACTTCAAGGGTGAGTAAACCTCGCAAATTTGACTCGAGACTCTAATTGATTTATCTAATTCGAAATTTATAGATCTGAACATGATGGTCTAAACTTGACCCGAATCTGAACTAAAACAGACCCGAATTTAGTTAAACCGAGAATTAACCTTAAGAGAAAAATAACCGAAAATTGAAAGCAACCAGAACCGAAAATCAACCCGAAACGAAAGCAACATGAATTTAATTTGCTCAAATATGTATGCTTTATTCTCATTTTGTATAGGGATGGCAACGGGGCAGGGGGCGGGTTTTTGGCCTCCCCGAACCCGCCCCGATATATTAATCCCAAAACCCGACCCCGCCCCAGAAATAAAATAATAATTTATCCGCCCCGCCCCGATTTATAAACCCTAAACCTGACCCCGACCCAACCCAAAAATGTAAAAAATATATTAAATTTCGTCGACAATAAATGTTAGATTCGATCGAACGACCATTATATTTACAAAATATAAATTTCACAGACTTTAAAATATATATAAAAAATAAAATAAAACCAATTAAATTACTCATATGAAGAAAAAAATACATATTTAAAAAAATAAACTCGACCATTGACTTTTAGAATCAGATATATTAAAATTCGAACAATATCTAACAAAAATTTTCGATAAACACAAACTAAAAAAATAGATATACGTAAATAGATACATAATTTAAAAAAAAATTACATTTTCTGAACGGATCTTATACATATATGGTAGTATTGATGATGAATACTCGAACAGGGATAAAAATAATTAACAGTCAATTTAGTTAAATATCTATGACTGTCCTCTTCTATCCCTTTCAAAACATTATTAATTATCAACCCAAATTAGAAAAAGGTGGTTGGTTGTTTGGCTTATTATAGAGAAAATAGTTATTTTTTCTTATCATTTCAACCCAAAATCACTCCTAATTTTCCACTATAGGAGAAACTTACGGAATGAAGGACGATCTTTGATGTATTTTTTTTAATATTCTAGTGTAATTATAAGGTAATATCTGTTCAATTTTTTTAGCTCTTTAATAATGCACACACCGTACTCGAACCCGAATTACCTAGATAAAATATATCATCGTTTACTACTTGGATCACTCTACGGGTTAGAGATTATAAGGTTAACGATCTTTGATGTAGAAATGTTAGATGTGGAGTCTATTTTTCACCCTATTTTTTATTAAGATAATAAATAATCAAAATTTTAGAGATTATAATATTGAGAAGAACAATTCTGAATTTCAAATATAAAATGTAAAAACAATATTAAAGATGGTAACAATGATGTGTGATGTAAAAATCACCTCCTTAAGTTTTAGTTAATGTAAATTTTGACGGTTGAGTTTGACTTTGATCTATAAGTTTATAATATAAATTTATCTTTTATTAAATATTTGAATTTAAATTAAATTAAAATTTAAAACATAAATCTTGATATTTTAGATAAAATTTAATTATAAAAACTAAAGCGTTAAATTATAGATCATATTCAAAATCAAGGATTAAATTGTGCTGAAAAAGTTAGAGATAAATTTCAGTTTAAATTAAAGTTGAAAACAAATCACATAGCATTATCGTTACGATGCTACTGTTTCGTTGTGTTGTGATCTTAATTTAATACTACGGGTGAAGACAAAAAATAAAAATTTTATATTCTTTTTTATCTCTATTTATGTTTTTATACTAAATAATTAAGTTTAAAATTAATGCTTAAAGTTAAATTTAGGCTTTAGATGATTAGAGGTACGACATATTTTTTACGATTTATAATTTACGATTTATAATATAAAATTTAATTTTTTTTATATTCGACATAGAAGTGAACACAAAAAAAAAAGATGTAGGTGGTTTTTGTCCGGAGACAGAGGAAACCGCGTTGATAGTAATTGTATTTTCTTTTGTTTGAGGCTTTTCGCACCATGTGACTGACCTCATCTGCTTCCCACTTTTCAATTAACTCCTTTCATGTGTATAAACAGTGTGTTTTCTCTTTTATCTCTTCCTTGAGATCCAATCCAAGCCTTAAATCATTGGATCTTTCAAGGCTGAGAGTTTCGACCATGGCTCCACTTTTGTACTTGAGTTTCCGTAAGCTATTCTTTCTTTACCTTGCTTTCTTCTTCCTCATTCATCTGCTCTTTTCTGCCTCCGCCTCCATTGATAATAGCCACCAGCTTCAAACCACTCGGTTTGGTGGTGCTACAAGGAGATTGTTAGAGCTCGAAGAAGAAGACGAGCAGCTGTTGTTGATCAAGAAGAAAACCTCCGATTTGTCCACCAAGAAGAACCAAACTAAGCTCATCAAATCATCCAATATATCCACCAAAAACCAAACCAAACTTGTGAAGCCATCCAATTTGTCGCCCAAGAACCAAACTAAGCTTTCCAAACCTACCAATTCAACAAAAGCACCAAAAACAATTTCTATTTCCAAGTCTGAACTTACCGATAAGCACCTCAAGAAGCTCAATTCCACAACATCAAAACCGACCAAGACCACCAAAACCTCGGATCTACTCAAACTAAACACTCCCAAGAACAAAACTACCATAAAAACACTGGCACACAAGAAAGTGACCGACAGTACTAGTGCTCAATCTTCAAAAACTGAAAAGAACTCAATCCAAGGGGAAAAACCGACAACCCAGATTCAGAAACAACAGAAGAAGCAACCCAGTTGGATCGAGGAGGAAGATGATTCCGATTTAGTATCCGAGTTCCGATATCTCCCGACCAAGTTCCAGGAAAGCCTTATCCCGGACCTTGATAGAATCTCGAAAACCTCAAAAGGTTACATCACCAAATACAACAAAGAGTTCACGAAACAGTTCAAACCATATGTCGGCAACAAACACGCCCCCACCATTGCCACTGTAATATCTTGTGCTTTCCTTTTAATCCCGCTACTGTTAGTTTCCCTCATTTTTAACCGCATCAAAGCCTACTTTTCACTCCAAAAGGTGCTCATTTTTATCCAAATTTACCTCTCGATTTACTTCTCGATCCTCTGCCTCACTTCCCTCGTCACTGGGCTGGAGCCATTGAAGTTTTTCTACGCTACTTCGCCGTCCACCTACGTGTGTTTACAGGTTCTTCAAACACTCGGATACGTGCTTTACCTGCTGCTGCTTTTGATGTATCTGATCCTTGTTTTCTCAACTGAGTCCGGTCTCGGATCCAAGATGTTGGGTTTGGGTCAAACTTTCGTGGGGTTCGCAGTCGGGTTGCATTACTACGTGGCGGTGTTTCATAGGGTTGTTTTGCATCAACCACCCAAGACGAATTGGAAGGTCCATGGGATGTACGCCACGTGTTTCCTTGCCATTTGTCTGTTTGCCAGAGCCGATTGGAGAAAGAAGGCTTACTTGGAAGAAGGTGGGGAAGAGGGAAAGAAGAATTAATTAATTTTTTTTCTGAAGTACATTGTTATTATTATTATTTTAGTCAGTCCAAAAATATCATATTCTCAACCATTTACAATTTATATCAATAATAAATAAAATTGCTCTCAGAAAAAAAAAATTCTGAAAGATATTTATCTATCTTCTTTTTTTATTTTAAATCTACGACTCAAATCAGTCTATCGTAATGTATTGTTGATTAGTTTTAAATAGAGATGAGACTTTTGTTAGTTATTTTCTAATTCGAGTATTTATTTTTGAATAATCTAAATGTAATTATAATGTAGTATCTGTTCATACATATTCTTAACCTTTGACAATATACATATACCTTGTAGAAAAAGTAATTTAAATTCGTATTTTATAAAATAAACATCATCCGCTTTTCACTAAAATATTTAGTGGGTTTAATTTGAGTATTTATTAATCTTTTCATCTTCAGAAACAAGTATTTTAATAAATTAATTATTATATTTCTAACTTATTTATTGTGTTTCTTAATTCCATGTTAAATGAGAAATCTTGGTTTATAAGGTGTTGTTGAATGTACGGCACAAATCTCTAAATTTTGAGATTACGGTTCCTTAAATCATCTGCCACTAAAACTGAGGAACCTATTTTATTAGAATATACAGTATCGGATATCTCACGCGCCCAAGCAATGCTTTAGTTGTCTGTCTTATTTACGTCTTTTAAGATTTTTTTTAAGCGGTAGTCACCAAAATTTTGGAGTGCTTTCGATATGATCATCAAAATCAAAAGTTTTTTTTTTTATTGAAATTGTTGTTGTTAAGTAATTTTTTTATTTCGGTCATTAAAACTTTTGCACAATCAAAAGGCACCAAAGGTTTTACCCGTTTAACAAAGTGGCCACCAATATTCCGAATTTCACACGATAAAGCCATTGAATTCCGACCTTTATTGAATTTAATCCTCAACTCAATTAGGGTATTATGAATTATTTTTTTTTATTATTAGGGTTTAGGAACTGGGAATTTTATAAATTAGAGTTTTAAATTTTAGAATTTTTCGAATTGAGTAAAATTCAAGGTGTTACAAGTGGAATGCCGATCTATGCTTGGTCCATTGATTCGTTTAGAAATGTGGCGAAGCTTTGGGCTTCTTTTGTCCGTGTGGATGAAGCTACGAAGGAGTCGGCATCATTTGAAAAGGGGAGGGTGCTGTTGGAGATGGAGCACACCATGAAGATTGACGAGGTACTAGATTTTATTGTGGAAGGGAATGTCTTTCGAAGAATCATAGACAAATTTTATTCCGAATAGAAATTGTGTGCTCGTGGATGGGGATTCTAAGTGTGATATTATGGACTGACTATGGAGTCCGAAGGTTCATTCAGAGCGACCAAACGTGGGAAAGAGAAAATTCTGGTTAATTCGGCATCAATACAAAAGGTTACTGATGAGAAGGCATTATCCGTAGAATATGCTAGCGATGACAGGGAGGAAACATGGGTTCCATATATAATATCGACATGACATTCACCACATTGGTGGCACAATAACCCGCTGTGAGAGGAGTCTCGTTTTGTGGATTCTAGAGTTTGTGTACATGTGTGAGGTGTTGATGCTCATGTATCGGATGAAGGGGTTGGCATGGTTGAGTGAGTGGTGGATGATCGACAGGTTGGGGATGTGTTGCGTAATTGCGTTGAATTGGAGATGTCGGTTTTGGAGTTAGAGGCAAGAAATTCGCGCAGAGTTGTTTCAGATGGAACAGTTGTTCCGGGGATAGTATCGATGGACTTCGATTTAACTGATACCGTTAATGATGAGCTTTTAGAGGAGACTTAGAGAATTACAAAAGCTGAGATAGTTTATCTTAACGAACTCCTAGAAAGGTTCAGGTTATGCCGGATCTTGCTTTGCGTTTCTTAAACCCTAAAGAGTAAAGGGTTGCCGCATAACGTATGAAGAAGAGAGGTCGTGGTCGACTGAGGTCACAAAAGAGTAAGGTGTTTGCCGCCCTAAATCCTAATTATAAATCCTAAAACTAATTTTTTTAGTGTTGTAGCATACAACATCAAAAAAGGACATATAATTTTTGTTCAAGTTAAGTTAGGAGGATGACTTCTATAATTGACCTCTACAATATTCTAAATAATACTATATATGTTACACAATTGGTAAATGGTGTTAGAGCATTGATATACATGGAAACTCTTGTAGAGACCAAGTCTAACATCATATTAACCATCAATCTCTTGCTTTATAACACAGATCCTATATGTTTTCTGAATCATTTTTAGTTTGAGCGATGCAAGCTTTAAATTTTGTTTATCTAAACACTACAAACAAATTATGATATAACAACAGTTAAAAATTCATCTCTAAATCAAGACTATACCGATTATTCATCCGTCCTTATATGTCGACCTTTTGCAGTTATTTTTTTGGGAAAAATAGCTTGCATATGATATGTAGTAATTGCTACTGACTATAGTTTACACACATAGAACATTTTTTAAAACGTGGAATCTGTTTGCACGTGACACTCGTTTAGCATTTAGGGGTGACGAGATATTGGTCATTTTGATATTTGTGTTAGGAACCGACGGGATTTTATTGATGTGTGTCGGTGACTGCAAGACTTTTGTACTACCGACAGTAAGGTGTTTAGCTTATGTGTCTTGCTTAACCCTAATGGTGTTATGTTACGATGCGTTAGATATAAGTAGTTTTCCAGTGAAGCTGGTTAGAAAGTGAGCTAAAACCATGGATCCCACATGATTTAAATTTCACGATAGAACAGACAATTTAATGATGTGATCTTAACCTCTCATTACATCAGATGACAAGTTTTCTTAATGAACAGGCCCCACGAAGTAAAAAAGGAGATTTTTTCTTTGGGCATATGTTTAGTCCTCTTTTCTTAGGCCTATGTGCCATGGTTATGTTTGTTTCCCTTTTCTTAAGCTTTCAAGTCTAATTTGGTGTTATTTGTTTAAAAAATGGCAATTACATGAGCAGCATGACAATGCTTGATATTTCTCATGTAAACCTGTGCAGCTTGTTAATACCACAAGCTTTGAATATATTTAAGGGTTCTATAACATCTTAATTTATACTAGTAATGAGGTCACAGGCCTATCCCGAGAAAAAAAAATAGTGTTTTTGTAACGCGGGCCATTTACTGTGGGCCGTGGCTGTATTCATTGAATTATATTCATCAATGGCTTCTGCAATTAACCAGCAAACTCCCGTCTTGGTTTTCGCTGGAGTAATGTATATAGTATTTGCATATATTTTGATTAAATATCGCCTGCTTCTAGAGATGTAAAAACAGATAATCGGATGGGTTTCAGGTCGGGTCAAATCGGATACATGTTATTTTAGGTCGATTTGATGTTTCGACTCGATTCGGGTTGGGTGCAGGTCAGTTTCAGGTCGGGTCAAAACAGTTCGAGTCCGAATCAGTTAATTGACGGGTTAATTCGGGCTCAGTTAGATTTCAGGTCGGGTAATTTCAAGTCGGTTTCATTTCAGGTCGGGTTAATTCGAGTTTTGAATTCGTATTAAGTTTGAGTTGGTACAAATAGTCGATAGACTTTGGGTCGGGTCATTTCGAGTGAATTATTTAACGCCTTTCACGAATACGAATCACATTAAAAATAAATATTAGGCACTAGAATGAACAAAAATATCATCAAATGATTCATATCTAAAATATTGGAGTAAATTACAAAAATTAGAAATTAATAAGGGTTAATTTTGGTGAAAATAAAATTTTAGGGACTAACATGAATAAAAATATCATCATATTAAAAACACTGGACAAAATTACAAAAAAATGAATACGGGTCAATTTGGAATAAAAATAAAGTTTTAGGGACTATAATGAACAAAAATATTAAATTAAAATTAAAAACATTGGATTAAATTACAAAAAATGAATAGGGGTCAATTTGGACTAAAAATAAAGTTTTATGGACTATAATGAACAAAAATATCATCATATTAAAAATATTGGACTAGATTATAAACTTTTAAAATAAATAGTGGTGAATTTGAATCCATAAACCCTAAATCTTACAATCATTAATAATTAAAGTGCAAACCGAATCCCTAAACTAATCTCATAACCATTAATAATTAAAGTGCAAACCGAATCTCTAAACTAATCTCATAACCCTAACCAACCATTCAACTTGAAACATTTACCCATAAACCCCAAACTTCAACCCCTAAATCTTACATTCACTAATAATTAAAGTGCAAGCCTAATCCTCGAATGCCCTAATCCCTAAACAAATCCTATAACCCCAAACACTCTACTTGAAAACATATATTATACCCATAAACCTCAAACCTCAACCCCTAATTCTTACAATCACTAATAATTAGACTACAAGCTTAATCCCGTAATCCCTAAACTAATCCAATAACCCCAAACACTCAACCTGACACATTTACCATTAAACCCCGAACCTCAACACCTAAATCTTGCAATCACAAATAATTAAAGTGCAAGCATAATCCCCTAATCCCTTAACTAATCCCATAACCTTGAACACTCAACTTGACACATTTGCCCTTAAACCCCAAACCTGAACACCTAAATCTTACAATTGCTAATAATTAAAGTGCAAGCATAATCTCATAATCCCTAAACTAACCTCATAACCCAAACACTCAACTTGACACAATTACCCCTAAACCTCAATCCCTAAATCTTTTTTCGGGCCGAAATAAATTAGGCCTTCAAAAGCCCGTCAAACTTTTAGAATCGCCATCCGTCGTTTTGGGTTGGGTATAATCGAAATAAGTTGGGCTTTTAAAATGTTTAATTATTAAATATTTTTATAAAAGAGGATCTAATTAAAAAGGAACCTAAATGTAAAGGTCTAGGGAAATTAAACTAAAACTGGGACTAAAATGAATCAAACTAAAACTAAAGAATAAAAAAATACCTAAGTATAAAGCTCCTAAACTAATAATGACTTATATTACAAATAACCCCTAAAAATGGGGGAATTTTTCCCTCCATTTGTTAACTTAATTGTTGTTTCAATTTCTTTTTGAAATTGAAATATGCGTTTGGTTCCATGAGATTTGGGCAGGCCGAATCCAAAAAAAATGGGTGTTTTTTTTGGATTAAATTACAAAAAAATAATATGAATTAATTTGGATTAAAAATTAAATTTTAAGGACTATAATAAATTGATTAAATTACAAAAAATCTAAATAAATATAGGACAATTTGGACTAAAAATTAAAATTTTAGGGACTAGAATAAACAAAAATATTAACTCTACATTGTGTTAAACTTCTTACATATGAATATTTTTAAGTTGTAATAAACTTGTGTTTTATTCGTTTTTAAGTTTACATCATTTTCACCAAAATTATTTATTAGCAGCTTTAATTTGTGTACGATAATTAAAATTAACAATATTTTAATTACAGCTATGAATTTAAAATATTAGAATAGAAACAGTTAACCTTCTAATATTTTGTTTTTATCAAATCAACAAAAAAATTTCAATATTCCCCAATAAAATTTGGTCAAGTTAATCAATAAAATTTGGTTAAGTTAATAATAAAAAAGACAAATGAATATCTATACTTACTTAGTAGTGACTGTAGTGTCAACTAAAAGGCATATTGAATTATTACTAAGCATTGAATTATTTAACAAAATTTTAAACTTAGTAGTGTCAAATGAATATTTAAATCTAATCTTTCCTTTTTTGAAAATTTCAATTGATTATATATGTATATATAACAAAAAGATTATTTAACACTTTAAATTAATTTTAAAAATAATAATTTACATTTATCAACACTTTAAACTGATTATATAAGTATATATATATATATTTATTCTTTTATATAATTTAATAAATTAATAGTTAATAATTGAATTATTTAACAAAATGATTTTAAATACAAAAATTAATAATTCAAATGGTGAAAATGAATTCATCATATTATAAGATAATAAATTCATCAAATGATAGACTTCCTCAATTGCATGCTAGGTAAATATCAAGCCAGGTCAAAATCAGTTCAGGTCAACAACAGATCGGGTTCAAAACAAGTTTGGTCAATTAACAAGTCAGGTTCAAAACAGGTTAGGTTCAAAACAGGTCGGGTAGAATCAAATCTCAGGTCAATTCAGTCGGGTAATATCAGTTATCTGCCAGGTTAGTCTCGGGTTCGGGTTCGTTTCAGTCGAATGCAAGTCGGGTTCCGAGTCCACAGTAACAATTTCAATTCGGGTTCAAGTCGTTCTCGGTCGAATTCAGGTCGGGTTCGGTTACTACAGTAACAAGTCCAACTCAAGTTCGGGTCAACAAAAGTCGGTTACATATCGGTTTTGGATCATCGCTTCCTCGAATCAAATCAAGTTCTGACTCGAGCAGGTTTTAGTCGGATTTTCAAGTCGAGTCAGCTTTTTACATCTCTACTTTCTTCCTACACAATATGTGCCTTTTTGGACTTAATATGCTGCGTCGTCTTCTGAGGTTTTAATTTGTGTGAAATTCGCTGAAACCTTAGCTTCTCTGAGAAATGGATGCCATAAGATAGTACAATTTCAATTGAGCTGTCTATTCCGTCTTTATATAAGAATTTATATTTCTTGGTACCTTAACAACCGGATGCTCATACCTTCCCAGGACGTTACCATCTACCGGAGAAAACATGTCAACCGTTCAGATTATGACACTCCAAACAGCGAAGGCCAATTGTTCCACACGTTGGGTAGTCCCTGCTAGTGGCTTCTTAACACATACAGTGCCATTATATGCAACTGGTAACTTTCATGGTTGGCATTGCATATCCTCACTTAATAGTTATAACAAGCTATATCCGCATTCATTTCCCTTGTCGTTTTTGGGTTCAAGGTCTACTATATGCTTTGACAGCTTATGATCATATGAACCCATGTGATGAGGTATCACCACTGTCCTTTAACTCCGGAGAAAACCTAAGAGTCCTTCTGCCGTGCAGTGTGAGATAGAATTTTAGTTAGACTTTGTATTTATCCTCGTGATTGGATGGAAAATGCATGCAAATGTAAGGATCAAAGAATTTTGCAATTATATTTTACGCGTGTGGTTGTTATGCTGTTGTACTATCGAATCATATCGAATTGTATGAGTACCTGCATTTATGCTGGCTGCTTGTATGATGAGTTACTTCCTGATTTCGGGCACTGCATTTTGCACCCAAACTGAATACAAATGGCAAATAATAAGCTGCAGGCTTTTGCGACGATGCCAACTTTGAAAGATGAAACATGTGAATGAAAGAAGCAACTACGATTGAATTCACAAACTAAATTGTTGAAGAAACTATCAGAACCTATCAAGCCTTTGGATGTTCTGCATTAAACAGGGCTTGTTTATATCTCAAATAAAGTACAACTACTTGCAGGTATAAGTCAAAAACAAGTAGAAGAAAAAGTTATAACTAGATAGGTTACTTGTATCTTCTCTAATAAATTACCATCTTATAAATTACTCAATTCAGATGCTACTAAATTCTTTTTCATTTAAAAACTAAAACAGAATGTTGCCATAAATGATACCTCAAGTTCTATTTTGATCACCAATAATCTCCACAAGAACATATCCCTTCATTGAAATGATGGAACCTCTTAGCATCTCGCATTACGATCATTCTGCCAACAATCTTTGACATGATCTTAAATGCAGCATGGCAATCGCCACAAACACGGAGATTCTTGATTATACGAATCTGTCCACGAGCAGGACTAGTTAGGAGACCATTAGCAAGAGCAAGTCTCTCACTATGAGCGAGAAGAGCTTCTTCCTTACTTTCCTGATCTATATCGTGCAAAACATATCTCGTTTCTGGAACATAGCCAACTTCTTTCATGTGTTCTTTCAAACTTCTTAGCAGTGCATAGATTCTATCATTCTCAGGATGTGATGTATCTCCTGCACGATACTCATTGACCCTGCTTCTGACTTCAAGAGGACTTTGACTTGCCAATTTCTTCTTCTCATTCTGTTTAAGGTCCGAATCTTTAAAAGGTATGAGGCCTGCCTTTGATTGTTCATTCAAGCGAGAGGGATCTAGCTGCTTCACAAGTTCAGCACAACGATCCCCAAGTTCCAAGTGCCCATGAACTCTGCAGAGATTCATTAAAGTTTCCCAAACATCAACACTGGGCACAAATGGGATCTTCTCAATGAATTCCAATGCTTCATCCAGATGCCCTGCAGTCCCCAGCATGTCAACAACACTTACATAATGCTCCATGGATGGGACAATGCCATAGTCACCGCTCATTGATGAAAAGTGGAGCATTCCCT
The DNA here is from genome assembly GCA_019671005.1 of Hibiscus mutabilis. NCBI lineage: Eukaryota > Viridiplantae > Streptophyta > Magnoliopsida > Malvales > Malvaceae > Hibiscus > Hibiscus mutabilis. The sequence goes on from CM033722.1 coordinate 8,229,155, forward strand.
CATTGGTATCACCCACGACACCACAAGCGTACAACACTCCGATGAACATTTTACCGTCCGGTTTCAAGCCTGCCTGCTTAAACTGAGAAAACAGGTCAAGGGCATCCTCCCCTAGACCATTCTTAGCAAGCCATGTTATCATAATATCCCAAGACGTCAGATTGCGCCTCGGCATCTTGTCAAACACATCGAATGCGTCAACCGTTGAACCACATTCCATGTACATCTCTAAAATCTTATTATAGATGCTTATTTTGATAGGTGAAAATGATCCTAAGAGGTGTTCATGAACCATTTTCGCTTCTTGTAAAGCCTTCACTTCTCCACATGCCTTCATTAAGCGTAAAATTTGGGCCAAATCCACATGAACACCTTGCTGTTTGATCAACCCCAAAACTTCTAATGCTTCTTTAACATTCCTTTTATTGCAAAATTCTTCCAGCATCTCAATCGTAGCATTATTTGAGCTAGTATCAGAAACCTCGGTTAACACTTCCTTACAATCAGAAATAGCAGATGCTTGACCATAAAAATCAACGTTACTTGTTACTTGACCATAAGAAGTAAAATTATAAACATCTTGCGGATTATGCCGGTACTGACTCCCCGCATAATCACCCATAGGACCATGGTTTGGGTTTAAGGCGTGTCCATTTTGTTTCTGCTCATAAACTAGTGAATTCAGGGTATAATGCGGATGATTCTCAAACTGAGAGGTGCTACCAGGGCTAACACAATCCCACCTTTCAGCCGCAGTGCTGAGGAGCATATTGAAATGTGGGACTGAACGAGGGGAACGTCGTGAAGAACATACCTTGGATAAAGCGGTGAGATAGTTTAAGGTCAGAACCGAAACCCGCTTGCTGGACATTGATGCTTGCTTCTTCCAAGTTGCGCGGCTGAGTGAACTGTGAGGGCCGGGTTGTAGCGGCTTCCGGCTGAGAAGCAAGTAGAGAGGGTGGGTTTTGCTTGAACGGCGCCGGCTGAGATGAATCCAAGGTGACTTGGGGAGGAGGAAGAGTCGACTGTCGTCTGTTGAGAGGGAGAGGGTTAGGCACTTAGGGGTTTTGTATTAGGAAATTAGGAATTTGGTTAATTTAGGTTAAAAAAACCATTTTTTTCTAAATTACTGAATTGATGTAATTTGAACTTTATTTAAATAAATGATTTAAAATCTACACGGAGTCGGCAATTTCATTTTTTTTTATTTTGTGGCTAAATTGCAAAAAAAAAAAACATTACAGAAATTAAAACAAGAATTGTCAAGTGAAATGGTGAGATTTTATGTTAATAAATGAGTTTAAGACTTTAATTATATTATTTTTTGAATTATAATTATATCATAAAAATTTAAAAAGTCATGATTTTGTGTTCAAAATATTTAATTGTTGTAATTTTTAAAATTTATATAATTTTTGAGATCTACGCATCTATGTTTAATGCCATATTCTATTTTTATCTCGAAAAATTTTAATTTAACCTTTAATTTTAAATTTGTAATATTTTTTGATAATTAAAATCTTTAAGTTTGATTTTTTAACCCGTTGAACTTTAAATTTGATTTTTCCTTCCAATATATATATATATATATCATTATTTATAAGGATTTTATACGTGTAGTTTTATGATTTTCTGAAATTTTTATTTTGGTCTCAGAAATTACAATTCCATTTCAAATTGGTCCTTGTGTGCAAAAAATTATAATGTCTTTGTAATCACTCATTTTTATCTGGTCTGTAAATACATATTAGTATAATTATTAGTATATTAGCGTTGCATGTATACATTGTATTATATTATGCTATATGTTCATTATGTGCATGAGTGTTATTAATATATGTCAAGTGTGTAGTGTGTGCATGTATATTATAAACTATGTATGTATACGTATTAATAAGTAATACGGTGTATGTGTGTCACGCATGTATCTATATTTAGTACGAGCGTATTTGTTTTTACGGATAATGTGTGTAGATGTTATGTTAATTATATGTATGATTATATATGTATGTATGCTAGTATGTTATATTAATTAATGTTTGCATAGGTACATATGTATGTATTATCGTATGTATATTATTATTACTAATTGTTGTTATAACTAATATTAATATTATTGGGCTAATATAAAATGAAATCCAAAAACATGTTAAACCCAAATGAATAAATTGCCAGTCAAGTCCATTACAAGTCTGAAGTTATTAATATTATTACAAGGCCCGGTTGGCCCAAACCCAAAATCCTATTTAATTCTAATTATTTTTGTGCAGATAGCTATGGGCCGTTGGATCAAGATATGATCCAACGGTCACGATCAAAGGAGGATAAAATATCTAGCCAGCCGCGTGCACTACACGTCTGGACGGTTCGAGTGCCACGCACGGACTCTTCAATATCCCACGCGTGCGTGAGTCCCACGCGCTATAACCCCTCGACTGCTGAGCCCTACGTGTCACGATCTGGAGCCGTTTAACGATCGAGGTTTCATCGGGCCGTTCATCCTTCAAGCCAGCTTGACCGTTAGATCAGATCTGATCCAACGGCCGAGAACGCCTCTGACCGAAGACAGAACCCCCCACACCGCCACCATGCTTCCACCATGCCGGTCTCCAATCAGAACACAAAAAAGAAAGATTATGTCAGTATCAGTCCAGATCTGAAAATAGATATTATATTACTTGTTACCAAACCAAAGAGACAGGCATATATGTATGAAACAAACAATTGTAAGGCAGCCAAGTTGTAATTGAAAAGAAAAAATACAAAAAAAAAGTCTTCAGTGGTAATACTCTTTTTTTTCTTACTTTGTTGCATGCATAAAAAAAATATACGTAGTAATAAAAAAAGGGGGTTTAGAGTTATTACCTTCGTTCGTCTGTGGATCTCCCCTCACCAGTGACAAGCCTCTTCGGCTTTCCCAAGCCGAATATGGTAAACTGAAGGGAGTGGGAGACCCCATTTGGTTTCGTTTTGGGTCGAATACAAGCAAAATAGGGTTTTTTTTGTTTCGTGTTTCTTAGATCTAGGACGAATAAGGGCTTTTTCTCCAAATCCAAGTTCGGATTTGAGTTGAGGGTAAGGCAAGGTTCATTTTGGTGTTTTTTTTGGCTCGCTGGCGCCGACTAGCGGCGGCCGGCGGCGGAGAAGAAGGCGATCGGCTGCCGGTTTCTGGGTTCATCAGGGGTGAGTTGAGAGAAAACGAGAGAGAAAGGTTATTATAAAATTGGTTTCGAAACGAAATGAGGAAATTTTGATTCTGGCCAAAAAAGGGGGTTTTATAGGTGTTATTATTTTGTGAAATGGGTAAATTTGGAAATAAATCCTCCCGCGTTTTTGATATTTTTATTTCTGTCTCGCCGCATGGTATATTTACAATTCCAGTCCCCCTTATATTTCAAAATCTTGCAATCCAGTCCCTAAATTACATCGAATCAGTTTTTAAATGGTAAAATTTCACCTTTAACCATCCCGCATTTTTGGATTTTTCACTTCGAGTCTCCCCCTTGGTCCAATTACAGTTTCAGTCCTTTCAAGTTCGGTCCTGCTTGCATTTTAATTTCTGCTACTGATGTTTATTTCTTTTCATTTCAGTCCTGTTTCCATGTAAATATTCATGTTCGTATTATAATTGTGCATGTTGATGTAACCTTTTGTCTTATTATATATCCCTCGTATATGCCTTGTATTTTTATGTTTATATGTATACGTGTGTTAAGTTTATGACGATTGTGTATCTTCATGTATTTGTTCTGTTATTCGTATCATGCATATTATACTGATATTTGAATTGACTCGAACACGATCTGTTTTATATTTCGGTATGTATTGCATGTTTTTCTTGGCTCTTTGGCTATGTGTCGGTATAGTTTCTTGGTCATGTATAATTCTATATTTTACGTATGTTATAATATGTCTTATTGTAATATGTACATCTTTGTAATATGTGTTTGTGCTCCATGCCTTGTAATTATGACATGTTAGGTTCATTTTTAGTCATGATGAGGGATAATTTGTATGTATGTATGTTTTGGATTAGTATTTTATTTAAGTTCTGTTAATAGTTCATTATGTGAATATTTACTGTCTTTAAATTATTTGCCATGTTTGATATTTTGCCTACTAAGATTGCATATCGAGATATAAATTGTCAATGCGGTGCCCTTTTATCCGAGCGTAAACGGGGCCAGTATCAGACGTAGTGATAGTGGTTGGGCGTTTACTCTCGGATAACGGGGCCCTTAAAATTTATTCGCAATTATAACCAAATTTTAAACTAATTGTCACTTTAATCCGGAAAATCTAATATTAATAAAGCAGTAATTATTAAAGTGCCAATTTTGGGCGGTGTGGTGGTGCTAATCCTTCCCCATCCGTAACCGACTCCCGAACCCAATAGTTTTTGAATCTCTGGTTTTATGGTGTCCGGCCTACCTAAGTGGCCGATGGCGACTCCAATTTTTAGTAAAATACGCTTTTTAAAACCCCCACGGAATAAATATTTTATATCCGAAAAATCACAAACACTTCGAAACACGTTTTTAGCGAAAAAAAGACATCGCTACAGATGGCGACTCCGCTGGGGATCATTTTTTTGTTTTTCGAAAACAAGAAGAGAGTCAAGCTTTTTAAAATAATTACCGCTTTATTAATATTAGAAATTTCAGGTTAAAGTGACTATTAAATTAATATTCGGTTGTAATTGCGCGTTTATTTTAACGCATTTAAAATATGTCATATAAACTCGTTTTTTTAAGTAGGGGAAAACGCTAATGCTTTCGTGGAGATATCGTTCTCCCGTATAGGCCTAGCAAGTACCTTCAGGGCTCGAGTACCTTATGCTTTCGTAAGGATATCATTCCTTCGTACGGGCATAAGCGAATGGGTCCCCCTGAATTGAACCCGGTTGAAATGAGTCTATAATGGGTGATGATCGGGGGCCTTGCTACTCTTAGTAGAGGACATCAAGGACAATTCGGGTACCTCCTAGAACCAAGACTGCATGTAGAGAATACATAGAAACCTACCCATTTAGAGCCATGCGGATAATCTTAGGTTTTATACGGGATAAATAGGGTTGTTTTGTGTGTTTATTCTGTTTAATTTTGTCCTTTTATTTATATATTTATTAATTTTATCTGGTACTGACTTGTTTTCTTTTCGCTTTTGTTTTTTTCATGCATCATACATTTGCATCACATAAAGGTACTAGATCAAGTGGTTTGCTCGATCAGAAAGTCTTTCACCATGGAAAAAAGGTGTCTTAGGAAAGAAGAGCTTAATTTGTCAGTCAGACATTGGTCAGAGGTCAACCAGAAGACCCAAGGGGACAGGTCGCCGAACGAACGCGTAATAGCATGGTACACCTATGTGAGTCTCCAACAGAACAACTTATGGGATCTTCAAAGCATTTGGGAAAGGTGGGACCGAAGACTACAAGACTTGTTCTGCGATAGTTATGGCGACATTGCACAGCTGTTATATGTTCGGGTTAACCAGCCCCTGCTCCGAGCTATAGTCCAGTTCTGGAATCCGACTTTTTGCTGCTTCACCTTCAATGGGTAGGACATGATGCCTACAGTAGAAGAATACACTGCTTTACTTAACCAGAAGAACATTCAGGAAGATTGGATCTACGCGAAGCCTCCGAGGAATCAGAATTACATTGCAAAGCTCAAAACCTTTGCGGGAATGAGTGACGATTGGGTTAATGGCCTGCTTCAAATTCGAGGAGACAATACAATTTTTGTATGGGAAAGTATTCGGGACATCATACCGACACATCCAGACGAGGCAAAGAAAATGGACCTATTCACCTTAGGAATATATGGCTTGGTGATATTTCCAAGAGTACTCGGGAACATTGACATAGCCATTCTGGACTTGTTTAAGCGGGTAAAACGAAAAGCAAACCCAGTACCAACAATCTTGGCTGAGACTTTCATTTCCTTAAATGCTAGCCGGAAACATGAAGAATGACGTTTTCGAGGATGCGCACAGCTGTTACAGGTATGGATTCAGAGTCACATGTGGAAGACACCGACGAGGGTCCCGCCGGGGATATCCTTCCAAGGTTTTTCGCCTTTACTGGAGTACTTAGCAAAGGAATGGCGAGAGGATTTGAAAACAAAAATGTGGACTAGTTTCTTCAGGAACATTCAAGACGAAGACATAGCATGGAGGGTCCCATGGCTCGGTAAAGTTAATTATTTTCTATACAGTTGTGGTGATTTCAACTGGCTGATGATGTTGGGATTGCACGGAGGGATCGCCTGTGCTCCGCTTTTAGTGTCTCAACAGTTCGGATCATGACAGTTCATTCCCAATACCGCCGAGTTAAGCCAAACTGAATTTCTTTTCAAATGGGAGTTCAAAGGAAAAATTCAGACCATCATGAGGGCCTGGGACCATTGTTACCGGATCAGGGTGGAAGGAGATACCAAGCACATGACTACCCCCGACTACGATCTTTGGAGACGTTTGAGGGTTAATAATGTGATTCCTGAATCTGATCAAGGACCAGCAGTGTCACTCGAGGAGCTTACAAGGGCGGTACCATCTGAAACTGACATCTTACGGAATGAACTCGAAGAAATTAAAAGGAAAATGGACATCCAACAGACCCAACATGCGAGCGAGCTCTATAAGGCAAGCTTAGAGGTTGATGAATGGGACGGGATCATTAGGCAGTTGAAGAAATTAAATGCAGATTTGAGCGACAAGAATGCTCTTTATCAAAAAGATGCCATTCTACTACAAGCAAAAATACAGAAGGCCGGCTGGAGTCAATTTATAGCCGTGGAAAGAGAATGAATGAATGGTATCCGTTTGATGGAAGAAGAACGAGAAATCAGCAAGAGAGCGATCGAGAAAGAGATAGAAAGCTGTCTGTTGGCTATGGAGGAAGAAAAACGGTCTTCCAAGAAGGTCATTGACCAAGAAAATGAAAGATTCAGGCAAGAAATCAGCAAGGGAAAACAAGCTGTCCATCATGAGAGAGAAAGCGTCACCGTATGGAAAAGAAAGTCCATGAGTAGCCGGAATAGACTGTTAGAGATGCAAAAATTGTACGATGAAACTATTCAAAGTCTGAAGCAAAGCCAAAGTCAGAATGGCGAATTAAAAGGAAAGGTGGCGGAAGTTGAACACTTCCTTCGAATATACTGCCAAAGAAATGGTTTCACTGAGCTACAAGAAAGAGAGCGCGAAGTAAGCGTGTTACGAGCACAAATTAAGTCCCTCGAAGCAACTGTTGAGGATTACAAGGAACGAATTAGTGTGTTCGAGGAGGCTGCAGCCGGAGGGGACACCTATTGGCAAAAGAGATTGCGTGACGCTGCCCGGATGGTATATGATAGGGACCAATATTACACAAACCTGATGGTGGACATACAGCGAGTCGCCAGGCATGTGAATGATTTGGTCATCGAGGCTAAAACACCCCGACCTTTCATAGTCCCGGAAATGGAAGAAGCTCACAGGTTCCTCAAGTTGCTCAGGGCAATTGGAAAATTAGGAGATAGAGCTAGGGCTTTTGTATTAGGAATCTTCATTTTGTAATACGAACTCTGTTGTAATTTAGACCCTTTAATTCCCGTGGAAGTAGTTCAAAAGGGTGATTACCAGCGGAATCAGTACCTTATCTGCATACATTCTCGCATTTGCATCATGACATTCGCATCATTATACATGCATTTATCTTTCTTGCAACCATATTAATGTTGTGAATATTGTTTCAGAGTGTGTGTGTGAAAATAGAAGCTAACCCGCAATCATTTATCACCCATACCTTACCCGGTTACAAAGCAAGCTCATAGAAGATAGGATAATCAGTTTAGAAAAAGTACAAAAAGAGCTCGAGGCGAGGCTTGAAGAGACTCAAAGAAGCCTCAATGACCAGATTGCGCAGTCGCAAGCATCTATAGTATCCGACATAACCGTATTGTTGGCTAAGAGTCTTGGAAAAAGAGTGGAAGGAGAAAACGTTCAAGAGCCAGAGGGTACCCCAGCTTACTACAAGGTTCAACCAGCTGCACCGAATCCTGCTAGAAAGATGCATATCGACCTTTAAGAATGTCATCTAGTTTTCAAATAGGGGTACCTGAAACTCAACCCCTCGACGCTGAAGCACTCTATGAAGAGGAGGTACCAGACCTGAACATGGTTGAAAGGATCAGGACCGAGGTAGAGAAAAAGTGGGATGAGAGGTTTCGCCTCATGGAGGAAAAATTTTAAACGTTACAATCTATGGAAGAATCAGGAAATGACGCTAGCGACTTAAGTCTGGTGTCCGATCTTGTCCTACCGCCAAAATTTAAAACTCCAAAGTTCGACAAATACGATGGAACCACGTGTCCTTCCGCACACATAACAATGTACTGTCGAAAGATGGCGGCCTACCTTAAGGACGAAAAGCTACTGATCCATTGTTTCTAGGACAGCCTAACTGGAGCGGCGTTACGGTGGTACACCTAGTTGAGCAAGGCAAATGTGAAGACATTGAAAGATCTGTCAAGAGCATTTACTGAGCAATATAAGCATGTAACAGATATGACCCCCAGTAGAATTATGTTGGAAAATATGGGGCAGAAGTCCAACGAAAGCCTGCGGCAATACGCCCAAAGGTGGCGGGAAGTGGCCGCCCAAATTCAGCCACCCCTCCCGGAACATGAAATTACGCCGTTATTTGTTAATACTATGAAAGGGGCACTCTTTGATCGCCTCATTAATAATACAACACAGTGCTTTGCTGACTTAATCAGGACTGGGGAGTCCCTTGAATTGGCAATTAAGAGTGGTAGAATTGATGGCGGGGAAGGGTCTCGGAAATATAGCAAAAGGAATGAAGTAAACGCCACCAGCACTTATACCACCCCGAAGAACTTCACAGTCTCACGGCTACAAGCATCTGTGGAAAAAACACAACACTCGAATCAAAGAGAGGAGAGAATCTCCAGAAAAGAGAAAGAGAGAAGAACTTTCACTCCCCTACCTGTTTCGTACTCAGAACTTTATTCCCAGTTGTATGAAGTAGACCTGGTCCGTCCATACATCGTTACTCCTGTCAATCCGCCCTTCCCTTCTTGGTATAATCCGAACGCACATTGCGACTATCACGACGGTACCCCTGGACATCCCACTGAGAACTTCCTTGCCTTCAAAAAACTTGTGCAGAATTTAATCGATTATGGGATATTGAAGTTTGAAGAACCAAGTGTAGCTACTAACCCGCTACCTAATCATGGGAACAAAGGAGTAAATGTTATTGAAGAATACTTTACCAGGAGGATTAAGGATGATGTGTCAGAAATCAAATCTCCTTTACGGTGGGTATTTCAACAGTTATGCATGGCCCGTGTGATCGACAAAGGCATGATAACAAGGCAGAAGGGATGTGGAGTGTATTGCGAATTCCACCAGACTGAAGGACATGATATCCAAGAGTGCGATGAGTTCAAAAGATTGGTACAACAATTAATGAATGAAAAACAAATAGAATTCTTCGAGGAGCCCATGGGGAAGAAGGGGTCGGACATACACATGGCGGATAGCCCCAAATCTAAATACGGAAAGGATGAACCTTTTATCATCTCTCACAGGCCAGGGAATGCAGGTGCCTCCCAAGGAGAAACGAGCAAGATAAGTCTCAGGATCATCATTTCAGCACCATCCCCATTCCCATTCAAAGATATGCGGCAAACCCCCTGGAATTATGCTGTAAATGTGACCACGCCATAAAAACTAGAACATGGTCAGGTAAAAGAGCCTACGCTAAATGACCAACAAAGCCAGAGCGATGTAAACGTTGGTGAGGCAGGCCATTTCACAAGGAGCGGCATATGTTATTCCTCTGAGGCTTTGAAAGCAGTTGGAACAGATAAGGGGAAGAATACAGCAGTTAACCCCACACAGATATTTGGAGAAGAACCTCCCCCAAAGATGAATGAGCCGGTAACTGAGGCCCAAGCCAAAGAATTTCTGAAGTTCTTGAGACATAGCAAGTACAACGTAGTGGAACAACTACGAAAACAACCGGCCAGGATCACAGTGCTGAAATTACTCTTGAGTTTAGAAAAGCACCGGGAGACGCTATTAAAAGTACTAAATCAAACTTTTGTGCCCCAGGATATTTCTGTGACAAATCTGGACATGATAGTGGGGCATATCACTGCCTATAATCATATAACGTTCAGTGATGATGAGATCCCTGAGGGAGGAATGGGGTCCACCAAAGCCCTTAACATCACAACCCATTGCAAAGGGTATGTAGTACCTGGCGTACTGATTGACAACGAGTCAGCATTGAACGTCTTGCCTATGGTGACCCTGCAAAAACTACCAATAGATGGTTCTCACCTAAAGCCCTGCCACAATTCGGTAAGAGCCTTTGATGGTACGTAAAGAGGAACAATGGGGAAAATTGAGGTGCCCCTATTGATCGGACCGACTGAATATGTGATCGATTTTGTGGTGATGGACATAAAACCATCTTACAGCTGCTTGTTGGGAAGACCATGGATCCACTCCGCAGGAGTTGTCCCCTCATCATTGCATCAAAAATTAAAATTTGTAGTCGAAGGTAAATTGGTCACAGTAGAGGCAGAGCAGGAAATTGTTGCTTCTGTGACATCAGACGCCCCCTATATTCAAAATGATGAAGATGCTGCAGAATGCTCGTTTCGAGCATTAGAACTAGTGAATGCCACGTTCGTTTCGGAGGGAAGTCGGATCCCCTACCCCAGGTTATCTAATTGTACCAAGATGACCGTCGCAAAAACTTTGGGCCGAGGAGCCAAAGTAGGAAAAGGGCTGGGGAAGAAATTACAAGGAAACCTAAGAGCCAAGAATATGATAACCAAGAAGGATCGTTTTGGGCTGGGTTACCAACCACGTGACCAACAGAGAAAAGAGGAATACAAGAGAAAGAAAGAACAAAGAAAAGCCAGATTTAAAGGAGAAGACATTCCGTGGAGACCAATGTCCTTTCCTAGTTTAAAAACCACTTTTGTCTCCGGAGGATTCTACCAGCCAGGTCAAGAGGTTGAAGAGGCAATGAAGGAAAATGACGTACTCAACCAGGAGGAGATACTCAATGAATCATTTGAAGGGATGTACATCAACATGATAGCTGGAAAAGACCGAGGCAGCAAAATGTTGACCAACATCCACCCCTACAGTCCCGGGGAAACACTCGATAACTGGAGCTGCATTGATCTACCTGTGGTTTTTAGGAATAGATCAGAGTAATGCTCCGAATCAACCTTTTGTTTTGCCCGTAAACAATGGGGATCTCTTGTATAGGGCACATGTGTTAACTTTTTGATTGAAATGAAAATATCCCCACTTTCCTAAATGACCAAAGTTTCATTTATTTCATTCATGCATTCTTCATGTTCATTCCCTTCATGTAAAACCGTTTCCTTCCCAATACAATTCATTCTCATTTAATGCAGGTCGCTCATGATTGACGATATGAATGATATCGGATCCAATCCTGGAGTGAATTTTGAATGCCCTGAGGTCTCAGAGGGAATTGAGGAAGGATATGATGAGATAGAAGGTTAGGTCCCGGAAGAGTTAAAGAGAATGGTGGCCAACGAAGAAAGGCAGATCATGCCCCACCAAGAAGAAACAGAAGTTGTAAACTTGGGGACTGAAGGAGAAAAAAAAGAAATAAAAGTAGGAACGATGATTTCCTCAAAAACCAAGCATGAACTGATAACCCTACTTCAGGAATTCAAGGATGTCTTCGCCTGGACTTATCAAGATATGCCAGGGTTGAATACCGATATAGTGGTGCACAAATTGCCAACAAAATTGGAGTGCAAACCAATACAGCAAAAACTTCAGAGAATGAGACCAGATATGTTGTTAAAGATTCGAGAAGAAGTAAAAAAACAGTTCGATGCTGGTTTCTTGGAGGTAGCCAAATACCCCGAATGGGTCACAAACATTGTACCAGTACCAAAGAAGGACGAGAAAGTACGTATGTGTGTAGATTATAGGGATCTAAACCGAGCCAGCCCTAAAGACAACTTCCCCTTACCACATATTGACACGCTGGGTGATAATACTGCAGGACACTCATGGTTTTCATTCATGGACGGCTTCTCAGGGTACAACCAGATAAAGATGGACTCTAACGACATGGAGAAAACTACGTTCATAACTATGTGGGGCACTTTTTGTTATCGGGTGATGCCGTTTGGGCTAAAGAACGCAGGGGCAACATACCAAAGAGCAATGGTGACTCTTTTCCATGACATGATGCACAAAGAAATAGAAGTATTCGTGGATGACATGATTTCCAAATCCCGAACAGAGGAAGAGCACCTACAGAACTTGAGAAAACTATTCCAAAGACTATGGAAGTACCAACTGAGGCTCAATCCTGCCAAGTGTACCTTCGTCGTTACTTCTGGAAAACTCCTAGGGTTCATGGTAAGCAGAAGAAGGATTGAGATCGATCCGGATAAAGTGAAAGCCATCCAGGATCTCTCACCACCCCACACCCAGAAAGAAGTTCGCGGTTTCCTGGGGAGGTTGAATTATATCTCCCGTTTCATTTCCCAATTAACCGACCGATGTGACCCGGTCTTCAGACTTCTTAGAAAGAATAATCCTGGTGTGTGGGATGAGGAATGTGAAAGAGCCCTGGAAAAGATCAAAAAGTACCTGACAAATGCTCCAATTTTAGTCGCACCAGTACCAGATCGACCATTAATTCTCCACCTGACAGTTTTTGAGAATTCAATGGGATGAGTATTGGGGCAACACGATGAGTCAAGAAAAAGGGAGCAAGCCATCTATTACCTAAGCAGGAAATTCAATGATTACGAAACGCGGTACCCGCCAGTGCAGAAGCTGTGTTGTGCTCTAGTTTAGGCTACCAAGCGGCTTAGACAGTATATGCTGTACCATACTACTTGGTTAATATCCAAGCTAGACCCATTGAAGTTCTTAATGGAAGCGCCAGCACTAACAGGAATGATGGCCCGATGGCAGATGCTCTTATCCGAATTCGATATTGTATACGTTAACCAGAAAGCCGTAAAGGGGAGTGCAAGCAGATTTCCTAGCTAGTCATGCTTCGGACGACTATGAGTCATTGAACTTTATTTTCCCAGACGAGGACTTGATGTGCATTACAACCGAGGAAGAGGTTTTAGATGATAAATCATGGAAGCTTTACTTCGATGGAGCCTCTAAAGCCCTCGGACATGGGATAAGAGCAGTGCTAATTTCTCCTGAGGACGTCTATTACCCTTTCACCAGCAGATTGGAATTCTTCTGCACTAACAATATAGCTGAATACGAAGCTTGCGTTATGGGACTGAACTCATCTATTGAGAGAAAGGTTAAGGAACTTCGAGTGTTCGGAGATTCATCCTTAGTAATTTACCAATTGCGCGGGGAATGGGAAACCAGGGAACCGAAGTTGGTCAAATATTATGGATTGATTAAAGAGCTCACCAAAGAGTTCGAAAAGGCCAGCTTCAATTACCTGCCCCGAGAAGAAAATCAGATGGCAGACGCCTTGGCATCCATGTTCAAAACAAACACCAGGGCAGAAATGAAGCCCATTGAGATGCGGACGTTTGAAAGGCCTGCTCATTGTTGTAATGTACAGGAAGAGATTGATGGAAACCCATGGTACTATGACATCTTGCAATATGTCAAGCTTCGAAAATATCCAGAAGGGGCAAATGACAATGACAGAAAGACACTCAGAAAAATGGCAACAAGATATGTCCTAGACGGGGAGATCCTATATAGGAGAAGTCATGATCAGACATTGCTGAGATGTGTGGATGACGGGCTCTGTAGAACGCACGCCAATGGGCTGTCTATAGCCCGGAAAATTATGAGATATGGTTATTTCTGGTTGACCATGGAGGGAGATTGCATCGATTACGCCAGGAAATGCCACAAATGCCAAATCTACGCTGACAAAATTCCCGCACCCCCATCGCCTTTACACACCATGAATTCTCCGTGGCCTTTCGCGGCGTGGGGCATGGACGTCATCGGGCAGATCCATCCGAAAGCTTCCAATGGACACCGTTTCATTTTGGTCGCCATAGACTATTTCACTAAATGGGTAGAGGCAGCGTCTTACGCCAACATCACAAGCACTACAATATGTAAGTTCTTAAAGAATGAAATTATTTGTCGATACAGATTGCCAGAAAGGGTCATCACCGACAACGCTTCCAATCTGAATAACAAAATGATGACGGACGTGTGCACTCAATTCAAGATAACACACCATAATTCCACAGTCTATCGTCCTAAAATGAATGGAGCAGTGGAAGCAGCAAACAAGAACATAAAGAAGATCATAGCAAAGACGACGGATACCTACAGGGATTGGCATGAGAAGTTGCCGTTTGCTCTTTTCGCCTATAGGACGTCCATTCGCACATCAACGGGGGCAACACCCTACTCCTTGGTGTATGGTACCGAAGCAGTACTCCCCATCGAGGTAGAGATCCCGTCTCTCCGGGTCTTAAACGAAGTAAAATTGGAAGAAGCCGAATGGGTGCAGGCCAGACTCGACCAGCTAAATCTCATTGATGAAAAGAGACTAAAGGCCATTTGTCATGGTCAGATGTACCAAAAGCGGGTGATGCAGGCATACAACAAAAAGGTGTGCCCAAGAGAATTCAAAGAAGGGGATCTGGTGCTCAAGAAAATCCTCCCGATCTAGAAAGATTCTCGAGGAAAGTGGATGCCCAACTGGGAAGGGCCGTACGTGGTAAAAAATGCCTTCTTAGGAGGAGCCCTAATCCTAACAGAAATGGATAGAGACGAGCTCCTATAAATTCTGATGCTATTAAGAAATACTATCTTTGAAAAAAAGAAAAGAAAAATAAAAATAAAAAAGAAGAAAAAAATGGAGAGCTCATTGCGAAAACCTGAAACCGGGCATCTTGAAACAGAGGGAGAACTCGAGTTGAAAACCCGTAAAGGGTGGCTCAGGTAAATTGAAAAAACTGAATATCCGAAGAGAAGGGTATCCCCATGAACATCATGAAGAGGAAGCTTCAGGCAAAAAAATTCTACGCCGGTTGACAGGATTATGTATCATTCATATCGAAGATAATGAGGGATCTTGTATTTCATACTTAACTTTTCTTCTTTCTCATATGTGTCATACCTCTTTTAAGATATCCCAAGCCCTTAATCGTAATAAAATCGTATTTTTGAGCATTCATTCCTTGCCTTTTTGTTAATTTCAGGCAAATAAGTTAACATAGGCTTATGGTAAAACAAGAGATTTCTGAGCATTACTGTGATCTAACCTTAAAAATGCAGATGATTAAAGAAAATGATGTTAACTTCGCCCTCTAGCTCCCTACATAACGACTGTTGATAGGGAAGACGAAAAGCTTCAAACAACCGGATAGGATGACCAATGGCGTACGTCCTGCTTATTCAAGGAAAGCATGCGAGATAACAAGAGAGATCTCTTGGGTGAAAACCCAGAAGGGCACCCTTAAAAAAACTCTCTAAAGCGAAAACCCGAAAGGGCACTTTAGAATTCCAAGTCGTAAATGGAGAAAAAGAAAGGTTGGAATGGTTGAACCTGACAGTGAAGTGGGGTATCGACGCCCTTGAAAAAGGAGAAAGTGAACAACGAGATCGAATAAGGACCAAAACAAGCCCACCAAGATATTGACACTCATGCATCATGAATAGTCAGACATCACTAGGATTAGGAGCATGTCAATTCATTTTTCATAGCATTTTGTTTTATCTTAGACAGGTATATGTGGATTCAAAGAGACATCGATGGCCATCGTGGTGTGAATCCCAAATGTGAAGACAATGGTTCTACATACAAAATGCCTATGTTTCCAAGCACCTGCAGAGAGAGGTTCTATATAGGAAGAATCCTCCGCTCCGAGGCTTCAGAAGCTGAAAGTTTTGTATATGAAGGACTTACAGCTCTAGGGTGAAGACTAGCAGTTCTATATAGGAAGAACTCCCAGTCGAAGGAATTCACCCATGACACACAAGGTTATATAGGAAATCCTGTTGTGTTTGAAAGCGAAGAGTCTTATATAAGAAGGGCTCCGAGCTTCAATGTCTTAGAGTAAAAGATTTTATATAGGAAGAATCCTTAGCTCCAAGATTTCAGACGCCAAAAGTTATATATAGGAAGGACTGACGGCTCCAGGGTGAAGACTAGCAGTTCTATATAGGAAGAACTCCCAGTCGAAGGAATTCACCCATGATACACAAGGTTTTATATAGGGAAAACCTGTTGTGTCGAAAGCAAAGAGTTCTATATATGAAGGGCTCCGAGCTTTACTGTCTTAGAGTGAAAGGTTCTATATAGGAAGAACCTGTAGCTCTGAGATTTTAGAAGCTAAAAGTTCTATATAGGAAGGACTGACAGCTCCAGGGTTTGAAGACTAGCAGTTCTATACAGGAGGAACTCCCAGTCTGAAGAATCCATCAGCGACACAAAAGGTTTTATATAGGAGAAACCAGCGTTGAAGACGAAGAGTTCTATATAGGAAGGACTCCAAGCTTTACTGTCTCGAAGTGAAAAGTTCTATATAGGAGGGACTCATAACTCGAGGCTTCAGAGTGAAGGGTTCTATATAGGAAGAGCATGTAGCTCTAAGATCGGAAGGTGACGAAGCTCTATATAGGAAGAACTTACGAGCCTGAAGATTCAGCTAAGGAATAGCGGAGAGTTCCAGAAGAACACGTGTTTCCAAAGCTACAAACAGGGAAGTCTGATAAAAATGAGTGCTTATGAATCTTTGCTTTGTTCCCATTCCATGAGAACAAGCAAAGAGGGGCAACTGTAATCACTCATTTTTATCTGGTCTGTAAATACATATTAGTATAATTATTAGTATATTAGCATTGCATGTATACATTGTATTATATTATGCTATATGTTCATTATGTGCATGAGTGTTATTAATATATGTAAAGTGTGTAGTGTGTGCACGTATATTATAAACTATGTATGTATACGTATTAATAAGTAATACGGTGTATGTGTGTCACGCATGTATCTATATTTAGTACGAGCGTATTTGTTTTTACAGATAATGTGTGCAGATGTTATGTTAATTATGTGTATGATTATATATGTATGTATGCTAGTATGTTATATTAATTAATGTTTGCATAGGTACATATGTATGTATTATCGTATGTATATTATTATTACTAATTGTTGTTATAACTAATATTAATATTATTGGGCTAATATAAAATGAAATCCAAAAACATGTTAAACCCAAATGAATAAATTGCCAGTCCAAGTCCATTACAAGTCTAAAGTTATTAATATTATTACAAGGCCCAGTTGGCCCAAACCCAAAACCCTATTTAATTCTAATTATTTTTGTGCATATAGCTATGGGCTGTTGGATCAAGATCTGATCCAACGGTCACGATCAAAGGAGGATAAAATATCTAGCCAGCCGCGTGCACTACACGTCTGGACGGTTCGAGTGCCACGCGCGCTTGCGGTCCACGCGCGGACTCTTCAATAGCCCACGCGTGCGTGAGTCCCACGCGCTATAACCCCTCGACTGCTGAGCCCCACGTGTCACGATCTGGAGCCGTTTCACCGATCGAGGTCTTATCTGGGCCGTTCATCCTTCAAGCCAGCCCGACCGTTAGATCAGTTCTGATCCAACGGCCGAGAACGCCTCTGGCCAAAGACAGAACCCCCCACACCGCCACCATGCCGGTCTCCAACCACCGCGTTCAGACATATCAGAACACAAAAAAGAAAGATTATGTCAGTATTAGTCCAGATCTGAAAATAGATATTATATTACTTGTTACCAAACCAAAGAGACAGGCATATATGTATGAAACAAACAATTGTAAGGCAGCCAAGTTGTAATCGAAAAGAAAAAATACAAAAAAAATAGTCTTCAGTGGTAATACTCTTCTCTTTTCTTACTTTGTTGCATGCATAAAAAAATATATGTAGTAATAACAAAAAGGGGGTTTAGAGTTATTACCTTCGTTCGTCTGTGGATCTCCCCTCACCAGTGACAAGCCTCTTCGGCTTTCCCAAGCCGAATACGGTGAACTGAAGGAAGTGGGAGACCCCTTTTGGTTTCGTTTTGGGTCGAATACAAACAAAATAGGGTTTTTTCGTTTCGTATTTCTTAGATCTAGGACGAATAGGGGCTTTTTCTCCAAATCCAAGTTCGGATTCGAGTTGAGGGTAAGGCAAGGTTCATTTTGGTGCTTTTTTTGGCTCGCCAGCTCCGGCTAGAAGCGGCCGGCGGCGGAGAAGACGGCGGTCGGCCGCCGGTTTCTGGGTTCATCAGAGGTGAGTTGAGAGAAAACGAGAGAGAAAGGTTATTATAAAATCGGTTTCGAAACGAAATGAGGAAAATTTGATTCCGGACAAAAAAGAGGGGTTTTATAGGTGTTATTATTTTGTGAAATGGGTAAATTCGGAAATAAATCCTCCCGCGTTTTTGATATTTTCATTTTTGTCTCGGCGCATGGTATATTTACAATTCCAGTCCCCCTTATATTTCAAAATCTTGCAATCCAGTCCCTAAATTACATCGAATCAGTTTTTAAATGGTAAAATTACCCCTTTAACCATCCCACGTTTTTGGATTTTTCACTTCGGGTCTCCCCTTGGTCCAATTACAGTTTCAGTCCTTTCAAGTTCGGTCCTGCTTGCATTTTCGTCCCTAAATTGCATATTATTATCCTTTAATTTCTGCTACTGATGTTTATTTCTTTTCATTTCAGTCCTGTTTCCATGTAAATATTCATGTTCGTATTATAATCGTGCATGTTGATGTAACCTTTTGTCTTATTATATATCCCTCGTATATACCTTGTATTTTTATGTTTACATGTATACGTGTGTTAAGTTTATGACGATTGTGTATCTTAATGTATTTGTTCTGTTATTCGTATCATGCATATTATACTGATATTTGAATTGACTCGAACACGATCTGTTTTATATTTCGGTATGTATTGCATGTTTTTCTTGGCTCTTAGGCTATGTGTCAGTATAGTTTCTTGGTTATGTATAATGCTATATTTTACGTATGTTATAATATGTCTTATTGTAATATGTACATCTTTGTAATATGTGTTTGTGCTTCATGCCTTGTAATTATGACATGTTAGGTTCATTTTTAGTCATGATGAGGGATAATTTGTATGTATGTATGTTTTGGATTAGTATTTTATTTAAGTTATGTTAATAGTTCATTATGTGAATATTTACTGTCTTTAAATTATTTGTCATGTTTGATATTTTGCCTACTAAGATTGCATATCGAGATATAAATTGTCAATGCGGTGTCCTTTTATCCGAGCGTAAACGGGGCCAGTATCAGGCGTAGTGATAGTGGTTGGGCGTTTACTCTCAGATAACGGGGCCCTTAAAATTTATTCGCAATTATAACCGAATTTTAAACTAATTGTCACTTTAATCCGGAAAATCTAATATTAATAAAGCGGTAATTATTAAAGTACCAATTTTGGGCTGTGTGGGGGTGCTAATCCTTCCCCATCCGTAACCGACTCCCGAACCCAATAGTTTTTGAATCTCTGGTTTTATGGTGTCCGACCTACCTAAGTGGCCGGTGGCGACTCCAATTTTTAGTAAAATGCGCTTTTTAAAACCCCACGGAATAAATATTTTATATCCGAAAAATTACAAACACTTCGAAACACGTTTTTAGCGAAAAAAAGACATCGCTACAGTCTTTGAATTTTTTTATTTTGGGTATCTAAACTTTATTTTATTTCAAATCAATATCCAAACAAAACATTATTAAACGCACAGTTTCACTTCAAACTTTTTGAGTCCTCCTGGGTCATTGTAATTTTAATTTTTCTTCCAAATTTATACAATATAATTTAGTTCAAACAATAATATGACTATAGTCTCAAACTCATCGGTTCACTTAAAGGGATACATTTTTAAAATTTCAATTTTAATCCCTACAATTTCATTTTTTTATTTTAGTCCCAAAACACAAAAAAAGACCCAAGTCGTAGCTGTCATCGACTCCTTCCCCCTCCACTCATCAGGCAACAACTTCCATTAGAATCTACACCGGTTGAAGACGACTCCTAATGTCATTATAGATTTTGCACCAATTCCCAAAGTAAAAATTGGTTTGCACCAATTCCCAAAGTAGGGGTAGAACATAGGGATGGTTTTGGGGAGTGGGCCTGTTAATTTTTTTTAAGAGTAATAAAATCGTTTTTTAATTAAAATTAGTTTTAAAATTCTCTTAATCTTTTTAAAAATCCTATTATGACCCCTATTAAAATTTTTAATCTCCTCTTTTATAAATTTCTAATTCCACCCATGTCCCAAAGTAGAAACTGATTTGTACCAATTCCCTATTTTACAATTCTTTTTCCTATATTAACTTATGAATTTAGGGGTTAGATTAAGGGCAAATTACATCTAACGGTCATTGAAGGTTGGATTAGTTTCTCTCTTCACCATTAAAGTTTGAAAATTATAATTATTGTCATTAACATTATTGATTTGTAATAAAATGGTCATTCCGTCGTCAAGTTCCGTTAAATTAACGATAGTTGCACTTTAATAAAATGGTTAATATCTATATATATATATATTTTAACCTTAAACGCCAACTAGGTCCTTCAACGCTTTCTCATTTTTTACCTTGCCCCTTTTTCTTTTATTATTATTATTATTATTATTATTATTCAAAAAAAAAACTCATGGCATAAATCAATGGGTTTGGTCCAAATAGTAAGTAGTTTGATATCGCTTAAGCATGTCTCGAGTTCGAGTCCTTGTGTATGCAGAAAGTCCACGTTGGGAGACTCACCCACCAAAACTAGGTATGCAACGCGGGTCGGTCCGGTTTAGTTAGAGCAAAGCCCTAGAAACTAAAAACATCATGCAGCTTTTCCTTCAATTTCCAACCTCACCACCATTGTTTAGTAAAATGTTCACCACCTATGCTTAAGTGACCCAATCAAAAAAAATCGAAACATATAACACGAAACAATCAAAATCAAACCACGTTAATGTGTAGATCTCTCGACTAAGAGGGAGACACTGTTGGTTCCTCCATTGAATCTAGGACCAGGAAAGCACTGCCTAATAAAAATTGGCTGACAAAACAAAACCCTCCAGGGCGGAACTTGGTGTGATAGTTTGGGGGCGTTCAATCAAAAATTTTAAAATTTTTAGAGGTCTAATCAAACTTTTTGGAAATTTTGAGAATTTTATTAAATTTTTTTTAAAATATTGAGGTTCTAATTAAAATTTTCAAAAAATAATACGAGATTTAATGAAAGTTTTAACAATTTGAAGGAGCTTAATTAAAAATATTTAAAACAAATCAAGAATTAATAAAAATTTCTAACAAATTTAAGGGGGCCTAATTAAAATTTCTAAAAAATTTGAGGAGTATAATTTAAATTTCCCCAAACCTTGAGGTCCTAGGCACAAGTGAAGATCCGCCTCTGACCCTCCCAGCATGATTGTCTGGTCGACTTGAAAATAATTCTTAATCAAAGATTAAGGACCCAATGGGCCCAATTAGACAAAATGTCCAACATTCGACCCAAACCTGAATAGCCCAATTCCTTACCCATCAACGAAAAAGGCCCATTAGCCCATACTCTAAGGGGATATAAAAAATTTTAATCATAAAAGAGAGGGAAATTTTGAGGCTTAATATATAAATAAGTGCTTAAACAATACTTCTTGTGAACTTTAGGTGTCTAACTATTTTTTGTTAAAAATAGGCGCCAAACGTTTATATTGTTATAATTTTAAGTGCATGGTCGTTAAAGGTTGTTTTAAAAAATATATTTATCCAATCAATATTTGCACAAGCGGCAATAAATTTATTTTTTAAAATTTTTAAAAAAACCAAAAATTTTAATATTACAGAAAATTATGAAATTTCTCAAACTTTACAAAACAATCTTTAGATCCCTAAAAATACCAAAACCTCAAACCGTCGTTGCTTCTGTTGCATATCGTAGCCCCTAAGCTCACCGCTTCGGTCGCCAAACCTAGTCGGTCATTTCTCCAACATGTCATTGTTGAAAAATGACAAACGACGTGCCAACCAAACTTCGAACGACGAATGCGAAATCGACGTTCGGTTGTTAGCTGTTCAACGTTTTCTAACGATGCCATTTTGAGCGAAATGACCGAATAAGTCCGACGGTTTAATACTACGTACCTAAAATTAACGATGAAATGTTAGGCACTTATATTTCCCCAAAAAACAGTTTATGCACCTAAATTTCATAAGATGTATAGTTTAGACACTTATTTGGTTTAATGTAGAGCTGTAAATGGGAGGAGACAGATCAAGAGTTATTCAAGTTTGACTCGGTTAAAGCTCGACTCGGTTAGACTCGGCTTGGACTCGAACTTGAACTTGGCTTGAGTTCTTAACGAGCTGAGCTACTCGATACTCGACTCGAAACTCAAAAAGCTCGCGAGCTACTTGAAACAATAATATATATTTATAAAATTTTTAAATTTAGAATGAACAAAAAAGTATGATGTTAGATAATAATAATAATAATAATAATAATAATAATAATAATAATAATAATAATAATAATAATATTGTTGTTGTTGAATAAATTCACTCAGCAATTATTATTATTATTATTATTATTATTATTTTTAGAGATGTGAATTAGACGAGATAAATTGAATTACTCGAGTTTAACTCGATCAAAATTTGGTTAATACTCGACTCAATTGAATTTGACTCGAATTTAAACTCCACTTAAGTTCTTAACTAGGCGAGGGAGCTTATGTTACTTTAAGAACCCCTCTTTCAATATCCGAGAATCTTTTTCCTATTAAGGTTATTCTAGAGGAAAATGGACAATATTAATAAGAATAGTAAGAGTAAGAGCGTTGTGGGGAAGGGGAAAAGAAGAAGCATTGGCTTTATGGGAAGGTCAACGATGGTAGAGTTGAGAAGAGGCAGGGATCTGATGCCTCGGGTCGAGGTGGCCACGGCATTGGTGGCGGCAGTCAGCAGCATGAGGAGGGCTGGTTAAGTGGTAGGAAGTTTTTTTTCTTCTTTTCCTCTCTTAACATTATTGATGAGAAATTATAATGATGCATGACATCCAAGCATTACAAGATGTTTTTTTCCTTTTTGTTGAAATTTTATTTAAATTTGTTTTTGTTTGATTGATAGAGCATAATCAGTAGTGTGGTTTTTGTGAGAAACAGAGTTTTTCTCTGTGTTTTTCTTATATTTCATTAGTGAAAGAGAGTCTATTATATAGACTTTTACAGAGGTGTTTAACACCAAGTGGTTAACCTATAGGATAAAACTTTTATCCTTTACAAAGATCAAATTTAAAATTCAAACTACTAGTTAAGATAAAGTAAAGATAACATACAACTCCTACTCTATCTAAAACTCTTTACAACACACGGTTATGCATACTAACTAACACTCCCCCTCAAACTGTGTATATGTTGTATATACCCAGTTTGGATGTGAACTCATCAAAAATAACTCTTGGAAGTGCCTTAGTAAAGATGTCACTATCCGCTTCGTAGGAATATAGTTTAGTTGTGCAATACCACCATTCACTTTCTCATAGATAAAGTGCCTATCTATTTCAAATGTTTTGGTTCTGTCATGTTGCACCGGATTCTTAGCAATACTCATTGCTGATTGGCTGTCACTATAGATCTCGAACTCGGTCTTTTCATCCAACTCTAGCTCTTTGAGAAGCCTCTTTATCCACATTCCTTCACATATTCCAAGAGCTAATGCTCTAAATTCTGCCTCAAAGACTACTCCTTGACACCACAGCCTGCTTTTTGCTTCTCCAAGTAACCAAGTTGCCCCAAACATAAGCACAATATCCACTAACCGACCTTCTATCGGTGAGCTCTCCCGCCCGACTTGAATCTGTATACCTTCACTGCTTGCATGCGAATTTTCTTGAAAATTAGCCCAAAGACAGTGTGTGAATTTTAGGTACCTCGACTTACATTAATCGCCTCCAAATGTTCTTCTCGAGGATTACTCATGTGCTGGCTTATAACACTCACTGAGTAGGCAATGTCTGGCCTTGTTAGAGAAAGATAAATTAGTTTTCCAACTAACCGTTGATAGGATTCTTTGTCAACTGGATTACCAGCTTCCTCTTTGTTGAACTTCAACCACGGGTCCATGGGTGTCTCGGCTGGCTTGCATCCAAGCATCCCGGTTTACGTAAGAAGATCTAGGATGTACTTCATTTGATTGATGACTAAACCTTCTCTTGACCTTCCTACTTCCATACCCAGAAAATACCTTAGACTCCCCAAGTCCTTTGTTTCAAATTCGTGGGCAAGAAAAATCTTCAAATTCTCAATTTTTGTACTATCATCCCCTGTAATAATTATGTCATCAACATACACAATTAATAAGGTTATTTTACCAGTTGCTTGCAACCTTTTTACAACAGGTGTGATCAGCCTGACTTTGTTTGAATCCATTCTTTACCATAGCCTTTGCAAACCTCTCAAACCAGGCCCTTGGAGATTGTTTAAGTCCATACAAAGATTTGTTGAGTTTGCACACTCGTATTTTCTAGTTGTTTTACCTTCTAGACCAGGTGGTATTTGCATATATACTTCCTCCTCGAGACTCCCATTGAGAAAGGCATTTTTGATGTCTAGTTGGTGTAATTTCCAGTCCTTGTTTACAGCTATGGACAGTAAGATTCTAATAGTATTCAATTTAGCCACTGGTGCAAAGGTTTCTTGATAATCCACCCCATAGGATTGTGAAAAACCTTTAGCCACCAGCCTTGCCTTATACCTTTCAATGCTCCCATCTGAGTTGTACTTGATAGTGAAAACCCACTTGCATCCAACAGCCCTCTTTCCCTCTAGTAGATCTGTCAAACACCATGTCTCATTTTTCTTAAGTGCCCTTACTTCTTCCTCGACAGCTTTCTTCCATTTGGGATTCTTCAAGGCCTTCTCTACTGTTTTAGGAATCTGCACACTGTTTAGGCTGGCTGTAAAGGCCTTAAAATTGGGCTGAAGTTTACCATAGGCTACAAATTTGTTAATTGGGTGCATAGTACATTTTCTTACTCCCTTTCTAATAGCAATAGGAAAGTCATCAAGGTCACTAGAATCTTGAGGAGGAATGTTACCTTCAATCTCGGCGATGGCGAGATTTAAGCTCGGTTCAAAGAGAAAATGGGACTTGAGTCCGGTTCTTGACAAGAGCTAGGCTGGTTATTTACTTCATTTGGGGCTCTTCTTCTCCTGGTATACACCTTAAATTGACTGTCCATCATTTGTGAATGCACGTAGTAGGGGAAATTTGTGCTACACCCTAGGTGGTCTTTGGAAGAGGTGTTGTACAAGGACTTGGTGATTTGTTGGTATGAGGAGAGTGCATTTATGTCGGCATAGTATTTTCTGTTCTGTGGTTTCAGGATAGGATATGAAAGGAATGTCCAGTAGAGGAGAAATGATGGAAGGTGGAGGAACAAAGGGCTGAAATTCCTCATTTTCTCCACACAAGTTCATCCACAAAAATATGGTTTATCCTCAAAGAAAGTGACATCAAAAGAGACATAGGTCTTTTTAGAAATAGGAGAATAGCATTTGTAACCCTTTTGACTAGAGGAATATCCTATAAACACACACCTGATTGATTTAGGGTCCAACTTACTTCTATTTTTATCATGCACATGAACAAAAGTCATGACCAAATACCCTAAGAGGAATAACAAATGAAAGTGGTTTAAAGTGAGGAAAATGTTTGAATAAGACTTGTTTGGTACTTTGCAAAACCCAAGGTTTTATTGGGCATTCTGTTGATAAGGTAGGTGGCGATAAGTAAGGCTTCCCCCAAAGATATTTAGGTGTTTTGGCTGAAAAAGAAGAGACCTCGTAACCTCTAGTAGATGTCTATTTTTTCTTTCGGCAACACCATTTTGTTGTGGAGTATTGACACAGGAAGTAAGATGGAAAATGCCTTTTTCTCGAAAATAACAACTAAGAGATTGACTAAGGTATTCACTCCCATTATCACTCCTCGCAACCTTAATACGTTTGTCAAACTGATTTTCAATCATTTGATAGAAAGTTTTGAAAATTGACGCAACTTCTGCCTTTTCCCTCATTAAGAAAGTCCAATAGTCCTAGAATAGTCATCAATAAAGGTAATAAACCACCTAGACCCAGACAAGCTTTTTACCTTAGATGGACCCCAAATATCACTGTGGATTATAGAAAAAGGAGATGTGGGTGTAAATGAGGAAGGAGCATATGTTTGCCTAGTATGTTTAGCAATTTGACATACTTCACAATTAAAAGAATGAGGCTTTTTATTGCTAAATAACTTGGGAAACAATTTTGAAAGATACACAAAATTTGGATGTCCTAGCCTAAGATGCCACAACATAATATCATCAGGGTTACTTAAAGAAGAAGATGAAGTCTTAAAACAACGTGAAATCAAGCAATCAAAGGTGGTAATTCATCAAGGATATAGAGACCATTGGATAGCCTAGCACTGCCAATCACCTTCTTCGAGCCCTGTTCCTGAAATACACACCCATTAATTCCAAAGTGAGCATCACATTTAGTATCTTGAACTAACTTACTAACTGATAACAAGTTGTAGGCAAGATTAAGAACATATAGCACATGAGGCAAAACCAGTTTATCATCCACTTGAATAGCGCCACTTCCTTGTACTTGGGACAGAGACCCATCCGCAACCTTGATGGAGGTTTTAGAGTTGCAATGGTTAAAGGTGCGAAATAGCTGAAGGTTGCTGTCATATATGGTCGAGGCACCAGAATCTATAATCCAGATAGAGGATTTGAAGTGGCCAAACAGAAATTCTACCTTCACTAGCCGATAAAGGCGGTTGTGGAAGATTTAGAGGTGAGATGGCCAAAAAACTATTGAAGGTAATTGTTCCCATTTAGTTTGTAGGATGTGATTGGGGAAAGAGAGGCATCCGAGATCTGAAATTCGGATGCACGAGAGTTATTTTGGGAACTAATTTCGATGTGGTGGTTTCAAAAAGGCCATGGAAATTAAGCAAAGGAGAAGACGAGAGAGATAGGATCGGCTCCTGCTCTGATACCATGTGAGAAACATAGTTTTTCTCTGTGTTTTTCTTATATTTCATTAGTGAAAGAGAGTCTATTATATAGACTTTTACAGAGGTGTTTAACACCAAGTGG
Source organism: Hibiscus mutabilis (assembly GCA_019671005.1). Classification (NCBI taxonomy): domain Eukaryota; kingdom Viridiplantae; phylum Streptophyta; class Magnoliopsida; order Malvales; family Malvaceae; genus Hibiscus; species Hibiscus mutabilis. The sequence continues at coordinate 8,256,374 of CM033722.1, forward strand.
TTAACCTATAGGATAAGACTTTTATCCTTTACAAAGATCAAATTTAAAATTCAAACTACTAGTTAAGATAAAGTAAAGATAACATACAACTCCTACTCTATCTAAAACTCTTTACAACACACGGTTATGCATACTAACTAACAGTTTTCGTGCAAGGGTGAAAGGTATTGAAGTGATGGACTTGCTTTGGAGTTTAGTGTGATTGTTGATCATATTTCTATGAATCAGGTGTTGCCTTGTTGAGAAATCCAATGCCTGCTTGTTTTCTGTTTCATTTGAGACACATTACTGGTGTCTTGTTATCAGTTCTAAACTGTTTTCTACCTTATATATTGCTGTAATGTTGTGTTGGTAGGGAAGACTTTGTTCAAGGCAGAGAGTTATTTACTGAGAGCACAGATCTTTGCCATTATGAACATGTTCTATGATCTAACAACAAAAGAAACTTTGATAATTGAATAAGAAGATCACACTTGCCTTAGTGAATAATTACTATGGTCTTATAACATCTTACCATTAAGATTTTCATGACTGAGGACCACAGTTTCCTTTCCATTATGAGCGTGTCCCTTGCATCTTTCATATAGAAGAAATAGATGCAGTGATACTTTAAGATAAGGTATTGTATGATGATAACATTCACTCTAAACCCTGTGTAATAAGCTAGTCAAAGATGGAAGATAGATGCACATAATGTTGTTTAGGCTATTGCTTCGGTCGGGCTGCTTGAGCATTGGCATTATAAGATGCTTACTGCGAATGAATTCAGGACACTGATCGCCTACACCTAAAGCTGAGTCTAAAGGCCGCTTTATTTTGCCTTTGCTGTCCATCTCCGTTGTCATCACTTTCTGCCATTATATGGAAAGAGTTCTTAATCTTCCTCCAATTCAAAACCCAACCCGATGCATTCTTGTGCTTGCTTGTTATCTTTTCATACTCTTGTTGAAGGTCAGAGTAGTCATTTTGTAGTTCTGTCATCTTTGTCTTTACATTCTCAAGTTCTGATCTGAGGTTCTTTATCTCTGTGTTTGTGGAAGGCCGGGGTTCATCTTGTTCAGAATTATCACCGATTGTCGTTGGTTCCTTACCCTGCATTGCCATCCTCATCTTTGCTTGCTCCGAAAATAAAACCTGGATGTATTAAGTTGATGGACCATGTTAGCTCTTGGAGATGAGTTTTATCCCTGGTGAGTTTGTCTATTATTAGAGTATCAGTAGCTTTCCTTGATGCACCTTCTCTTCATTCTGATTTCATTTTATTTCACTATTATGTTACCGGATTCCTGTAATCAAGAGAAATTCTCCTGTGAATGATACACACGGCCATATATGTGTATGTATCTGATTTTTCTGGTTTTAAGTGATCTATGATTGATTTATCTTTTAGTTTTGCTTGCATAATTTACTCGAGTCTTTTCATGCCAAGAAAGTGCACTTGTACTGGGTTGTCTTTTGGTGTTTTCACCAGATGATATGCCTTTCAAATGAAAAATGGTTGGTATAGAAGTGTGCCTGATGCAGATGACCCATCTCTATATAATACTTGTTTTAGTGAATGCCACAATCATGATTGGTCATTAGTTATTACCATTGTAACATGAAGATCTACTAACTAGCATAATGGCAACCATACTTCCACTTGTTTACTTGTGGATTCCCTATTTATTTAAAGCTTTAAGGAACGCTTTCACATGTATGTCAGGTATATTTCTATTGCTAACTTTTGTAATTTGTGGCCTAAAATGTCTTATCTAACTGCAGATTGGGTCCCTAAAGTTGAAGTGTTACCCTATTTTACTCAGAGTTGGGACTTGGGAGTGAGTGTCAAATATGGGTATGTACCTGGAACGAGTATGGCTATACTTTTCTAAAGTTTTCCATGTATTTGGAGGATGCTTGGAGGTTATCTTATCATATTCATGTGTTGCTCACAAGTGTCAGACATATGTATTACAGGGTAATATTGGTTTGCTTTAGAATTAGGAATAGGTAGTTTTGTGCTATTCTTTGAGAATCGGCCCATTGTGCTTGATAGCTGATACAACATAAATTCTAATGGGAGATACTGATGCAATTAAAGATTTTGAATATGAAATTCTGAATTAAGTTACCTGGACAACAATTCTTAGGGGCAGCCGATCATTTTGTGCAGCATGCATGCATGCATCAAATGATTGTTTCTCACAGTTCATTATTTTGCACAATCTTCAGCGGTCATGCTCAGATAATGAAGGATGAGTCTGAAAAGGATATCCATAATCAGATGTTAAGATCAAAGTCAACAAATGATAGTGTAAGGAATAAAAGGCTTAGTGAGTAACCTTGAGATAGATATCAATGGCTCTATAGAGACCGTCATCACATGATCGAGCATTTTCTGGCAAGGATTCAGCAAGAGCTTGGAATTTTGTGATGGAAAGATTTGGATCCCTTGCTATTTCGGCCAAGTAGTTGTCTAATAGCTTACTAACATCTGTTTTCCCTATTTTTTGCTGCTGTTGTTGCTCATGCATCAGGAAATAGTCCACAATCCTTTGCACCACGTCTATGTTGTACATTGTTCGCTGCTCAAGTGAACTATTGAAGAAGGTATATATAAGATGGAGTATAAAGCAGTTTAATGGCATGGTTATGAACGGGATTCTCCCCTGGAAAGTTTCTTTCTGGATTAGCTTGCTAAATTGTAGAATCTATTAATGAGGTAGAATGTTAGAATACTCACTTTAGCATTATTCCTTGATCTTCATCCTTATAATTAGGAATCAGTAGATCATGTACATTGGCATCTTCCAGCATCAATCCAGTTCTCTTTTCAAGATCTGATATCAAAGCCGGAGATGCAGAATACACCATGGCGGTTTTCAACATCTGCAACAAGAACTTACATGAAACTGCTCCATTTTGAGGAGGAAGCATACTTACTAGGCTCTCAATAATCGTTCTTTGTTCCTTGTTTTTCCCTGCACTCTCATCTTCCTTCATTTTCAAAATACTAAATTGTAACTCACTCTTTCCAAACCCGTATCCTCTCAGTCCTTCCAGCCCCTCATCCATGTCTAGCAGCCACTTATCTGCATAATTCATTATGCATTTACCAATGATCTCTGCTTTTGTTCCTTTTGCTCTAATTGCTGTCATAATCCTCATAAAATGATCAATGCGAAGGGTAGCAGCATCGTCAAGCCACCAACTTTCTTCACTGACTATTTCTCCGGTTGATGAGCTCTCTCTTGAAGCCTTATAAGCTATTGAGTCACAACATCTTCTGACAATCTGAAGGTTTTCTGCCCATGGAGATAGAGTTTCACAAGATTTGAGGACAGTAATAGTGTCTTTCCAGGAAGCCAGGACAACAAACGTTAGAAAAGATTCTGTCTTGCTTATTAAATTTCCGTCTTCAAATTCTTCTGTCATCTCTAGATATTCAGATGCACATCTTAGTGCAGCTATATTATTGGGGTTCAAGTCTTCCGGGAGGCCGTAACAAAATTTTAGAATCATCTCGAATGTATTTGGTCCACCTGGAAACTTCTCAAGCTTGAGATCATGCCCAAATTTTGAGATTGAAGGTTGAAGTTCCAGCTGTCCAATGTAACCACATTTTGATACCAAGGGATACTGTTTCAGGAGAAACACATGATAGCTAGCAGTTAGATACCAAGGTTAGTTCTCTATCCTTTTATTCATTAACCTCAAGTTGATAAGATTCTTGTGTTAATTAATACTATGTATATTGAAAGATTTTTAGTCGGTGTGAAAAGCTTGAATCGTGAAATCTGAAACAGTGATAAATCAGGTTTTAAAAGCCAAATGCTTTATTTGCTAATCGTCTATAGTGTGTCTCACAAGGGATTTTGAATGTTCTACAGTTGCCTTACTCTATGCTTTCCCTTATGTGTGTGCTTGTTTAATTTGTTAATTATCGAATCTGACTGCAGTTTAGTTTAGCAAAGGAAGAGTTAAGCAAGAAAAGAAAGGGTCTTGATAGTTGTGCATGTCATATGCGACAAGATCTTCTTAAGTTTTCAGGTTACCTTGTGAACATTAAAGATTACATGTTGGACTTGAATTGCTAAATCAATAGGGATTTAAGTTAAGTTGTGGCAAACCTGCATTCACCCAAAACAGAAAGTAACCAAGAGCTTCAGAGATAATATGCTTTGAAACAAATGGTAAATAACCTATGCATCTCATCGGTGTTGATTACAATTACAAAACAATAATTATGTTGTCAATTCTAGTTTTTATTGGATTGAAGGTGGAGAGCTTGAACTGCAAGGAATGCATGTTTTTACCATGAGAGTTCTTTCCTTTCGAAGCTATCAGCCGCGACGATGAGTTTGTTTGGAACTTCGATGTTGTGATCATAAGCTTGATGGTCGGTGCCATCGGTGTCACTTCCTGCAGGACTTCGAGGCTGAGACATTTGAGGAGATTTCTTCATGCTAATGCTCTTCCTGCAAAAGTAAGAAATTTGAGCTGCTTTAAATGTGTGAAGAACATACGAAACAAAGACAGGGTGCAGTTTGAATAAATGTGAGAAGCAAGTTTGTGGCTAGAAGACAAATATGGTCAAGTTGGTTGGTGGTGGGCTGCTCATTTCATTGTTTTCTTATATATACATAAAAAATAATAAATATGGGGACTGTTGTTAGGAAAAAGATGGAGAAGGATCAAGGCTTGATGTGTTATAATTGAAGGGAGGGGAAGGGAATGTTGGCTATGATTTGTCAATTTTTGAACCACTTATGCCTTGGATCAACATTATTTAATAGTGATTGTGTGGCTGACACACTGTTTTCTCACATTTATTATGGAGTTATACTTTAGAGATCATCTCTTTGATCAAAAAAGTTCTCAGACTTATAGAGATTTTTTAATTGATAGCGTATTTAAAATATTTATCTATTTTTTTAATTTTTTTATGAGTTTGAATCTTGACATTTATATTATAAATTTAAATATTGTTCTATTGTAAAAAATCTCCAATTTTAAGTCAAGGTGAGGTAATTTAAGAATAGCAGTGGAGGCTCGCAACAATATGTATATTGTCAAATTTACCACTATTTTATTGTTGACACACTCAGTTTCTTTTTTGACAGTCATGTTGGTGTTAAAAGTTTCTTTTTATCAAAGGAAAATATATTTATTACCATAAAGAGTCGCAAATAAAAATATCAAGACAGAAGTTTGAGATAAAAACAGTCAAAAAACCGGTGCAGATCATAGCAAACAAAGCTCAATAACCAACCCTAATATAATATGGTGGGAACAACCAAAATAAGTAGATGAAACAAACAGTCGCCACAGACCGAAAGGTCGTTATCAACATTTTGGTGACATGGAAGTCTGATCTGGGAAAGTTCTTTGTTTGAAGATGACTACTTGAACCATAAAATTCTCAGTCCGCATTACCGGGGGACCACCAACATAAAACCACAAAGACAACTGCAAGACGAGGCGGCAAGGCTCTTAGAATCGGCATATACCATCATCGAACAACAACAAGCATTGCAACAGAGCACCAAGGGCTTTAAAAACTTCGAAAAAAGAACTAAAATGACGGAAAAGGGGGGCTTGGGAAGCGGCCGAAAAGTAAAGAACAGCTTCGAGAGTGAAGGAGGAGAAGATCGAAGATAGTTTTGGCGGGCTGGCAAAACAGATGTTCTTTTGCTCTCATCTTTTCTCGAAAACTCCGTCATCGAAGAGAAAAAATTTACCTTTCGTGCAACCGTGATTCCAGTAAAAAAATCGCGAGACACTAGAAGAGAAGGCCACCAATGAACACGTGACAGGAACCACATGCAACAACCATAATTGTAGAAGGGTCAGAAAACATCTCATATGGTAAAAGAATCGAGGAGAGTGGTCATCGCCTCATCGAAATGCTATCAGCCCTCGGGGATACCAGAGCCATCCGATGAGGCTCTACGGAGGAGCAGAAAAGTAAACAACGGAGCTAAGTTTAGGTTAAACTTTTGAGGAGCAGATTTTGGCAAAAGAAAAAAATAGAATGGTGTTAAAAAATTTAGTAAAGAAGTTAATTAAAATTTATGTTAGAGTTGTGACTCAAATTCTAGTTTGGGCTGTCCAAATCCTTGTAGGATTATACTTCTCTCTTGAATATGTGATGAAGAGTTGGAAACCTAATTTGAGTAAAATTTATTTCTATGCAGGTTTCCTTTGGAAATAAGTCACTTATCCCTATAAATAGATACAAGGGATTAAGGGTTTATTCATCAAGTTGTAATCTCCTTTTACATAGTGAAAGTTTCTCCTCCTCTGCCCGTGGTTTTTCCCTTTTGGGTTTTTTACGTAAATTCTTTGTGTTATATTTCTTTGCGATTGTCTGTTTGTTTGTCACTATCGTCCCGATAATTATAACAAACTGATATCAAGAGCTTCAGGTTGCTGGCGATAATGGCGTATGGATCAACTAGTTCAAACTGCAGAAGAAAAGGTGGTCGTAATTCTGAAGGTAAAACCAGGGGCAACTCCAATTCATCAAATCGAGGTAAAACTTGTGGTTTTTTTAAAATGAAAGGTCATAGTAAATCTAAGTGTTACAGGTTAGAGAATAAGATCAAACGAGAGACTACAAATCAGAATACAGAAAAATCTGGTAAAGCAAATATAGCAGAAAACTACAGCGATGTTGAACTTTTAGTTGCTGCCAACAATGACCCTAAAGTGAATGAGGAATGGATCCTCGATTCTGGATGCACTTTCTACATGTGTCGCAATCGGGATTGGTTTACAACATATGAACCTATTTTTACAAGAATAATTCTGATGGGAAATAACGCATCATGCAGTATTGCAGGGATTGGTACGATCAAAGTTAAGATGTTCGATGGGTTTATCAGAACCCTAACTGACGTACGTCATGTTTCAGATCTAAAGAGGAACCTGATTTCGATAAGTACCCTTGAGTCAAAAGGGTTCAAGTATACCGTTGGAGGTGGAGTCATGAAGATCAACAAAGGCTCCCTCATTATGATGAAAGGACAGAAAAAGACCTCAAGACTATATGTTTTGTAGGGTTCCACAATTCTTGGCAATGTTGTAGTCGCTTATCCTCCCATGTCAGATGAAGATACTACAAAACTTTGGCATATGCGCCTGGGGCATATGAGTGAAAACGACATGACAAAATTAAGCAAAAAAAGACTCCTAGACGGGCAAGGAATTTGCAAACTGGAGTTTTGTGAGCATTGCGTTTTCGGGAAACAAAAGCAAGTTTGATTCACCAGGGGAATTCAAAACACGAAAGGTACTCTAGATTATATTCATTTTGATATGTAGGGGCCATCTAGAGTACCTTCTAGCGGTGGAGCCAGTTACATACTGAGAATCATTGACGACTTTTCCAGAAAAGTCTGGCCATTCTTCCTAAAACAAAAGAATGAAGTTCTATTCACATTCAAGGAATGGAAAACGATGATCGAGAAACAAACAGAAAAACAAGTTAAACGTCTTTGCACTGATAATGGGTTAGAATTCTATTCTGGAGAATTTAATAAGTTGTACAAGTCAGAAGGGATCGTGAGACACTTGACAGTTCGTAACACACCACAACAAAACGGCGTTGCTGAACGGATGAATCGAACAATAATAGAAAAGGTTAGATGTATGTTGTCCAATTCTGGGTTATCGAAGCCATTCTGGGATGAAGCAGCTTCAACAACATGTTTTTTGATTAATCGGTCTCCATCCAATGCCATTGAGAAAAAGACACCACTGAGGTATGGGCTTGTAATCCTGTTAATTATTTTGATCTGAAAATTTTTGGTTGCCCTGCTTATGCTCATGTAGATAATGGAAAATTAGAACCAAGATGCGTGTTCCTGGGATATAAAGTTGGACTAAAATGATACAAGCTATGGTGTTTGGAAACTAGAAAAATTGTGATTAGCTGAGATGTTATCTTTGATGAAGCTGCCATGTTACGTGACTCATCCTTTAAGGATTCCACCAACAAAAAGCAACAAAATTCAACCACACAGTCCAAAAAGGTAGAGCTTCATATTGATACGACATCCAAAGATGGGATGACCCCCTAGGTTAGTACAGAATCCAAAAATACAGCTCCTCCCTCACCATAATATTTTATCTCCAGAAATAGACCGAGAAGAGAAATTAAACGACCCCAAAGATATGCTGAAGCTGATCTAGTTGCATATGCTTTGAGTGTTGCTGAAGATATTGATGCAAATCAAGAGCCTTTGTCTTACTCTAAGGCGATTAGCTACAAAGATGCAAGAAATTGGTTGGTTACCATACAAGAGGAGATGGAATTACTTCATAAGAATACTACCTGGAACCTTGTGAATCTCCCTACGGATAAGAAGACAGTTCATTGCAAATGGGGTTTCAAGAAGAAACAGGGGATCTCAGAAGTTGAAGAACCCAGATACAAAGCAAGGCTAGTTGCAAAAGGCTACAGTCAAATTTCGGGCATAGACTTCACAGATGTATTTTCGCCAGTAGTGAAGCATAGTTCGATCAGGGATTTACTTAGTATAGTAGCCACGTACGATCTTGAGCTTGAGCAGTTAGATGTAAAAACTATATTTTTACATAGAGAACTTGATGAGGACATCTACATGCAACAACCAGAAGGTTTCGTGGTCTTAAGAAAAGAGGATTATGTTTGCTTGTTGAAAAAATCTTTGTACGGCCTAAAACAGTCCCCTAGACAATGGTACAAGAGGTTTGATTCCTTTATGACAACTCATAATTTCAAGCGAAGCAATTTTGATAGTTGTGTTTACTTTAAAAGGAGTAGTGATGGCTCGCCTATATATCTACTGCTAGAGGTGAGCGTTCGATCGAGTCGAATCGAGTGAAAATTTTTTGAGTTATTCGAGTTGACGCGTCATATTTTACAACTCAAACTTTATTTGAAATTTTTTCGATTTGAGTCGAGTTTAAGAAATTCGAGTCGAGTCGAGTTTTCGAGTTCCTATAAAAATTTAATTGTAATTATTTATCATGTTATAATACGATTTGATTCCAATTTAAATCACTTTCTCTAATCATATAAGATATGCATATATATATATATTTCTTCATATTTTTTCATATGTTGCAATATTTCTTCATATTTTTATAAATCAGTATATATATAATAAAAAATTAAGGGACTCGTCTCGAACTTAAAAATAAATCCATTAATTACTAAAAAATTCGAGTTTCTATTTTACAACTCAAACTTTATTTGAATTTTTTTCTAGTCGAGTCGAGTTTATGAAATTTCGAGTCGAGTCAAGACGAGTCGAGTATTTTTGCCTCGAGTTGAGTCGAGTTATTCAATTTTTTTGAGTCGAGTCGAGTTTTGCTCACCCCTATCTACTGCTTTATGTTGATAGCAGCTAAGAATAAAGAAGAGATAAGACATCTCAAGACTCATCTTAACCAAGAATTTAAGATGAAAGATTTGGGACCAGCAAAGAAGATACTCAGAATGGAGATCAAGAGAGACCGAAAATCATGTAAATTGTACCTAAATCAAAAGGGGTACATTGAAAAAGTTCTTTGCAGGTTTAATATGAAGAATGCTAAGCCAGTTAGCACTCCCCTGGCGGCCCACTTTAGACTTTTATTAGACTTATCTCCAAAATCAGATGAAGAGATTGAGTACATGTCACAAGTTTCATATTCAAGCGCGATGGGATCTCTCATGTATGCTATGGTTTGCACATGCCCGAATTTAGCACACGCAGTCAGTTCAGTGAACAGATACATGACAGATCCTGGAAAAGAATATTGGAGGGCGGTTCAATGGATTTTTAGGTACCTACGAGGCACTAGTGATGCTTGCTTACAGTTTGGAAGAAATAAAGCCAGTCATTGGGTACGTGAATTCTAATTTTGCTAGAGACCTAGATAGAAGAAGATCTCTAACAGGTTATGTCTTCACTATTAGAGGTTGTGCCATTAGTTAGAATGCCACCTTACAACACACGGTTGCTTTATCAACCACTGAAGTTGAGTACATTACGATTACCGAAGCTTGTAAAGAAGCGATTTGGTTAAAGAGACTATATGGTGAACTTGTCAAAGATCTTCAAATTAGTACGTTGTTTTGTGATAGTCAAAGCGCTATCTTCCTCACGAAGGATCATAAGTTTCATGAGAGGAAAAAACATATTGATATACGATATCACTTTGTTCGTGATATTATTTCCCGAGGTGACATTGTTGTGAACAAGATCAACACTTACGACAATCCTGCAGATATGATGAGCAAGTCCCTTACTACAATCAAGTTTGAGCATTGCTTAGACTTGGTTGGTGTTCATTGTTGATGACCGCCATTTTGAAAGGGTTTTGTGGAAGAGGTGGAGCTCTTGTTGGACAAGAATTTGTGCCAAGGTGGAGATTGTTAGAGTTGTGACTCAAATTCTAGTTTGGGTTGTTCAAATCCTTGTAGGATTATACTTCTCTCTTGAATATGTGATGAAGAGTTGGAAACCCAGTTTGAGTAGAATTTCTTTCTATGCAGGTTTCCTTTGGAAACAAGTCTCTTATCCCTATAAATAGATACATGGGATTAATGGTTTATTCATCAAGTTGTAATCTCCTTTTACATAGTGAAAGTTTCTCCTCCTCTGCCCGTGGTTTATCCATTTTGGGTTTTCCACGTAAATTCTTGGTGTTATGTTTCTTTGCGATTGTTTGTTTGTTCGTCACTATCGTCCCGATAATTATAACAATTTAAATATTGGTATCGGAAGAGTGAGCAAAACGTGCATCGAAAAAATAAATAAATTTTGAGTCAATTGATTTAAGTCATTTGAGTATTTGAGTTATTTGATTTTTTCAGTTGAATTTTATAATTTAAATAATTTGAATAAATCAGACTATAAATTTCTGTAAATACCACTTTAAGTCCCTGATAGTTTTGAAACTATGTAAATCAGTCCCTTTTAACAAAACATATTAAAAATAAAAAAGTATAATAATTTCATATATTTCATTATATATATATATATATCTTAAAAGTTCATCAAAAAACTCTAAAAATGTTAAATTATAATAATTTATATATTATTTTAAGATGATAAATTCAATACCCTAAACAATTAGGACTAAAATATATTTTTATTATAATTTATCTGAAATGAGTTGCTTGTGGAATTATTTTTCACGTATGGTGTATCAAATAAAAAGTCCATAAAATTATTAATTATTATAATTTATTTAAGAGTTAATTGCACCACATACTCATTTTAAATTGGTCCCTAAACTTTAGAATATTTCAGTTTCATCCTCAAATTATAACCTTTGTTTTAAATTGGTCCCCAAACTTTTGAGCATTTTATTTCATCCTCAAACCATGACACTCATTCTAAATTGGTCCTCAAACTTTTTGAACATTCTAATTTCATCCTTAAATTATCGTTTATACCACATCATATTATTACATAATACATATTAGTGTTTCATGTCAATTAACAATTTTTATAACGTTTTTATTAACATAAGATAAGATTAGCATATTGATAATTTGTGGATGAAATTAGAACGATCAAAAAGTTTGAGGACCAATTTAGAATGAGAGTAATAGTTTGAGGATGAAACTGAAATGCTCAAAAGTTTGAGGACCAGTTTAGAATAAAGGTCATAGTTTGAGGATGAAATTGGAATATTCTAAAGTTTAGGGACCAATTTAGAATGAGTGTCATAGTTTGAGGACGTGTGGTGCGATTAACTCTTTGTTTAAAAATAATTTTTAAATATCAAATTAGTCATATAGTAAAAATTAAAGAACGTTTTCATCCATTCATAAATTTCTTTAAACTCACACTTTTATATATGTTATAGATATGCCTGTGTTATGCATATTTTTATTTTTTTTGAACAGTATGTATATTTTTATTTTGTGGTATGCCTAATTTGTTATTCATAATTTTAGGATCATTTCCATTTCCATCTCCACCTAAATAAAAATAATAATAATAATAATTTTCCTTCAAAGATTTGGATTTTTACTGGCAAAAAAATAGAGAGAAGACATTGCAAAAATGCCGACGGTGTCCCCCCTGGCGAAATATAAGCTGGTGTTCTTAGGCGATCAATCCGTCGGCAAAACCAGCATCATCACGCGTTTCATGTACGATAAATTCGACACCACTTACCAGGTAACTTTCTATTCTACAATTCCACGCCACTCTTCATTCATTCAACCAAATTCTGATCGTTTCTCAAATCTCTCTGTTTCCTACGTTGTTCTCGAGTCAAATGAAAACGATGCTAGTTTTACAAGGCTTGATCTGTAACGTAGAAGGAATCATGATCCGTTAGCGTTAATACGCTTAAACTCATCTTTATTTATTTAATCGTTAGTGTATATATTTTCCCCTCTATGATAACTTTCGCTATTTCGTTGAATTTGAATTCCATCCGATCGTAGAATGGTGAATTGAAGGTCTATATGTACGTTTTCCTTTCTATTTTAAGCATTTTGAAGAAGATTTTGCTCATGATTTGTTTGGTATAAATTAATTTGCAGGCCAACATTGGAATTGATTTTTTGTCAAAAACAATGTATCTAGAAGATCGAACAGTTCGTCTGCAGCTTTGGTAATACAATTCCTTGCTTTCCTATCCCTCTCTTTAACAATGTAGATCTTGGAAAACTATGTTGAACGTTTCAGCTCTAGAACTGTTATTCTTATATGTTGAATGAAACAAGTAATTACTCCTATTTCTTTTAATTTAATCTTATAATTTCACAGGGATACTGCAGGGCAGGAGAGATTTAGGAGTCTAATTCCTAGTTACATCAGAGATTCTTCTGTTGCAGTAATCGTCTATTATGTAGCTAGTGAGTATAATAAGTTAACCCAAATATTCCTCATCTTTTCAAGTTCATTAAATTACTTACATTCCTCACTTGGCTATATCCTTGCAGACAGGCAATCATTTTTGAATACTTCTAAGTGGATGGAGGAGGTATGCACGGCGATGTTATTATTGTACTTGTTGGGAACAAAACTGATCTGGTTGACAAAAGGTTAGTGATGAGTAATTTTTCATATTACTAGAATTAGAAGAGTACGACAATTCTGTATGTTGTTTTAATTTATACTTTGCGATGATGATTAAACAGGCAGGTTTCCATAGAGGAAGGAGATAACAAGGTCCGTGAATCTGAGATCATGTCTATAGAAACCAGTGCAAAAGCAGGATTCAACATCAAGGTGAAAGAGCAACACTATCTGTTAGTTATAACAAAGCATTTCCAAGTCTTGCATACTTATCTCTTTAATGTTAGAGTTGCTGCGATATTTATTCCAGGGTAAAGTATTGTCAATGTTGATCTGCATTCATAGCATCCTCAGATCAGACATGAAAGTCTGTGTATTTATGTCATGCTCATGCTATTTTCCTGATTTTGTCGAACCTTTTATATATAAATGATGAAATCTTAATACATGGAGTACTATATAAATTTCAACAAGCTCGAGTATTTTTCTTTTGTAGTTTATGATGTAATCTACTTTAGCTTGATACATGATGCTTTTGTGTAGAAGCAAATTGGTATTTGTCATACACATCTTGGCTAACTTGTATTGTGAATGTAACGTTGCAGCCTCTGTTCCGCAAGATAGCCGTGGCATTACCAGGGATGGAAAGTCTTTCTTCAACAAAACAGGACGACATGGTGGATGAGAACTTGAAGTCGACCGCCAATTCATCCCAGACATAGCAACAAGGAGGGGGCTGTCCATGTTGAAGAGAAATGTACCATTTCAATCATCAAATACACAAAGCCAGTTTTGCAGAATACGGTAAAGAAATGTTCCGTAGCAAAATCCTTTTTTTGGCTCTTCAATTTATACTTCCATGCATTATAGCAAGTTCCCAATGTTTTTATGTCTCAGAAAAAAAAAAGCCTCTTTTTGTTTTTTTATTGATTAGACACAAGCATTGGATTCACTAATTTTGGTGTAATCCAATTCCATTGGTTTTATTATCAAACTGAAGAGGAAATACAAATGAAAGCAGGAGTTATGGATGTTGTTATAAGATTTCTGATGTTGGGATTTTGGTGCATATCTTTTTTCATGCATTACTGTTTTTTATTTTTGGGTAAAGTTCACATATGGTTAAACTTTGGTTAATTATTCAATTTGGTAACCAAACATTCAATTGCTTCAATGTGGCCATTAAACTTTGTGATTTGCTTCAATTTGGCAACTGAGCTTAACGGATGTTAAAGAAAGTAACTTAACAAATTTTGTATAATAACACATTTAGTCCTCCACATTTGCACATTCAAATAATTTAATCTTAATTTGAAAAATAATAATAAATTTAACTCTTAATATTTACACATTATTTCAATTTGGCCATATTTTTAATTAAAAATAATTTAACCCTAAACTCAAAACTTAATACCCTAAATCCAAAATACTAAACCTAAATCTCAAATCCATAAACACAAAACCCTAAACCTAAACCACTAACCCTAAATTATAAACAAAAACCCCAAAAGACATTACTCTATCAACCCCAAAAAATTATTGTTATTTATTATTGGAAAAACTTTGATACACAGGCTGTGTAAACTTTAGTTTACACGTGTCTTTTAGTTTTAGGGGTTAGGGTTTTTGTTTAGGGTTTAAAGTTTAGGGGTTTAGATTGTAGGGTTTAGAATTTAAGATTAGTATTTAGAATTTAATGTATAAGGTTTAGGGTTAAGTTTTTTAGGATTAGGGTTAAGAATTTAGAATTTGGATTTTTATAGTTTAAATACACATGCTTGTGTAAAATTAATTTTATACAGCCTGTGTATCAATGTTTTATCCTTTATTATTTACCTCGAAAGATATTCCACTTTTTTAGGGGGCAAAACCTATCCAAATCTGAGGCCAAATGTCGCTACACGGAGCATTATTGATATAATCCAATTTGCATTATTGGTATGTAAATTAATTTAATTTGACGAGATAATTAATAAATAACAATAATTTCTGCAAATCACTTTCATCTACTCGCCTCTTTAGCAATATAAAAAGTATCACCTCCAAATAATTCATGGAGAAGTTCACAATCTTAAAAACCAACAAGTTTTGCAGAAACGACTCAATGCAGGTAAGATGCAACTTTCGAGGTTGATAGAGTAATATCTTTTGGGTTTATGGTTTTAGTGTTTAGTATTTTAGGTTTAGGGTTTATGGGTTCGAGGTTTTTAGATTTGAAGTTTAGGTTTAGTGTTTTGGATTTAGGGCTAAATTATTTTTAATTAAAAATAGGCCAAATTGAAATATTGTGTAAATATTGAGGGTTAAATTTATTTCTATTTTTCTTAAATGTACAAATGTAGAGGACTAAATGTGTTATTATACAAATTTTATTAAGTTACCTTCTTACCGTCCATTAAGCTCACAAAGTTTATTAATAACATTGAAACAATTGAATACTTGGTTACCAAATTGAATAATTGACAAAAGTTTGGTGATCATTTGTAAATTTTACCCATTATTTTATGTATCGTTACATATTTGTTTGGTATTTTAAAAATATTTTTCATATATATTTCTATACTTACGTATATGTTTGTACGAAAATATAAATTTATTAATTGAGTTAACATTTTTTTACCGAATTATTATGAAAAAGGCATTAATTTTCAAAATAAACGCAGTCTTAACATTATTTCTCAAAATATGTTATTTCCACGATAAACTCGACTCTAAGGGGAGTAGAGAAAGTCGATTTCTTCATGGGATCTGTCAGCTTAGATTTATGATCTGGATCCTTCCCAAACCTATGATTAATGATGAATCTATGTTAATTCTTACTAGTTCAATCTGATTCCCAAACCTATGATTTATGATCTGTCAGTTTTGTGTTCTTCCTCGTTTAATTCGATTCCATGGAGGCTGTCAAACTCTTGAATGATCCGTCCGCTGCAACTAGTTTTCTTTTCCTGAATCGAGCTATTGACAAGTTCCCAAAGAAAGTTTGGGAGATTTTCATCTTTTGAACGACACCTTGGCCAAGCTTGTCGACCCTCTTTGTAGGGAATGAAGAACTGCCTCATGTTCTTTTACAATAAAAATAAAATTAAGAAATAAAAGTAATTTATTTTTAAAAATATTTAAATTGATTTAAAAAGAAGGCAAACAATAAAAATTACTTGGTTTCTAGAAAATTTTTTTTATCTCTTCACCGCTTTTTTGAACAAATAATACCAAAGTCCCTTCAACTGAAAATCAAACATTACAATCGCACAAATACTAAAAATAAAAAAAGCATAACTATGGCACATTTTTTTTTGACTAAAAGCCTGTAAATTCATTCATCAAACATGGAGGAAGGGAGGAAGCCCAATCAAAGGGGCAAGAGTTCGAATGAGCAGCTTTAGCTACCCAATCTGCAGCTTGATTACACGATATGAAAATAAAAGAAAAGAAACATGCACAAAAACGTTTAGCAAATTCCACAATATCACGCTCAATAGCTGAAGATTCCCAAGCAGAAAAGCAAGAGGAATTTAATCTGGAATATCCGATTCCACACACACGTAGTGGTAATGATATGTTATTAGAATAGAATCCTGTACCAATTATATAATTTACTTTCTAAAATCCTGTACCAATTGTACGGAAACAAACCTACAACTTAGTATGTGGAAATGGAATGTTTTGGAAGTGTGTTGTTTGAAATCAAGCATTGAACAAGTGGTAATGATATGTTATTAGAATCTTGGTTAGGATTAAGATAAATCTAATCTTTGAATAACTCCTTGTTTTTCAGTTTTGTCACATTTTAATTAAATAAAACACGGGTAACGATGATGCAAATGATATGTAGTGGCCACTGGGAGAATCCTCGGTTATGGAGAATCCTCGTCAGTGCCACCATCTCTCTCCTTATAATCATCATTCCATTCCGTTCCCTCTTCTTCTTCACGCCTTTCCTTTTTAAACCCGCTTCTTTGATTTCATTTCTTCCTGCTCTTTTTGTTTTTGCTGCAATGTACAGTTCAGATCGCTGCTTGTTCATCGAATCGATCAGGGTTTCTCAGCACTTGAATCTTGATCGTCCGTTTCTGCAAGGTGGCTTGTTCCTCAACGACAACACAGTTCCTCCCTCGTTTGTTTCATCCATTTCACTCAAGACCCATAAATGTTTTTTTGATAAAAATGACAATGTGTGTTCGGTTTCGTGTGATTTGGGTGGTCGGAAGATTGGTCAAACTCTGTTTCCTGTGAAGTCGAGGAGAGGCGGCGGCGGCAAAGGGGACTGGTTTTTATCGGTGAGTTTGTCGAGGGAGGAAGGGTATGTTGGGGAATCAGGAGAAGATTAGGGCCAAACTGGGGATAAGAATTTGGAAGGAAGAGGAGAAGGAGAAACAGAAAGAGAAGAAGGGATCAGGTGCTTTAAATACCACCAAACATCTCTGGGCTGGTGCTGTTGCTGCTATGGTTTCAAGGTTTTGGCTTTCCCCTACCTCTTTTTCCTATTTATATTTCAGCTTTATTTTGAAAAAAAATGTGGGTATGAAGAAAACGATGGACGATTTGTTTGTGTCTTCAGATGGAACATTAAATGACTAAACTTTGATGGAAAATCTTCACTGTCTTAGACTTTTTCTGTTTTGATGTGTTATTTTGCAAAGTATGAAACAGTATGACCTGATTAGTCTGAAATCAGAACCCTGAATTATAAGTGCTGGAATTATACAACAGATTGACAAGTATGAGAGCTGGAATCGGAAAGGAAATATTTAGAACAATCTGATATTGTTGCAAATATCATATTCAGTTTACATAATGTATTACCTGATAGTTTCAATTTTCATGTCGAATCCAAAGCATTACCAAGCACACTTATTACGTGATTGTGCAGGAATGGATTGATGGTTTTACTTTTATGTTGTACTTTTGCATCTCCTATGTTTCAACCGCTTGCTGTGTGGTTCTGATTGTTGAATTATTATCCATCGAGACACAGTTTGTAGCTCAAAAAGTCGCTTCCTTTTGTAACAGGACTTTCATTGCTCCCTTGGAGAGATTGAAGTTGGAATACATAGTTCGTGGTGAAAAGAAAAATCTTTTCGAACTAATTAAATGGATTGCAGCAACCGAAGGGTTGAAAGGTTTTTGGAAAGGGAATTTCCTCAATATTCTTCGCACCTCCCCTTTTAAGGCTATCAATTTCTATGCTTACGATACTTACAGAAGTCAACTATTGAAATTGTCTAGAAATGAGGAAGCCACAAATTCTGAGAGGTTTCTTGCCCGTGCTGCAGCTGGGATTACTGCAACTTTGCTCTGCTTGCCAATGGATACCGTATGTGACAATTTCAGACTTCATTATTTGCTTACATGTTATCCTCCCCTTTGTATTGTGTGTGTGGTTTGGTTCGGGTTTGGGGAATTTTGTCTTCTTGTTTTGAATTATTCTTAGTATATGTTTTAGATTTGGCTGCATGATCTGGTGAGAAGCAAAGGATGTGACTGAAAGTAGCATACTTCAGTGAGTTTACTCTACTTGCCCTTATAAGTAGCGTGTGTGGGGGTCCTCCTCTTGATAGGTCCCACAGTTTCATTATGGCTTAATTGCCGTGACATTTTACTTGTGATATCCTTTTCAAGATTTCATATGATTCCATGATTAAGCCATCCTTCTCTTCTTCTATTAATCAAAACTAGGATAATAATGCAATAATTCTGGGCCTGAAACTAAAAAGAAAACACATAGTTTTGTTGGAAGAATGTTACGCTAAAGATTATCTTATTTTGGTTGGGGTGTGGGAATGTTTCGAAGTCTAATGAAAATTACGGGGCAAGATGTTTCTTTCATGCGTGTGTGCACTTTTAAAGAAGTTCACATGCTTTGTTTTGCATAGTAACTCTCACTTGTTTTAGGCGCATATTCAGAACAAAGTAATAGTAGAAACTTTGCTTTACTTTAATTTTACTGCCAACTTCTACACAAAAGCTCCGGTAGATGCAAATTGGCGGCAGGTTTAGTTTTGTTAATACTGTCTGTGTATAACACATCAGATGATATTATTAGCACCCTGTCCCATTTCTTCAACCGATTTCAGTTGCTGTATTAGATTCTTTCCACTTCGACATTATATGCCTTCTTGAGATTTTCTTTCTTCTACTATCCCTCATGTTTCGGAAAAAATAGAGCTTCTATGTGTACCCTCATATACCTCCTTTCCGATACACCTGGTTATGATTCAGCTGGAGTAATTTTCATTTGTCAATCTAGGTTGTGCTGTTAATATTATTTTGTTTCTTGGTTATGGTATGTGGATTTGCTGTCCTGTTAAAAATATTGCTGAGGTACTTTGTATGTGCTAATTACAGATAAGGACAGTAATGATAGCTCCAGGTGGGGAAGCTTTGGGTGGGTTGATCGGTGCTTTTCGGCATATGATTCAGACTGAAGGGTTCTTTTCTCTTTATAAGGGACTGGTCCCCTCGATTATAAGCATGGCACCTTCAGGTGCAGTCTTCTATGGCGTCTACGATATATTGAAGTCGGGCTATCTTCGCTCACCCAAAGGGAGAAAAAGAATTCAAGGCATGAAACAAGGTGATCAAGAACTGAATGCATTCGAACAATTAGAATTGGGTCCGGTTAGAACACTATTGTATGGGGCAATTGCTGGTGCATGTTCCGAAGCTGCTACATATCCGTTTGAAGTTGTGAGGAGGCATCTTCAAATGCAAGTCCGTGCGACTAAGTTAAAAGATGCAAGTCCGTGCGACTAAGTTAAGTGCATTGGCAACTTGTGTCAAGATAGTACAGGAAGGTGGAGTTTCCGCTCTTTACGCGGGATTAATCCCCAGCTTACTGCAGGTACTAAAATAATCTGTCCAGTAAATAGACTATTGCACTATTTCATGGATTTTATCTATTTGACTAATTACTTTGCATACACTGTGTATATATATTTGTTCAGTGCATATTAAATCACCCTGATTGCACCAATTCATCTCAGGTATTGCCATCAGCTGCCATAAGTTACTTGGTTTACGAGTTCATGAAGATAGTTCTAAAGGTTGAGCCGGCATAGACATTTTATCTGCTCGACCTTTTCCGGATTGGACGACTTTGTTATCGATTAAGGCTGGGTGATGTTTTCTTTTTTAAATTGCTGAAGGCAACTTCAGATTTAACTATACCATTTTACAAAAACAATAGTTTCCAAAAGTGCATTCAGCTTTACCACCATAATAAAATGTGAAAATCCCTTATATTTTTTTAACCAATGAATGTAGCAAAATCGTATGGGTCAAAAAACTAGGCTATTGAAGTAAAACACTCCTAAGACCTACATTGTAATTATAGGACATACAAAGCTGCAAAACACAGCTTATATATCTTCTCATTTGCAAAATAGCTTTCTTATTTCACATTTACTGATTCTACCATATCTGCACAGCTCGTCTATTTGATCACTTTTTCAACGATTCTAAACAGTAACTCATGGTAAAAAATCAAGCCCTCTTCTCAGCTGTTCTTGTTTGCACCAAGACTTTCGTAAAATAAGATATACCCATGATCTGTATTGCTTGAATACTCCTGGGCTGACCCAAAAAACGTCTGAACTGCAGACTCGTTGATCATCTCGACATTTTCATTGTCAAAAAATAACCAGTGGTTATGGCTTTTCACCAGGATAACATAGTGCCCGTGGTTAGGTCCACTTCCCACATGAACAACCACAGCAAACAGAGAATACTCTGAATCTGCATCTTCCACAGTATTGCTCAGCTTCAGCTCAAGCGGAAAAACAACACAGTAAGAGAGCTTCTTGTACCGGCCGAGCTGCTCGATGTACTTGAATCGCTTTAAATGGATGACCAGGATGTGAGGAGGCTTCTTTACCTTCATTCTCTTCTGTGCTTCTTGCAAACTGCAAGCAAAAAATAAATCTTCAGATGTGAGAAACTGAAACACATCAACTGATGCAAAAATAACATACAAAGAAAAATTACTTGCCGCACTTGTCACAGAAAAATTTGTCCTCAGCATTCAATGTCTCAGTAGAACTAAATTTTTTCAAACAGCTAGTTATTGAGCTGTTCTGTTCAATGTCAAGGCTCAAGTCAAAGAAAGTTTCGTCTCTTGCTGTCACTGTCTCACATCGCAAGCATCTGGTCTCATTGGTAAGTATTCCCTGATTCAAGTTGCCCCATGAGAAAAATGAGATTCTTCCTTAAAATACATTAATACAAGAACACAAAAAACCCCACACGCAAACACACAGGCACTCAGGGAAGAGGAAAAAAGATTATCAATGAATAAATTGACAATTAAACAGCATTCAAGATCTACAAAGCATATTCAACAAATAAACAACTAAAGTGAACCCTGATGGTGGCCGCCATTCCCTTGTTATCTTATGGATTACAAATGTGAGATCATAACTGAAAGAAAAGAAAAGTAGTACCAAAAGTATTAAAAAGAAGAGGCAGTGTAGATAAAAGGATGCACCAATGATGCGATGTCCTGCAGCATTTCTAGATAGTATTAGTAATGCTTGTATTTAATTTTCTGTCTATCACTGCACAGTTTAGTTTAATTTTTCTACAATATACAGATGCTCTGTAGACCTAATATCCCTCTTACAATTTTAGACGTGTCACTCATCCAAAAAAGGTTTTAGATATGCTGCTTCGGTTTCCAGTTACATACCTGAGCAAATAAATATTTGATTTCATCTATATTTAATGAAAAGCAAAGTAAACAAAGCTCAAGAGAAGAACGATTAAGAATATTGGAATACAGTATACAACTAGCAAACTCATCTGAAAATTCTTGTGTACACCTGTAACCAGAGGCTCTTTTTGAACACCATTTGCCTGAGGATTCTTAGGACCATTTGCAGTCTTTTCAGGTGGTGATGAAGCTTCAGCCTTATTTTTTGCTGTTTGAGCCTCTTTCTCCAATATGTCAACAAGTTCATTTAGCAAAATATTCAAGAACTCGTGAGCATCCTACCAAGAGGAGAAAGAGAGTTATTCTCTTCCGCATTTTCCATTAAAGATAATTAAGAAAATCAATATTTGGTTGACATGACAGGAAAAGGCTACTACATTAAAGTAATTGAAACCTCAAATAAGCAAAGGAGATGGTGAACTTAGAGGAAGAAATATGATACTTGATGTCTAATACCTGGTGCATATAGCTTCGGAAAAGCTCATTTTGTTTCTTCAATCTCTGTACAAAGCGCTTTGGAGCAATGACACCTGTTTTCTTCTTCTGTAAGCTTATCTAAACATAATGAACAACCGATAGTTAGTCGCGGTAGTAGTCAAGTAAAGGCCAACACGGGTAATTACGGGAGATTGAGAAGGAGAAGGATTCCCTAGTCCAACTATAGCATTTGCTAGAAACAGAAAAGCATAATCTTTCCACAATTTAGACCCCCCAAAAATTGAAGCAAAACATTTTTCTTGTATCTAAGCAATTTCCTCAATGCAACTATAGAAGTATCAAACGATACTCTTCAAAAAAAAAAAAAGTAAAGGAATGAAAAGAAATAGAAAAGAGAAAGAGTTATCAGGGATCTCTTGCATAGGAACAAAAGCAGATCATACACACAGCAAATTACAGGATTTACAGATAAATAGACACTTCTAATTTTACAAAAATGCACACACATTGTTCTTTCTTGTATTAAACCAGGAACTCGTGTAAATTTTGATAAGAACTTCCAGTAATAAGCTAGTTAACAATAATATTAAGCTTAATTTCTAATCACATCTTAAGTCATCATGATGATGACGTATTGAGTTCCCATAAGTCTAACCATTGCACATGGGCTCATGGTGTTTCTAATAAGAAAATAAATAATTATTAAACAAATTAAATCAGTGGATCATTCTTGGTAACCAAGATCAAAACTTGACAGTGCAACTTATAAGCAATATTTTCATAAAAAGAAACTAATGCTGATATTTGACCTGGACATCATTTGAAAAGAAATGCTATGACTTTTTGAAAAAAAAACACATTACAAAACCATTGACTTACAATAAGACAAAATACCACATTGCCAGGAAAAGGTAACCTAATGACTCTAAAGAACTAGTCATTGCTCATAAACAACACTACACTTTTAGCAGAGTTTTACCTGTGTAAACAGATCAGCCAAGCGTATCAGTAGATTGTCTTCAGTATCGACACCATTTTTATAATTTGAATAATATTCGAGCAGCTGTTCACGAAATGGGACACAAAAGTAAAGTGCCTGAAAAAAAAATGAGAAAAATGAAATTAGATATGATTGAAGCCGATAAGGCAGAAATTTTAAATACAAACATCCAACACTCAACAATATATCATAAAACTATTAGGATTACAATATACTTCCCAAATAATCTCATACATGTCCTAAACAAGTAAAATTAATTAGAATGCAAGGAATTGAATGAAGTATCACCAAGGATGTCAGAGTACCATAGACAAATAACAAAAGAAACGGACATAGGGACTAAAGATTCTGGTAATGAAAATTTGCAGTTGCATTCATTCAGAAACGATTGTTCAGACAATTCAATGCTGGGTGATCCAAGTAAAACCTATCAACCCAGCATGGAACTTCAGTATCCAATAGCTATTAAACCAGCATAAGCTAACCTAATCAATAAATTTCACAACACTTACCTTTACAGCAATCAGCCAGCTAAAATAATAGAGGAATACAAGCAATATTAAAAATATTAAATAGGAGCATGTATGATGAAATATGAATTACAAAAGCAGTAATGATGAATAATCTAATCATTTAGTTTAGCATCAATATAAGCTTCTTTTAATGCAGCTTCTACACGGTGAATCTGACTCTCAATGCTTTCCCTCGTCAATATAAGCTTCTTTTAATGCAGCTTCTACATGGTGAATCTGACTCTCAATGGCAGCAATAAATTGTCTGTGCCTAGATGCTCTACTATCATCACAATGATGACCATGGCTCAATCTTACAGCTCTCTCAAACTCTTCCAACTGAATGCATCCACAGTTTAACACCGAGTAACTATTAAAATTAGCAAACGGACGGAGCAGAAAAATAAACTTCAATTAATGTGTACCATGGTTGACAAGAACATTCGTGTAAAGGTTGACAAAAGTACAAGAATGCTTAATGTCAGTTTCAATATTTGTTTCGAGTTGGAAATGCAAAAATGTCTACTCTTTGAGTCTATAAAAACAGTAAATCATAAATTGAACAATATGGGGTAATACTAAATTCAAAAACTGTAATAAATTTCTAATTCCTGACAATGGTAAGTGACTAAGTGTAAGTTAACGACTGAAGCAGAAAAAGAGGATTTGTGATTTTATTTTAAATAAGAAAAGAAACAAAAAAAATCATACTTGCCATTTAGCAGTACCCAACTTAGTTTGCAACTCTCGATAAAGTTCAGTTTTTGTCCTCTCTTTGGTCCACATCCTATATGCTGATTCCATTCTGGAAAAGAAAAACCAAGAACATATTTGAAGCTGAAGCTTCTTATATAAATCCTTGTTCAAAATTGTTTGAAGCTGAAACTTGTTATAAACTCTATTATGTGGTTGATTACTAATAATATTAAGCATACAAAAGTTTCATTAAATTTTGCAGAGCACATGCATGTAAAGTGTAAACTCCCTAGTTATTGTTTACTAGTAGAAAATTAAACCAAAGGCAAAGGTCAGCCTTTAATCATGATTTTTTTTCAACAATCACTGTCTTCTTATTTCCTATCATCAGGATTATAAGACGCAGAAAGGAGAAAAATAACAAATTATTGAGTAAGTGATCAAACAAATTTCTCTCAAGTGAACTGAAGGAAAATAAGCATGAACATAAAAAACTGGCCCATTTTAATTGGTGATGGAAAAGCTTTACTGAGACCGAAATCTGAAAGTGAGAGATTAAAGAAGAGAGGAAGAGTCGGTTAATGTACAAAATAGAAATCCCGTAACCCTTTAATAAAATATATATCATTTTATATCATATAAATAGAGTTAGCCTAGTTGTTGGGGCTTAAACCCTCCTTGCTCTTGGGCGAGAGTTTAATTCTCGTTATTTGAATTTGCCTCCTATTTTATTTGCTTCATTTGATTATGTCCAATCAGATGGTGTCACGTAATTTATTAAATCAAATAAATTAAAATTAAAAAAGATAGAACACGTGTCATCATCTAGTTGGTTATTTATTTTTATTTAATTAAATTAAAATTAGGACAAAATTGATATAATAGGTAAATAACAAGGACCAAATGTATAATTTTACAAATTTTCGTTAACTGTCACGTCACATCTCCGTTAATTTTTTAACGACGGTGGTTAAAATAGGACCAATTTGAAAATTTTATAGTATGATTGACGAGTTATCTAGTTCGGTGATTAAAATATATATGCTCAAATAGTTCGATGGTCACCTAAATAGTTTACCAAAAAAAACATATAGAATGATAAATTACAATCGACGATTTCTTCAACCCGAGGTCACGTGATGATGCAATTTGTGAAGATGTGAAAACGAAATATATTGGATTTTGAAGTGTTTTATTAGATTTGCAGGTTAGTTTTATAATATATTCACGGAAAATATTTTGATACATTAGCTAAATTAAACTTTAGTTTACACAAATTTTTTAATTTTAATATTTAAAATTTTAAGTTATGATTTAGGGGTTTAGAGTGTAGGCTGTAGAATTTAAGGTTTATTGTTAGAATTTAGAGTTTAGGGTTTAAGGTTTGGGTGTTAGAGTATTAAGGTTTGAGATTTAAGTTTTAAATTTTATAAAAAAAATTGTGTACAACTTTTTTACACAACTTGTATATAAAAAAATAACTCTATATTCAAAGTTTTTGTGATTGTCTAAACATAGTTTGTTATTGAATCTAACATTTGATAATGGATTTTTTTTTAAAAAAATGTATTAAATAATTCCACTTCTTTTTACTTTCAAAATCTAAGTTATTTTTTAGTGTCAATTCTTGTATAACATGTAATGGGTGGATTTAGACCTCGTTTTATATTGCTTTTAAAAAGTATTTTTGGAGCTAAAAGTAATTTTTATCCCTACACAATGTTAAATATATAATTATTTTAATGTGTTTGGAAAACATATTGAGCCCAAAAGCAAGTTTGGGAAGCATTAGCTGAATTTCTAATTTGTTTGGGAAGCATTGAGTAGCAACCATCTTTTCTCTCTCGTTTTGTATTTCTTAGGAGTCTAGTTTACCAACGACCCTTTTTTTTTTCCGTTTTCGGTCAATTTTTTTTCTTTCTATTTTAACAGTCATTTCTCATGTTTATTTTGAGTTGTTCGATGGGAGTGCATCTTCCCGACACTAAAGATCTTCTATGAGACGTTGACATACGGTGAACAAAAGTGTCTCCCTTTAACTGCGACGCTTATGGAGGAACCAATGAAGGGGTCCTTTTTTAACTGTCCCTTTTCTCTTTATTTTTTTTTTATTTTTTAAAATCTGTCCCTTTGGTCCGCTCCATCTCCTTCGACTCTCTTAACGGTTTCATGCTATGCCGGTATTTTCACCAGCAAGAAGACTATAATTTATACGATCTATTTAGCCTTTCACCTGCTGTTACCGTTAACCTGACCACTTGAAATATCAATCGATTTATCCGACCACCAATGACTTTTGTTTGATGGACTCTGAGTTGGTCCAGACGCACAACGCTGCTCCTCCACCTTTGGTGCCTCGTGATGCTTGTTGTTTTCTTTCCCGGTTAGATTTTGTGAGCACCTTGTTTGGCCTTTATTTTCCTTTTTTTGATCTGGACTTATATTGAGCACGTTTGTCTATGGAGCTATGTTTCCCTGTGTGTTCCCTTTTATTTTTTAGGTTTAACTGCCCATGTAGTAGTTCCAATTTATCGATTTCGCTTTATGGTATTTTCACATCAATTTAGTTCATAAAGCAGTCGAATTGTATCACTGTTTTCCCCTTGACTAACCGAAGCCAACGTTGACCGTTACAGTGTTGAGGTAGAGGTCACTGATGCTGACGTGAATATCAACGGTGCTGATGTGGCAATACATGTGTGAAAATGATGTGGAAGAGGGCAAAATTAATTTTCTGACATAGTTTGAGAGCAAAATTGATTTTCTGGTTGAGTACGAGGACAAAATTGTGTTTTAGGTAAAAAAAAATTATAAATTTAAGAAAATATTAAAATACTAAAATGATTTAAAAATTAATAATATATGGCTAAAAATAACAAAAATTTAAAAAAATCTAAAAATAAGTAAATATTATAAAATTAAAATAGCATAAGCTATTAAATTATAAATTATTCAAAAATCAAAAATTAAAAATAAATTTTACAGTCTAATTTCAATTTCTAAATTTCAAACCCTAAATATCTCAAACTCTAAATTACAAACCTTAAATCCTAAACCATAATTGAAAATTTTGTCAATATAAAGTGA
The DNA here is from genome assembly GCA_019671005.1 of Hibiscus mutabilis. NCBI lineage: Eukaryota > Viridiplantae > Streptophyta > Magnoliopsida > Malvales > Malvaceae > Hibiscus > Hibiscus mutabilis. The sequence continues at coordinate 8,283,815 of CM033722.1, forward strand.
TTATGAATCATAAAAGTATGTGTATAAATTTAATCAAGTAAAGGGTTTATGGTTTAAAGTTTGTGATTTAGATATTAGACTTAGAGTGTAGAGTTTAATTTTTTAGTATTGAGAGATATGGCCACCAAAAAGGGTAGATGATTTTTGTTCGGTTGAGAGAATCACATTAACCCTATTTTAATATTATTTCTTCCTTACATTCTTTAAAGAGAAAAAAAAAACCAAAATCGTCCAATTTTTTTGACGAAGTTTTTTATATTTTTTAATATTTTATAAATATTTTAAATTTTAATTATTGAATAATTTATAATTTATTAGCTTATGATATTTTAATTTGATATTTTTACTTTTTTTTAGATATTTTTAATTATTTTATTTTTAGTCATATATTAATAAAATATTTTTAAAATTTTTATTAATTTTTATGTTATTTTAATATTTTAAAATTTTACTCATATTTTTTTGCCTAAAAATTAATTTTGTCTCTCTGCCATGTCATCTTTACATGTGGATTGTCACGTTAGCATCATAAACTGCCTCGTCAGCACCATAACGGTCGACGCTGGCTTCCGTCAGTCAAGGGACAAGCGGTGATGCAATTCGACTACTTTATAGTCTAAATTGATACGAAAATACCATAAAAACAAAATCGATAAATTAAAACTAATACAAGAACAAAAAGCATATTTTTTTTATGAATGATACATTTGTTTCTTTGATTAAAAAAATATTGTTTCTCTCTATTTTTTCGCATCATTGTTTATTTTTTCTTGGACTCACGCCTTCGAGCCTGTTTTTTTCCCTCCCATTACCTCTTATTAAAGCCTTTTAATTTTTCGATTCTTGATTTGATCTATGATTCTTGCCTGCTGTTCTTAAACATTTGCTTGCATGAAGAAAAGATAACCCTAAAATTGATTAAATCGACTAAACTAAACTGATATTATTTGATTATCTCAATTTTTGAATATAAGATCACTTCAGTTCAGTCAAATTTAAAATGTAAATCGGTTGAGCGGAACACTTGCCCTTATGTTTTAGTATTTGGTTGAGGATATTGTGGAAGATGGGCATTAAAAGTTTTAAAATATATAACTAAACGTGTTTTCAAACTTTTAGCTTTGAAAATATTTTTTTATGTTTAATTACTCATATTTTTTAGTTTCTGAAATATAGAAAATGAAGATATTTTTAGAACACCACTAAACCGGTTTTAAGACGATTCTAATAGAAATTAGTGTTACATTTTGATATACAATACATGTAAAAATGCACAACACTTCCTATTTAAACTATACAAACTAAAAACATAAATTATAAACCCTAAACTATAAACTACTAGAGTCTAGACCCTAAATTAAACTTATCAACCTTAAATTTGACTAGATTGTATAAACTCTAATTTACACATCTTGTTTATCAAGGTTTTTATCTACAAATTAATCTCATTTTGTATACTCGATAATAAGAAAAAAAAGTTGAAACCAGGGAATGGTTTTGGTGGAAAAGGAAATATTGTTCTCCTATGAGACTCGAGTTTAAACAACTGTACATACAAAGGTGTACATGAGTTTTATTAAGTGAGCAAAATTCGATTCAAAAAAATTTCAAATAAAGTTTGAGTTATAAAATGAAAATTCAAATAACTCAAAATTTTCAGTAATTTGTGGATCAATTTTCAAGTTCGAGTCAAGTCTCTTTCAATTATGCATTATATATATATTCACATATGAAAAAATATAAAGAAATATATATGTGTATTGTATATGGTTATAGAAAACCGTTTAAATTGTAACTAATTAGTACCATAACATTATAAATATTTACAATTAAATTTGAATAGAAACTCGAACAACTCGACTCAAATTTCATAAACTCGACTCGAAAAAGTTTCAAATAAAGTTTGAATTATAAAATATGACTCTTTAACTCGACAACCTCGAAAATTTGCGGCTCGTCTCGATCAAATGCTCACCCCTAACTACTATAAAATCACATAAAAAATGCTAAAAAAGTTTTGAAAAGCATAAATCACAAAGCCAGTAGAATATTTAGTGGTGTTGTGATTGGAATGCATTTTACCTTCAAATTTTGAACCAAAGAAGCTAGGTAGAAAGAGGGGGTACTTGTGTTTTAATAGCATATCCAAGATCAAGTTATCTTTTTAGATGTGAACATGTGTGTCCATTCCAACATTATTTTTTTGCTTCAAAGTTTGGTTCGTTCAAAAGCTTTTTTTTTTTAAGTTCATTAAGTAGGTTGAGTTGTGTTAGTGTAGTTTTTGTTAATACAGTTTTCAATCTACTGTCATCAAAATCAATCATGCGGGTCAAAGAGTCTCATAAATTCAAAAAGAAAAAAAAAATCAAATACCAACTCATATATCACTACATCATTCAGATTAATCCTTTAATCATCCATGATGTCTTGCAATTAAGGCAAATCTTATGTTTTGGGAAAAGATATAGTAATAAACAAGGTTAAACCACGCTGTTCATCCATAGTTGCAGCAGTGAACTAACTGATAGTGCCACTGGTGACATGCTTACACCAACAAACAAGTTGTGTTCTCTTTCCTCTAAAATTTTGGACTTGGAAAGTTGTAGAAGTGGTAGCTTTGGTGGTAGGGCTGGACATTAGATCGAGTGAGTCGAGAAAAAAATTTCACATTAGTCGAATTGACAAGTCCTATTTCATAACTCAAACTTTATTTGAAAATTTTCGAGGCAAGTCGAGTTGAGTTGTTTGAGTTATAAATTGTGAGCAACTTCTTTCTTTAGTACCTTAATGATATAAACGGTCATGGATGTTTAACAACTCTAAACTTCAAGGGGCATGCCAATTGCTAAAATTTGGCTCCTTCCACCTTAAATGTTTCATAGAGGAAGTCCTTTTAACAGCAAAACATATCCTTTGTTAAGAAACTGAGTTTGAAATCAAAATGTCCCAAAGTTGGATCCCATTGATAGATGCAGCTAATGACCCTTTTGTCGCATGTGTTTGGTTTAAGGTAGATAAATGGAAATGTCACTTAAATTTCGACTGGGACATTGGCATTTTGCCCACCAACTATTTGTCTATTGTTCCCTTTGAGATCCATTCTAAAGATTTGGGCACTTTTTTCTCTGTCCCCTGGATGAGTACTCTCTTCTACTTTACTTGTTTCTTGTTGCTCACTTGGTGATTCTGCAGGCACCATGTGATTTCATATAACCAAAAGATTATTGATACTTTTGTCTTTATGGTCGGTTCACGTTATTAAAGATAAAAGGGTGTATTTCACCATTAAGTTGGTCCAAGTGGTAAGTAACTTGATATTTTTAAGTAGGTCTCGAATTCGAGATTGTATATGTAGAAAATTTCAGTTAAGAAACTTACCCTCTAAAATTAAGTGTACGACGCGGGTTTACCTGAATTAGTCAAAGGTTACTGTTATGTTTTGTTTGATCATTGTCAAGCTCGATTGGCAACTGACACTTATTGTATGCAACTAGAGTTTCAAAATCTAAAAAGTAGTATCCCCTTTTGATCTGACACCTTTTTCAAAGTCTTTCGTTAAATATTATATGATTGTCAGCAGGGCACTAGCACTTACCAGTTAGTGACCACTTCTTATTTTAATAGGAATAATGTTCGTTTGGCTGTCTTATGAAATCAACATCTCTGCTTTTAACAATAAAGTTCGAGCTTTTATCTGTATGTGTAGGGGCAGAATTAGAATTTTTTTTGTAGTGTCAAAATTTTGGGTGTTAATTTATATTTTATTAAAAATTGACGGAATCAAATGAAAGGTGTTAATTTCTTTTAAAAATCTTAATTATTTTTTAAATCGGTGTCAATCTCTTTTTAAAATAGTGTCAATTCACCTTTTTCATATATTTTTATATAAAATATACATTAAAAAATTCTCAAAAAATTTAAGGGTGTCAAATGACACCCAATTGGCCAGCTCCCTCCGCCCATGATGTTGTGGGTCTTTACAGGCTGAACTGGTTCCTTGATGCTTAGCTCACAGTCCAACAGAAGGTGAACTGAGCAAAGCTAGTACCTTGCTTTACCCATGTTAGTAGGACTTGAGTGTAAGTGTTCGATGGGTATGCATCCAACATGGGTTTGATTAAATTTTTCTAAATTTTTTCGTATATTTAGATGATATTTGAAAGTCGTATTCTCATATTTATGTGTTAGACACGAATACTTCAATAAAACTTGAAGAGTCATATTCAATGAATAGAATAACCATATGCTTTCCTTACCAACTCCCCCCATGTGATCTCCATGCACCTTGTTTTCCTCGCAGCTTTGACATGATTTACAGTACTTATCTGTTCGATACTTAATAAAGCTTTCTCTACATTTCCTGATCTAACCATGTGATGACCAGCTTTTCCATGCAACGTTTTATCTTAACTTTTGATTAGATTCTCTTTTGCTTTATCTTAACTACTCAGATTTCATGAACCAACCTCTCCGACTCTTGCAGATTTCATGTCTAGTTATTTATATGCCACATTTGCAGGTTTCTCATGCAATTAGTTTCATTTTCTTCCATCTCACTGCTGGTCTTATGCTTTCCCAAATTCATGGTGTTGTGGAGACAGTTTTGCAGACTACAATTCTCTGAGGTATATTGGGAATTTTCTTTCATTTTGTAGTGGTTCCAAAGTTCAAAGCATTGAATTATTTTTGAAGAGTAAGCTTAATGCACTACAGTATGTTGTTTTAGCTTAATTACTGCATATTGTCACGGACCAAACTTTTCGGATCGAGACATTGGCGCGAGCGTCAGATAGGGAGGTTGTGCGCAATGTAACGGGCTTGCCAAATGTGGCCTAGCACTTAGAGAATGTCGTGGACCATACCTTTGGGACCGAGGCATTGGTGCAAGAATCAACCAAAGAAGGTTTGCGCGGTGTAACAGGCTTGCCAAGACCATTACACTTGGCCCAGCACATGGAGAAAGGCGTGGACCAAACCTTTGGGATCGAGGCATTGGAGCAAGAATCAGCCAAAGAGGGTTTGCGCGGTGTAACGGGCTTGCCAAGACCATCACACTTGGCCCGGCACTTGGAGAATGCTAGAAAGCCCGCAAGCCCACAAGACTTAGCCAAATCCATGGAGGATTCAGGAGGGTAATTCGGTCAAAGCATCATCTATTTATTTGAAATATAATCTGTAGATAATGTTTGTGATAATTAGAGATTTGAATTGAGATTTGATTAGATAAGATCAATCTCGACCGTCGATGTAATTTAAACTGAGTCGTTGGATGTAGGGGAGTTCAACTATAAATAGAGGCTCCCTCCTCACTTGTAAATCACTTTACACTTCACTACTTCACATTACTTCACTTCACTTTGAGTAGTACAAGAAGCATTTACTCTAAACTCTTTAAGTGTTCTTTGTTGTTCTTGAGTGTTCTTCGTTGTTCGTGTTGCCAATCTCTTTCCGTTGTTCTTTGATTAGCTTTCGCTTAGAACGATCTTTCGTTCGAGGGCTTCGGGAAGTGTTTGATCTTCCGGAGCGAGAATCCTGACAGAGTTAGGTGTTTGTCGAGAGAGCTTCACCTAAGGCCGTGACAAGGGATTTCAGGGTGACTTAGCAGACGTTTCAACCGAGAAAGTGACTAAGGTTCACACGATCCGTCTGGCAAAGGTCTAGCCCGTGACAAGATCCATCGAAACTTGGAGGGCTTGTCGGAGCTGTTTTCGAGCAGGAGTACTCACAAGGCTGGTTGAAGCCTGACTTAGGCGTAGGAATCGACAGATTTGCGTCGAAGGCGTCTAAGGCCGCACGGATCCGCTAGGGTCCAAATCTAGCCCCGTGACAAGTGGTATCAGAGCGGGTCGAGGAAGAGACTTGCGTTCGAGCCAGTTCGCAGTTGCAGTCAAGCGTGGTGGTGACTTGCGTTCAAGCCAGCTTGCAGGTGCAGTCAAGTGTGGTGGATTCCAGCTTGTAGTTGCAGTCAAGTGTGGTGGATTCCAGCTTGTAGTTGCAGTTAAGCGTGGTGGTGATTTGCGTTTGAGTTAGTCGAAGTGATCAGGGATCAGACTAGTTCGTGGCAAAGTGGTGATTGAGATAGCAACAAAGAAGAAGACATTGACAATGGACGATGTAAGAAAGACTGAGTGAATTTGACGAGAGGAGCAACCGTCTTGAAAATAAGGTGCAATCGAGTCTCGAATTCATAACGGTCATGGAGGCTTGGGTCGATAAACTCTTAGACTTCAAGAAGGAGGCCAATGTGGTGTTTGAACAGTTAGAGTCGGTAAACCTTGAGAAGCTGGGTTCGTTGGATATTGAGATGTTAGAGTCTCTGGAAGGGATCCATGAGGAGATTGAATGGGCTCTTAATGGCTTGGAAGTTAAGATATCTAAGCGTGGAAATTCCTTAGAGGCTATAGTGGAAACTCTAAGAGAAGAAGCCAAAAGACCCAAAGTGTTGTGGAGTCACGTCTTGAAAAGTTAGAGTCCATGGAGGGCAAGTTCAATGACGAGACGCAACGCATCCTCAACGAGATGGAGATAGTTCGAGAGAGTTGTGCTTGTGAAGCCAAGATGGGGGCTTTGCAAAAAGAGGAAGATTCTTCCAAGGAGAAAACCGCAAAGGAGATCCAAGAAGTTCTCAACTCGATGTACGAGAAGTTGAACTAACAAGATAATTCCCTTCAAGATACAGTGGAGGCAATGAAGGCAGAATTGGAGTCGTTGGGAAAGAGGGTTCTTAGACTTGAGAAATCCGAAGAGGAGGCCAAGCAGACCCAAGGTGTTTTCGAGTCCCATCTTGACGAAGTAGAGTCCATAGATGACCGGTTCAAGGATGAGACACGAGAAGTTCTCGACAAGTTAGTGACTGTTCGAGGGAGTAATGCTAGTGAAGCTGAGATGGAAGCTTTGCGAAAAGAAGTGGATGAGCTCAAGAGGGAGCTGCTCAGTTGCAAGACGAAAATAAGTGAATGTGATGCGCTCAAGACCTTCTTAGAGGGATTTAGACCGGGGGCGAAGCTCGCAGTAGAGCAGGGAGATGCCCAGAGACTTTCAGAGGCTCTTGTTGTTGTCGAACCTCTGACCGAGCCCGCAGAATGCAAGCAGGCGAGTGTTGAGTCAACCAAGCCCAATTCGAGAGACAAGGGGAATGGTGAGGCTAAGTCCATACTAGAAAAGAAGGGGAGTAAGAAGTTGAAGTGCTACTTCTGTGATAGTCCTCATTTGATAAGGGGATGTCCTGAGAATAACCGCCTAGCTGCCATGGTGAAGACAGCAGACGAGTCAAAGAGTAAAGTAGCGAAACTTGGGGAGATTGTGTGTGCCAATGCCGCCAAACGAAGTGAGAATCGTGGTTCGACTACGAGTGCCAAAGTAGTTAAGCCAGTGATGAGACTTGGTGTAATAGCAAGTAAGGAAGCTGTCGAGTCGAGGGTAAAGACGAGGCGATTGGAGTGCCACCGATGCAAGGGACCTCATAAGTTGCGGAGATGCCCGTTTCGAGCCAAGTGGTCTGAGGGACAGGACAAGGCCAAGAGTAAAGAGCCTCTGAAACTTGGTTCAGAGTTGTCTAGTTCTGCCAAGGTAAGCGGAGACCATGAGCAGAATGGGTTGAAGATGTCCAAGAAGGCTGGGAAAGAGCTTGTCGAGAATGTTCGAGTGAAGAACATTACTTTTGAGACTAGTAGAGTGTCGAAGGAGGCTGAGCCGTTGAGGGACATAGCAATCGTTAAGATGCCACCTATGGGCAAGGTGGGAAAGAAGCGAAGGACTTCGAGGAAGAAGTGCCGACGTAAGATGAAGCAACTAGAGTGCTACCAGTGTAAGGGCCTCACAAATTGCAAGAGTGCCTGGATCGAGTCAAGCCATCCAAGGAGTTGGGTGAGCCCGAAGAGAGCGAGGCTGCATCGTTTGATCCGATAATGTCGAGTTCTGCCAAGGCCAAGGGGGACCGAAAGTAGGAAGAGGTGACCATGTCTGAGAAGGCTACTGAGGAGCTTGCCGAGGATGTTCGGGGAAAGAGCATCACTTTTGAGACCATTGGAGAGTCGAAGGGGGCCAAGCCGTTAAGGGATATAGTAACCGTGGAGACACCACCAATGGGCAAGGTGGGAAACGAGCGATGAACTTCAGGTAGAAAGTGTCAACGCAAGAGAAAGCACCAAACTTCAAGGAAGAAGGATCGATGCAAGAGAGCACCAAACTTCGAGTCAGAAGGGCAGATGCAACCAAAAGCAACGGACTTCAGGGAAGAAGAGCCGATGCAGAGTATCGCAACGGATTTTGTGGCGAAAGTGCCGATGCATGCAAATAACTTCGATGAAGAAGGTTCAATGCAGAGGGGGTCAGACTTCAAGGAGAAAGAAGGGCTGACCTGTTTTAGAGTAAATATGATCGAGGAGAAGGTACATCTCAAACATATTCCTAGTGTTTTTGGTTTTGATTTGCCATTGTTGATGAACGTAGGTCAAGTACGACCTAGTCTTCAGTGCGGAGGAAATGAAGATTGGAAGAGACCTTTCAGAGTTCAAAGGGGCAAGCCAGAGTTGTCGACGAATCTGAGAGTTCAGTCTGTGTTCAATGTTGTGATAACTTCCAAGTCTTTGCCGCAGGACCAAGTGAGTCTGAGTCTAGGTAAATCGGAGTTTATGGGAGAGTGCTCCTACAAGAGAGATGTATCAAGAGGCGTGTTAGCACACGATGTTCAACAACAGTTTGAGTCGAGGCGAGTAGTTCATATGGGGGAATTGCATGAAGATGAGGCATCGACGAGTAAGCAAGTTGACCCTGCCCATGATCGTTTGAGTGCAGCGACGAGGGCGTCGCTAAGTCAAGTGGGGGAGAATGTCACGGACCAAACTTTTCGGATCGAGACATTGGCATGAGCGTCAGATAAGGAGGTTGTGCGCAATGTAACGGGCTTGCCAAATGTGGCCCAGCACTTAGAGAATGTCGTGGACCATACATTTGGGACCGAGGCATTGGTGCAAGAATCAACCAAAGAAGGTTTGCGCGGTGTAACAGGCTTGCCAAGACCATTACACTTGGCCCAGCACATGGAGAAAGACGTGGACCAAACCTTTGGGACCGAGGCATTAGCGCAAGAATCAGCCAAAGAGGGTTTGCGCGGTGTAACGGGCTTGCCAAGACCATCACACTTGGCCCGACACTTGGAGAATGCTAGAAAGCCCGCAAGCCCACAAGACTTAGCCAAATCCATGGAGGATTCAGGAGGGTAATTCGGTCAAAGCATCATCTATTTATTTGAAATATAATCTGTAGATAATGTTTGTGATAATTAGAGATTTGAATTGAGATTTGATTAGATAAGATCAATCTCGACCGTCGATGTAATTTAAACTGAGCCGTTGGATATAGGGGAGTTCAACTATAAATAGAGGCTCTCTCCTTACTTGTAAATCACTTCACACTTCACTACTTCACATTACTTCACTTCACTTTGAGTAATACAAGAAGCATTTACTCTAAACTCTTTGAGTGTTCTTTGTTGTTCTTGAGTGTTCTTCGTTGTTCGTGTTGCCAATCTCTTTTCGTTGTTCTTTGATTAGCTTTCGCTTAGAACGATCTTTCGTTCGAGGGCTTCGGGAAGTGTTTGATCTTCCGGAGCGAGAATCCTGGCAGAGTTAGGTGTTTGTCGAGAGAGCTTCACCTAAGGCCGTGACAAGGGATTTCAGGGTGACTTAGCAAACGTTTCAACCGAGAAAGCGACTAAGGTTCACACGATTCGTCTGGCAAAGGTCTAGCCCGTGACAAGATTCATCGAAACTTGGAGGGCTTGTCGGAGCCGTTGTCGAGCAGGAGTACTCACAAGGCTGGTTGAAGGCTGACTTAGGCGTAGGAATCGACAGATTTGCGTCGAAGGCGTCTAAGGCCGTACGTATCCGCTAGGGTCAAAATTTAGCCCTGTGACAATATGCATGCTTTTTATGATGAAATGTCAACAATATAAAACTACAAATTCTCTGTAACAAAAAGTGGAGCACTTGGTAAACCTGTCAAATGCACTATTCTTGATTGTTAGGTACTTGCATCATGTGATCATAGTGTTCTAAATATTCTATAAAATAAAGAAGATATAAAATCCAAGCTATAATTTCCCCACTTTTTGCTTCTGAGATCACTAGCATTAAAATGGTAGGGGTCTATATCTTTTCCTTTATAATAAATTAACAGATCATGTTGTCACGCAACTTTGACTGTATATGTATTTTAGTATTGCAATAATTGCTATATATATATATACACTTTTGTGTATGGTAGGCACTTAGGACCTGGGCCAGTGTTAATCCAATATAAATTAAATCTAGGTGTGGTCATGAGCCTCTCTTGCTAATTTATTGGAAGGAGTCAAGTGGGGATTGGGGATAATTAAGTTTAAAAGGTTTAATCATATCAAGCTTCTTCTATTTATGGGAGCCATGGGCCCATAATGAAAGTACTTAAACCCAGAGTTCTTCCTTAAACATGAGTTATAAATATAGATATAAGGAGGGAAAGCTACTACAGAAAAAGGAAATAAAGGCTTTGAAATTACCTCCAAGACAAGATCATTTTTTTAATGGAAGATTTTTTATTACTAGTTCTTTTTAAAAAGAAGGAAAAGATTACTTTGTGTAGACAGTCTTTTTCTTATTTCTAGGAACAAATTTCATTCCCCTAGATATTTCAAAGCTTAGTTTTCCCATGTTATAACTCCTAGGACAATGAAATAGTAAAAGTAAATAAATATATTGTCTGACTACTATTGCACGTTGCTACTGCCTCATTATATATAGTTGCTAGAAATCTTTCTACCCGTTTTGCTTGGCCTTCTTTCAGAATTTGTTGAAAGAACACTAAAATAAGAAACTCTCTAGGATTCACAGTAGGATAGGGTGTACAGGGAGCTATCCAGTCTCTCCCCCATCCCAAATCATGAGAGAGACATTTTTGCTAAAAGACTACAAAACTAGCATAAGGCTGGTAAGGCAATGAGCAAAAGCTACACAAACCTAAACACCAGTCATTCACATATAAACACCAACGAACTAATAAAATGAGCTTATGTAACACCGTAAGACCGACACCTTAAAAGCAATGTAAAGTTCCCAGGAGTTGATATTGCTCCATTAGCTTGTTTAAAGGGTTTTTCCCATTCTCTTCTGGTTTGGTTTTGAGTTCAGGTGTTTTTTTATTGGTGATGGCATCGTGCTCTTTTGTTTTGGTCTTAAAGCCGTGTCTAATGTTGTGTTTCTTACGGTGTTTTCCCGCTGCAAACCTTTAATTCTTAATAAAAATTACTTTTGCTGAGCAAAATAAAATTGTATATTTAATTGAAAATAGATATATATTGTCACGGGGCTAGATTTTGACTCTAGCTGATCCGTGCGGCCTTAGACGCCTTCGACGCAAATCAGTCGATTCCTACGCCTAAGTCAGCCTTCAACCAGCCTTGTGAGTACTCCTGCTCAACAACGGCTTCGACAAGCACTCCAGGTTTCGATGGATCTAGTCACAGACATCACTTGTGTCGCGGGCTAGACCTTTGCCAGATGAATCGTGCCGGACCTTAGTCGCTTTCTCGGTTGAAACGTCGACTAAGTCACCCTGAAGCACATTGTCACGGTCTTAGGTGAAGATCTCTCGACAAACACCTAACTCAACCAGGATTCTCGCTCCGGAAGATCAAACACTCCTCGAAGCCCTCGAACGAAAGATCGTTCTAAGCGAAAGCTAATCAAAGAACAACAGAAAGAGATTGGCAGCTAGAACAATGAAGAACACTCAAGAACAACAAAGAACAATAAAGAACACTCAAAGAGTTTCAGAGTAAATGCTTCTTGTATTACTCAAAGTGAAGTGAATTGAATATGAGATGATTTACAAGTGAGGAGGGAGCCTCTATTTATAGTTGAACTCCCCTACATCCAACGGCTCAGTTTAAATTACATCGACGGTCGAGATTGATCTTATCTTATCTTATCTTATCAAATCTCAATTTCAAATCTCTAATTATCACAAACATTATCTACACATTATATTCAAATAAATGGATAATGCTTTGACCAAATTACCCTCCTGAATCCTCCATGGATTTGGCTAAGTCTTGTGGGCTTGCGGGCTCTTTAGCATTCTCCAAGTGTCGGGCCAAGTGTGATGGTCTTGGCAAGCCCGTTCTACCGCGCAAACTCTCTTTGGCTGATTCTTGCGCCAATGCCTCAGTCCCAAAGGTTTGGTCCACGCCTTTCTCCAAGTGCTGGGCCAAGTCTAATGATCTTGGCAAGCTCGTCACACCGCGCAAACCTTCTTTAGCTGATTCTTGCGCTAACGCCTTGGTCCCAAAGGTATGGTCCTCGCCATTCTCCGAGTGCTGGGCCACATTTGGCAAGCCCGTTGCATTGCGCACAACCTCCCTATTTGTTGCTCGCGCTAATGTCTCGATCCAAAAAGTTTGGTCCGTGACAATATGCATATCTACCTCATACAGAAAATTTCTGAATGGCCATGGGAATCTATTTTATGTTTTGATTGGCATTGTTTAATCTACAAACCTAATTTTAAAGTCCCTAAATTCAAAACCCTAAGAATTGGGAATTTAAAAAAATGAAACCCTAATTAAGAAATTTGGGAATTAATTGAATTTTAAACAAATTTAATGACCTTTTTTTTTATAAAGAATTGATATTAGGTATCTACTTTGTGAACCTTAGAAAAGAACAAGGGCTTACCTTGTAATTTAACCAAAATTTTGGTTATATATTCCCTAAATCCCCTGCAATTTCTTTCACTTTTGTCGCAGCCGTTCTTTGTCCCCCTCTCTCTATTTATATTCGAATCACATCTCTTTTTTTTTCTTTTCTTTTTTATTATTTATTTAATTCGATTAAACCCCGATGAGTCTCTGGCACCGCTCAATTCAACTATGTTCTCGATTGATATGAAGATCAACTATTCGAATTAGATAAGTATTCTTATATCATTAAATTTCGTTAGATAAGTATATAAGAATAATTCCTTAATCATAGTGATAATAGTAATAATGTTATCGTAGGATTATTCTCATAGGTATCAATATAGCTGGACCCCGTACTTTTGATTATGAGAGACCCGTCATTCCGTAGGTTGAGTTTGCTTCGGCTAAGGTGTGTTTTCTTCCGGTGCTATAAATAAATGATTTTATTTGTGTGTTTTACACTTAAGTGATTTTTCTTTATTGTGTTGTGATTTTAAATTATGTTTTCCGTGCATAATATTTTCAGACTGTGAATAAAATTGAGATTTAAAATAAATGTGTTGTGAATCCCTGATTTATTACCAGACTGTGTTGAGACTGTAAAAAAAACTGTGACTTCTTTTTACTGTGTTATCATGGGTTGGGATTGTATGGAGGAAGTTCAGTAGTTTTATACCACTTGTGTTGGTGACTATGTAGTGAGGGGTTCTGGGGAGCCTACTCTTTTTGGTGACTATGTAGTATGGGTGCATTGCATTGTGATTTTCATAAAATTGTGTTTATAAAAGAATTGTGCTTTAAAATAATTTTGTGAAAATTGTATGAAATTGAGTTTGTGATTGTTTGCACTTTAGAGACACACTGAGTCTTATAACTTACTCCCTAATAGTTTTCTCTTACAGATATCTTGGACCCTAGGTGACTTGGTACCCGGAGGATCTCTTCGTTTTATCGATTTTTATTTTATCTTCAGTATGAACTATATTACTTTTAAGACTTGTTTATTATTATTATTGGGGAAACTTTGATGTATTTGGGAATTGAGGTTATTTTCAGTATACATGCATAATTTTTATAATCAGATGTTTTATTGAAACTTTCAAACTATAATATTATTGTTGAATTTTAATAACGTTTTGAGATAGTTTATTTTGAAATTTTAATCCTTTATATTATAAATTTTTAGATATTATTTTAACGCTTGAATTTTGACGAATTATTAAGTATTTAATTATTTTACAATTATTATGATTAATTATAAATAAAATTAGTTTCTTGATGGTAAAATTTTCAATGGTGACTTTCTAAATTCGGCTCTTTTCTTTTTGGCCGGGTTTAGGGTTACAGTGATTCTGAATATCAACTTTCTCTTCTTTGCATGATTTTCTCATTTAAGGGTTTATTATTAATAAAATTAACTTTGATTGTGCCTAGCAAAAAAAAAATGTTCCACCACAATCTTGGTCATGAATGTTACAGTTACTACCACTCTTTAGTACTCCTTGAAACACAACTTCTTAAAAACGATCTCTTTGATTTATACTCGATGTCTATATGTTATTCGAACTTGAACGTGGATTAGCGTTATTTTAAACCCTAAATCCTACTTTTTTTTCAATTAACATGCTAAAACTTGAAATCTTTGTGATAGAGTAATGCACTAACAGAAAGCTTGCCGTTGCTGACAATTAAGCTATTCTTCCTCGAAGTAGCAGTCTTAGTTAACTTGCCTGCACATTCATTAGCCTCCCTAGGAACATAAACAAACTTCAAAACATGCACAAATAGATCCAACACAGAATATCTCCATGACACAGAGGCATCAGGCTTGAATCAATAAACAACATTTTTGGCAATCCGATCTACTTGGAATTCAGAAACAAAGAGGTGGCTTCTTTTACAGACAGCAACTCAACAAGAACAGGATCAGATAGTTTTAGCGGGATAGAAAAACGAGCAAACACTTCCAACACCATCTTGCAGAATACTGATATTTCAATTAAGTCTTTGCCTCAGAAAAAGAAAATGTAAAAATACTGATACATTCTTTCAATTCTTTAATTAACAAGCTAAACCCTATATTTTCCACTAACTTGTTAGAACTTAAACCCTATTTCTCAAGTTACATACATGCACAAACAATCTCAATCTGGATTTAGATCGAACAAATAAAACGAAATCGTGTTGCTTGTTTTGCTATATTATGCTATACTATGTATGTATATAAAAACTCAGTTTTTAGATGCTCGGATATAGAGTTCCTGGTCCTTGGTGTGGTAACCCTAGCACTGTAAGGTAGATTAATTAAGCCTGTTACTTACTTGTACTGCATCTTCATGCTAGCTAACGCATGCCCTAAACCCTTGATTAATGAGTGGAATCATTTGAATCAGAAACAACTTTAGATTATTCTTACAAAGTTGGTATGCTTTATTGTGTTTTTATAATATGCCATTTTCAGTCTCACTTTCTTTCACTGTCCTTGGCTGTTAATCTGATGTCATTGCCGATGAGAGTTGAGCCAACAAACACTACATGGCAGTTGAAAGCTAACAGTGATATAAAGACCCCTAGTGTTACAAAAACTTATCAATCATACTTTATCATAAATATTTGAGCTAACAGTGATATTGGTCACTTCACCAATTTACAATTACTTTAATTCCCCCATCATTGAGCATAAAAGTTGAGAAAACTATGTCAAAAGGTAACAATGGCAACAAGGAGCAAGTAATCAAGAAGCTTTAAAAACTTTGATTAAAATTGACAGTCTTAAACGGTCTTTGTCATAAATCAACACAAAATCCTTGTATATTAGCAATAACTGCGAGTACACTTGGCTACACGGCACACGCCCAATAGGATACAATGCATGAATGTCTTAGGGAAAGTGAACCCCCTCTACACGTAATTATCAATTCAAATTGCGAAAGATATGATGAAATTAGCATAGATTTTCAGACCCCACTTCCCATCTTTTTTCTGATTTCTATTAGGTATGTTGGGTTATGAATGGTTGAAAAGGGTGAAGTTGGTGAGCCATGAACGCTCGCAAATACATTTCACTGTATTTTATTCTTATTAACTCTTTATTGTGACCACTCTATATTCCTATTCTTTTAATTGTTTAATACTACAATTCAGAATTAACTATGTGGAGTAAACAACATGATGCTTTCAGCTTTTAACTGCAGAGATGAAAGCTTTGACCAATAGATCCATTCATGTTGGGAAGTTGAAGAGAAAATGCGCTGCTGATGCAATCTGCTGGACGGACCTCCATGGAAGGTTGCATGAATTAGGTCGATGGAAGCTTTTTGAAATCTTGGGGTGCGTTTTCTAAGTCAACCTTCATGTGTTCATACTTAATACTCAATAACATCATTTCATTTGGACGTAAATTAAGATTAAATTAAACTAGAGTGACTTCCCCTCCCAACAATGTCATCTCCAAGATTCGAGTCCACTGTCCAGACTCTCTCCTTCGAGTGCGATGTGCCTTACCATTG
Organism: Hibiscus mutabilis; assembly: GCA_019671005.1. NCBI lineage: Eukaryota > Viridiplantae > Streptophyta > Magnoliopsida > Malvales > Malvaceae > Hibiscus > Hibiscus mutabilis. The sequence continues at coordinate 8,300,042 of CM033722.1, forward strand.
CATCTAACCCTTGTTGATAACTATTTGATGTATTTTAAGGGGTTGTTTTTTTCCTTCATTTAGATGTAAATTAGGACCCAGAGCAGTAAATGTGGCAAAGGAAGTGCAGAAAGTCTTGAGTTTAGATGTATTGGGTAGAAACTTAACCGGGTTAGTAAATCAGTTGTTTAGCTGGCACTTCATTTCAACCATGTTTTTTTTTTTTAATAATGATGAAAGAATTAAAAAGCTGTTTAGGTGACATCAGTTAACTCTCCAAATTCCTTATTTTAAACCCTTCTTGTGTTTTATGTGAGTGAGTAGATGGTCCACCCGACAAGGAACCCTAGTTGAAGAAGTAATCTCTGTGTTTTTCCCTCTTTAAAAAAATAAAAATCTTCTGCAATCTTTCTTGATGAATCTGTTAACTATCTGTTTACCCCTTTCTGTGAACAAAATCTTTGTTTGTTTAGTTAATGGCTAAAAGTTTTGGTGACAGAAGAATGATGTAAGTGAAGGAGAAAAGAAGGTTGGGGTATAGAAGACTTGCATATGGGGGTGTTGTTAGGGTTTGACTTGGAGGCCATTGATGTGATGCTGTGTAACGAGCTTAGGTTAGAAAAATTGGTAGCTTGTCAAATAAGAAAGTAGTGATTTTGGACAAACAACACCCCCTGAATTATTGTCTGTATACGCGAAGCAGCCATTGATGTTAACAGCATCTGCAAGAGTATCTACAATTCAATGGTTTTGGTTGAGTGTCTACGTGTGTGTCTGTATATGCGCACATATATAATTAATATAATTAACTTAAGGAGCTTTCTTTCCTTCTTTCTTTCTTATAATGTACGGATCAAAAATTGCATGCAACTAGGTACATTATAATTTATAACTACGTATCCATACTATAGGATCAAGCTGAAACGTATATATACGCTAGAAAATACATTCACACTCTGCCTCTTTTCGGTGCCCTTATTTATGCCTCACATTAAAAAATTAGGTTTAAGACTCAAGGTTTAGAGTTAAGGTTAGGGCTTAGGGTTAGAGTTTAGGGAATTAGTTATAGGGTGTATTTTTTAGGGTTTAGGATTTATAGTTTAGGATTTAAAATTTAGGGTTACGATTTATGATTTAATTTTTTAGTGTGGGGCATAAAAGGGCACCGAAAAGAATCAAATGATTTTCCCCCTTTCACTCCTCCTTTGATCCTAACTTGGTTTACTTTAAACTTTCATTTTATATTTCAGTTTAGTTTCGCATTTAAGTAAAATATTTTAAAATTTTTAAGAATGAAATTACAATTTGACTACAATAAATTTATGGGTAAGTATTTAATACACTCATGGTGTATGAAAATATATACCATATATACTGTGTATAAAAGCATACATCGTCCATATATTGAAATTCACCCATAAATTAAACAAAAAATTTTAAACGAAATGTGTTGGGAAATTCGGCCGGTAATTAGATTTGAGCTAGTGTGATTGTTTCAGTTACACATATATCTAGGGACAAAGAAAAAAAATTAGTAGGACTGAAGTCTAATTAAACAATTTTGATAGACCAAAATACAATTTTAGTATTATATTAATTTAAAATTTTACAATTTTTGCAGGGATTAAATTAGAAGATTATCACTTTTTGGGGTCAATAAATAATTTCACCGTTATACTAATTGAAAATGTTAAAATTTCTAAAGGGCTAAACAACAATTTTACCATTTTGGGACCGGAGGTTTCTTCATGCTTAACTCCTGACGTCGTCTTTGTATATAACCATTAAATTAGTGGATCATATTGAATTGAGTGTAATTGGAGGACTTAATTACACTTTTCGGTAACATTTTTCTAACCAAACATATATAGAGAATAAGAATTAATGTAATTACAAGAGAATTTAATTACTCTTTGGTGCCCCAACACAGAGTTTGAATTTTAAATAATTCAAAATTTCTTTATTTTATTTAAATTATAAATTAAAAACTCTAATATATATATATATATATATTCAAAAGTTTATCTGAGTTTCGTGTCATCGGTTAACCGAGCACCAATTTAGTTAAAAATTATTAAATTACCTTTAAATAAGGGTGTATTACATATTATCCGAATTTTGCTAATCAGGATTAGACATGCCCTTATTTGTTTACAGTGCAGCTTAAGGGACAAATTCACATCTATATATTCTCAATTCCCTTATAACCCAGAAAGGATGAGCGGAGCCCTGCCATGAATGCTGCAGAATTCACGTCTTGGTTCACTCTAACTATTCGCTTCTCTGCTTTACAAAAGAAACGAATAAATCTTTGTTTCTAAACCAGAATTATAAATATAAGCAGTTAAAAACATTGTAAATACAATATTTTAATGAATATGGTAGATGACGTTATGGAGAAAGCAAACAACGAAGACATTCGTCACCGTTTGTCATTCGTCGCCGGTTGGGGTTCTCAGTTTTCGTGGACAACGTCAGTAAGAGGATTCACCACAGCACGTTGAGGGAAGCTTTTCAGGTTTATGGCCAAGTAGTTGACGTTTTCATTGCTTACAGGAATTTAAAGAGGAAAACAAATATGACCACTTTTGCTTTTGTAAGATTCAAAAACAAGGGGGAGGCTGAAAATGCAGTGCAGAAGGGAAACAAAAGAGTAATGGACGGTTTTCGCATTAGAGTTTTCATCGCAAAGACACGTGAAGATAGACGCATAAAGGAGAAAGGAAATATCGAAAAGCCTGGCAGCTATCGTTCGGCTCTGAAGGATAACAGATCTTTTAATGATGTTTTATTGGGAGCTAAGAAGCAAGACATGAAGCACCATACTGACTGCAATGCTGATGTGGTGGGGAAGAACGTTAGAGCTGAGAATACAGTTAGAGTGGCGATAATGGAAGAGGCGGCCATAAAAACTTCTGAGATATCATAAGTAGTATTGATCCATAAAGAGGAAATAGAATGGAGGAAAATGTGTCTTGTAGGGCAGATAAAAGGAATGTATAATGTAGAGATAGTCCAAGAAGCTTTCTTATCGGATGGCTTCAATGTTAAAGTAAGCCCGTGGAACGGGTTGCTGGCGGTGATACAATTCTTTTCAGATGAAGCACTATCTCAGATTTGGAATAGAAGGGAAGAAATGCTGCGATTATGGTTCGACGAGCTAGAATTGCAGGAAGGTTATGATGGCAAGCGCAAAGTAAAGGTTTGGGTGGTGATGCAGGATGTTCCCCTTCAAGTCTGGAGTAGAGACTTTTTCACTGGACTAGGAAGCAGATGGGGAACTGTGTGTATGATTGACAATAAGACACTCAATCGTGATCGTTTTGATGAAGCAAGGTTACTAGTTTCGGTTCAAAAGATTTCTCTAATCCTTGATAGGATTGAGATCATCGTCAATGGACTTAGCCACGACATCCTATTGAAAATGGAGTACGATGGGGACCGGCGATTCCTTGATGGCCGTTCGCCGTTCAACGTGCTTGAGTTTGAAACAAATAACGCTTCAGTTGCTGAACCAAATAATCATGAGGGAGTTAATACGTTGATGGATTCCGAGGAAAGATACAGGCTGTATGAGGAAGAAAGTGTAGCGGGGCAAGCAGATAAAGATATTAATGCCAGGACATCTAGCTATCCCACGCAAGAGAACCTATCCAATTTTACGGGCAATGGGTTGGTTGATGTTACAGTTAAATTAGGAGGGGCATCTTTTGTGTTGAATATGGGTTCTGGCGATGGCCCAAATCCATTAGCTGGAGGGGCTGTGGACCTATCTTCAGGCCAATCCATTTCGAATAGATCCAGACTTCATGACATCCCAATTGTCATGGTTGAGGGTCAAGAGGACGTACAGTATGGGGTTTTGGGCTCTACAGGTTTCAAGAGCAAGTCCCAAGAAAATATAGCAGGCAAGTCAAAACAACCCGGTGGTAATATTTCAGGAATTAGGGCTGGGATTGATAAAATCAATTGGTGGTTGAACCCACCGAAAGAACGCAGAAAAATCAAGAGTGTTTCACAAAAAGGAAACAAGAAGATGAGGACTACTGGTCATTCGGTTCTAAATAGGCTGGGGTCAAACAACAAGCTTATGGAGCCGGGCAGCTCCAACTCAGGGTTCAAATTGAAGTGTTTAGCGGAGGCCGGTCGTACGTTTGAGGTGGGAGAGCAGTTGGGAGTGGCATTCGAAGTAACGAACAAAGAGGTTCTTGACCGATTGGAGGGGTTAGAGTGTGCGGATTGGCATTGATCATGCGGTATGTGTTACTCTCATTTTGTGGGATCTAACTCATTTTCTATGAACTGTTATTTGCTTACTTGGAATGTAAGAGGGTTGGGCAAAGCTGAGAAATTGAGGGCTGTATGTCGTGTCATCGCTTCTTGTAAAGCATGTATTGTCTTTATTCAAGAGTCCAAGCTGTAAAGGGTAAAACCGTGGGTGAAGAATCAGCTTCGTTGTGCAAGGCTAGGGGAGTTAATCGCAGCACCTTCAGCGGAAGCATCGGGAGGTTTAATCACAATGTGCGATCCGAGCTTTTTCTGGATTGAAAAATCTGTTATTCAAGAAAGATGGATAGCAATTGTTGGAACATTATTGCATCAGAAACTAAAAGTGGGCTTGGTGAATGTGTACGCGCCTAACGATTGTAGTGAGAAAGGGGCTCTCTTTGAACAGTTAAGTATTTTTATTGAATCCATGGCGATTCCAATCATTATCGGAGGCGACTTTAATTGCATTTTATCAGGGGAAGAAAAATTGGGTACCACATTTAATCCAACGTCCATGAGGATTTTTTCTGAGTTCATCTAGAGGAACAAGTTGATCGATCTACCCATGGCTGGAGGGACCTTAACATGGTACAGAGGGGGTTTGATACCTTCAGCAAGCAAAATTGACAGATTCCTCATCTCTCCAGAAGTAATGCAAAACCTACCTAATCTGAGCCAATCCATTCTTCAAAGAAGCCTCTCGGACCATTGTCCTGTGGTGCTTAGAAATGGATATGGGGAGTGGGGACCACGACCATTTAAGTGGTTTACACATTGGGCGGAGGATGAAAGGGTGAAAGAATTAGTGAAAACAGTCTGTTCCAAATCCCAGGGCAACAGTATTGGGGTCACCTTGAGAGAAATCAAAGCTGCTACGAAGGCATTAGTGAGGGACATTCGCAAGAAGGATGAGGAGCCCATAACCTTACTAGAAGAAAAAATAGCAAGGTTGGAAGCTGCAGCGTTAGCAAATGGGAGCAACGCGGACAACTGGGCAGAGATAAAAAAATTAAAAGCAATCTTGTGGGGGAGATATAGAAATGAAGAACGGGAATGGCTACAGAAATCAAGACTAAAATGGTTTAAGGTGGGAGATAAAAACACTAAATTTTTTCATCTAACGGCCTCTATGAGAAAAAATTTGAATCACATTTCATCCATTCGGGTTGATAATACTATATTGTCTGACCCGAAGCAGATTACAGCAGCCTTCGTGAATCATTTCCGTTGTAGCTACAATGAGGTGAATACAATTCCTATTAAAGAGTTGAAGGTGCAACTTCCCAAGTTAGGTTCTGCATTGGCGAGCACGTTAGAAGCCCCATTTAGTGAAGAAGAAGTTTGGGCAGCTATTCTGACTGCGGACGGGTCTCGAGCTCCTGGGCCAGACGACTTTAATTTGGATTTTTATAAAAGTTTCTAGCCATATATTAAGAGCGGTATTATGGAGTTTTTTGCTGCGTTCTATGAAGGTTACTTGATAAATCCATTAATCACTCCTTTATTACGCCGATCCCAAAGAATAACAGTCCGGAGGGGATAGAGGATTTTCGACCAATCTCTCTAGTGGGAAGTCTATATAAAGTGTTAGCCCGAGTGTTAGTAAGAAGACTGACAAGGTGTATCGATGAAGTGGTGGAGGAGCAACAATTTGCTTTTATCCCGGGGAAGCAAATACTTGATTGTTCTCTAATTGCGAATGAAATAATTGATGACTTACATCGCAACAAAAGAGAGGCTGTAGCTTTTAAAGCAGATTTCAAGAAGGCGTATGATACAGTCGACTGGAAGTTTTTGAACTTTGTCATGGCTAAAATGGGTTTTGGGCAGAAGTGGCGCAAGTGGATTAAAGTCTGCATTTCGACTCCATCCATTTCAGTATTGGTGAATGGCTCTCCATCTCAAACATTTAAGATAAAAAGAGGTCTTAGATAGGGTTGCCCACTGTCACCGTTGTTGTTTAATCTTGTTGGGGAAGCATTGAGTGCCATCTTGAGGAAAGTAGAAAACTTGGGGCTAATTTCTCGAGTTACGGTGGGGAAGAGCGACCTCCATATTTCACATATCAAATATGCAGACAATTTAATTGTTTTTTCTGAAGCCAAGCAGGAAACGGTCCAAAACATGAAGCGTGTATTAAGGATTTTTGAAATAGCTTCAGGATTGAAGCTAAATATGAAGAAGACTAAACTTTACGGGGTAAATGTGGATGCTAATATGGTGCAGGGCTGGGCAGATTTGACTAATTGCAGTAGGGATATTTTACCTACTATGTATCTCGGCCTTCCTCTCGGACAAGGCAGAAATGCTGAAAATTTATGGAATCCGATTTTAGAGAGGGTACAAAAAAACCTCGAAAGTTGGAAAGGAAAATGTCTCTCTTTTGGGGGCGTTTAACTTTGGTTAAGTCAGTTTTAGTGAACATGCCTGTGTATTACATCTCCCTCTTTCAAATGCCTGCTATGGTGGCGGCCATATTAAATAAACTAATCGCAAACTTCATCTGGGGGGCATCTTCCAATAGAGCAATACATTGGATCAAGTGGGAGAATTTGTGCAAACCAAAAATGATTGGGGGCCTCGGATTTTATGATGTTAGGCTGAAGAATCGAGCACTATTAAACAAGTGGATCTGGAGATTCGCTAATGATAACAATAGCCTTTGGCGAAAGGTTGTGGCAAAATATGGATATAATCCTTATTCTTTGATTCCAACAGCAGTAAATGGGAGAAATATGTCATGGATTTGGAGAGACATTACAAGGCTATCTAACATGGAAGATGCGCTCACAAAAAACCTGAGATATGTTTTTGGGAATGGACGCTTTATAAATTTTTGGGAAGACTTCTGGACTGAGGTACCATCACTAAAATTGGCGTTCCCACGAATTTTTTCAATTGCAATAAGGAAATCAGGGAAGGTTGCTGATTTCGGATATATGGATAATGATGGTTGGAGATGGAATATTGAAACTCGGTGCAGCTTTTTCGATTGGGAAGTTGGTGTGTGGAACGAGTTTTTGGACACGATTAATAGGGCAATCAGATGTGCAAATGGTGCGGATTCATTGAAGTGGGTTGGGTCAACCAATGCACTATATTCCCCCAAAGCTTTCTGTGAAGTCTCAACTCATTTGGGCGAAGTAGTTGATAGTATATGGAAGATAGTATGGTCGAATTTAGCACCGCCAAAAGTTGAAGCCTTTGTATGGAAAGCTATTCAACTAAGAGTCCCAACTTTAGTGGAACTACAAAAGCGAGGGGTGTTGGGTTTGACATCAAATTTATGCGTCTTTTGTGCAAAAGAAACCGAAGAAGTGAACCATCTTTTTTGTCAGTGTAGCGTTGTATGGAATATGTGGCAAAAGTGGTGTAGGTTATGGAAGATCCATCTCACCTTTCCAAACAATATTAAATGTTTCCTTTCGGTTTGGGCAGTACAACCGATCAAAGAATGTTCAAAACTGATATGGCTCATGGCGTTCTTCGGGATAATTTGGACAATTTGGCTATGTAGAAATGAAGTTATGTTTAACAAAAAAGTTTTCACGGAAGAGCAAATATGTTTGATTTGGCAACTATGAGGATTGGGCTTTGGTGTAAAAGCAAGTGGCCGGAAGCATTCCCTTCATTCCTTGATTTCATTAGATATCCTAATATTGCATCTATACATGTGCAGAATATTAGGCCAGCACCGGGATCGTGGATACCTCCTACTGAAGGATTCTTAAAATTTAATGTTGATGCAGCTGTCCGTAGGAGTGTTGGGGCTGCCGGAATCGGGGGAATCCTAAGAGACCACTCAGGCGAAAGTCTTATTAGATTCTCTAAATCAATTGGAATTTCTGAACCTACAGGGGCTGAATTGAAAGGTATTTTAGAAGCATGTTCATTGTTCTCTACGTCAAACTGGCATGGCTCTAAATCGCTGATTATAGAAACAGACAGTAGTTTAGCTGCTAAGTGGTTAGAGTGCCCTCAATTGGCTCCTGCATGTTTTCTAGAGTTGATTAACAAATGCAGGGGCTTCCTTGGCAATGCCAACTGGAAAGTAGAATTTGTATTTAGAGAAAGAAATGAGGATGCCCATAATTTAGCTAGGAGGGGGATTGATAGAGGGCCTGACTGTGTGTGGTTTGCTAGTTAGGATAGTACTAAGTTGGAGTAAGTGTGGATATGGTTTGAATTATAATGGATTGTGTGTAATAGCTATCGTTAGCAGGATCGGTATTGGTCAGTGTACATTAGCTTGCGTTGGTGTTATGAATAAATAGTTGGGCACTCTTTTCCCCTTGACACCTTTTGATGTTAGGGTTGTTAAGGGTTTTTAACAAGGCTTTTTTAAAAAAAAAATATTTTGAACTTTTCCCTAAAAAAAGAAGAAGCTAAGTTTGCGTTAATGGAATAAACACAAGTCAAAGAAAGAAGAGGACGGATATGCAACAAATGTTTTAAGGGGGTTTGGTTTGGAAATTTAAGAGTTTGCTGCGACGGTGCAACCCCCTCCTCTAACCTTCAATCTATTGGGTCAAGCTAGGGATGGGCATTTCACCCGGGCTCGACGGGTTTTGACCTGGCCTGGCCCGATCGGGTTGGGTATTTTTGTGAAAAAATTGGGTTCGGGTGGGGTCGGGTTTTTGTTAAGGTTGAGGTTGGGTCGGGTTAGGGTTTAGGGCGAAAAAAATCCGACCCGACCTGGGATTAATAGTGTAATTTTCCCTTAAAATTTTAGGGATATTTGTAATAATACCCTCTATATAATTTTTTATAATTAAGTTCATAAAATTGAATTTTCTATTTTCAATTTAGTCCTTAAAATATTATTTTTTTACAATTAAGTCTCCTAAAATTATTTTTTTACAATTAGGTCCCTAAAAATTCAATTTTTTATAGGTCGGGGTCGGGTTTAGAGCATTTATTTTTGAGTCGGGTCAGGTTGGGTCGAATTCGGTTTTAGGGTTATTATTTTCGGGTCGGGTTCGGGTGGGCAAAAAACCCGACCCTACCCGATCCGTGCCCATCCCTAGGTCAAACAGGTCACCATCGCTTCAGTTGCTATCAAACTTTTTTTTTTATTTCTTTTTCTTAAACGACCTGACATTTTTCATGGGTTATTGCTGGAGTTAAATGACGCATCAGTTGTTATTGGAAAATTTTAGAACGAGTGACGCACATAGTTGAATATTATTAATGTAATATACCGCTGAATATCTTTAATTTTTTAATAATTTTTAAATAATTATTAAAAATCTCAAAGGCTAGACATTCAATTAATCATATTTTAAAATAAAATTAGAAGAGATTATTCCATGGAACATTCTCACCACCTCTTTCGTGGTCTACCCAATTAAATAAAACCATATCATCTTTATTTTTCACATAATATTTTCTTATAAATTAAAAATTACAAATGGTTAAGCTTTTGCTGTGTTTTTTTTTTATTTTAAGGATTTTATTCATTAACATATTAGAATTAATATACGAGGTATGAGGAAGAAGATGATGATTTATAAATTTAAATTTATAAGAAAATATTATATGAAAAATAAAGATGATGTGGTTTTATTTAGTTGGGTAGGACCATGGAAGAGGTGGTGAGAATGTTTCATTTTATTTTAAAATATGGCCAATTGCAAGTTGAGCCTTTGAAATTTTTAATAATCATTACAAAATTAGTGGTGTTCAGCGGTGTGTCATGTGTGTCTCATCCATTGTTATTACTAACATTGTTGCTAAAATCAATTTCATAGTGTTTGATTAAAGAGAATTGATAATGCATTTGCCGGGTAAAGACAAAAAATAAGGGATGGAATTTGAATTTACAAAACAAAAATAAGGGAAATTTTCATGTACATATTTCTCCTACAATCACATTTGGAAATTGACGCGAATGTGAATGTATAAATTCAAACTATGGAAAGGCACATAAAGAATGAACTGGAAAACTTATTAAAAGCTTTGGGTTATTGAACATGTTTTCAAGGATATTGATAAAACTAAAATACTTGCTAATTTGATTAATTAATTAATTCCAATGCTTTGAATTAAACAGTGAACTATTGGATGGCCTCAATGACCTGAAAAAGATCCTATTTTCATAATATTAATTAATTAATTAATTAAAGTTAATGTGTGAAATTGTATGCATGAGGAAATAAAAAGAAAGAGTTGCGTGCATGGGATGGTTTCCAAGGATCAATGAAGAGGCGCCACCTCTTTCATCTTACGCTAACCACTAACTTCTCCACAAAAAGCTGTTGTTCATTTGGATTTTGACCCTTTTAATTAATTATTCATTTAATCAAATATAGGAGTAGTTGATTACTGCTTAAATAACTTTTATTGCCCTTCCATTCATACACAGCCATAAAATTTTATGTTAAAAAGATAAATTTATAAAATTTTAAGAGAATAAAAATAATTTTTAATATAATATATATAAAAAAATTTAAATTATATACGAATTTTAAATGGGGGACAACTTCCTCCACGGTCCAACCCCTTGACCATCCCTCCTTCCATGCTTTGAGTTTATTATCGACGGGTTTTAGTATCCAGTTTTGAGAGGATTGACTCCAAAATTATCTGCATTAGTGCACGGGTTTGAGTTTCCTTGAAGGCATTTCTCATTTTGTGATTTTTCACCAGTTAATTTGATATACGAAGTTAATTTTATAAAAAAGAAAGGTCTACTTAGAACGACTGAAAACACAGGGCTCAAATTGCAATAAGACCATTTTACAAATTATTGCAAATGTAGAGGAAATTCCATTTCTCATATAGAAAAATCACAAAAAAGGTATAGTTGAGATTTTCAAAAGGGTAGACATCACCATTGGTCACTAGGGGTGAGCAAGACTCGACTCGAAAAAATTGATTTTTTTTTCAATTTCGAGTTATTCGAGTCAAATCGAATAACTCGAAAAAATTTCAATTTCAAGTCGAGTTCAAATTTTCTAATTTCGAGTTATTCGACTTTTCGAATAACTCGAAAATATCCTCTGGGCTAATTGCACATTTAACCACTGTAATTTTATTTTCAGTTTTATTTCAGTCATGTCTTCTTTTTTATTTTATTTTTATGTTTGCCTTTTAATTTTCTTTTCTTTACAATTTGGTTACTTTCTAGATTCGTTTTTTATTTTATTTAATGCAATTTTTATTTGTGTCTTTTATATTATGTTATTTATTTTATGTTTTTAATTTTTGTATTTAATTTATCGCTTTTAATTTTTCGTATTTAAATTTCTACAATTTAATTTACGTATTTTATTTTGTTCATCCTGATCCGCTTCCGAAATTTTAATTTAAGCATTTTATTTTCGTTAATCCGATCCTTTCTGGATGTTTTAATTTACGCACTTATCTTCCCTAAATATTTTTAAAATGTATTCGAAACAAAAAACCCCGCCATAAAAAGACCCTTATACCTCAAAATTTTAGTTATTACAACGGTGCGTTTTAAATTTATCAAATATTTCCTAAACCCTAAGTTGAAAAATATATTTTGGGGCACTCTTTTCCTCCTTCCGCTATCTTTGGTCTCGCCTTGGCCTTACCTAGATAAGAAGAAGGTTTTTAACGAGGCCGTAATTTAATGAAATGACTCAAACTTATATGTATGTAGATCTTATATTATTAGAGAAAGTCATTTAAATTTGAATCAAAACATACTATAATATTATAAATAGTTACAATTAAGATTTGTACATAAACTCGAAAATTCGACTCGACTCGACTTGAACTCGCTAAACTCGACTCGAATCGAAAAAATTCAAATTAAGTTCAAGTTGTAAAATTAGACTCGTCAACTCGAATAACTCAAAATTTTTTGACTCGACTCGCTCGAACGCTCACCCCTATTGGTCACTAAATTATTCACACTTTCTTGTTTTGGTCACAAAACTATTATTTTTGGTAAAATAATCATTAATGTTACGTTTTTTAATTTGTCACCTGCCGTTAAAAAAACTCACATGAAAACGAGAGTAGTTTAGTAACCAAAATAGGAAAGAAGCAATAGATTGGTGACCAAAACAATAAAAAAAGTAACATTAGTGACCAAAATTAGGGTGAGTGTACGATTCGAGACATTTCAAATTGAGTAAAAAAATTTCAAGTTACTCGAGTTGATACGCCATATTTTGCAACTCAAACTTTATTTGATTTTTTTTTATTCGAGTCGAGTTTATAAAGTCGAGTTTTCGAGTTCCTATACAAATTTAATTGTAATTATTTATCATATCATAGTACGATTTGATTCCAATTTAAACAAATTTATCTAATCACATAAGATATGGATATATATTTCTTCATATTTTTTCATATGTAGCATATATTTCTGCATATTTTTTATATTGGTATATATATATAATTGAGGGACTCGACTCGAACTTAAAAATTAATCCATTAATTATTAAAATTTTTGAGTTATTCGAATTTTTATTTTACAACTCAAACTTTATTTGAAAATTTTTTGAGTCGAATCAAGGCAAGTTGATTTTTTTGCCTCGAGTCGAAAAATTCTGTTTTTTGAGCCGAGTCGAGTTTTGCTCAACCCTAACCAAAATAAGAAAAAAACATAATGTTATTGGCGATTTTGCACAAATAATAGTTTTGTGACCAAAACAGAAAAGTGAGAATAATTTCGTGACAATAGTGATGTTTACCCTTTTCAAAAAAGAATAGGGCACTGTCATCTTCCTCAAACGAATAGGAAACCAGTACTTCTCCATTATCAGGGGACACAAACATAATTAAACTCTATAAATATGCAGTAAGCTTCATTTCGTTGTTGGATTGGACGGAGGGATCCAAGCCACAAGATCATATTGAAATCATGGGAAGGTCTCCTTGTTCTGATGATACTACTGGCCTTAAGAAAGGTCCTTGGACCCCTGAAGAAGATCAAAAGCTTGTCAAATACATCCATGAAAATGGCCATGGTAGCTGGAGAGCCCTCCCCAAGCTTGCTGGTATCAGCCAATGAATACTATTTCCCACTTTTTATTACACTCTCTTTCTCTCTGTCTTTCCCATGGCTGAGATTATGGTTTCATTGTTTGTAATAATTTTCCAGGTCTTAATCGGTGTGGGAAAAGTTGCAGGCTAAGATGGACGAATTACTTGAGGCCAGATATTAAGAGAGGGAAGTTTTCCTATGAAGAAGAACAAACGATTCTCAATCTCCATTCCGTCCTTGGAAACAAGTAATGATTTCAAACACCCTTTACTTTGATGCCATTGTTGTTTTGGTTTTTGCTTTTGCTGATATAATTTTTCATTGTTGTTCTTGAAGATGGTCAGCGATTGCAAGCAACCTGCCTGGGCGAACAGATAATGAAATAAAGAACTTTTGGAACACCCATCTGAAGAAGAAACTCATCCAAATGGGAATCGATCCCATGACTCATAGGCCTCGAACTGATATGCTCTCCAGTTTGCCTTATCTCATAGCTTTGGCCAGCCTAAAAGAGCTTATGGATCAGCACCCATGGGAGGAACAGGCTTTAAGGCTTAAAGCAGAATCTGTTCAAATGGCTAAGCTTCAAAGCTTGCAATATCTTCCTCAACTATCCTCAGCTTCCATTTCATCATGCTCTAATAACATTAATCTGCACAATACTTTCAGTTCTGATGTGGACGCCATTAATCTTTTGAACTCAGTTTCTCCAATCAAGGATTCATCTCGGCTGGATATAGCAGCAGCGGCTTCTCTTGAAGGTCTCCATGATTCAACATTCCCTTTCCCTCGTTTACCAGACCTACAAGTCCCGTTCGAACATCGAACATCTCCGAAAAATGATGTCGAGAAGCTTGATAATTCATCTGTAACTCCTTCCCCTTCTGTGATTCCAACTGTTGCAGAGACTTTGAGACACAATTTGGGTGGCGCTAGCTGTTCTTCAAGCTATAATGGAGAAGCTGATCTTTCAGTTTGGCCTCATGATGATCAATTCTTCTTTGAAGACCCCTTGTTCCACGAGCTTTCCTAGCTCAGTCCTTTGACTATGTTGATTTGAAAACTCAGGTTTGCAGTTCTCATTTTTCAGTGCATCTGTTTCTGCACATAGAGTGTTAATTATCTATATATATGTGTGTGTAATTAATGTATCATTGTATATGGGTAAGATTGCATTGCATGTTTTTCTTACAGATATACATAGACATCCTTATGGATATGCATGTTCGGAGACATTATCTTAGTTTCTTTTCTTTCTTTTAGCTAATTTCAACTATGTAAGAAAAACAAAACAAAATTGTTCCTTTTTGTTCTTCCTCTCGTCGTTTTCCCTTCTGCAAACGAAAACAATGATTGTATCCTATAGGTTCAAGCTGGACAGCAAAGTTAATTACTAAATATTAGAATTGGACCATGATACTAATCTATATATTACGCTATAACAAAAACTGTCTGAGATGACTTGGCATCGGATCGCACTGTTCCGGCGATGTAACTCCGCTATATCGTCTGATTGTTTTCTGTCTTTGCAAAGCCTCTTACCAACGTTTTTCGTCGAATGAACTCTAGAGTTTACTCGGTTCAACCACTAAAACGACATTAACAGCTCCTAGTTCATGTTCAAATTTTTTATAGGGAAAGTACTGGTAAAATTTTAATGTTTTGGAACATTTCAAAGAGTGGAATTTCAAGGTTACAAACAATTATTTTGACTTCATGTGAACAAAGGGAAATTTCAATGAAAATACAGCAAGAAAACCTACAAAACTATTTACTTTTTGGGTTTAGACACAGTAAGCTCGTACATCGTCCTCCTGTTCACACGAATATATATATATGCTTATTCCTTGCCCTACTTTATATTTATTAATTACTTTATAAATTTAAGTAATTAATTAGTATATAATCCAGGGTAAGTTGGTTCAAGACATTGACCAGCCTTATAATCCAACCACTTTAGAAGAATTACTGCAATGAAAATCTTCATTGGTTTTTTATTCGATATAAAGAAAGTTGGAGTACGGAATAACAAAACAAAACCAATACTTAAATAATGAAGTGTTGTGCGGTGGTTGTTCGTCTTATCCTTTAACTATAAGAATAAAGGTCGGTCTCTATCCATGGAAATGAAATATATTTAAAGGCCAGTTGTTTATCTCTTAATGAGAAAACCTCAACGAAAGAAAAAATTATTAGATGGCCTGGCTCATCACGTCATCCATGGTCTCATCTAATAATAATTTTTCATCTCATTTTTTTCTAAAGTGAATATTTACCTACTACATATCATTAAATGAATGAATCTCATTTGATAGGACTATAGATGACGTGGTGAGACGAGACTATAGAATAATTTTTCCAACGAGAGGGATAGTCATTCTTATCCAGAGTGGATAACTTGACTAAAAAATACAATATTTAAAATTTTCTTTTAATAATATTCGATATAAAGAAAGTTGTATCTTTAATGTATTTGAGCACCATCTTTCTTCATCAATGAGTAACAAAGTATATCTGGGCCAAACCCATAAATCTCAAAATTGCTACCATATTTCTTTTTCTTCTTCTTATTAAGCTAAAGTCTTAGGTAAATAACATAAAGTGATGGATGCGATATAATGTACATTAACAGAAATATAAACCTTAAATATAAATCATATAAAAAAATCTCAAATTATTAAAAGATAAGTAAATAAGTAACAAGTTTGACCTGCTCATATTCCCAATGTACAAAACAGTGACAAAATGGACTATCGGTTCTTCAGATTTATCGGTTTAGTTATTTTAAGGGTTTAAATTTGATACACAGACTGTGTAAAATTTATTTTACACAAGTTTGCTTATTTATACTATAAATCAAAATTAAACCTAACCCCTAAAACTCTAAACCTTAAACGCTAAATATTAACCTTAAATTCTAAATCCTACAACCCAAACTCCTAAATTATAAACCCTAAACTAAACCCTAACCCCTAAAACTAAAAAGCTTGTGTAAGAAGTTTACACAGCCTGTGTATTGAAGTTTTTCTCTTATTTTAAACCCTTCTAACTCTCATACTTTTATTTTATCATATTGACCCAAAAGTGACGAAGTAATAACACTATTTTTTTTTCTTTTTTGAAATGTTGATGTCAATTATTTTCTCATTGTTTTATGTCATTAATTTTTTTTAAAATACCTGTATATCCTTACTGAAATGTCGATATCAATTCTTTTTAACATTATTTATTTGTTAATCTTTTGATGACGTGGTAGAAAAAAGTCAAAATAATCGAGGTCAACATTTTAGTGAGGATAAAATAGGACTTAAGGGTGAAAGAAGCCATTAAACTTTTGAAAAAAAATCAATTAAGCCTCTGAATTTTTTTGCACCCAATTAAGTCTTTGAACCAATAAATTGAATCAATTAAGCCGTTCGAACAATTTTGACCATTAAAACTTGACAATTGTTTTCTTTAGATATTACTATCACATAATACACTGCAGTTCTATTATATGACATTTACAAATTACTTTTAAAATATTTTTTATATTTGTTTATAAGTCTTTTAGAATTTTTAGGACTTTTAAATAAATTTTTAAATAAAATAAAAAACTCTAAAAATGTCAAGTGACAACACTATGACACACCTTGTTGCACCAACTAGTCAAAAAGTCATTAGATTCAACAATTAATGTTGGTAAAATGACTTAATTGATTCAATTTATTGGTTTGAGTGCTTAATTAGGTGCAAAAAAAAGTTCAAAGGCTTAATTGAGTATCTTTTTCAAAAGTTTAAGGGCTTATTACACCTTTAAGCCATATAATAATGTTAATATTCCGTCGCATTTGGGTCAATTTGATAAAAACAAAAGTTCAAGAGTAAAAAAATATAATAAAAATTTAAAAGGCTAAAACTTTTAAAGTTGAGAAGTAAAAAAGACTATTATGCCTATTTTTATGAGAAATTATATCATGGGTCATTCCCGCCACGTCATTTATGAGACCAACCAATAAAAATCACTCATCTCATTATTTTTTTCCATGTATATATTTTTTACCATGTGAACATTCACTCATATTACTGTAAATCAATTTTAAAAACAGTTTTTACCAAGTAAAGATTCACTTTATAAAAATATGATATGAAAAAAATAATGAAATTGATGATTTTTATTAGTTGGTCTCATAAATGACGTGGCGGGAATGACCCATTATATAATTTTTCCTATTTTTATACAAAACTTGTATTTGTCTGATACAAGAGAAGATAAGTCAAAAATAGTTTTAGGTATAATTGTATAAATGCACATAAAAAAATACCAAATTCAAATAGAATTTGATATGACTTGACCCATTGGGCTCTGTTAATTTTAGAGATGGAGAAATGGTTGACTATGACAATAAAGTCAAAGAAACTAAATAAAGTGACGTAAAAGGATTCTCAACTCAATGCTAAGAGTTAGTAAACCCAATAATGTCAAAAGAATTTCCCACTTGGTTTTCGTGGGAGAATATTGCTTGCTGCCACTAATAATCCTCATACACAGCTTTTTATTATGGAAATTTAATTCATCATTAATATTTTTCTTAAATTTATATTTGATTAAACTTTTTTAATTTTAAAATTTAGTGTTTTTGACAAAGCTTAACATCATTTTCCTTTTCACTGGTTTAAAAAGTTTAATGTTTTCTTAAAATTAAATTGTAAATAAAAATTTAATTTATTAATTATATCCAATTTTAATATTTGTGTTCAGTAGAGACGAAGATAGGGTGGGCAGGGGCAGGGGCAGGGGCAGGGTCAGGGTCAGGGTCTCTAAATAATAAAATTATTCTTTTAATCATTTTATTATTTTATATTTTAAAATTAAAATAATATAAATGATTTTTTGACCCCTAAAATAAGAGATTTCAGTTTAATCTTATTAAAAGCTATTTAACTTAAAGCTAAAATAATAATGAATTTATATTTGTGACTTTCACAAAGTCATAATATAACTTTAATATTCTAAAAAAATTCTAACTTCGCCATGTATATAAAAACTTTATTCTAAAAACATGAAGAGATAATAGGATTGTACCGAATAGAATGTTTGATGAATTTCTCATATATTATGATAAATAAATGGGTATGTATAACAACATTATTTTCGTGGATCCAATTCAAATCCATGTTTTCTCATCTTACCTTTTGTTTTTCTCCCTTAAGAAAGAGCTAAAACTTCATCCATTTCAGAAAGAAAGTTCCATTTATGATTAAAATCAATGTTGATCTCATTAGTAAATTAACCTATATATTAGGAATCGAAGGTCAGAAAGAATGACGTCCACCCCCATGACTTTTCATTTTGGATAAATTAGTCTTCCCATAACAGAACAAGTGCACTCCATATAGGGATCGATCTATCCAGGGATATTAGCTACGATTATACTCTCAAAAATTTTAAATTCTCGTATAGTTTAGATATTTTTATATTTTCTATTAATAATATAATTCCGTGGCTAAATTGAGGGAATATTCCATTTTTGAGAATTAATTGTAAAAGTACCACCATTAATGGTTATGTAGAAAAATATCTCCTTGCGGTCCACGTTAGGAAAACTCGCTTTTGACTAAGCACGAGTTTGAAACTCGCTTTTGGCTAAACACGAGTTATGTATTGAGTGGGTAGGTTTAGCTAAGCGCAAGTTTGAAACTCGCTTTTGACTAAACGCGAGTTTGCCTTACGTGGACCAAAATAGGGTACTTTTCTACATAACCATTAATGGGGTACTTTTCCAATTAATTCCCAAAAAAGGGAATATTTCCTCAATTTAACCCAATTCCGTACTCTTAAAGTTTGTAATTTCATATCTTTATATAAAATTCTAATATAACTTCTAAGAGTCCACATCCCTTACAAAAATTTTATGTCCATCCCTAACTACAAACACAAATATATGACCTGAATTTGTCAAATTTGCGGAATTTTTATACACTATCTTTCCTGTTAATTTTTTTTGACAAATCTTAAATCTAATCTTAATCTTACCTAGGGGGACTCTAGGGGAAGGAAGGAGAGTTCTCCTAGTAAGTCTATAACTCATGACCTAAGAAAATACGAGGGAACAAAGATGAGCAGCTTAGCCACCGACCAAATGTGCTTGCTCTATCTTATCTGTTAATTTTTTGTATAGTCCAAAGGTGATTACAAGGTAGTATATGTTCATAGATATTCTTAACCCTTTGACAATGCGCATACACATTGTAGACAAAACGATTTAAACACATGTCTTCTAGGACGAACATCATCCACTTTTCTACTGGGACACTTGTTGGGTTAAGTCGCATAAGCCTTTATCATAAGATAATCTTATATTCTATTATTTTAATAAAATCTACCAATTACTACTACATTTGATATAATAATCGTTATAATCGCTTAATGAACTCTTTAGTATCATCATTTTTTTTAGAAAAAATCGACTGATCTTGTGTGTATGATTGTTGTTGTAACATTTAAAATATGAGTTTAAATACAATTAAACGTGTAATATCTCCAATCAATATATCTAAAAGTGAGATAATTTAAGAATTGAATAGAAGCCCTAGACTTTTTTATTAAGAATCGAGGTGGACATTTGATCGAGTCGAGTAAATTTTTTTGAGTTAGTCAAATTGAATAGTCTTATTTTACAACTCAAACTTTGTTGAAATTTTTTTTGAGTCAAGTCGGATTTATGAAATTGCAAGTCGAGTCAAGACGAGTTCGATTTTTTGTTTAAATTTATAATGTTATGATACAAATTAGTTCCAATTTAAATGGTTTTCTATAACCATATACACTGCATATATATATATGTCGGGCAGAATTGAGAAACTCGACTCGAACTTGAAAACTTATCCACTAATTATTAAAAATTTCTAGTTATTCGAATTTCCATTTTATAACTTAAACTTTATTTGAAATTTTTTCGAGTCGGGTCAAGTTTATGAAATTACAAGTCGAGCCAAGACGAGTCAAGTATTTTTATTTCGAGTTGAATAATTTAATTTTTTTCAAATCAAATTTTGCCAACCTCTAATTAAGAACCTTCCTTTCCCTCATACTCAGAAATTAAAGATTGTAATTAAGCAGACAGTAGAGTAAATTAATAAGCAGCAACCACTCTTAAGAAATTGATGACTGAGATTTCACCAAAATCCAACACAGATGATCATAGTTCCCAATATTCCAAAAATGAATGTATTTGTTTGAGTAAATTTCAAGATTTATAATAGGGAAATTATGAAAAACCCTATTGACCGCGCTGTGAACCCTACGCTACACGCCGACGGGGGGTCCTGTGGAAGACCACCGAAAATGGTTGTTAACCTTGAGACCCCGATCTCATTGGAGCGCCTCGGCTCTCCGATACCTGATGAGTTGCAGAGAGATCCGAAAAAAGGTAAGAGTCATGCGTCAGGGGACTCGGATCATAGAATGGACCAACATACGAGTAGTACTGGGATGGACACGCCCATGATAGAAGTTGAGGATTCGCCATCAGAGACTTTGCCCGGAAATAATTCTGAATCACAAAATGTTAATGCCATGAGTGTGGAACCATTGCCTCTCACGGATCAGGGCGAGCAAACCACTGGTTCGAAGCCCTAGTTTCGTGATATAATGGCTGGTGAGGCGTCAAAGCAAGATAAATCTAGTACTATTGAGGATCTTGATGTGGAAGTCTTAGATGAAGATGATCGTATCTCTTCTGACGGGTTATTATCGGAAATCAGGTTTTCGAGCCGGGAGCACTGTTCTATTGACTCAAAATTGGCTAATTCCCTTCTTGTTCGTCTGTTGGGCAAATCAATTTGCTATCATGCATTACTAAACAGAATTGAATTGCTGTTGAAACCAATGGGATGGACGTGGTTGATTGATTTGGACAACGACTACTATTTAGTTCGTTTTCTCTTGAGGCGGACTATGACAAAGTTTTATCTGGTGGTCCTTGGGTGATTTACGGATCATATTTAATTGTCCAATCTTGGAATCGACAATTCTCTACTGCTAAGGAATATCCTTCTAAGATAATGGTCTGAGTTAGATTACCAGGACTCCCTTACAGGTACTACACGAAGAGCTTATTTCGCTACATTGCAAGCGTAATTGGAACAGTTGTTAGAATCGATTATAATACAACAGAGGGACATAAGGGGCATTTCGTTAATCTCGTGGTTATAGTTGATCTTGAACAACCTTTAAAAGTCGGGTTAATAATAGATGGACAACGTCAGAATATTGAATACGAGGGTCTCCTTTCTATTTGCTATGTCTGCGACAAATATGGTCACTCGAGGGAGGCTTGCGGTGTGGAATTTCAGCAGAATAAGGAGGCTGCTGCACCACAAATTATCATGACGGGAAAGAAGAGCTGTATGGCCCTTGGATGCAGGTGGTAAATCGTAAGCAAAGAGCTCAAAGCGCGAAAAAAGACCCTATAACACCTGCTGAAGGGCTAGAGATTAACAGAAGATCACAAGGTTCTCGTTTTAATGCTCTCACAGTTCTTGATTATGCAGATGGGAATGGAATTAGCGAAAAGGATGCGGATCTGCATCCAAATACACAAATAGTAAGGTTGTCGGGTTCTTCTCTTGCACGAGGTAAGTCCTCTAGTAATGTAGGGGCTGAGACTAGTTTACAGGGGGCACAGAAAATACATGACAACGTAACCACAAAGGAGAGCGGGGCTATACCTGCCTTCTCGGGTACTGTAGAGAACAATAAGGCTAACATGAGAGAAGTTGGTTCGGCTAAGGTGACCACTGTCACATCTAAAGAGGAGGTGGTCCAGGCAAAATCCTCGTTAAACAAAGACAACCACACATCAGTTAGAGTAATGGACCCACAGGTATGGCCTGCTCTAAAAGAGCGAAATGGTCGTGTGTTGCCAGCGTTGATAACAGCCTCTGCTTCTAAGGGGGTTGGGAAGAATATAGCGGCAATTAAAGGAGTGTCTCGTACAAATGCTATAGCAAAGAAGATGACAAGCAAGCCTCCTAGTCAGCCGTTCCTCTAAAAATTGGTTGCTACTTTGTCCTCGAAACTCGATAAAGCTCAGGCTACTGTAGTGCAACATGGTGGTGATTAATGTCGGTGAGGGATATACAGTGAGGGCTAACACTATGTTTGACGCGACTGGTCATACTGCAGGATTAAGTGGTATCCCCTCTCTTACTATCATTATTTTATGGTTAAAAATAATATTATGGAATGCACAGTGTGTCCTTGGCCCTATCTTTTACTGTTATTTTAAGTTATTTGCGAGATTACACCGTCATGATGTCTTTGTGGTGATGGAACCGCGTATAAGCGGGGACAAAGTCGATTCTTTCATTCGACGCTCTCGTTTTGATGCATCCTATAGAGTTGAAGCTGATCGGTTCTCTGGTGGTATAGGGGTTATGTGGAACGATAATCTTAGCATTGATATGGTCTTGGTTTCTAACCAATTTGTTCACGGATGTTGCTCGGTGACGGGTGGGAATCGCTAATTTTTCTTTACCTTTGTGTATGCGAGTCCGGACAGTGCTAAGCGTAGAGGTCCATGGGATTAATTGTGTGCTCTAAAGCCGGATAATGGGTGGCCATAGGTAGTTGGTGGTGATTTGAATGTGATTGGTAGTGTCACCGAACATAGTAGGGGCTCACAGAGGCGATCTGGGGTCTATTCGAGATTTAATAATTTCATGTTCAAATTTGGGTTGTTAGATATGGGGTTAAACGGTCTGATGTTTACCTGGAAGTGGGGGGATTTGTCATAGAGACTTGATCGGTGCCTTTACAATAGGGAATGGTATAATGTGTTTCCAAACTTGGAGGTTATGCACTTGCAACAATTGGGCTCAGATCACCAGCTGATCTTACTTGATACAGGTCAACGTGCTAATCAGGGTTAGACATGCCCTTATTTGTTTACGGTAATATGGAATGAGCATCCGAATTTCAAGGCTTTTCTTGAAAAAACCTGGATAGATGGTGCATCTTTTGAGACAATTATTCTAAATCTTCAAAATGCTAGTCAGGATTGAAATAATACGATATTTGGACACGTTAGCAAACGGAAATCACTCTTATTGGCTAGACTAAAGGGCATTAATCATGCTTTGGAAAAATTTGATTCCATGTTCACGTCGAATTTGGAAGTTAAACTAAAGAATGAATTGAACTTGGTTCTTGAGCAAGAAGAGGACATGTAGAAGCAAAAGGCACAGATTAATTGGGTGAAGGACAGGGACAAGAACGTATCCTTTTTTCACGCCTCTATCATGGTCTGCAAAAGGAGGAATACGGTCTCTATGCTTGAACTCGTTGATGGGCAATGGTGTAATGACCCTAATATTCTTAAACAACATGCATGTCATTTCTTTCAGTCTTTCTTTACAAGTGAGGCGCGCGGTGCCTAACACTCTAGCACGCATACTTCTCTGTTCTATCATTTTAGTGATACTAAAATAAGACTCTTATTGTCAACAATTACGTTTGAAGAAGTTTAACGTGTGGTTTTCAGCATGGCTCCGATGAAGGCTCCTGGTGTAGATGGCTTCTCGGTGCTCTTTTATCGGAAAAACTAGTCCGTAGTTGGCTCCTTTGTGTTTACCTTGGTTCGCAAATTCTTTGAAGAGGGGCAACTCGATGATTGGGTTAACAAAACATTGTTAGCTCTTATACCTAAAGATGATAATCCATCCAAGATCATGCAATTTTGCTCGATCAGTTTATGTAACGTGGTTTACAAGATTATCACCAAAATAATGGTCGACTGTTTTAAACCTTTTCTAGCTAAATGGGTGTCCCAAACTCGAGCTAGTTTTGTTCCAAGCCGACACATAAGGGACAATATTATTCTCACACAAGAGGTAATTCACACTCTGTCTCACAAGGTAGGGAAGAAAGGTTTTATGGAGATTAAGGTGGACTTGCAAAAGGCATATGATAGGTTAGAGTGGGGCTACATTGAGGAGGCTCTAAACCTTACAGGAATGCCTACTGTCTTAGTTTCTAGGATAATACATTGTGTTCAATTAGTTTCCACACAGGTTATTTGGAATGGTGATTTAACTGATGAATTTAAGCCCACTGGGGTATTCAGCAAGGCGATCCCCTCTTGCCTTACATCTTTGTCTTTTGCATAGAACGTCTATCTCAAGAGATTAATTAAAGTGTTGAGGTTGGAGCATGGAAACAGATACACTTACAGAGATAAGGTCCGAGTTTATCACATCTCTTCTTCGCTAATGACCTTGTCCTATTTTCTGAAGCCTCTTTAGGCCAAATATCGATTTTAAAGAATGGATGAAACATTTCTGTTTGTTTTTTGGGCATAGAATCAGTGTTTCTAAGGGGCAGGGCAGATCTTTTCTCTAAAAATATTTCTAGCCACAGTGACACTAAATTTTGTCCGACTTTAAATTAAAGTACTCGAAATAAAATTAATCTACATCACCCTTTTAACACCCAAAACCTTATACTTTAATCCAATAGCCCACGTCAAATATGGCTCATTATTACCTATGATTTTCATAATATAAAATATCAAAAAAATAAATATTCTAACTCTTTCCTCATTAAGTTTTTACACCCATTGGTTGAAAAGTACGTGGGGCTTAAGACCTTAATTTTTATTGATTCTCATTTTTTAAAAAGATAACTCTAAAATACCCTTTATCACCTTATATATTAAAACCTAGATCCTATTCTTATTCTCATAAAATACCCTTCTTCACCCTATATATATAATAAAATACCCCAAATCAACCCTTGCCCCGATAGCCATTCCCAACCCCATGCTTCTTTCCTCAGCTCCCAGCTGCACCCTTGAACCCCTCTGCCACATTTCATTTTCCCTTTACCTTTTTCCTTGACCGCCCGGTATCCCACCATCATCCATAACCAATTAAACCTTGAACCCCACTGCCATTATTAACCCCCAAAAACAATTCCTCACAAAACTCACTGCCGCACCTCCAAAGCCACTGCCTCCGCACCACTCCCCACCGTTCGAAGCAAAAAACCTTACACCTATTCGAACTGCAAAGGAAAACCCTTGAACCGAGTTTCTCAACCTCAACAATCTATAGATTGATTGATCGAGCATATATTTGGATTTTGGTATTTTCTTCCTTTATTTATTTATTTATTTATTTATTGTGTAATATTTCTTATGGTTCAATGAAAAATGTAGATAATTTTATTGGTAATCTTTGTTGTTTATTTTAGTTTCTTTTTTATGTGTTTTATTTTGTTTTATTTTGTTTGTTTGTGATATGTATGTTATTTTACTTGTTGGGGTGATTTAATTTATTATTTACTTGTATACATATTATTATTATAATTTCATATTATCCTTTTATATGCATATGGTTGTTTTTTAATATAGGCATAATATATATATATGGTACTTCATCTTATTATATATATGTTTAATACGTAAAGTATTATGTTTATATTATATATTATATTACTATATATTATATAGTATTACTTATCTTATAGTATATATTATATTACTACTACATATCATATTTATATCATATATGTTATATTATTATTATTATTATTATTATTATATATTATCCATATTATCACTAGTATAATATAATATATACATATGTATAGTATATATATATATATATATATATATATTATTACACCTAACATTTAATTTTCGCAACTAACATTTATTTTTCCGCTATTCAATTTCCGTTCTTTTGTTCGATTCGGTCCTTTTTCCGGATTGCTTTTTTCGATCTGGTCCTTTTCCAGATTCTTTTTAATTTCAGCTTTTATTTTTTTCGCAATTTAATTTTCCCGAAATTTAATTTTTCGCATTTTAATTTTTGTATTTCTTTTGCGCATTTCTTTTGCTCGATCCGGTCCTTTTTCCGGATATTTATTTTATCTTGTTTGATACGGTCCTTTTTCAGATTTTTAATTTTAACCTTTATTTATGTTTTTATTTCGTATATTTTTATTTTATTTTCTTGCATTCGACTTATTTAACTGTTAGTATGGTGCCCTTTTATTCGATAGTAAATAAGGATAGTACCAAACATAGTGGTGGTGGCTTTTCGGTTTACTCTCGAATAACGGGGCCCTTAAAATTTACTCGTATGTGTAACCCAATTTCAATTTAATCGTCACTTTAATTCGGAAAGTTTAATATTAAAAAATGGTAATTATATTTTTCTTTTGGTACCAGTTTTTTGGGCGGTGTGGGGGTGCCAAAACCTTCCTCATCCGTAACCGACTCCCAAACCCGCTTTCAAACGAATCTCTGGTTTTATGGTGTCCGGCCTACCCTAGAGGCCGATGGCGACTCCAAGTTTTTCTATTTTTTAGAAACACGAATTTTTAAAATTTTCCATTTTTCAAACATTTTCTCAAAAGTAAAAGGGAACCAATTACTCCTTTTTAGCGATCCTAATCGATTTGAAAAAATTAGGTCGCTATAGCTGGCGACTAGTTTTGATTCTTAAAACTAAAGTGAGTCAGGCCATTTTTCAAGAAGAAAAAAATATTTACCGCTTTATTAATATTAGAAGTTGCGAATTAAAGTGACGATTAAATTAATATATTTTTATAAATATAAGTTTATTTTAACACATTTAAAATTGGGCATTTAAACCTGTCCTTTTAAGTAGGGGAAATGCTAATGCTTTCGTGTGGATATTGTTCATCCGTATGGGCCTAGTAAGTACCTTTGAGGCTCGACTACCCTATGTTTTCGTGGGAATATTGTTTCCCCGTACGGACATAGCGAAAGGGTCCCCTGAATTGAACCCGATTGAAAGGAGCCTATAATGGGTGATGATCGGGGGCCTTGCTACCCTTAGGAGGGGATATTGAGGACAGTTCGAGTACCGTTTAGAACCAAAACTGCATGTAGAGAACATAGAAAGCCCACCCCTTTAGAGCCATGTGGTTAAACCTAGATTTTCAGAAACAATGTAAATAGAGTTGCTTTATTTGATGCTTGATTTAATTTTTTTCTTAATTTTTATATTCGTTGATTTTATCCGATATTGATTGGTTTCTTTTTGATTTTATTTTACACATATTTTCGCATCTACATTGCATGACATAAAGGTGTTGATTCGAGTGGTTTGCCCAATTTGAGATCTTTCATTATGGATAAGAAGTATCTCAAGAAGGATGATACTAGCTCAACAATTTGAAAGTGGTCTGAGGTCAACCAAAGGGTTCAAGGTGACAGTTTGCTAGGTAAGCGCATACTAACGGAGTATACCCTGGTGGCCCTAGTAAGATGACCTTTGTGGATTCAAAAAGGTGTGGAAGAGTCAGTCGGTCTTTCCAAGAATGTCATGATTAGAACAAATTCATCGAGCCTCAGGATAGTCAGCATTAGAAGGAAATATTTCAAATTCCGATCGAGGCTTGAAGTTGTAGTTCAAGGTTATTTATGTGTCTTCGTGATGCTACCCGATTTTTTCAAACCCTAGACCGATACAATACATTTTTGACGATTTGGGTATAAGAGGTAGTCCAGCATATAGAGACATCAGATGTGGAGGCTGAAGTGCTTCATTTCCCTTATATACCTGGGGATAGAAAAGACATCAAGTTTCTTTCGGCTACTCAAAGCCATTAAAGAGTTAGAAGTTAGGGTCGAGACCTATTGGTGCCTCCTTTGCATCGAGAACCTTTTTCAAGCCAATGAGAGTTGCTCTAGGGTGACCACCTAAGGAATCAATCCCTTTATTTGCATACATCAATGCATTTTATTCGTTCCATGCATTGCATAAAACATATACCATGCATAAGTAACTAAACAACAAGATTAATGGTGGAGAGATTTTGTGACAGTAATTAAAGATTCTACATTCATACTTTGCTTGAACCCGGAAAAAGTAAATGGATGAAAGCTTTGCTAAAGTGGAAGCCAATTTGAGAAGGACATTCATCTCAGAAAATAGGAAGAACAAATGAATGACTTCTAGCCAGTACAACTTCAGAAGCATGAATGACCTAGTGGCTAGGGTGGATAAGCTCGAGGAGCTCCAAGAACTTTTGATTGGGAATCAAAGAGAGACGATGGCATATATAAAGAAGTTCCAAAAGGAAAATAAGGGGCAAATCCGTGAATTGATGAGTATGATGGCTATCATGACCAAAGGAAAGGGTTTGGCAAAAGACTCATGTGTGCAAAAGAAGATCGAGAAAATTAGTGAGAGTTGAGATTACGACTCCATCGCGAAAAAGACCCTGTCTGATGAAAACCAAGCCATCATCAACCAGTATGGGATAGTCCGTACTATTGCTGAATCTCCCATTAAATTGGTGTTGGATAAGATTGAAGATTCTCTCTTAAAAATCTTGCCTTCTTCAACGGACAGAGAACCAATTCGCGAGCAATTTAAGAAAATGGATTAGAAGGTTAACAACGTGGGCACCCACAAGGCCCCTAAAAGCTGATAGTTTCTTCACCCTAGGCCGTATCCCGGAATGTACAATGCTTGAATAGAAAAAAGAGTAAGGGTCTCAAAGAGGAGATAAAGAAAAAATCATTCAGCCCTCTACTAATTTTATACACAGAGTTGTACTCGCAACTATACAAGACTAATTTGGTTCGACCACATTTTGTTGCTCCCTTTCAACCACCTTACCCATCGTGGTGCGATGCCAATGCACATTGTGAGTGCCACGTCGGAGTAGTGGGACACATGATAAAGAATTGCACGGTATTCAATAAAGTGGTACAAAACATGTTAAAAGTCGAGGTCTTGAAGTGTAAAGGACCTAATGTGGCAATTAATCCAATGCCAAGCCACGATGGTCAAGTTGTGAATGCTCTCAAAGAGATAGGTGAAAAGAGGGTGAAGACGAATGTGTCAGAAATCAGATCCCCTCTAAGTTGGGTTTTCGAACAACTTTTTATGGCAGGTTTGGTCAAGCATGGTACGAGGAATGCACAAGAAGGACATAGGTATTCTGTGGGTACCATCAGAAGGAAGATCATGAAATCCAGTGTTGTCCGAAATTCAAGCAGTTGGTTCAGAAGATGGAGGACAACAAAGAAATTAAATTCTTTGAGAAAGTTTGAAGAATTGAAGGGTCGGGATGAGTGACCAGTGTTGCGATGGTCGAGGATTTCTAGTACATCCTATCCATATTTTTAGGTCTTGTAGTTCTCTTGCATTTTTCATGCGCAGAGCTAACTTTGCTACTGTTTGCCCATAAGTAGTAAGTATCTTTCTAGGGATTATGTTATGTTTGCCTTTTTCATTTCAATGAAATAATGCATCTTTTAATTAAATATATATGTATATTCTTTCTTACCCTCGTGGATCGTTGGATATCATGTGCATGATGTGGCATTGATTCTAATAAAAGATCAATTGAATGTTGTGATCACGATAAAGTATGATTTCTTGCTCAGCCCGGTCTAGTCGGTAAAGCAAGACTTAAGATTACTACTCTTTCGATAATGTTCGATGATAAGAAAATCTCCTAGGAAAGACCGATGGGGTTGTTTAAACTTGAGAATTCTTAAAAAAAAGAAGAAAAAGGAAAAAATCTGTCAATAAATGAACAATTGATGGAATTGTGGGGAAGAATAAATCTAATAAGGAACTAGATTCCACCTGTTCAATACCCAACATCAGAGAAATCTCTAAAATTAATGAACAATTGAATAAGTCTCAGAGCATTCTGATAGAGCTGTAGGGGGAGAACAAATCTAATAAGGAGAAATGCTCCACCAGTTCAATACCCTAGCGTTTTATAAGTGGAGAATTCTCAGTGCGATATTTTTACACTCTATGTGTTAAGCAAATTCAAAAACTGTAAACATATTTTGGAGAAAAACAATAAGAACTAAAAGGAGTAGTTTTTGAACAGATCAAGCAAATACCATATTCATGAGAATGGACCAAGCAATATGGGAGGAATTTCACAACTTTAAATATCGCCACAACATTCAGAGGCAAGCTATTGATCACCGGGATTGAATCTAAGACGCTCTTGCATTTGATATACGGGGCATTCTATTCTTTTTTCTATTGATTTTGATTTTGTATATTAACCCAAAAAGTATCATTTGTTGGAATAATAGACAGTAAACTGACATATAGATGAAAAGAAAGAAAAAAAGAGAGAAAAAATAGGAGAAAGAAAAATAAAAGAAAAGAGAGAAAAGAAACATAGAGAGAAATAGAAAAAATAAGGTATTGATCCAAGAATAGAATTTAGAATTCACCTTCGAAGATGTATATGATTGGCTTAACACTGAAAATAAGCCAGTAGCAAACCTAAAAAGAATAATAGCAACTATTTGTATGCTACACGGTTCAAGGACTCAAAATGAATGTCTGCCGTCATGCTATGGTTGATTTAGAAAATTGAAGATTGAATATTATTAAAGAAATAAAATTTTGGAGGCGCATGTTTTCAGTCCAACTGTAATATCCCAAATTTTGGCTAGTGGCCAAAATGTAAATTTTAAAAGTTTTAGGGTTAAAATATAAACTTTGGAAAAGTTTGGGGACTAAAGTGTAAATTTTCCCAACAAGTAATTTTATTCAGTATAAGAGTAAACCGGATTAAAATAGGTACCTTGATATCGGTTTTAAGAATTAAGATGCAGAAAAAGGTACCGAATTTGGATCGAATAAAATTGTTAAGCGTGTTGAGGCCAGAGAAATATAAGAATGGGTGACCTTCGGGAAGGTCCTATCAAAGTGTTTCTGATCGATATTTTAGATTCAGTAAGAGTAGAGAAAATTTGTATGGATTATCGATAAAGGAATTCTAAGAGGAATTTTATTCTATGAAGATTTTCGATAAGTATAAAAAAATAGACTAAGTTAAGAAAATTTAGTCTAAGTCCTTGGAAAATGAAGTTTTTATAGGATAATAGAGTTTATTTCCTGAATATGAAAATATAGAATTTTTGGAATAAATTCAATAGCTCGGAAAAAAAGGTAAAATTGCAGTAAAAGTATTTTATGAATATTTGGAAAATCGGATCGAACTGGAATTTCAGAGACTGATCCAAAAGCCATAGAAAATTCATAAAATACTATTTTATGAATATTTTATTATAATTGGTTGGATTCCAACTAGATTTTGGTGAATTTTTACAAGAAAGGCAAACTAATTAGAGGGTAAATAAAAACTAATTGGAGGGTAAATTGGTCATTTGGCCCCAATGGAAAGTTTGAAATATTTAAAAAGTTATAAGGGCAATTTTGGAAAGAGGAAATAAGATATTTAATCTTGGCCCTTGATTGATGATAAGATCAATCTCAATTATTGGATTAAAAGGTCATTTTAGTAATTTCACTATCTAAATGAGTTTAAAATTCATTTATACAAGACATATGGCCAAATTGGATGAAAAATAAAAGATGAAATGTCTTCATCTTAAAATTTCGAAATATGAGGGGGAGAAAGAAAGAAAAATGGAGAAAAATTTTCCATGTTCGATTCAAGTCCCGAAACTCGATTTTCAGGTAATCTCGTCAACTACAAAGTTGTTCTACACTTCAAGCTCTATCTCTTAGTGTAAATAATTCATGAAATACATGCTTGATTGATGAGAATTTTTATGAGAGAAATTAGGGTTTATAGACTAAATTGGGGGTTTTGAGATTTTATGATTTCATGATGAAATTCAAGTTGAAACTAAGTTTGTGTGATGTTAAAACCATGTTATTGAGTTGAGATTTAAACCCTACATATTTTAGTTTGTATGAAGATGATTAGGGTTTATGGATTTAAGTTTTATTTAAGGTTTGTGTTGTTGGATAAATGATCTAGTAAGATTGAATTTGTTATTTGGAAGCAAAACCCTAAATTAAAGGTATAGGGACCATTTCGGCAATTCTGAAAGTTAAAGGACTAATCTACATTTTTATGATTTTGAAGTGTATTTATGTTATTAATGATGTTGGAGATGTGAAATTGAAGTTAGAATGCAAAACCGATGTTAAATCGAATTAGTGACCATTTTGATAATTTGTCAAAATTAAATGACCAATTCGGAAATGAGGTTTTAGGGAAGGACTAAATCTGATTTTAGTTGAAATAATAGAATTCAAGTAGTAATGTTGATTTGAGGACTAAATTGCAAAGTTAAGAAGTTTAAATCCTTATCTTTGCATTTTAGTGACTAATTCGGAAAGAAGGAAAAAATGGGGGGAATCAATGTTGAATAACTATTTGATGAAAAGGGTGATAAGTTGATGGTTTGAATCAAGTATTGGGACTAAATTGAAAAAGTAGAAAAGTAAGGAGAAGTTAGTATAAAGTTTAGAGTTGTTTATGGAAGCAGTGTAGAAAAGTGGATTATGGTAGTAAGTTTGAAAATTCACCATAAATTCTACAAAAATAGTTAGAAGGTGAATTTTATACCGATATAAATATTTGTTCGTCTAGTTTCTCCTCCAACAAACAAAAACTGATTTCGAGCTCCGAGTCAAAAGATATGAATTTTTAAGTGACGAAAGGTCAAAAAATAGAGCACAAGTCTGTTCTTAATTCCAGTATTGTAATTGACTTTGAAAATTCGCCATAAATCGTACAAGTTGAATTTGGGCTATTAATTTATATGGTTGAAAAACTTACTGAATCTAGTTTCTTTCAAAGTAAGCAGAATCGAATAGTGAGTTTTAGAATATTTTATAGAAATATTTCTTTGAAGGTAGTGCAATCTGTCAGAAAATGAGAATTGATGCATTTTGTATCTAAGGGTAATTAGTAAGCTTGAAAGGGTTTAATGGAAGTTCTAAATGGTCATTAAAGACCAAATATGGGTTTTGGACAATTTAAGGAAGGAAGGAAAACTTTTGGAAATTTTTTATATTCGAATGACTAGATTCGATAGCATGTTTAAAGTATTGTTAGATTTGAATCTAACGAATGTTATTCGTATTTATATGATCAATGAAGTTTGATTTGGATCAAAAGAAGGGTCGAGGTATTATGAAGGAAAGGATCGAGTAGAGCTTAGAGAGGTAAGCTAATAAATGGCCTAGGTGAGTGCATTCTTACTTATTTTTATTATGATATGAGAAAGTCTTGCGATAAGTCGATCTCAAATGTTAAAATAAATAAATATTTTTGAATCGTAAATAATATATTTTCAATGATTTTTTAAATGAATCATAATGAATTTTGGGTATGCACTGCCCAATACACTTTTATATGATATTGTGATATGTTAATATCTATTGAAATTTAAATAAGTGAAGAGATCATAATAGTGCATTGGTTAAAAGCACATTGTATGATTATTGAGATTCTTGGTATAATTGACATGCCAATGAGGTAGAGTATAGTGATATAGTGACGCTGTGTTCTAAAGCTATGACCTAGTGATACAGTGATGCTGTTAAATTACATTAGTGATATAGTGATACAGTGACGCTGTGTTCTACAGCTATGACCTAGTGATACAGTGATGTTGTATAAGTGTACAACAGTTGTATAAGTGTACAACTGTTATAAAGTGAAACATTGATGTTGTGTCCTACAGTTATGACCTAGTGATACAGTGATGTTGTATAAGTTTACAGCAGTTATAAAGTGATACATTGTTTTATTTTGGCACAACAAATTAGTTGATGCCGCACATGTGCATACTCAATAGTGACTCGCATACCATGCATTCTCAATTACATTACATTGGGCTGTGAATTGAATAAAAAGTAACAAGTACAAGTGATCTAAATGAAAGTGAAAAGTGAAAGTGATATGATTCAAATGAAAACAATTGATTTACTGGATATTTGTTTTGACATGACATTGCCTTATATATGTATATGAGATGTTGATTTTTACAGGTTACATGACAGAGGAACGACTTCAGTAAGTCATTTTATACGATTATAAATTCTTATATGTTATATTCAATATTTTGTTTATTGTGCATTTTTTATTAAAATTAAAGTGCTTTACTTTGATTTATAAGTTTTGCCTCACTAAGTTCGTACTTAACGTGCGTTTGTTTCACACGTAGATTAAGATGGAAGATTTGAAGAGGAGTCGAGCATGCTGATCAAGCTTCAATCTGCAGAACATCAGTAAGATATTCTAGCTTATGATAATCTCCACTGGGCATGTAATTATTTAATTTCTAGTAGAGTATGATGCATTAAATTAGACTAAATGATAGATAAGTAATCAGTTTTGATGATGAATCATATATGGATAAAGCAAAATAAGGCATTAGCATTGTAACAGAATAAAGCTAAGGTAGAAAGGATAATTATTTTGCTAATAAGAATAATCGGTAATCACGTAAAGATTTTAAAGTCAAGAAAGGGCCTAGATAGCGAACCTAGTTTTCACCCTGAATTGAACTGTTATTTTTAATAATTGTCAAATATGTTTTAAAATAATTAGTTCAAGGTTGAAACTAGCTTACTGCACATAGGTTGTGTTTTCAAGAAAACTGAGAAAAGGGTTAGATTTACAAACTAAAATTTGTAAATACTTGTAAAAATAAATTTATAAGTCGAGATTTCTTTAAAAGACTCCATAACATCTTCAATGTATATTCGATTTGTGAGTATACATTAAGGGTGTTACATTTAATGGTATCAGAGCAAAGGTTTAGCCGGTTCTGGATGCTAAACCAAGTTTGTATATGATTTTTATCAGTAAATATATACCCCTAAGATATCATGTTACTGACGTGTTGATTGTATGGCTTGATGCTACTCCTCATTAGTATGATATGGAACGAGACTAGAATAAGGAAAGTAAGACGATGATGTATTTCATCAGTCTATGAATCTTGAAGGTTAAGAAAGGACTCATAGTGGATATGATACAGTGAAATAAGCATGAAAGTTAACTCCTGTAGAAGATTTGAGAATATAAGACCAATTTTAAGATAAATTGGTTACCTATGACTAACATATAAGTAAGATGTGAATGGAAGGTTGATCTTTAGTCAAGATAGTATTAGTTAAAAGCTAAAGGAAGAGAAAAAGAGGAAAAGTACCACTTCGAGAGAAGATGATTTGTGCAAGTCAAAAAGGGAAAAACTTGGTTTCAGAATTATTATACCTCAGGGAATCGTGAAAGAGTTGTATCAAGGGCATATTAATGGATCTTATCCTCAGAAGTGAGCAAAAGTTTATAGTATATGTGTTTATATTTTTGAAATATTAATTGGATTATTCATGTGTTACCACTCATGAGAAAAAAAAGAACTGCAATTAGACTTGATACATGAAGAGGTGTTAGTAGCAATACTGGTATATGGAGTTAAAGAATTAAGGAATAAGAAAAATTACATTGGTTAAGGCCCTAAGAAGAAATCACATGGTCGAAGAAGCCACTTGAGAGTTTGAGAAGAAAATGAGAGAGTAATATCTACAATTGTTTGAAACACGTATGTTTTAAAAATTCGAGGAAGAATTTTCTTAAGGGGGAGAAACTGTAATATCCCAAATTTTGGCTAGTGACCAAAATGTAAATTTTGAAATTTTTGGGGTTAAAGTATAAAGTTTGGGGAATAAAGTGTAAATTTTCCCAACAAGTAATTTTATTCAGTATAAGAGTAAATCGGATTAAAATAGGTACATTGATATCGTTTTTAAGAATTAAGATGCAGAAAAAGGTACCGGATTTGGATCGAATGAAATTGTTAAGCGTGCTCAGACCAGGGAAATACAAGGATGGGTGACCTTCGGGAAGGTCCCATCAAAGTGTTTCTGATCGATATTTTGGATTCAGTAAGAGCAGAGAAAATTCGTATGAATTATCGATAAAGGAATTCTAAGAGGAATTTTATTCTATGAAGATTTTCGACAAGTATCGGGAAAATAGACTGAGTTAAGAAAATTCAATCTAAGTCTTTGGAAAAGGAAGTTATATAGGATAATAGAGTTTATTTCCCGAATATGAAAATATAGAATTTTCGGAATAAATTCAATAGCTCAGAAAAAGGTAAAATCACAGTATAAGTATTTTATGAATATCTGGAAAATTGAATCGAACTAAAATTTCATAGACCAATCCAAAAGCCTTGGAAAAGTCATAAAATACTATTTTCTGAATATTTTATTATAATTGGTGTGATTCCAACTAGATTTAGTTGAATTTTTACAAGAATGGCAAACTAGTAAATAAAAACTAATTGGAGGGTAAATTGGTCATTTGGCCCCAATGGCAATTTTAAAATACTTAAAAAGTTATAAGGGCAATTTTGGAAAGAGGAAATGGGAGATATAATCTTGGCCCTAGATTAATGATGAGATCAATCTCAACCATTGGATTAAAAGGGCATTTTAGTAATTTCACTATCTAAATGAATTTAACATTCATTTATACAAGACATGTGGCCAAATTGGATGAAAAATAAAAGATGAAGACCATTCTTCATCTTAAAATTTCGAAATATGAGGGGGAGAAAGAAAGAAATGGAGAAAATTTTCCAAGTTCGATTCAAGCCCTGAAACTCGATTTTCAGGTAATCTCATCAACTACAAAGTTGTTCTACTCTTCAAGCTCTATATTTTGGTGTAAATAATTCATGAAATACATGCTTGATTTATGAGAATTTTCATGAGAAAGAAATTAGGGTTTATGGACTAAATTTGGGGTTTTGAGATTTTATGATTTCATGATGAAATTCAAGTTGAAACCAAGTTTGTGTGATGTTAAAATCATGTTATTGAGTTGGGATTTAAACCCTACATATTTTATTTTGTATGAAGATGATTAGGGTTTATGGATTCAAGTTTGATTTAGGGTTTGTGATGTTGGATAAATGATCTAGTAAGTTTGAATTTGTTATTTAGAATCTAAACCCTAAATTAAAGGTATAAGGACCATTTCAGAAATTTTGAAGGTTAAAGGACTAATCTGAATTTTTATGATTTTGAAGTGTATTTATGCTATTAATGATGTTGGAGATGTGAAATTGAAGTTAGAATGCAAAACCGATGTTAAATCAAATTAGTGACCATTTTGACAATTTGTCAAAATTAAATGACCAATTTGGAAATGAGGTTTTAGAGAAGGATTAAATCTGATTTTAGTTGAAATGATATAATTCAAGTAGTAATGTTGATTTTAGGACTAAATTGCAAAGTTAAGAAGTTTAAATCCTTATATTTGCATTTTAGTGACTAATTCGGAAAAAAGGAAAAAATAGGGGAAATCAATGTTGAATAATTATTTGATGAAAAAGGGTGATAATTTGATGGTTTGAATCAAGCATTGGGACTAAATTGAAAAGGTATAAAAGTAAGGAGAAGTTAGTATAAAGTTTGGAGTTGTTTATGGAAGCAGTGTAGAAAACTGGATTATGGCAGTAAGTTTGAAAATTCACCATAAATTCTACAAAAATGGTTAGAAGGTGAATTTTAGCAGAAACTGATTTCGAGTTCCGAGTCAAAAGATATGAATTTTTAAGTGATGAAAGGTCAGAAAATAGACCATCAGTCTATTCCGAATTCCAGCATTGTAATTGACTTTGAAAATTCGCCATAAATCGTACAAGTTGAATTTGGGCTATTAATTTATATGGTTAAAAACATTACTGAATCTAGTTTCTTTCAGAACAAACATAATCGAATTGATGCATTTTGTATCTAATGTTAATTAGTAAGCTCGAAAGAGGTTAATGGATGTTCTAAATGGTCATTAAAGACCAAAAATGGGTTTTGGACAGTATAAGGAAGGAAGGAAAAACTTTTGGAAATTTTGTATATTCGAATGACTAGATTCGATAACATGTTTAAAGTATTGTTAGATTTGAATCTAACGAATATTGTTCGTATTTATATGTTCAATGAAGTTTGATTTGGATCAAAAGAAGGGCCGAGGTATTATGAAGGAAATGATCGAGAAGAGCTTAGTGAGGCAAGCTAATAAATGGCCCAGATGAGTGCATTCTTACTTATTTTTATTATGATATAAGAAAGTCTCGCGATAAGTATATCTCGAATGTTAAAATAAATAAATATTTTTGAATCGTAAATGGTATATTTTCAATGATTTTTGAAATGCATTTTGGGTATGCACTGCCCAATACACTTTTATATGATATTGTGATATGTTAATATCTATTGAAATTTTAAATAAGTGAAGAGATCATAATAGTGGATTGGTTAAAATTCCATTGTATGATTATTGAGATTTTTGGCATAATTGGCATGCCAATGAGGTGGAGTATAATGATACAGTGGCGATGTGTCCTACAGCTATGACCTAGTGATACAGTGATGTTGTATAAGTGTACAATAGTTATAAAGTGAAACAGTGGTGTTGTGTCCTACAACTATGACCTAGTGATGTTGTATAAGTTTGTAGCAGTTATAAAGTGATACATTGTTTTATTTTGGCACAACAAATTAGTTGATGCCGCACATGTGCATACTCAATAGTGACTCGTATACCATGCATTCTCAATTACATTACATTGGGCTATGAATTGAATAAAAAGTAACAAGTACAAGTGATCTAAATGAAAGTGAAAAGTGAAAGTGATATGATTCAAATGAAAACAAGTGATTTACTGGATATTTGATTTGACATGACATTGCCTTATATATCTATATGAGATGTTGATTTTTACAGGTTACATGATAGAGGAACGACTTCGATAAGTCATTCTATACGATTCTAGATTCTTATATGTTATATTCATTATTTTATTTATTATGCAATTTTTTTTATTAAAATTAAAGTGTTTTACTTTGATTTATAAGTTTTGCCTCACTAAGTTCGTACTTAGCGTGTGTTTGTTTCACACGTAAATTAAGATGGAGGATTTGAAGAGGAGTCGAGCATGATGATCAAGCTTCAATATGCAAAACATCTGTAAGATATTCTAGCTTATGATAATCTCTTGTGGGCATGTAATTATTTAATTGCTAGTAGAGTATGAAGCATTAAATTAGACTAAATGATATATAAGTAATCAGTTTTGATGATGAATCGTATATGGATAAAGCAAAATAAAGCATTAGCATTGTAACAGAATAAATCTAAGGTAGAAAGGACAATTACTTTGCTAATAAGAATAATCGTTAATCGCGTAAAGATTTTAAAGTCAAGAAAGGGCCTAGATAGCGAACCTAGTTTTCACCCTGAATTGAACTGTTGTTTTTAATAATTGCGAAATATGTTTTAAAATAATTAGTTCGGGGTTGAAACTAGCTAACTGCACATGGGTTGTGTTTTCAAGAAAATCGAGAAAGTGTTAGATTTACAAACTAAAATTTGTAAATACTTGTAAAAATAAATTTATAAGTCGAGATTTCTTTAAACGGCTTCGTAACATCTTTAATGTATACTCGATTTGCGAGTATACGTTAAGGGTGTTACACCAACATTGAGATAGAAGGAAGACAGTACCAATGGGCCAGGGGCAAAGGAACAATCAAACCCAAATGTGAGATGGGGAACTACCAAGATAAAGAAGGAGAAGAATGTTTCCTTACGTGGATCTGTTGATGGAGTTTTAGGTCGGTGAAATACGTGGTCGATCTAGCACAAATGAATAATTTACCAATTGTTGGAATAAGAATAATAGTAAGATTTTATACGCTAGGCAATTGAGAGATTTGAAGTGACTTTTCTGTCTTAATGTGTTGTATGGTTCAGAATAATGAAGATTTGGGACCTTGTTGAAAATTAAGGAAAATTTAGGGAACTTGGGGGCATGATGTTCACACCAATGTTGAAATAGAAAATGGCTCATTGTGAAGAGTTGTAGAAGAGGTAACAGTTGAGCCCAAGTTGAGGTAACAGTTGAGCCCAAGTTGAGTGAGGGCAATGTTACAAAATGGAATTTTAGAAAATGATAGATTTTGTATGACCGGTGTAAGGCAATAATTGCCTTTCAGAATAAGACAAAAGATGAAGATTCAGTAAAGACAGAATAAATAATTTGTTTGGTTCAGAAAGCTATAAATTAGACCTCATCAAAGTATGAAAAGCTCATAGACTTGATGGGTATATGTTCACCCTAATGTTGGAACTGAAGAAGACTCGACGTGAAGAATCAAAAAAGAGGAAACAACTAAGCCCAAGTGGAGTGGGGGCAACGTCTCAGAATTAAACTTCAAGAAATGATAAATGTTGTTCTAACCAGTACAAATCAGCAACCTCCTTTGAGACGAGATAAAAGATTCAGCAAAGACATAAAACCAGGGAAATTAAGGGTGATAGACCAGAAATCAAGAGTTCTTCCCAACAATTTTAAAGATGATTTCACTCATGCATTATTTATAGTTAGACGTCCTTATGTTAGGAGCATGCTAATTCATACCATCATAACATTTTGTTTATTCAAAACATGTATTCGAAGATTAAAAAAATGTTAGATCGACAGCTTCACGAGAGGAGAAATAGATCTTGGAAAAGAATAAAGAGTCTTTTGAGTTGCGTAATTAAGATTTCTAGTGGTCTTCCAATCTCTGGTTATTCGAGAATGGCATGCATCTTTTTATACTAGGACGATCCAAAGTTAGGGCGTTCAGAAGATTTTCTTTGGTAGCCATGTTGGGTTGAATCCAGTTATTGAATATTTTCCTTTGGTACCCTTGTCGGCGTGAATCCAGTTATTGAATATTTCCATTAGTAACCATGTCGGCGTGAATCCAGTTATTGAAGATTTCTTTTGGTAACCATGTCGACGTGAATCCAGTTATTGAAGATTTCTTTTGGTAGCCATGTCAGTGTGAATACAATTATTGAAGATTTTCTTTGGTAGCTATGTTAGCGTGAATCCAGTTATTGAAGATTTCCTTTGGCAGCCATGTCGGCGTGAATCCAGTTATTGAAGATTTCTTTTGGTAGCCATGTTGGAGTGAATCCAGTTATTAAAGATTTCCTTTGATAGCCATGTTGGCGTGAATCCAGTTAGTTTGAAGATTTCCTTTGGTAGCCATGTCGACGCGAATCTAGTTATTGAATATTTCCTTTAGTAACCACGTCGGCGTAAATCCAGTTATTGAAGATTTCCTTTGGTAGCCATGTCGGGGTGAATCCAGTTATTGAAGATTTCCTTTGGTAGCCATGTGGCGCAGCCATGTTGGCATGGATCCAGTTATTGAAGATTTCCTTTGGTAGCCATGTTGGCGTGAATCCAGTTAGTGAAGATTTCCTTTGGTAGCCATGTTGGCGTGAATTCAGTTATTGAAGATTTCCTTTGGTAGCCATGTCGGCGTGAATCCAGTTATTGAAGATTTTCTTTGGTAGCCATGTCGGCATGAATCCAGTTATTGAAGATTTCCTTTGGTATCCATGTTGGCGTAAATCTAGTTATTGAAGATTTTCGATGGGTAGTCGTGTTGACGTGAATCTCGTTATCTGGTCTGCAGCCTCGTGTGAAGATGTAGATCTTATGGATGATTTTTGGTTGGTAGCCGTGTTGGCGTGAATCTTTTTATTTGGTCCGTAGCTCAATGATTGCAGGCGAGGAATTTCAAACTCGCAACTTGAGGATTTTAAGCTAAAGGTTCTATATAGGAGGGACCCGTAGCTTCAAAGACTTTAGAACAAATGAGGCAGAACCTGAACCTCTAGGATTTCAAGAAGATGAAGGGTGAACAGTTCCATATAGAAGGAACTCGTAGCTCTGAATCTCTAGATGGTAAAGTGGGACAAAATTTGTGTCTCTTCGTCTTTGCTCTATTCCCGTTTCACAGCAATGAGCAAAGAGGGACAGCTGTAGACACTAAATTTTGTCTGGGTTTAAATTAAAGTGCTCGAAATAAAATCAATCCACATCACCCTTTTAATACCCAAAACCTTATACCCTAACCTAATAGCCCACATTAAATATGGCCCATTATTACCTATGATTTTTTTATAATATAAAATA
This sequence comes from Hibiscus mutabilis, assembly GCA_019671005.1. Classification (NCBI taxonomy): domain Eukaryota; kingdom Viridiplantae; phylum Streptophyta; class Magnoliopsida; order Malvales; family Malvaceae; genus Hibiscus; species Hibiscus mutabilis. The sequence continues at coordinate 8,342,078 of CM033722.1, forward strand.
CCAAAAAAATGAATATTTCAACTCCTTCCTCATTAAGTCTTTACTCTCATTGGTTGGAAAGTACTTGAGGTCTTAATTTTTATTGGTTCTCATTTTTTAAAGGGATAACCTAAAAAAACCATTATCACCTTATATATTAAAACATAGATCCTATTTTTATTCCCAAAAAATACCCTTCTTCACCCTATACATATAATATTAACCAATTAAACCGGGGCCCATTTTTTCCCCCAAATCAACCCTTGCCCCGATAGCCATTCCCAACCCCATGCTTCTTTCCTCGGCTCCTAGCCGCACCCTTGAACCCCTCTGCCACATTTCATTTCCCCTTTACCTTTTTCCTTAACAGCCCGGTATCCCACCATCATCCATAACCAATTAAACCCTGAACCCCACTGCCATTATTAATTTCCCCCAAAAACAACTCCTCACAAAACTCACTGCCGCACCACCAAAGCCACTGCCTCCGCACCACTCTCCACCGTTCGAAGCAAAAAAACCTTACACCCATTCGAACTGCAAAGGAAAACCCTTGAACTGAGTTTCTCAACCCAACAATCCATAAATTGATTGATCGAGCATATAGTTGGATTTTGGTATTTTCTTCCCTTATTTATTTATTGTGTAACCTTTCTTATGGTTCAATGAAAATGTAGATGATTTTATTAGTAGTATTTGTTGTTTATTCTAATTTCTTTCTTATGTGTTTTATTTTGTTTAATTTTTTTGTTTGTGATATGTATGTTATTTTATTTTTTTGAGGTGATTTAATTTATTATTTACTTGTATACATATTATTATAATTTCATATTATCCTTTTATATGCATACGGTTGTTTTTTTATATAGGCATAATATATATGTGGTACTTTATCTTGTTATATATATATATGTTTAATACGTATTGTATACTATAAGTATTATGTTTATATTATATATTATCCATATTATCACTAGTATAATATAATATTTACATATGTATAGTATATATATATATATTATTACACCTAACATTTAATTTCCACAACTAACATTTATTTTCCGCTATTTAATTCCTGCTCTTTTGTTCGATCATGTCCTTTTTTTGGATTGCTTTGTTCGATCCGGTCCTTTTTTTGGATTGCTTTGTTCGATCTGGTCCTTTTTTCCGGATTGCTTTGTTCAATCTGGTCCCTTTCCGGATTCTTTTAATTCCAGCTTTTATTTTTCTCGCAATTTATTTTTCCCACAATTTAATTTTTCGCATTTTAATTTTTGATTTTATTTTGCGCATTTCTTTTGCTCGATCTGGTCCTTCTTCCTGATATTTCTTTTATCTTGTTTGATCTGGTCCTTTTCCAGATTTTTAATTTTTGCCTTTATTTATGTTTTTATTTCGTATATTTTTTTTATTTTCTTGCATTCGACTTATTTAACTATTAGTGCGGTGCCCTTTTATTCGATAGTAAATAAGGCTAGTACCAAACGTAGTGGTGGTGGCTTTTCTGTTTACTCTCGAATAACGAGACTCTTAAAATTTACTTGTATGTATAACCAAATTTCAATTTAATCGTCACTTTTATTTAAAAAGTTTAATATTAAAAAACGGTAATTATATTTTTCTTTTGGTACCAATTTTTTGGGCGGTGTGGGGGTGTCAAAACCTTCCTCATCCGTAACCGACTCTCAAACCTACTTTCAAACGAATCTCTAGTTTTATGGTGTTCGGCCTACCTTAGTGGCCGGTGGCGACTCCATGTTTTATTGTTTTTCAAAAACACAAATTTTTAAAATTTCCCATTTTCAAACATTTTCTCAAAAATAAAAGGGAACCAATTACTCCTTTTTAGCAATCTTATTCGATTTGAAAAAATTAGGTCGCTACAGCCATCATTTAGTTACCATTGCCTCAATTTTGGGTTTTGAGGAAGTCTTAAATCTCGGAAAGTACCTTGGTGTTCCACTTCTACATGCTCGGGTCACTAAGGCTACTTATACCTACATTCTTGAAAATATGTGAAATAGATTATCTGGTTGGGCAGCGCAGAATTTGTCTTTGGCGGATCGAATAACCCTTGTCAAAGTTGTTTTACAGGCGCTACCTGTGTACGTCATGCAATCTACGTGGCTACCTAAAGGCTTGTTTAAAGAAATGGAGAAGCTCATTCGTCATTTTGTGGGGGGGAGCGCCTCGTGTGGTAGTGGTATCCCTTTAGTCAAGTGGAACACATTGACAATTTCGGTTATAGAAGGGGGTCTTGGTTTCAAGAATCTTCATCAACAAAACAAGTCTGTCATGATGAAGGTGGGTTATCAGTTAGCTATGGATGACGATAGGTCGTGGGTTCGGGTACTAAAGCATAAGTACAAAGGGACATCTATTTTTCCAGAATCGATTTCTAAAAATTGTTGCTCGAGGCTTTGACAGGGATTAACGGTAGTTTGGGAGGTTCTCTGCTCTAGTTTATGCTAGACTATCCGCAATGGCCTTAATACAGATTTTTGGTATGACAACTGGCTGAACGTTGAGGGTGCGCTGGTGTTGCATTTTACCGGTGCCGAGTTACCAAGGCCTGCGAGGGTAGCCTTTTTTTCACTGCATCTGGTCAGTCGAATTGGCATATTTTATATCAATTTCTACCGAACCATATTTTGCGCAAAATCTCAACAGTTATGCCTCCTAATGCATCAATGGGGAGGGACACTCTTTCATGACATGGGAAGCTAATCGTGTATTCTCCACTAAGTCAGCATGCAAGCCTATGAACTCTCCATTGTTGAATGGTGTGGATATAAATCGGAAGTTGATATGGTCCCAAAGATTGCCGTAACAGATACAAGTGTTTTTGTGGTTGGTTATGCAACGGGGCCTACTTACTAATGTTGAGCGTGAACGACGGTATCTAACCGCTGTGAATTTGCATCAGTTATGCCAAAATAAAGGTGAAGATATTGATCACATTCTACGTTGATGTCCTCGAGCCTTTTCTATTTGGTCTCGGTTAGTCTCTCCATTAAATTTCGATAATTTTATGTCATCTAATTTGCAGAAATAGCTAGTTGCAAACTTGCATGTCCCTAATCGATATGGTGTTAATGATGATAAATGGCATATATGTTTCGCTGTGATTTGCTGGCAGCTGTGGAAGAGGCGTTGTAGCCTGCTTTTCGATGGGAATTTTGTTGAAAAAGAAGACTTCCTATCGAAATGTGGCCGCTTGACTAAGGAATATGCAGTTTTTCTTGACAATGAGGTCCCAAGGGTTTTGTCGTCTAATATTGGTGATCTAGGATGGCAGAGCCCCGAACAAGGTTGGATTAATGCTAACGCCGATGGCGCAATACACATTGTGATGGCTCAGCTGCTATTGGTAGGGTTCTAAGAGACGAGCATGGTGAGTAGATCCTTGGGTTCTCCAGGAGCATCGGCGATTGCTCGGTTCTGTTTGCCGAGTTATGGGCAATCTGTGATACTTTACAACACATTTGGTCTCTTGGGTACAAAAGAGCTATGGTGGAATCTAACAGTCTCGAGGCTGTACGTATTGTTCTTGGGAGTTCCAAAGCCTTGTCCGACCATGCACTTGTATTATCAATCCGCTAACTACTAGCTCGAGATTGGGGTATAGTGATCAGACATGTTGGTGGTATAGCCAACAACGTAGCTAATGGACTGGCCCGTTTATACTGAGGTGCACCAATCGGTGGCATGATTTTTCAGGCGCCCCCAGCTGAGGTTGCTGCAGCTTTGTTGAAAGATCTGAGTGGCTTAGCTTAATCTTCTTTGTTGCTTCAGTATTATAAAAAATCCAACACAGATTTCAGCAGAGACTTCGATGATATTGACAACTACTAGCTTGAGATTGGGAGATAGTGATTAGACATGTTGGTCGTATAGCCAACAACGTAGATGATGGACTGGCCCGTTTATGTCGAGGTGCACCAATCAGTGGCATGATTTTTCAGGCGCCCCCAGCTTAGGTTGCTGTAGCTTTGTTGAAAGATCTGAGTGGCTTAGCTTAATCTTCTTTGTTGCTTCAGTATTATAAAAAAAAAAATCCAACACAGATTTTAGCAGAGACTTCAACGATATTGACAACAAGGTAATCTACATTTTCCTTATAATAATATACATGTGTAGCGACCTTTTTTTAAATCAAAATCGCTAGAAAAATAATCAGTGTTTTTTTGCTTTTGTTGAAAAATTTTGAAAAATGAGAAAATTGGATTTTTAGGGATTTTTTTAAAAAAATTTGTTTTGTTTTGAAAATAAAGGGTTGTAGTATTTTGAAAATAAAATAGGGTTGGAGTCACCATCGTTCACTAAGGTAGGCCAGACACCGTAAAACCAGATATTCATTTGAAAATGGGTTCGGAAGTTTGTTACGTGTGGGGAAGGATTAGCACTCCCATCACGCCTAGAAATCGGTACCAAAATATACGTTTCTTTTAATTGATGGAAATCATTGAAGTTTGAATTAAATTTAATTAAATGTTCTTAATTGGATATGGGTCTTAATTAAACGGGCTTTCGTCAAATTGATGGGCTTGAATTAATTAAATATTTAATTAATAAGGACGACTGTACATCATACCATAGATTAAACCGACATCGAATAAGACCGACTGCCGTGTTAATTTACGGTTCGAGTCAAGTACATCACCTTTTATGCATGACGCAAGCATTTAAAAATGATGTTATGACTTATCTACTTTTAATTCAATTTAAGGTTTACCTTTGGACAGTGAGAATTAATTTGGATATTTGGTCAACATCCATTGAGCCAGGGCTGTTACGACACAAATATCGGAATTAATAAATATCTCGTTTTTATAAAGTAGGTTGATTAATTAATAATATGTCCAACTAAAATGTTAGAGTCATATGAATGACAATTAAAATGCATGACAAAGAAAAACTTGGAATAAAACCCTAGGCTCACTAAAGTCCTAACCTAAAAAGGGCCAAATTATGGAAAGTTAATTAGTGATCCAATTATTAACTAGGTTAACCTAATATTAATCCTAAATTAATTAAATCCTAAAAAAACTAGAAAATCCTAACAATTTATGGATTATCTTGAATCAAAATAATTAATTTGATTAATTTTAAACTAGTATCCCATTAAGCCAAGGATGCTATTTAAAATGAATCGAATTAATAATCACAATTTTAATTAAATGTCCATCTAAGTCCAATATCATTTTCATCCTAAAAATAATTCAGAGATGGTAAATTAATTCAATAAATTTAAAATTTATCCCAACGAGCTAAGGACAAATTTAAATTAACTAAATTAATTCAAACCCTAAGTCTAACTAAAGGCTCCAAATAATCTAATCCTAAATTTAATTTAATTAATTTAAAACTTCCACCCCAATAAGCCAATGGCATAATTTAAATTAATTAAATTAAATTGAACCTAAACTATTCTAAAGAGGCCCAACCTACAAATCAAAAAAGGGTAAAAACAAGCGTGCAAAAATCGAACAAATTAAAAAACATAAATTAAATATTGAAAATAAATATGCAATGCAAAGGGTTGAATTTAAGCCAAACCTAGACAACAAGGACCAAAAGTATAATTTTAACACTGAAGAATGACATAAATTGAAACAAAAATGAAAGTCTAGGGACCAAATAGGGCATTAATACCTCTTAAAATCAAATTAATTGAAATAAAGGATGAGATTGAAAACATTTCAAAAACACCAGGGACCAGAGTGGGGATTTAAAAATACGGAATGGCTTAAAAAAGTTTTGAAAAGGCGGAAGGGCTGGAAAGAATAAAACCCTTTTAAAATTTTTGAACCGGCCTTGAAATGGGGTGAAATTACAATTTAGGAAAAACATTTAGGGACCAATAACATTATTTTAAAAGGCAGAAACCCTTCCACATGTGAATACCGTGACACGGAAGGGTTTATGTTGCAATAAACCCTTTTTTAAACAATGAGTGGTATAAAATTAACATTTCGGGCAAAAAAAACAGCCTTTAACGCTTAAAAAACCCTCAACCCCATTTTTAGTAAAATCCTCTCAATCCAGGATGAATACCGGCGTGGTGTTTATCCTCAAAACCTAGACGCCGCCGGGATTTCATGATTCCAGCAAGAGACCACCTGTAATACCCCAATATTTTCTTAGTGACTAAAACGTAAAATTTTAAAGATTGGTGGTTTTAGTTCAGTGACTAAAATGTAAATTTTTAAAGTTGGATGGCTAAAGTAAAAAGTTGAGAAAAGTTAGGGACAAAGATGGTAATTTTCCCAAAAATTATTTTATACCCCATATATGAATAGTTTATCCCGGTATAAGAATTTTGATGGGAATCGGATTTTTGGTACGGGATTTGTGTGAAAAGTTATAAAAAGAATAAGTTTCGGTAATTAGTTCAGAAGATTATTTGAATTCGGAAAATTATAAAAATTTTATGGGAGTCTTAGAAAGACTTGAAGAATATGATATTATGTTTTTTGAATCGTTTTTGTTCGATTTAAATTCGATTCTATGCAGTCTTTGGTGTAGTAGATGGAAATGGAAATTTTGAAGATAATTCGTTTTATTAATGGCAAAATGGTCATTTTACCTATACTTTTAGAATATATTTGATTATGGAAAAGAAGATTTCACATGTGCCAACATACTATTGGTTATAATTCAAGGGCAAAATAGTCATTTAACTATTAAAAGGATTTTTTTAAAATAAGGTGGATTTATATGCCATTTGGCATAAAATAAAGATATAGAAAAGTTTGGAAATTTCTATCATCTTTCTCTCTTAGCCGTGGGGTTCTAAGAAAAGGGTAAGAAAGTTTCATCTCAATTTTTAAGCTTGTTGGATTGGATTTGAGGTTTAGATATGAAATAAGAAGTTGTTCTTCATTGAATTCTCTATCATTTGGTATAAGTTTTACTTGGTTTCCATGCTCCTAAGCTGATATTGATGAATAGGTTGGATGAAGGACATGTTGGAATCTTATGTTTTAAGGGTTGTTCATGTTGGAAATGAGGTTAAGATGTTGTTTTTATGCTTAAAGTGAAGAAAATCCTATAAAAATGGTTGAGTGACCATTCGGCTAAGTGATGAAATTAAGGGGAAATATTGCAAAAAATTATTTTGATGATGGAAATGATAAGAATTATATTTTACATGCTTGATTTTGTTATTTGGACAAAGAAATGTTCATGTTCTTGAAAATAAGAATTAGGGTTTATGTTAAAGTTTAGAATTTTAGGACATGATTGAAGGAAGATTGATTTTATGTGTTGATATAAGGTAATTAGAATGAAAATCCCTAATTAGATTGTATTAGGGATTAAAATGTAAACTTTTTAAAGTTTAGGGATTTGATTGTTGAGCTTGTATTTAAGGAATATTATATTGGAGAATTAATTCAATTGATTCGAATATTGATTATGAAGCTCAAATCAATAATTGGGATCAATAGGACCATTCGGCTACTTTAGGGACCAAAGTGAAAGATTTTTAAAGTTTGGGTCCTAAAGTGCAAAGGATTAAAAATGTAAGGACTAGATTTGAAATTTATGGTTGGAAGTTTAAAAGAGTCCATAGGGACTAAAATAGGTATTTTGGTAAAAGTTGAAGATTTGAAGAAAATGTGATTTGAATATAGATAGCTTTATCGGATCAATTTTGTGCATAATGAATAGTTATTTTAATTACTTTCCATTATTATATATGGGATGAATATGTACTAACATATACTTGGAATGGTATATGTTTTTTTTAATGTAGATTTTGATATAAACCAAGGCCGTTCTAGTAGAAAAGGAAAAAAAAGGATGGGAGTGAAATCGAGTATCGAAGTTATTATCATTAAGGCTAAGGTGAATGCATACATGTATTTAAAAGTATGTTTATTAACATACATATTATAGGGAGACTTGTGATAAGTCAACCTAAAAGTTTAAGATATATATATATATAGCATAACATGTTTTGCATGATACGTTATTTTACTGATTTAAAGATTATGGCATATCCTTATGCTTACAAATGGTTTATAGCATGATATATATGACAAGCTACTTTATATAGTTTTTAAATGGCATGTATACCATGGATTATATAGAACATATTGGAGTATGAACTGCTCCAGTATGAATATGTTTTACATGATATAAATTGTTATTGGGTTGCTTGCCATTTTGCAGGAATTGTTTTAAGTTTGCCCTTGGTAGTATAATATTAAGTTGGACAATATTGTGGTATATCATTAGAGTCTTACAGTTATCTGACACTTCATTGTGGCTGACACTTTATTGTGGCATACAGTTATCTGACACTTAAATATGTCTACAATTTACAGAAAAGGATGGTACCTTTAAAATACGCGACTCGTTTATTAGCACTTGATATTTACCTTGGGCTACATGATTTTACAGTACAACTATAAGATTTTCACACTATAATTTGCTGATTTTATAGTATAGAATCATCACAGTATGATTTTCTTTCATAGATATTCCTGCATTACAGATTATATGATTTAATGATTATCATGCTTTGAAAGCAGCATGCATTACAAAGTATTTTATATATGTTCTCATCTTATGCCTCACTGAGTTATATTCAGCGTGTATTTTTGTTATACACGTAGGTAAACGGAATTAGGAACGGGCGGCTTTTGCATCATTTTCTTTTTTGGGAGTACAAAATCGACAGGTTAATTTTAGTACTTATGACATCCATGTTTTGTGTATTTAATAGTGGCATGTACTAGATAAACCTGTTTGTTTTGTTAAAATAATTTAACTGGATATATATCCCTTCAAATTTACGTAAAAAATTTTCTAAAAAGAAAATGAAAAAAGCCTAATCTATATTGGTTGATCTGTGTATACTTGGCCGGATTCATGTTGCTCCCTGCAAATGTCAGCTCTGACTTCTCTGTTGCATGTTTGTTGTTGTATGTACTAATTGTTGCTCTATTTTTGTCTTTGGCCATTTCATGTGAGAGCTGGGCATTGGAGAAGATCAGAACGGCCGCGCATAGGAGCTGGACACGCGTGTGGTGCCAGTCAAAAAGTCGCGCGCGAGCGCGTGGGGCGAGCTGGAGAGCCGTGCATAGGCACGTGCGGATTCTAGAACATTCCTCGCTTTGAACCTAAGCCATCCGATCTTTCCCGAGATCCAAAGGTTGTGGTGATGCGGCGCTAGGATAAGGAGGCCACTAGTGTTTCATTTTATCTGTGTAATCTGGATCGTCAGATCTTGATTAGATCTTACGGCTGTAATGTGGCTGCGCATGAAAAAAAGGATTAGGGTTTTGGGTGTGTTAGGGCATATTAGGTTAGGGCCTTAAATGAGCCGAATGTAATATTTTTGGATTTTGGATGTGTAAACTAGACTGTATAACTAATAAACGGGCTTTGGTTTATTATATCACACTATTATTGTTTTTTGTTTTTGTTTTTGTTTAATAATAGTAATAATAATAAATAATATAAATAAAATTAAAATTAAAAATATTAGACATAATTTTAAGAATAATAATAATAATAGAAAATTAAAGAAAAATAAAAAGTACTTAATTAATAAAAATAATAATGATAACATACTAATTAATATTAACATATAATATAGTATAGTATAGGTAATAACATAATAACAAAAGCCTATTATAATTAATAATATAAAAACAAGTTTAGACCCGAACAAAATTACCGATTACAACATGCTCTACTTTAAGAATAATGGATTTATTTGATTAAATATTTAACGCAACTTGTTTGTAAAACAAGTCTTATTTTGTTCCAAGCTTAATTTGTAGACTAGCCCTCTAACTAAAATGGCAGAAGTACTCTTTTGGCCTTTAAACTTTATCACTTTTGTCGTTTTGATCCTTAATTTTTTTTTATACATATTTTAGCCTGCAAACTTTCTTGTTTTAGTCAAATTAGTGGAATTTGGATGAAAAACTTATCTAAATTATTAAGTGATGATGTGGCTGCCACATATGATTTTTACTGAAAACACATCTAATGCCACATGGGATTTTTTTCCCATTTTGAGTCAGATGCCACATGTTTTTTTTCATATTACATGCATATTGCCAAATGTTTGACACAGAATTTGACTTGTTATCATTAAAAATCTCATGTAAGAACTGGGTAAGTCTGCGATACAACATCTTAATTTAAGGTTAAAAAAGAATATTATACTTTTTTTGATAAAAAAAGGGATTATTACGAATGTTATACTTTTTTATAACAGTTTAGGTTGGTTTTTCGACAAGTTTCGAAACTTGTAAAGAACTTGGTTTTTTTAGGTTGGTGGTTTTTCGACAAGTTTCAAATCTTGTATGGTTTAGAATTTAGGATGTAGGGTTAAAGTTTAGGGTTTTAAATTTTAGATTTTAAAGAAAGATTGTGTCATTTTTTTGCACAACTTGTATCAAAATATAACCATAATATATATAGGGTTTAAGATTGTAACACCCTTAACATATACTCGTAGTACGAATACACATTAAGGATGTCACAATATTATTTAACAGAGTTCTAGACTTATAATAAACTTGTTTTTTGTTTTTTACATCATACGAATAATTCATATTTATTTGACTATTAATCAAACTTATAACTTTTAAACAATTAATGAATAAATTGATACATGCCCACTAGAGAATATCATAAATTAGAATGTCTTACTGATGTTTGGCAGATTGCAGCTTGATCAACATGCTTGACTCCTCTTCCTGTAAGTTTCCAATAACCTACGTGTGAAATAGCACACGCTAAATATTCACTTAGCGAGGCAACTATAAATTAAAGTAAAGCATTTCAATGATAGAAATAACATAATGAACAAAATACTATGTATATCATATAAAAATATAGAATCGTATAAAACTAACTTATCAAAGTCATTCCTCTGTCATATAACAGTGTAATACAGTTCCTGCAAAATGGCAAGCGAGTCCCAATTGCAGTTTATATCATATCATCAAACCTTTATTTTATTAATCAAATATACGTTGAGCTTTTTAACTTAACTGCATGCGTAAATGCATTTCATGTATTATAACCCGATGTACAATATAATGTGATACTTTGGTACACGAGTCATCATAACCGACACCGTAGTGTCTACAACTCGTAGCATCTAATGATGAGTACGTACTCGAGGACGCTCTTTTCTCCTCATTATCGCACCTTTTGTGCTAGTTGACATCGAGGTGTCTAAGCAACACCGTAGTGTCTGCAATGCAGTAGCGTCTGATGTCAACACCAAAGTGCCTAAACAACACTGTAGTGTCTGCAATGCCGCAGCGTCTGATGTCAACACCGAAGTGTCTAAATAACATCGTAGTGTCTGCAACGTCGTAGCGTCTGATGTCAACAACGAAGTGTCTAAACAACACCGTAGTGTTGGAACGAAGTTACTAAGACTCTATGGATATCCAATTATATCAAAGACTCTCACACTAGTACTCGGGCATAACAATATAATACTTTCACATTCAATATCCAATCCATCAATACTATCATTCATAGTTCGATATTGGGCAGTTCATACCCAAAATCTAAAATTCGATTTATCTTAGATAAATCATTATGCCATATCAATGTATCACATATGCCATTTAATACCTCATACCATTTACATAACTTTGATCAACATACATTTTCATTAATATCAAGGTCGACTTCTCGCAAGTCTCCATCATATCACATATATAAAATAAGTAAAAATACACTCACCTTGGCTACTTAACACGATGCCTCACTAAGTCCTAGTTCGATCCTTTCTTTCATAGTATCTCGAACCCTCTTTGATTCGGACTTGACTTCATTAATCACATGAATAAAATAAAATATTTGTTAGATTCAAATCTAACAATACCTTTCTTCCTTGTACTATTCAAAAACTCATTATGGTTCTTAGTGACCAATTTGAACTTCCAATAATTCTCCCGAGCTTGTTAACTAACATTTAAATATTAAATATTTCAAATTCCATTTTTTTGACACCCTGCGCTGCCTTCAAAGATTTACTTATATATGGTAGAATACATACTGGATCTTAATTTCCTTTATACTGGAGAAACTAAATTTAATAACGGTTCTAACGGTATAGGCCACATAAATTAATAAAATCTACAAAAATTATGAAAATTCCTTACATTCACGTCACAGAGCTTTCCAGGCAAAAACTGCTCTGTAATTTTTCTGATCTTCATTCGATTAAAAATTCATATCTTTTAACTTGGAACTCGAAATCAGTTTCAGTTTGTTAGAAACAAAAGTAGACTAACAAATATTTACAACGGTATAAAATTCATCATCTAACCATTTTTGTAGAATTTATGGCGAATTTTAAAACTTACTGCCATAATTCAAATTCCAACATAACTTTCCATAAATAACTTCTAATTTACACCAACTGCTCCTTATTTCTCTACTTGTCAATTTAGTCCCATCCTTTACTTCAAATGACTAGAATAAAGCTTGTATTCATATGATCTCTTTACATCCTTCATCAAAATAAGCTTAAACCTTTACTCCTCTAATTTCTCTTGATTTGTCAAAATGGTCACCAAATTTCCAAAATAAGGATTCAAGCTTCTTAACTTTGCAAAATAGTCCTCAAATCAACATTATTACCTTAATTCCATCATTTTAACTAAAAATCAGATTTACTCCTTCTACATATCCTCTTTGTTGAATTGACCATTCAAGTTTGACAAATTGTCAAAATGGTCACTAATGCGATTAATCATATGTTTAGCATTCTAACTTCATTTTCATGTCTCTAACATCATTAACGATATAAATACACATCAAATTCAAAAAAAATCAGATATGGTCCTTAATTTTTTTTCTACTTAGCCGAAATGGTCACTTAAAGATACAAGCTCACAACTCTTAAATTTAAGCAATTTAAGCATGCTATTCATCAATTCAATCCAAGTACATATCATTTCCAGCCATAACAAATCAACCATTAACTTTACTTAATTTTCGTGTTGGTCACTTAAAGCAATTCAACATAATTCTTTAATCCAATCACTAAATCAAGCATGTACAAGCCTTAATCTTCCATAAACATGCTTAATTTTACAAATGAATCCCTAAACCCTAACACTAGCTTGATGACCAATTTTGGGTTTTGGGATTAGAGTAGGATTCAAGCTAAATTACAAGCTAACAACATGTAATTCATCAAAAAAACAAGCTTAATCCTAACTTAATTCTTCAAACCATATTTTCTCTCCCTTCAAGAACATGAACACTTCTTCATAACCATATGTAAAATTACTATCAAAATGTACAGAATTGAACATATATCAAAATTTCCTAAATAACCATACCTTGAATCTTAATTTAAACCTTCCAAAAATGCCTTGAAAAATTTTGGTTTCCTTTTTCTATTTCTCTTGGAAACTCACGGTTTGCACAAGGAAAAGATGAACAAATTTCCTTCAACTTTTGACTAAACTTACCACTTGTAAAATTAAATGAATTTTAAATTCATTTAAATAGTGAAATTACCAACTTAGCCTTCAAATTCAATGGCTAATTTAATCTCGCCTAAAATCAAGGGCCAATATTAAATCCATGTATATTTCATCTTTAAAAAATGTCCCCAACATTTCATAAATATTTCAAAATTGCCATCCTTGCCAAATGACCAATTTGCCCTGTAACTAGTCTTTATTTACTAGTTTATTTCAAAATCATCATTCCATTAAAATCTAACTAAATTAGCTCCTTCTCAACTGGCCACTATTCCATAAATATTATTTTATGATTTTCCATGGCTTATGAAACAGTCTCTGAAATTTTAATTCGATCTGATTTCCCAATATTCACTAAATACTTCTACTGCGCTTTTACCTTTACGAGCTATCGGATTTATTCCAAAAATTCTATATTTCCATATTCGGAAAATAAATACTATTATCTCATAAAAACTTCCTTTCCTAAGGACTTAGACTGAATTTTCCTACCTCAATTTATTATTCCGATAATTATCAAAAATCCTCATCGAGTAAAATTTCTCTTAGAAATCCTTTATTGGAAACCCATACAAATATTCTCTACTTTTACTGAGTCCAAAATATCGATCAGAAATACTTTTATGGAACCTTCCCCAAGGTCACTCATCCTAGTGTTTTCCCTGGTCTGAACACACTTAATAATAGGGTTCGATCAAAATTCGATACCTTATACTAAATTTTTAATTCTTGGGACCAATATCAGATTTTACTCACTGACCGAATTTATCCATCTACAGGATAAAATTAGTTATTGAGCAAATTCTTTATTATAGATTTAAACTTTTCCCTTCTTTATGATTTAGCAACCAACTTTTGAAAATTGTCATTTTGTTCACTAAACTTTAACCTTCAATTCCTATTCCAATTTTATCGGATTTCAACCAAATTTTGCATGTACCCTAATATACTTATCCACTATCTCGTGATACCTTTAAACCTCATAAATTCCCTTTTTTTTCTTTTTTAAAGCTCCTAATTAAAGAAATCCTATCTTTTTCATTTTTTGTCACTAAGTTAGCTTTTAAGCTACTAACTTAGTACCAAATGACCTTAATATTGTTTGACGATATTTGGGGTGTTACAAAGATAATTCTTTTTTTTTGAATAGTTTAGGTGATTACAAGGTAGTATCTATTCATAAGGGTTTAAGATACTTCTTAAAGTTTAAATGTGGTAATTTTTTTAATTTTGTTAAACAAGGCCATTCTTCAGTTTCACTATAATTTTTCGTGACGAAGATTTGAATTTTTTTACAATTTACATGTTAAAAAAATATTAATCCAAATATGTATTCTATCATTGAGTTTGACATCACAATTTAAAAACATTATGCTAAGCATATTACAAAAAAAAATAAAAAAAATAAAATTATAAAAATAAAAAAATATGTTATGAGTATCTTTATTTATGGTAGATATTCATATATTAAATAAGACTTTAAAGTATTTTATTATTTGGGTTTAACACCCATTGGAATTAGGGTTTACATCTTATGCCTATAAATATAGAGTTTGGAGAAAGCATTGTACACAACCCTACTTTGAGAATATAATAAAAGTCTCGCTTTTTGTCTCTCATCTTGTTCTTGTTCATCTATTTTGTTCTTGCTCTTTACTTTATTCATAACATGCTATCAACACGATCTCGCTCAATTACCGTGGTTCTTGTTGGCAATTCCCGAAAAAGATTTCAACATGATATTGGTGACTACATCTACCGTATATTCAACTTAGCTTAAAAATTTTGGTATGTTTTTCTTATTTATATATCGATATAGCGGTTGGTTAATCACTCAATATTAAGGTCAATGTATTTTGATCTATTATTTCGTTCTAATATTCAATGACATTTTGTTGCACTAAGTTTATATATATAACTCCAGGAACAAATATCGAGCCTTCAACGAAACTTATGAGATCAACTCCATGTATATATTGTCATGCTTTTGCTTGACTTTGAGTACATATTTGTGCATTTACATCTAGGAGTTAAGGAATATTTTATTTTCTAGAGTAAATGTGTATTTCCTTGCTGTGGTAGGCAGGTTAAGAGCAGGACAGGTTTGGAAGACCAAAACAAGAGTAGTTGGCAGAAAGCAAGAGAAGTAGAAGAGAAATGTCGAGTGCCAATGGCAAAAGAAAGCCGATGATTGCCAGACTCGATTGACAAAAGAATGATGGTCGATGCCCGATCAATAGTCGTTAGAGCCATGTCAGCCCTAAAATTCAAAAAAGAGGATAAGAAAATAATGTGTCTATCTTGGATCGTAACAAACTTTCAAAATCAAAACCCAACCTAGGGTTTCTACGAAAGTGCCTATATAAAGGAAGCTAATCGATGAGCCAAGAGGTTGTACCCGTGGTGAAGAAAGAGAATAGAGGGCAACCTATGGTTCGGCTAGGCTATGATCGAGATCTTATGATCCATTGAAGGACTACATCGACGGATCTCATTCTTTATCCATTTCTCTTAGTTTTTAATTCTGTTATGATGGTGATGTTTAAAAATGATGATTTTTTGATGGTTTACTAGCCATAAACTAACTCTTTTAAGTTGGCTGGGGATGTTTCTATGATGAAGGCTTAGCTATTTTCAGTTTTTAATAATTGAATGCGTTGGCATTTTTTCTATTCTGCTAGTGCTTTATTTTCTAAAATTTGTTGCCATATGACAGTTGGCATTACATGCTCATTATCCCTTAATATCTTAACAGACTTAGGAGATAACGATTAATTGCTAGGTACTAAGGTGAGAAGCTTCGACAAAAGATGTTCAAGTAGATGAGCTTACTTCAGAAGTGAATCTACCCCTTAGGAGTAAGAGATTGAAACTTTGCCAAGTTAATTATTGAAAAACATCACTATAGACATAGAGGAGTTAATAATAGTTAACTTAGGGTATTGCCATCGATAGAGGCAATACTACTTAAAATCTGCTCAGCAATAAAACCAAGGCTAGAAGTTATTAAAAAGCTGTCTTCGCTAGCGTAAAATCCAAGCATCCTTCGCCAACGCAAATCAACCATCTAAATACATTTGTTTGCCAATCCGCCTGAATTTTCACTTCATTTTCCATAGTCATTTTCTTAATTAATTATCTGATCTCAATAACCAAGTTATTCATTTCAATTCACAAGTAACTATTATGGCATTTAATTCCTGGAAAATCTATGTGGATACGATACTCAGCTTATTGTTGTATTACTTGTTGTTCGTGCATACTTGCACGCAAAAAGACCTAAACTTGTTTTGTTTATTTTACTTTTTGTTTTGTTTGGTGTATAACCAGGAGCCGCACTGCGAAGGAAGATTTGTTATACGACCTAGAGATTGAAAGAAACCTACGCAAGTTAAAAAGAAAACTTCGAGAAATAGATCGAAACTAAAATGGTGGAATAAATGGTTTCCTAAACAATAAAGAGAATCTAGCAATACATGATGGGATACCATCCGCTCCTGCTGTCGGTACAGAAAATCCTAAAAATGCCTATTAGAGAACACTTGGCACCGAACATGGACAATTTGATGCCATGACTGATTGGTCCAGAGGTAAATCTAGTTAATTTTGAACTTAAACCGGTAATGATTCAGATGTTATTGAATGTAGCTCAATTTGATGGATCACCTACTGGAGACCCGAGGTAACACTTGAAGTAATTCATGGAGGTTTGCCAATTATTTTAGCAACCTGGTGTAGCTGAAGAAACAGTAAAGTTGAGACTATTCTTATATTCTCTGTGAGAGAGATCAAAATTTTGGCTAAATTCTTTGCCACCTGGTTCAGTAACATCATGGGTAAAATTATGCCAAAAGTTCCTTCTGAGATTCCAGCCACTTAAACTTAATGCCAAGCTACAAAATGAAATCATTACTTTTAGGAATGTTGATTATGAAACTCTGTATGATGCTTAGGATAATTTCAAATACCTATTAAGAAGATGTCTCATGCATGGATTCCCTACTTGGACCAAGATAGAGACCTTTTATAACAGACTCAATGCTCATGCCAAGACAGTTGTTGATGCTTCGGCAAATGTTTCATTGCTAGACAAGAACTACACGGAGGCGTTTGACATCCTTGACAGGATTGCCACCAATGATTATCACTACCCTACTGCTAGATTGGGGATTAGAACAAAAGTAGTTGGGAAATTAGAACTTGATGCATTGTCATCCATCAAATCTCAAATTTCCAACCTCACTAATATAGTGAAAATAATAAAAAAACCTACGGAAGCCTGAGAAGTAAAGGCATTGGAACCATTCTGCGCAATTTGTGGAGAAGATCATAATGTGGATGAATGCCCAACGAACCCTAAATTGATAAATTTCGTTGGCAATTTCAATCATAACTTTAACCCATATTCCAATACTTATAATGCAGGTTAGAAGCATCATCCAAACTTTTCTTGGGCGAATCAAGGCGATAACCAATATAATGCCCAACGTCAGAACAACAATGCACCGCCAGGTTTCAACCAAAATGTAATGCCACATGAAGCATAGAATAATTTCCATCTAGGGTAGAGATCTACCCAGGGGAATACTCTAACAGATTATATAGAGCGAAAAGATGCAACTGTCCAGAGTTTAGCAGCATCTATGCAAAACTTGGAGGTCCAACAAGGACAAATTGCCAACATACGCAATAACATACCTCAAAGAAATTTGCCAAGTGATACGGAGGATGTTCGATAAAATAGAAGAGAACAATGCAAAGCAGTCACTCTTTAGAGTGAAAAAACAATACGAGACTGATATACCTGTCAAACAGTCAACTATTTTCCAGGACGAGAGGATAGTGTCAACAGATGAACCCAAGAAAATAGATAAGAAGGAGGAGAGCACTGATAATGCCAGATCTCAAACTGATGCCAGCACCACTTTGGTAAAATTGGCATAACCGTTATTTGGCTACCCCCCCACCGATTCCACAAAGGCTCCAGAAATACAAGCAAGACCAGCAGTTTAAGCACTTATTGAAAATATTTAAATAACTTTAAATTAATATTCCATTAGTGGAATCTCTCAAACAAATGCCCAACTATGTCAAATTCATGAAGGACATCTTGACAAGAAAGAGGAAGTTGGGTGATTCCGAGACTGTCGCTCTTACTGAAGGATACAGTGCAATGATAACCAACAGATTGCCACCAAAAATGAAAGATCCGGGAAGTTTCACTATTCCCTGTACGATTGGCAATACATTTATGTGTAAGGTTCTGTGCAACTTGGGAGCCAGCATCAATATGATGCCTATGTCAATTTTTAGAAAACTTTGTATTGAAGTAAGGCCTACCATAGTAACACTCCAGCTAGCAGATCGATCTTATGACATCCCAAGAATAAGATTGAGGATGTGTTGGCAAAGGTAGACAAATTTATATTCCCAGCTGATTTTATTATTTTAGAATATGAGGCTGATGCTAATGTCGTAATAATTTTGGGAAAACCATTTCTTGCCACAGGTAAGATTTTAATTGACATTCAAAAAGGTGATCTTACTATGCGTATGAATGCCAACAAGTTACGTTTAACGTATTTCAAGCTCTTAAGTGTTCAGGTGAACCTAAGGAATGCCAAACATGTGGAGCTAGCAAAAGTTTTGTTAGGACACAGATGATGATGCCATGGAGCTAGATGATAAAGATATTATGAGTGGAGAATCTGAATGACTAACCATGTTGAATGAGGTCATGATTTATTTCAGGAGACTTGAGCTACTTGAGCTGGCTGGCAGAGAAATTAAGGCATTCAAACCATCTATTGAAGAGCAACCAGAGTTGGAGCTAAAACCTTAGTTAAGCCAACTCAAATATTCTTACCTAGGAGACAACTCAACTTTGCCAGTGATCATTGCTACCGATTTGACTAATGACTAGGAAGAAAGATTGTTGGAGACACTGGACAATCATAAGCAAGCTTTGGGATGGATCTTAGCTGATATCCGATGGATAAGCCCAACAATTTTCATACATAAAATTATTTTGGAGGATTACCATGGCAAAACAATCGAGGCCCAGAGGAGACTGAATCCCAGCATAAAGGAGGTAGTCAAGACAAAAGTCATAAAGTGGCTGGATGCATGGATAATTTATCCCATTTCTAATAGCTCATGGGTCTGCCCGGTGTAGTGTATACGAAAGAATGATGGAATAACCGTGGCTCAGAACAACAAAAATAAACCGATCCCCTTGAGGACCATGACGAGCTGGAGAGTATGCATGGACTATAAAAAGTTAAATAATGCCACTCGGAAGGATCACTTCCCACTATCCTTCATCGATCAGATGTTGGATAGATTAGTAGAGAAGGCATTTTATTGCTTCATGGACGGCTACTCGGGCTATAATCAGTTTGTCATCGCTTTAAAATATTAGGAGAAAACTACGTTCACTTGCCCTTTGGATTGTGTAATGCCCTAGAAACGTTTCAGCGTTGCATAATATCAATTTTCTCAAATATGATTGAGAACAACTTAGAAGTTTGCATGGATAACTTATCCGTCTTTGGCAAAAAAATTGAGAAATACTTCAGCGTTTGGAACTTGTTCTATAGAGATGTGTTGAAACTAACCTGGTCATGAACTGGGAGAAATGCCACTTAATGGTGAAGGAGGGCATAGTTCTCGGACATAAAATGACCAAGAAAGGGCTGAAAGTAGACAAAGAAAAGGTAAAGGTAATTAAACAATTGGTACCACCCATAAGTGTCAAAGGTATTAGAAGTTTCTTGGGACATACAAGTTTTTATCGTCGCTTTATTAAAGATTTCTCAAAAAAAAATTAAACCTTTATGCTTACTTTTGCAACAGAATACCACTTTTACGTTTGATGATTCTTGTTTGAAAGCTTTTCAGGATTTGATACAATTTAATTAATCCTCAATAGTTGTGGCACTAGATTGGAATGAGCCATTCAAGCTCATATGCGATGCCAGTGACAATGCCGTCAAAGCTGTGTTATGACAAAGGCATGGCAAAATTTTCTATACCATCTATTATGCCAGTTGTACATTGAATGAAGCCTAGCTTAACTACACAATAATTGAGAAGAAGTTCCTTACAATTTTCTTTGCATTTGACAAATTCATATCTTATCTAGTGGGTAGTAAAGTTGTGGTATACACAGACCACTCTACATTCAAGTATCTCTTGGCAAAGAAGGATGTCAAGCCCAGACTGATTCGATGGACACTTTTATTACAAGAATTTGATCTTGAGATATGAGATAAGATGGGGAGTAAAAACTTGGTGGCAGATCATTTGTCCCGTTTAGAGTACCACCATAAGGATGACAATGCTGCTGCCATTAGAGACAAATTCCCTAATGAATATTTGCTTGCAACCAATACCATGCTACGGTATGCTAACATAGTCAACTACCTGTTCAACAATATTTTGCCACCAGATTTGTCAAGTAATGCAAAAAAGCAAATTTTGAGGGATATCCGGTAATATTATTGGGACGATTCGTTCTTATTCAAATATTGTGCCGATAAAATAATTCAAAGATGTGTGCCGATAAAATAATTAAAAGATGTGTGCCAGAGGATGAGCAACAAAACATTCTTTACATATGCCATGCAACACCATATAGAGGTCACTTTGCTGGAATGAAGACAACGGCCAAGGTATTACAGTCAGGATTTTTTGGCATAAACTGTTCAAGGACGTTCATTATTTTGCCAAGGAATGCAACAAATGCCAGCACACTAGAAATATTTCCTGCAAACATCAATTAACACTTTAGAGTATCATGCATATGGAGCTGTTTATGTGGGGGGATAGAATTTATGGGTCATTTCCCCTGTCATTTGGCAATTTATACATACTTTTGACAATAGACTACATCTCAAAGTGGGTTGAAGTTGTTGCTCTTCCAACAAATAATGCCAAGTAAGTTGTCAAGTTTCCACACAAACATATTTTTACAAGATTTGGTTCCCCAACAGCCATCATACATGATGAAGGTACCTCTTTTAAACGCCAGTTAATTAGTAGAGCTCTGTGCAGTTACGGAATCTAGCAAAGAATTGCCATTGCCTATCATCCTAAAAAAATGGCTAGGCAGAAATTTTGAACAAGGAAATCAAAAATATTTTGGAGAAGACTGTGAACCCGACTTGGAAAGAATGCTCTTTGAGGCTAGATGATTTTTTTTGTGGGCATATAGGATAGCTTTCAAAAATTTATTAGGAACTTCTTCGTATAAACTTGTATTTGGAATGTCGTGCCATTTTCCAATAGAGTTAGAGCACCGAGCTTATTGGGTAACGAAGCAGTTGAACATGGAATGGAAGGCTACATATAAGAAATGGTTGTTAGACTTGAATGAGTTGGAAGGATTTCGATCACAAGCCTATAAAAATGCCAAGCTTTATAAAGAAAGAACAAAGAGATGGCATGAAAACATAATTTTGCCAAGACAGTTTGAAGAATGGAAAAAAATCTATGTTGTTCAATTCAAGGCATAAGTTATTTCTAGGGAAACTTAAATCCAAATGGTAAAGGCCCTTTGAAGTTGTCAAGCCTTATGCTCATGGAGTAGTAGATATCAAGGACTTGAAAACTGGGACAACGTTCAAAGTGAATGGCTAGAGGTTGAATCACTATTGGGAAGGAAGTCAAAAAAATGCTAAGGAGACTATTCTCTTAGCAGAGATTAAGTAATTTTGTCATCACAGTATGATCATTGTAAATAGTTAGGTTAGTTATTTTCTTTTCAGTAATTTGGTTTGTTTATTTTAATTTTTCTTTTTCTATTTTGAAAAGTTTTTGTGAGTGTTAGCACATGTTATTTTGCCAAGGCAGTATGTCCGGACATGCCGACAATCGGACACCCATCATCATGGGGCGTGGTAACACGCAGACCATTTTTTAGATAAGACCCAAGGGAGAATAATTTTTGCTGAGCATGAAAGCTTAGCCGCATAGGTTAAAACTTTCAAACTTTGAAATTTTACCCTATTGTTTTTACCCTTTTCTCTCCCGCGCTGTCAACTCCCGTAAATCCTAAACCCATTATTATCCCACTCCCCCATGCACGCATAACTGACATTCCATAATTATCTCCACTTTACTCACCTCACCATTAAACCATCCCAACTATCCCTCTTTCTATTTATTTAACCCCAATTTTCCTTAAGCAAGAACATTCTTTCCTTTCACTCTCTCGCACGACAAGCAAATCAAGAACCAATCTTTCTTTTTTAATTTCTTTTCTGATTATCTTCTTTTCCTTAATCTTTTTCAATGGCACTCTCATCAGCACATCTTCAGATTTTTTTTAATGACGATATTAAGAAGTATGAAGAAAATTATGTTGCCCGAACCTTTTGTTACGAGAAAGGTTTTGAGTTCAAGAATAAACCCAACTTGGGTTATTCACTGAAAGTGAAGGAAATAGTAAAAAAACATCATTGGGAGATATTTTGCCAACAACCAGGGGAGGTCCACTCCACCATTGTTCACGAATTCTACACTCACCTCACAACCAAAGACTCACATTTTATATTTGTGTAAGGTACGTATGTTCGATTTGATGAAAGGTATGTTAATGGCATGTTTAGTTTACATGGTGCAGGAGAAGAGTATTCAGCATTTGTGGAATCCATGGATGATGCCAAAAGACAATTGTTGCTGAAGGATTTGTGTGAGCCAGACACAAAATGGAACGTCTCTTCTAAGGAAAATAGAACTGTGAAATGGCTGGCATTGAAACCACAGCCGATGGGATAGAACCACTTCTTGAAAGCAAATCTTATGCCGACCATACATAATAAGACAGTTTCAGAGGAAAAATAGCTTTTTTGTACTCTATCATAGTGGGAAAGAAAATCAACGTGGGTCGTCTAATCGTAGATGAGACCTACAAATGTGCCGATAAGGGTTATGGTAGTTTGATTTTTCCTTCACTAATTTCAAGAATTTGCTTACAACATAAGGTGCCAAAGCTCAACTCTGATAACGTCCAAAAGTGTAAGGGGACTATCACTCCTGCTCTGTGGCAACAAGGCAAGAGAGAATAGTAAGGGCAAGGTTGTTAAGCCGGTGTGTGCTGCCAAGTTGCCTAAGGTAGAACCTGTCACAACGATGCCAGCTGACACCTTGACATTACTTTCCTAGATTTATCAGTGACAAGAACTCATCCTAAAACAACTGAAGAAGGCTGAGGAGCAAAATTTGTTGCTCTGGCAATATACTGGAGCCAAAGATAAAGCCCTAAAGATTACTCTTGAGGGCATCGCTACCAATCCTTTACCACCATTCCCAGAGTTCCCCGCTAAGCTCTACGTTCCTGAAAGAATAACAGCCAGTCCCTAGCCTGTCCATACTCTAACCCAACAATCTGATGACATTATCCCTGTATCATCTATCCATATTGAATCTGCCAAGACTGAGACTTCAGAGGAGTCTGATGATGAAGTACCTGCCAAGACCAATGTGCCACCTGTTGTAATTGCCTCTTTCGTCGTACCTGTAGCCATCATTGCATCTAAGCCAGTGAGGATAATTGAGAAATTCATGCATGATGTGAAGGCCTACACTGCTATCTTAAAGCCACAACTAAAAAGAAAGAAGCGCATGGCACCAAATCGAGGGAGCTTTGTCAAGAGAAATACCTGCGTCTCTCATCCAGAACATTCTGAAGGAGAGTCTTCTTCCCCTTAACTTCATATTTTTCATTTTCTTCATGCATTTCATTTTGTATATATATGTTCTCATGCATTAAGGACAATGCACACCTATGGTTTAGGGGTTGCCTCGCATTTATTTTCATGCCATTCATTCATCTTTATGTTTCTGTTTGCATTTTGTTATTGTCATATAGATAAGGTAGACTCATGCATACCAAACCATTAAAAAAACTTTTTTTTCGCAGCTTGTTTTAACCTGATAATTTTGCCAACACATTTTGCTAGCATAGTTAGAATTTACACTAGTATGCCATGTCCGATGATGAAAATAGAATCTTTAGTTAGCATGAGCCATCATATTAGTAATGCCAGGTTGCTTGGCAATTGATCTCTAGCTTTGGGAAATTTAGTTTCACTTAAACACGTGGTATGCATTTAAATCCCAAGACAAACTTAGGATTCTTGAACTAAACTCAGAATAATAAATAATAATAAAAACACAATGCCAGGGTAAAATATGAAAAATAAGGCAATAATGTTTTGCCAAAGGCTAAAACAATTAGAACACTTATCTGCCTTAGAGACAAATAAGTAACTTGAGGCTTCATGGTTTGCTCCTTATTAGTTCTCAAGCCAACAAAACTTTAGGGTATGAATGTAATGAGTTAGCTTAGTGATGTAGTCTGGATTAATATAGGGATCATGCTATGCTCCCTCTTATTTCTCTCACCAAACAGCGACATGACGCGACCCCAAAATTAATGCTAGAGAAAGATACCTTTGTTAAATAATCTTTTTTTTTTGGACAATAAAGTTTTGCTAAGAGAGTTAAAGGATTTTTGATGCAAACCACCCGCACATCAAGCACACCTTATGACCCTAGGTTAGAGCTATATTGGTGCACCTGAATTTGTTGCTCTGTTGGCATTACTGCTCTGAGATATCTGAGGATAGAACATGGACCATATTCTACTTCCAAGCTTGTGTTGTTAATCAGGAAAATTTTGTCGATGTACTTTTCTTTATTTTCTGTTTTTATAGCTTTTAGATGCATTACTTGAGGACAAGCAATGAGCTAGGTTTAGGGGAGTGTTAACTCCTCAAAAGTACTATTTTCCATGTATATATTGGCATGCTTTTGCTTGACTTTGAGTACATATTTGTGCATTTAGTTAGTAGTTTCGTGCATTTACATCTAGGAGTTAAGGAATGTTTTCTTTGCCAGAGTAAATGTGTATTTCCTTGCTGTGGTAGGTAGGTTAGGAGCAGGATATGTCTAGTAGAGCAAGACAAGAGCAGTTGGCAGAAAGCAAGAGAAGCATAAGAGAAATACCGAATGGTGATGGAAAAAGCAGGACGACAATTGCCAGACTCGGTTGAAAAAAAGGTGGTTGATGCCCAGTCAATAGCCTTATAGCCAGGTCAGCCCTAAAATTCAAAAAAGGGATAAGATAACGCGCCTATCTTGGTGTGTAATAAACTTTCAAATTCAAAACCCACCTAGGGTTTCCACGAGTGCCTATATAAAGGAAGCTAATCGATGAGCCAAGAGGCTGTACCCGTGGTGAAGAAAGAGAATAGAGGGCAACTCGTGGTTCGACCAGGTTTAGTTTTTAATTCTGTTATGATGGTGATGTTTAAAAATGATAATTTTTATGGTTTACCCAGCCATGAACTAATTCTTTTAAGTTGGTTGGGAATGTTTCTGCGATGAACGCTTAGCTATTTTCAGTTTTTAATAATTGAATGCCTTGGCATTTTTGTCTATTCTGGTAGTGCTTTATTTTCTGAAATTCTTCGCCATACGACAGTTGGCTTTGCATGCTCATTATCCCTTAATATCTTAACAGACTTAGGAGATAACGATTAATTGTCAGGTACTAAGGTGAGAAGCTTCGACAAAAGATGTTCAAGTATATGAACTTACTTCGGAAGTGAATCTACCTCTTAGGAGTAAAAGACTGAAACTTTGCCAAATTAATTATTGAAAAACATCACTATAGACATATAGGAGTTAATCATAGTTAACTTAGGGCATTGCCATCCACAGAGGCAATACTACTTAAAATCTGCTCGGCAATAAAACGAAGGCTGGAAGTTATTAAAAGTTGTCTTCGCTAACGTAAAATCCAAGCATCCCTCGCCAACGCAAATCAACCATCTAAATACATTTGTTTGTCAATCCGCCTAAATTTTCACTCCATTTTCCTTAGTCATTTTCTTAATTAATTATCCGATCTCAATCACCAATTTATTCATTTCAATTCACAAGTAACTATCGTGACATTTAATTCCTGGACAATCCTTGTGGATACGATACTAAGCTTATTGTTGTATTACTTGCTAACTGTGTATACTTGCAAACAAAAAGACCTAAACTTGGCATTATTTTCTGGCATATTTATATTAATTGTTCACTTGTTTGCCAAAAGTTAATCAGTCGAAACTGAAGTTTTGTCCCAATGGGTTTTTCCAGTAAGATTTTTAATGAGTCAGTATGTTATGTGTATCAAAGACGTGTATACTCTTTTTCCTTCACTAAGAAATTTTTTCCCACGGGGTTTTTATCTTAATAAGGTTTTAACGAGGCACATTATCTTCATAAATCCAAGGGGAGTGTTATGAATATTTTTATTTATGGTGGATATCCATATATTAAATGAGACTTTAATGTACTTTATTATTAGGTTTTAATACCCATTGGAATTATAGTTTTTATCTTATGCCTATAAATATAGAGTTTGGAGAAAGCATTATACGCAACCTTACGTTGAGAATATAATACAAGTCTTTCTCTTTGTCTCTCATCTTGTTCTTGTTCATCTATTTTGTTCTTGCTCTTTACTTTATTAATAACAATTAAATATATTCAAACCTTTTTAATTGTTAATAATAATTTCCAATTAGAAAAAACAGTTTAGTTAAAACTCTAAAATTTAAAAAGATGCCGATGGATACAGTAGCGAATCCCAAAAGGCCTCCCATCCAACGCGCGTTGTAGAAGGATGGGGGTTAGATATTGAGCCCAATAAACAGTTGATAGTTTGGACCAAAAAGCTTCAATTAAACAGCTTTGGTCAAATGAATGAAACCAAAATAATTAAATTAATGGGAAATATTAGAGTTAATTGCACCATATGTCCTCAAACTATGATTTTATTTTAAATTGGTTCTTAAATTTTTAAAAAATTTAATTTCATCCTCAAACTATGACATTCATTCTAAATTGGTCCCCAAACTTTTGAGCATTCTGGTTTCATCCTTAAACTATAACTCTCATTTTAAATTGGTTGTCAAACTTTTTGAACGTTCTAATTTCATCCACAAATTATCAGTAAATTCTAATTATATCTTAAGTTAATAAAAATGTTATAATAAAATGTTAATTGTCATGAAACATCGATGTATATTATGTAATAATATGATATGGTATAAAAGATAATTTGAGGATGAAAGTGGAACATTCAAAAGTTTGGGGGATAAATTAGAATGAAGGTCATAGTTTGACGATGAAAACGGAACATTCAAAAGTTCGAAGACTAATTTAGAATGAGAGTCATAACTTGGAGATGATATTAAAATATTTAAATGTTTAAGGACTAATTAAAAATGAGAATTATAGTTTAAAGACATATTGTGCAATTAACTTGAAATATTATAATAACTAGTTTAAGCTTGTACCATTTACTTAATAACCCTGCAATAACAATAGCTAAAGTTTGTCGTGTTCATAGTTCTTTTTCGGGTTTAATAATAGTTGTTGGTAATTTTATTGCTGCAAAACAACATAATTAGTATTGACTAACAAAATAAATAGTGATTAAGGGAATAAAAAAATATAATTATTGTGTTATAGTAAATATCATTGTCTTAGAAAAAATTTTGTTCGTATTGATATAGTCATATTACTGGATGTTGCCCTCAAAATTTAACAATCTTTCGAAGTTTGCCGAAATAAAGAAGTAGAACCCAGTTGGTGTTGCTCTCTTTGGAAGAAAAAATTTGAAAAGAAAGAAGAAGAAGAATATTAAGGTAAAGTACTAAACTGGTCAGTGAACTTTATTAAAAAACAAAACAATAATTAAATTTTTAAATGTTACAAAATAACAATTAAACTTTACGTTTTGTAACAAAATGGTAACATGGTTGTTAAAGGGGTAACGTTGTAATTATAGAAATTTAAATAATTACACATTTGGTCCTCTATATTTATATATTTAATAAATTTAGTCCTAATTAAAAAAAACAATAAATTTAATCTCTTTTCCTCCTTCATCATTTTTGTCTTCTCAAACCATCCCAAAGTTAAAATAAGATGGCAAATGGATATAATTTTCAAGTTCTCCCTCTCAGCAAATTCATGAAGCTTTGCTAATCTAGCCATGGATCCATCATCATCTACTACTTCACAGGAAAATCATCCAATTTATGCACCTGCTTAACTCCAAAATCCAAATCATATGCTCCAAAAAAGGGTTACCTAAAGTTTGATTACCACGACACCTTTGAAGCCCTTTTCGCAAGCATGATGTGTAACCATCAAGCATAAATCTCATCCAGGCATAAGCATGTGAGGCAGAGCTGTTTTTATTTTGTTACAAAATATAAACTTTAATTGTGATTTTGTAACATTCGATAGTTTAGTTACTGTTTGTTTTTTAATAAAGTTCAGTTTTTATTTTGGTACTTTACCCATAATAATATGATGTGAAAATAAATGCGTTGAAGTGTGATATTTATAAAAGTATAGGTAAATTAGTAAATGAGACGGATTCAATTACTGTAAAGATCTCAATCGCCATCAATATCTCGTACTATATAGAAATAAATCTTATTTTATAATTAATAAGAATATATATTATTTATAATTTATTTGCATTCTCCAACAGTAGTCAGCGTTCATGTTTAGTTATTTCATGTAAATTTTCGAATATAATCTCCTTCATCCATCCAATAAATCCGAAAAAGCATGAGATTCTAGAAATCCAAAAGTAGAACATCAAAATCCAGCAGGCGAAGGTGGATACTGGTGGAGACGACGAGGACGACAGAAATAAGAACATTCGCAAACATAGCGATCATCGTAGTGTTGGCATTTCCCCCAAGCCATGGTTTGTCGATGTTTTATGTCACATTGATGCCGACAGTCCAGCAGATTGCATATAGCACGTGCCTGAGGAATTTCCTCCTTGCATACTGAAAAACCCTCGAAACTTTCACCTGTAAAACATGTAGCTCAAATTATTAAGGTTTTTATTTTCATGAATTGTGATGTTTGGAAAAATAATAAAAACAAACCTTGATGGAAAGAGGTGAGAGCCATGAAGAGAATGAAGAAAGCTGCTGGCATGGACTTCATTCTGATATTGAAAGAGTTTTGAGTGTATGGTAGACATAGGACAAAAGAAAGTGTGTGTAATTTATCACAGGGATGAAGCACGTTTCATCAAGTTTCCAACGTCAACCCGTTACCAAACACATTTTCCAAATTAATTAATTACCGCAAGTTAAGAATGTCCCTTTGTGATAACCTTAATTTATGACTTTAATTCAATTAAAAATTTATAAGAAATTTTTTACTAAATAATGATATTTTTATATATCTTTAAATAAAGAGGTAATTAAAAATTACTCATTTAAGAATGAAACCATCATTCTATTTGATTTACAAACAAAATTCTTTATCATCAACAAATAATAATTATTAAAAAATTATTTTTTTCATAAAATGTTTCTTTTAATCAACTTATAGGTGTGACAATATTTAATATTTTTTACGATATTCATAAATGATCGTGATCTCAACTTAAGATATTTACACATTCTATCTATTTGGTCATAGTTTAATTAGAAATAGTTAAATATTTTCTCTCTAAACAGATGATGACATGTATCACTATTTGGTTGAAGGAAAATAAATAGAATAATAGAGGGGTGAGGGACTAAAACATGGGGCAAA
The DNA here is from genome assembly GCA_019671005.1 of Hibiscus mutabilis. Taxonomy (NCBI): domain Eukaryota; kingdom Viridiplantae; phylum Streptophyta; class Magnoliopsida; order Malvales; family Malvaceae; genus Hibiscus; species Hibiscus mutabilis. The sequence continues at coordinate 8,372,182 of CM033722.1, forward strand.
TGAAAAATGAGGTGTACTAATCACCAGGACAAAGTATTGGGAGGAATGCCAAGACCCCAAAAAGACATCATTTTGGGATATTTAACTCGCTCTAGAGGTTTTGCGCCTTTTTGATACTTCTTGGGCTAATTGCCTTTTAGCCCTTCCCCTTTGTATGTATTCTATTTTTCACTCTAAATCCACATGAATTAATTGATGTTTATGTTCTTTTCATTTATGTTTCTTTCAATTTAGTCTTGCAAAATGTTTGTTTATTTAATTATTTGTTAATATTATTTATTATTGCTACTAACCTTGTTTTTATGTGCCATGGTCACTTTTTAAATTCTCATTCATGTTAGGGTCTTTGTTTTGATATAATAATTGAAAATTAGTTTTGGACTAAATTGAAAAGATTTCAAAAATATTTTTAAGTCCAAACAAATTGAAAATAAGTTTGAGGCATTTTCAGAAGGTTTAGGAAGTGTTTGAAATGTTTTAAAGTAGCCAAACTCAAGATTTAAGCACGACTGTACCGATACGGTTACACCCTATATCGATACACTTTAGGGTTTCAACTACAGTAATTTTCCAAAACCAAAAACTCGTACCGGTATAGGCTTGCATACCAATACGGATAGCGGTTGTACCAATACGGATAGGGGTCGTACCAATACGCCTATAGGCGTACTGATCCTTGTTTTTCAAATCTCGAATGGCTAGTTCAAAACCCCCAACTGTTATTTCCCTGCAACATACCGATACACCGTATCGATACACCGTGTATCGATACGGACTGTAGCGTACCGATACGCCATACCGATACACTCCAAAGGAGTATCGATACACTAAGGTTGTGCGAGCATAACAGCTAGTTTCTGAAGAACGAGTATTGATACAGCTACCCATGTATCTATACGACTATCGCCAGAACTGCATTTATTACGGGAAATAAAGTCTCCAACGGCTCCAAATCATCGTCAACGGTCTCGAATGGCTAGGAAATCATTTGGGAGTATAAAAAGACCCTTCAAGCACCTGGAACAACTAATATCAACATGTCTACGATTGTAATTAAGTCTTTTGTACTTTAATTCCCATTTTTTGTATAGACTACACTTGTGAGCCAAAATGTTTATATAAGGTCAAGTGTATTAGGATTTGGGTGAGTGCTTAAAGAGTGCAAACATCTACCTAAGAGAGGGATTTTCGTTTGTTTTTCTTTTCTCTTGTAAAGAGGGTTAGCTTGGCCTTGAGGTATAGGTCAAGTGATTGTAAAGGTTTCCTCCAAAGCTTAGAAAAGGGGAATACTAAAAGTTTTAGTGAATTTGGAAATCCTTAGTGGAGAAGCTAAGGTAGTGGATGTAGGCTTTGGTTAAAAGCCGAACCACTCTAAAATTCTTGTGTCCATTGTCTTATCTTTTTGCTTCCACCACCATCACCCAAGAAATTACTTCTACACCACTTTGTGACATATTTCAGTTGATTCATCGAGCTCAACAATTGGTATCAAAGTGAGGCTCAATCGTGAAGAATTAATATCCTATTGAGGCGATCCCGGCAAGCTCAACCAACAATCTATCAACCGGTCTCCATGGCGTAATCCATTTACAAGCCATCATTCTTCAACGGTGAACATTATGCCTATTGGAAGAATATGATGATGTTTTTCATTAGAGCCAAAGACTATCACCTTTGGGATATAGTTCTCGATAGACCGTTCGTGCCACACCAAAGCAAGGCGGAATAGAGTGCGGATGATTGCAAGAAGATGGAGCTCAATTGCAAAGCCTTGCACATTCTATTTTGTGCATTAGGCATGGACGAATATGTAAAGGTTTCTTATTGTGAGAGTGCCCAGAAGGTATGGGACAAGCTTGAAGTAGTCCATGAAGGTGCAAATAAGGTGAAGGAAACAAAGATTGGTCTACTCAACCTCAACTACAAAAACTTCAAGATAGACCCGGAATAAGACATTAAGAGTATGTTTGATTGTTTCTCCACAATCGTCAACGATCTTAAAGGTCTTGGAAAGGAGATTTTAGAAGACAAAGTCGTTCAAAAGTTGATTTATTCACTTCCCAGATCATGAGAGAGCAAGAAGACGACCATCATTGAGGCCAAGAACTTGAAGGAGCTCAAGCTTGATGAGCTAATTGGGTCTCTTCTTACCCATTAGTTGATGTCCAAACCATTGAGAGATGAGAAGGAGAAGAAGATCAAAAAGCTCAGAATCGAAGATCTTAACACAGTAGCTCTTAAATCCTCTAAAAGCCATCCAAAAGATTCAAGTGGGGAGGAAAGTTAGGATAAAGAGATGGCCTATCTCTTTAAGAAGTTTGCCCGATTCATGAAGAGCGAAAAGGAAGAATCCAAGCATGACTTGAAGAAGAAGATGAAGGATCCCAACAAAAGCCATGAATGCAAGAAGACGAGACACACCAAATACGATTGCCCTCGCTTCAACAACAATGGATCATCTTCAAAGAAAGTGCATGTGGCAACATGGAGTGATGAAGACTCCACCGATCAAGATGAGGTAGCCCACATATTCTTTATGGCCCTTTAAGAGAGAGAGATGGCTTCCAACTCATTCATTTCTAATTCTTACACTTTTGATGAGTTACAAGAAGCTTATGATGAATTGGTTTTTGAATTTAAAGCTTCATTTTTTTAAAAATAAAAAGTTAATTTCAAAATTAAAAAACCGAAAATAATTTGCTTTCTAAAACCAATTTGGAATTTGAAGCAAAAATAAAAGATTTTGAGCTTAAAGTTTTAAATTTACAAAATTTGCTTCAAAGTTTAGAAAAAGATCATCAAAAATAAGTGGATGATCTTAACAAAGAAAAAGATTTGATTTCCATAGAATTAGAAAAGAAAAACAATTTTGGAAAATCAAATTTTTATCAAAGACAATCTAATGCCCCTAGATTTTTGAATGGAAAATGCTTTAGAAGTATTTGGGTCCCAAAAGGACTAATTACTTCAAATAAAAATGATGAAATTGAAAAATGAATTCCTAAGGGGACTAAAGTTTGTGCTACTAATGCCTATGGATCCAAAGCAATTTGGATACCAAAAATCAAATGATTGTCTTTTATAGGTGCGATGAAGCTTTGATTGACAAGTGATGAAATTAAAGGGGAGCTCTATACACACAAGGGAGATCACTTGAAGAATGAAGGATTCACATCCTACCTTTGGTTCAAGTGGTAAAATTAGTTGAATTTTATTTGTTTTAATTTTTTTAATTCAACTAGTTTATCATATATTTGTTGGACTAACCTTTCATTTGATGCTTGAGTAAGGGGAGCCTATTTTACAAAACCTATTTTTGTCAAAATTTATTTTAAAATTCCCCATTGTTAGGGACTTAAAAGTTTTCAAACTTTGGTTTGAACCATTTTTTATATAACAAAAATGGGGAGAATGTTTTGAAAATTTTAATTTTCAAATGAATAATGGGGAGCTTTAACTATATTTATATTTTAAAAATCTTATTCAAAATTTATTTTTACTAAGGGGGAGAACTTCAAAAACAATTTTTCAATTTGGTTTTATTATATCTAAAAGGGGGAGATTGTTAGGATATTTGTTTTGATATAATAATTGAAAATTAGTTTTGGGCTAAATTGAAAAGATTTCAAAAATGTTTTTAAGTCTAAACAACTTGAAAATAAATTTGAGGTATTTTCAAAAGGTCTAGGAAGGGTTTAAAATGTTTTAAAGTAGCCAAACTCAAGATTTTAGTATGACCGTATCGATGCGGCTACAACCCGTATCGATGCGGCTACAACCCGTATCGATACACTTTAGGGTTTTAGCTACAGTAATTTTTTAGAACCAAAAACCCATACCGGTACAAGCTTACACGTGCTGATACGGATAAGGGTCGTACCAATACGCCTATAGGCATACCGATCCTTGCTTTTCAAATCTCCAATAGCTAGCTTAAAACCCTCCAACGGCTATTTTCCTGCAGCGTATTGATACACCGTATCGATATACACTGTAGCGTACCGATACGCCGTACCAATATGCTCCAAAGGCGTATCGATACACTAAGTCTTGTGAGCATTGATAAGTGTTCAAAAGTACTATTTTTATTACCCTTTTTACTCATATTATTGTTAGACTTAAGCTCATATTAGTTGCATAATTAGTCATTCATGCATTAATTCATGTTTCTTTCCACCGTTGAGCTTGATTACATAACTTGGTGATTTTTGTGGAAAAAGATGCTGCTTTGGTGTGTTTTTGTGTGTGTGCAGAATCACTTGCCTAAACAAGGCTAGAACCAGTTGCCAGGGCAGTGCATGAAGGAGATGCCGAGCTAGTTGCCAAGGCAATGCATGGAGGAGACGTCGAGCCAGTTGCCAGGGCAATTGTCGACAAAGAATAAGGTGATATGGTAGTCGAAATTGATGACTTGACAAGCCCAAGATGACGTGGAGCAAAGCTAAATCCCAAAGGAGTTTGATTTCCATGAAGAGGTTAAAGAAGAATTAAATTCCAAGAAGATATGAGAAGTTCTAGAAGGAATATAATTATAATAAAGAATTATATTCTTTAAAGATAATTTAATTCCAACTTAACTTCCTCCTCAAAGAAGGACTTTGACCTAGCCCTATAAATAGATCACCAAGCCGTCAACCCCAAGTGAGCACTAGGAAGGAAATTTTCGACAACCCCATAGGGCAAGAAGAGAGAAATTTCACAAGAGAGCAAGGGGGAGAGAGTTCGATATCTTCTTTTTCTTCTTTGCTTCTATTAGATTCATGGTTTGGGGATTATTCTTTGTATATCTTTTGAACCCAACCATGAACTAACTTGATTGGTTGGGGTTATTGTGTTTTGTTGTTGTGAGAAACAATTGGATTTTGTTTAGGTAATAAGAGTTTGCACTTTTCTATTCAAGGTTTACTCATTCTTGGCTTTTATTCTTGTTTGCGAGTGAATTAGGAGAGGATCTCGTAACTTCATCTATTTATCTAATATCGGGAGAGTTAGATTCAAGAAACGAATGAGTATGGTCTTTATTCAATCTATTGATGGTGAAGATTAATCCGGCTTAGGAATAAGTTAAGGATTTCAACGGCTAAGAGGAGCGCAAGATTGGTTGTTGTTCACCCTTGATTCACGCAGGGATGTATTATCAAGGCATGCACAAGTAGCTAGAGTTTCGACTTAGGGATAAGAAGAAACCATTGAAGAACGCTCCGCGGAACCTTGAAGTTGCTGCCCAGCCGCCCAAGTAGTTGCCCAGCTAGTCGCCCAGGCAACCATCGATTAGTTACCAAGGCAACCCCGCTGTGCAAGTTGCCACGGCAACTGAGTTTCCCTTACACTCTTTTACCAAGATGATCCAATCAGCTATCACACCTCAACTCATGATAACCTGGCTTATTTACTCTATTTTAATTTCATCTATTCTTTTAGTTTATTGCTCTTAGTTTTCTCGTTAATTAAAACCTCTATTATCAATTGTGTTTTTATTTTCACAGTGCAGTAGCTTAAGCAAAGTGGCCCAAACCAATTCCTGTGGAGACGATACTCGATACTCGTATCACTTTATTACTTGCGACGTGTATACTTGCACATTTGCGTAGCACTTATTACACGCAACAAGTTTTTGGCACCGTTGCCGGGATTGGAAATTGGTGTTAGTTGTTTTTGTTATTGCATTTTTTCTCTTAGTTTTACTAACTTCTCTTTTTGTTTGTTTTATAAAAAAAAACAAAAAAAAATTAGGTGCGCTACAAGTTAAGGGACATCAACATGTCGGGAAATAAAAGTCGATCTATTCGAGAGATGCTGTTGGAAGATATGAATCAATCCAATCAAGAGTTTTGTGTACCCTTTGATGATTACCTATACCAACCGAGAAAAGCCCAAAGAGCCTATACCATGGAAAAATCTTGTGCTATGTGTGGAGAACATCATATGTTTAAAATTGCCCTCACATTTTCAGTGCATATGACTACATGGAGGACCATAGAGGGAACCAGCAGCAAAATTCTTCATGGTATGGTCAAAAAGCTCAAATTTTTTTTTACCATAACAATTTTGCCGTAGCAACAGATATGTCATGGCAATGTAGTCCTTTTCAAGAGTATTCCAATTCCTTGGAGGAAACGTTGCTAGCTTCTTTGGCTAGACTTGACGGATCAATTGAAGAGATTCGAGAGCTATCAAAGTTCATGGATACGATAATAGCTCAGTGGGATTCAACCTTGGGGGATTCAGAAGATCAATTGAGGAGATCCACATATGTCATGGATAACATGCACCAACAATTCATTCCTAGGGTTACTGAAGTCCCAAGGCAAGAGGACAAGGAACAATGCAAGGAAAGCTCTCCGATGTGTGAGGAACAACTAAAACCTCAAAGTCGAGAGTATGTTGATGAGAAAGACTACGCAACACTTGATGAGCCTGAGCAACAAATTGCCTCGGCAATGATTGAGGAGCCTGAACAGAGCAATGCCGCTACAACACTCAATGAAGCTGAGAACATCAATACTAGAGCAAATTCTGAGGAACCTGATGCCCAGAAGGTTACAACGTTGATGTTGAAGTATGAATCTTTATATTGCACTCATCTACAATTGCCACGGCAATTACACGACCATATGCAAGATCAACAAGATGATAATACTTTGCCAATGGAATATGAGCAGGTAATGGTTGAACCTTTCGAATTCTTTAAAAACTCACCTCGTCCATTGCAAGTATGTCTTGAGGAACCGAGGTTGGTAGATTTGAAGCCATCGAAATCTCTACTGATGGAGATGTTTGAGAGGCCAAAAGAAAATAGTGTTTGGATTCGTAAAGCTTTTTAGGAAATTGGTTATTCTCTTGACTTACAGCAAATTTTGGCAACTGATTGCCACGGCAATTGGCTAGAGCAGCAATTGCCACGACAACGAAGGCTACATCGAACCATGTTGGAGCCCGACGAGAATAAGGTAATTAAATGGTTGGGTGTTGATATAACTTTTTCTACTAATATATTCATGCCTTCAGCAATAGTAGCAAGGTGGAGAGTATACATGGACTACAAGGGAACACGAAAGAAAGACACATCCACCATGGTAACGCAAAAGGGACTAGTGGCAAGCACATTGGCCAAACTCTTTTTGGGCAATATTGTCACTCAATGGAGGGTGAGGATAGACTATAAGAAGTATCGGAAATGACTCTCCTCAAGTTTTCTTAGATATGCAGTAACATTAGAATATGCATGATGGCACTCTTTTCAGACATGGTCGAAGACTTCCTTGAGATCTTCATGGATGATTTTTCTGTATTTGGTAGTGACTTCAAGAGTTGCCTCGATAATTTAGAGAATGTGTTGGCAAGATGTGAAGAAACCGATTTAGTCCTTAATTGGGAGAAGTGCCATCTTATAGTAGATGAAGGAATAGTGCTCAGCCACAAGATTTCATCCAAGGGAATTGAAGTAGACAAAGCCAAGGTGGACGTGATCGAGAGATTACCCCCACCGAGATAAAGTCTTCCATTTTGATGATTCTTGCACCCGAGCATTCGAAACCCTAAAGGAAAAGCTTGCCTCGACACCCATTGTCGTACCACCAGATTGGACGCTACCTTTTGAGCTCATGTGTGATGCAAGTGATTTCGCGGTAGGAGCAGTCCTAGGCCAATGCACAAGACATGAGCAGAAAATCAAGTGGCCGATCACTTATCACGTTTAGAACGCAATAGGGAGGAGGATGCGGATTTAGAGATATGCGATGCATTCCTGGATGAACAACTTTTAGTTGCCTCGGTAACCATGGATGTGCACGCCTCGGCAACCCTTGACGCCTCGGCAACCATGGATGCGCATGCCTCAGTAACCCTCGACGCCGCAGCAGCTCTTGACGCGCACGCCTCGGTAAACTCCATACGCGCACGCCTCGGCAACCCTTGATGCCGTAGCAACCCTTGACGTATCGGCAACCATGGATGCGCATGCCTCGGCAACCCTCGACGCCGTAGCAGCTCTTGACGTGCATACCTCGGTAACTCCAAACGCGCACACCTCGGTAACCACTAATACGCACGCCTCGACAACCTGTGTATGCGTCGGCAACTCTAGACACACACGACTCGGCAATCTTGGGAACAGTCGCCACGGCAGCACATGCCTCGGCAATACCCTGGTACGCAGATTTAGTTAATTTCCTTATTTGTGGTATTTTACCTTATGGTCTTACTCACCAAGGGAAGAAGCGGTTCCACCATGATGCTAAGCATTACTTTTAGGACGAGCCACGTTTGTTTAAATAATGTGCATATCAGGTTATACGCCGATGTGTCCTTGAAGAGGAGCAACAGAATGTACTCCGACAATACCATTCTTCACCTTATGGAGGACATTTTAGAGGAACTCGTACCGCGGCCAAAGTTTTTCAATCCGGTTTGTATTGGCCAATACTGTACAAATATGCCCAAGAGTTTTACAAGCAATCTGATCGTTGCCAGAGGACGGGCAATATCACCCACAAACCAATGGGCAAGTAGAAATTTCCAACCGGGAATTGAAGGGTATACTCGAGAAAGTTGTAAATCCCTCTAGGAAGGATTGGTTAGCAAGACTAGATGACGCATTTTGGGCATATCGCACTGCATTCAAAACACCCTTAGGTATGTCCCCCTTCCGACTTGTCTATGGTAAAACATGCCATCTACCGGTGGAAATCGAACACAAGGCATATTGGGCAATCAAGACCGTGAATATAGATTGGGAAAGTGTCGGGCAAAAGCGTTTGTTGGACCTCAACGAGATAGAAGTATTCCGTGCACTCGCCTATAACAATGCACGAATCTACAAGGGGAAAACAAAGCAATGGCATGACAAGAAACTATTTTCGCGGCAATTCATGCCAGGGAAACTAGTTCTCTTTATTCAATTCTCGGCTAAAACTTTTCCCGGGAAAACTAAAATCAAGATGGTCGGGACCATTCGAAGTTGTCAAACCATTCTCCCATGGTGCCGTGATAATTAAGTCCATTAACGACGAGCATGAATTCAAAGTTAACGGACAAAGATTGAAGCACTACAACGGTGCCCTAGTAGAACGTAACAAAGAAGTTGACACCTTAGGAGATGCATAAACATGCCCTCCTTTCGATATTTTCTTTTTCTTTTTTTTGAACTATTTTTTTCTATTATTTTCGATTATTTTTTTCTCTTTATTTATTTTTGGAATTTTTAGGAGATATTTTATTTTTCTTCATTATCTTTAGTTTCCAGGTTTTCTTTGTTTTCTTTCCTTTTCCACAACAAGACTCACAACCACCATGCTAAGGAAATTCACTATCGACTACTTGCCACGACAACCACAACAGAGGATGCCCCTGCAACTACCTCAGTAGTTGCCACAGCAATAGAAACTAGTGATGCCCAAGAAACAACAATGGCGTCGGCAACTTCTGATGCCCAAACATGGATCAAATCAAAGCAATGCTATTCACGCGATACCATCCACAAGCATTCAACCACTGACCGAAAAATGAATCAAGCAAACAACACAAAGGAAACTCATCACTCGAAGTGACGACCTCTCCGCCTAACTCATTTCATTTAGTTTCTTTCAAATTTTGTTTCACTTTTACATACATTGAGGACAATGCTTCTCTCGAGTTTGGGGGGGTGTTGGTTTCTAGTTAGTTTCATGTTTAGTTGCATTCATCTTTAGCAATCACATACATGTTACATATGTTACTCGTCATGCCTTTAATTGGATTTAATTGCTTAAGACTTGTTGAATATCCAATGATTAATTTTTGCCACTGCACTTAATTGAAAGAACCTTTAATTTTAGGATTGCATGAAAAGAACTTAGAATTTTACTATGATGCTGAATTTTGGTTACACGGTTGTGGCTTGTTGATTGAAAGAAACTTAGTGAACTTAGGTTGCTTAAAATTTGGGTAAATTGAAAATTAAAAGTTAATTTCTTGCTAGAGGTGCCTAAAACTATCTCTAGTAGTAATTGCACTTTCTTGCTAGAGGTTCCCAAAACTGGCTCTAGTAGTTAATGCACATTAAAGAATCGCTAGAGGTGCCCGAAATTGGCTCTAGTGAAAATAAAAATAAATGCCCTGATAATTAAATTGATAAAAACCTATTGTTCAGAGAGAATTTTGAAAATCAACTTGTACACAACTACGCATACACATTGTCACGAGCATTATAGTTTGGTTCCGGGTAATTTTTGTGCTATCCAAAAAATTAAAAGGTGATCATACTTTGTGCCACGGTTCCGAGGTTTGAATTCAAGTTTGAAGCATGTCTTTGATGATTAAAGTCTTGGTAGGTAATTGTTAGTTTGCATTGCTTGAGGACAAGCAATAGTTCGAGTTTGGGGGTGTGATAAGTGTTCAAAAGTACTATTTTTATTACACTTTTTACTCATATTATTGTTAAAATTAAGCTCATATTAGTTGCATAATTAGTCATTCATACATTAATTCATGTTTCTTTCCACCGTTGAGCTCGATTACATAACTTGGTGATTTTTGTGGAAAAAGATGCTGTTTTTGGTGTGTTTTTGTGTGTGTGCAGAATCACTTGCCTAAATAAGGCTAGAACCAGTTGCCAGGGCAGTGCATGAAGGAGATGCCGAGCTAGTTGCCAAGGTAATGCATGAAGGAGACGTCGAGCCAGTTGCCAGGGCAATTGTCGACAAAGAATAAGGTGATATGGTAGTCAAAATTGATGACTAGACAAGCCTAAGATGACGTGGAGCAAAGCTAAATCCCAAAGGAGTTTGATTTCCATGAAGAGGTTAAAGAAGGATTAAATTCCAAGAAGATATGAGAAGTTCTGGAAGGAATATAATTATAATAAAGAATTATATTCTTTAAAGATAATTTAATTCCAACTTAACTTCCTCCTCAAAGAAGGACTTTGACCTAGCCCTATAAATAGATCACCAAGCCGTCAACTCCAACAAGAGGAGGGAAAATTTTGACAACCCCATAGGACAAGAAGAGAGAAATTTCGACAATAGAGCAAGGGGAGAGAGTTCGATTTCTTCTTCTTCTTTGCTTCCATTAGATTCATGGTTTGGGGATTATTCTTTGTATATCTTTTGAACCCAACCATGAACTAACTTGATTGGTTGGGGTTATTGTGTTTTGTTGTTGTGAGAAACAATTGGATTTTGTTTAGGTAATAAGAGTTTGCACTTTTCTATTCAAGGTTTACTCATTCTTGGCTTTTATTCTTGTTTGCGAGTGAATTGGGAGAGGATCTTGTAACTTCATCTATTTATCTAATATCGGGAGAGTTAGATTCAAGAAACGAATGAGTATGGTCTTTATTCAATCTATTGATGGTGAAGATTAATCCGGCTTAGGAATAAGTTAAGGATTTCAACGGCTAAGATGTGCGCAAGATTGGTTGTTGTTCACCCTTGATTCACGCAAGGATGTATTATCAAGGCATGCACAAGTAGCTAGAGTTTCGACTTAGGGATAGAAGAAACCATTGAAGAACGCTCTGCGGAACCTTGAAGTTGCTGCCCAGCCGCCCAAGTAGTTGCCCAGCTAGTCGCCAAGGCAACCCCGCTGTGCAAGTTGCCACGGCAACTGAGTTGCCCTTGCACTCTTTTACCAAGACGATCCAATCGGCTATCACACCTCAACTCACGATAACCTGGCCTATTTACTCTATTTTAATTTCATCTATTCTTTTAGTTTATTGCTCTTAGTTTTCTCGTTAATTAAAACCTCTATTATCAATTGTGTTTTTATTTTCATAGTGTAGTAACTTAAGCAATGTGGCCCAAACCAATCCCTGTGGAGACGATACTCGATACTCGTATCACTTTATTACTTGCGACGTGTATACTTGCACATTTGCGTAGCACTTATTACACGCAACAAGCATAATGGCTAGTTTCTGAAGAACGAGTATTGATACGGCTACCCGTGTATCGATACGACTGTCTCTAGAACTGTAATTATTGCGGGAAATAAAGTCTCCAAAGGCTCCAAATCATCCCTAATGGTCTCCAAAATCTAGGAACTCATTTGGGAGTATAAAAGGACCTTTAAAGAACCTAGAACAACTAATGATAAACATGCCAACATGTCTGTGATTGTAATTAAGTTGTTTGTACTTTAATTCTCATTCTTTGTATAGACTACACTTGTGAGCCAAAATGTTTATGTAAGCTCAAGTGTAATAGGATTTGGGTGAGTGCTTAAAGAGTGCAAACATCTACCTAAGAGAGGGATTTTCGTTTGCTTTTCTTTTCTCTTGTAAAGAGGGTTAGCTTGGCCTTGGGGTATAGGTCAAGTGATTGTAAAGGTTTTCTCCTAAGCCTAGAAAAGGGGAAGACTAAAAGTTTTTGTGGATTTGGAAATCCTTAGTGGGGAAGCTAAGGTAGTGAATGTAGGCTTTGGTTAGAAAGCCGAACCACTCTAAAATTCTTGTGTCCATTGCATTATCTTTTTGCTTCCACCACCATCACCCAAGAAATTACTTCTTCACCACTTGGCAACATATTTCGATTGATTCATCAAGCTCAACAATTCTGTTCTCATTGTTTTAAAAATTACAAGCCAATGTTGTTTTGCCACAATTACTAAAGGTTGGTGTCCAAATAGTTGGATTGTAACTTTTAACTATTTGTGACGAAGAAATATCTTCTTTCAAGACTAAGTGAGTTACAATTTTATTTTTGAAGTCAACGTAAATATTTATGTTTTTTTTAAAATAAAGTTCACTTCATTTAACAAATTTGCATTCGTATTTTAAGGGATTCAAAAGTAAAGTTAAATTTATATTTGTAACCCCCTTGATCCGCTTTTGTTTTACACCTAAGTCTAGGAGGTCACATTTGGGCCACAGAGTCGACCCACTATATATAAAAAAATCCAAATGAAATTCTTTTCTTTAGAACATATAAAATCATAAAATCAAGAATGATAAATGGAATATTTCAGACAACAGAAGAGTGTTGACAGGGCAAGAGATAGACAAGGAAATTTAGTATCAACATATATACCCTCCAACCATACTCCGATGTGCAGTTCCCCAGATCTGCATCCATAAGGTCTTACCCTAGGCTCATAGCGCGTAGGGGCCAACCTAAGGGGATGCCTTAGGTCTATAAGGACTTACCCTATGTCCATTCGACATAGGTGCCAACCTAAGGGGATGCCTTAAGTCCATAAAGAATTACCCGAGCTGAAGCATCGGAGCCTACCCAAAGGGTTACCTTGGGTTCATAAGGAATTACCAGCGCTGAACCTGTCGAGACTTTAGATCATATCCCAAAAGTACCCCAAATCAGATAGCTTAATGAAGACATACGAGATGAGACAAATAGAAATCATACATAAATTTTTAGATTATCAGAAATCAAAGAACATGTTTTTCAAATCAAACATAGAGGTATATTTTTAAATAAATAGGATTTATGATTCAGATCGGAGAGAGAGTATTCGTTTTAAATCAGAGAGAATATACACGTACAAGGAACACACCGGATGGTTCAAATTACCACTTAGAGATCTTTGATAATTATCAAAATGAGACACTGAACTATAGTCCAATCTAGACTGATTTCAGAGTTAAGAATCATATTCAAAGTAATTTGATAATTATAATCTTCATCCATGTATTCATGACTTATATCTCAGATCATTCAGAATTTCTAGTATATCATGATTATGCCGGAATTCAGATTTATCAGAAGAGTTCTAGTCAATTTTGCTCATAAGAGCATTTTAGTTATTTAACGTTCAGGGGTGATTTAGTAATTTGACCCTGATAGGGTTAAGTCGGTGGTTTGTGGTGCTGAGATTGCTAACGGTTTGTCCGACTTCCAAGACCAATCCACTAAACACATCTTATCATTGCGTTACCTTCCAAGCATTCAAATCGGTACATCTTACATGCGTTCAAAACTTAATTATAGATTGTGTTGTAAATTTGAACATACCACATCACATATTATTTCGAAATGAGCCTCAAATGGATGAACGTATATTTATGGAGCAATTTTCCATTATTGAACATTATTACGAAATAACTGACATACACAAACCAAGCTTCAAACCTATAGAGGTATTACAGTCATTTGCATTCTATCAGAACTTCAGAACTTTAAAGCTTCCACTTAATGGTATTCCAATTACTAAAATATGTCCATTCACATTCTTTTGGTCCTTTAAACCACTTAATCATTTTACTTTCCAAGTTATGTCCACCACTTGGTTAATTTAGTAGTTTTGGTGTCTGACGGTATCTTAGTCATTTTAGCCAATTCATACACATTGATATATATATATATATATATATATATATATATATATATATATTTTCAATCCTTTTAGCCATCTTGGTACTTTTAACTTTTTCAAACCACCTATTTATTTCAGAACTCGATGACATATCTGTCATTTTAGATAATTTAGCAAATTCGATGCTTGAAAATATTTCAGTCAACTCTATCGCTTAGATCAATTCAGAAATCCAAGGCACTTCCAGTAATTTATATCATCAAAGCTTTATCCAGAATTAGAGATAGATTCAAGCCATTTTTTCACATATTGGATTCGTGATACCAGAATCGTTCACAATAGTTCAATCATTTCAGATAACGAAGTCAATTTATCAGATTGAGAGTAGATTTTAGATTATTTCCTCAGTTGGGGGTATATTTGTCATTCGTACAATTCTAGGGTAATTCGTCATTTCGTAACCAATTCTTTCAGACATTAGCTCATAAACACGAATAATCAAAATTATAGGTTTATTGATTAATGATTATTTACTGATCTCGAAAGTACTCTTGATTACCAAACTTCTTATTTGAATATTTAACCTTGTTCAGATTACCCGTCTTATTAATCATAATAGATTTATCTTAAGCGGAGCTAACAATACGCGTAATCATCATCATGCATTCATTAACCAAACACCGACACATTTCATAAAGCATACAAGGGTAGTAATGTATTACCTTTGATCGGTGTTATATCGGTTGACCCTTGATACTCTATTCGAATACTCTCCAACCCAAATTCGATGTCTTTCAACCATCTAGAATCCAAAGATGTGTGAATACCTTCAATTAACATAATCCATACTCAGATCTTGCTCAAGCATATAAACTGAATAACTAATTACATACACAAGTTTAGGTTCAAGGTCAGATTTGAAGTCTTTAGGGTTCAAATTTCGTAAAATAGACTTCAAAAATGGACTTAGAACATCGAAAAACATAAAATAAGGGCTTTCAAAAAAAATTAACTTTACGGGTCAAAGTCAACACTGACGTTAGCAGTCAACGGTCAATGCTGATGTCAGCAGACAATATTGACGTTATCGGTCAACTCGGGCGAGTTGACTCGCTGAGATAACTCAGACATGTTAACTTAAACGAGTTAACTCACTAAGTTGACTCGGTCAATGGGTCGAGTCGGACGTGCCAAACGGGTCGATCGGGTCGAACGGGTTGGGTCGAATCGGGTAAAACGGGTCAGGTCAGGCTTTCAAGCAGATTCAAGATAGAACATGTTAGACCAGTTCAAACTAGGACTGGTTCACTGGGTCAGAATGGCTCGATTCAATGGCCAGACCGGGTCTGGCCAGGCTAGTTTAATAGCCACCGTCCAGGGTGGCCGAAAATTATCTCGGACGACGCGTGAAGACCACGCGCGGCCCTAAACGACCGGAAAGTTGCCCAAAATGCCATTTTTTTCTAGATTTCAACAACACAAACCATTAAAAAACCAAGAATAAACCAGAAATGAACCGGAACTTACCAAAATCCAACTGGAAACGTCATGACTCTGATGAGCCTTTCTCGACGACCGCTCGAATAATAGGTGGGTGGGTTTTACTCAGCTTGACATTAGAAAGCTGATGACGACAACAGCTCGACAAATAGACAAAAAGGATGGCCTAAATCGAAGATAAACAAAGGGGATTTGACCTAGGTTCGTCGAACCTTTCTGGTGATCTCTACGGCGAACAGTGCAACGCTGCGGCGAGTGGCTTATCAGGTTTTGATTGCAAGAAGGCGAGGATGCCGTCAGTGGTGGCGGTGCAAGCCACGGTCCGATAGTGACCGAGATCGGGCCGGCAAACGATGGGGGTTAGGTGAGAGGGCATTTGGTATTCCAAATCCAGGTCTGAGTCATTCATTCAGGTAAGGTGGTTTGAAACAGCTTATTTATTTTTTTGGTATAATTATAAGACTTAATTTATTACAATTGATGTGAAAACATAACCAATAATGGTCCTTAGACCAAACAGTTAAGGCTAATGTTTGCTAAGTAGAGGGTTACGAGTTCAAACCCCTTGGTTGGCATTTTTATTCTTTCTACATTTTTTTACATTCAGGATGTTACAATATTCGTAAAAAATTTTAAAATAGAGACAACATGTGATTTTAAAGGTGTCAATTTTGGGTGTTATGGGTTGCTTTAACCTTTTCTACACATAATTGACTCTCAAACTCGATTTTTGCTTCGATTTTGAACGCATACCACCGTAATTATTTTTTTTTCAAAAAATATGTTTTTTGAAAAGACAAGTTTACGGATATTCAACGACAACTCTCATTTTAGAAACTTACGTTTATTTTCAAACAAAATATTTTTCGAACCATAAAATTGGTTCAAGACGAGATTTTAAATGGATATATATTAAAAAGTATACCATTTAATAAAATATGCATTTTAATTAATTATTTACTAATTTAATATTGTTTTAAAGTGAAAATTTGTTTATTTAATATTGGCTTAAGGGTTTAATAAGCCCTTAAACTTTTGCAAAAAAAAAATCAGTTAAGCCCTTAATTTTTTTGCACCCAATTAAGCTCTCAAACTCAAGAAAAAAAATCAATTTGGACCTTTGACCAACGTTGACCGTTAAATTTAACGGTTTTTTTAAATTTTCTCGGCATGTGTCGCAACAGGATAATGTCACCTGACATTTCTACGAATTTTTAAACTTTAATTTTTAAAAAATATATAAAAATCCAAAAAAATCTAAAAAATTTTAAATATATAAAAATCCAAAAAGAATCTAAAAAATATATTTTTTCCATATATATATATATTAATTGATTTTTTATAATTGTATAATAATATTTAATATTGTTAATTTTTTAAAATATTTTAATTTTTGAAAAATATTATTTATTATTTTTAAATAAAATTTGGAATTGAAAATATTTTTATATTTTTAAAATAATTTTCCAGAATTTTTTAGATTTTTTTGGATTTTTATATATTTTTAAAAATTAAAGTTTAAAAATTCCTATAAATGACAAGTGATATTATCCTGTTGCGATACATGCCAAGAAGATTTTTAAAAAACCGTTAAATTTAACGGTCAAAATGTTAAATTAATTTTTTTTCTTGAATTTGAGGGCTTAATTGGGTGCAAAAAAAAGTTTTGGGGCATAATTGATTTTTTTACAAAAATTTAAGTACTTATTAAACTTTTTAATATTTAATAAATATATTTTTAATACAATCCACAAATTCAAAGGATTTGATTTATCACAATAACTGAACGTAATGAATGAAAGTCTCTGAGTTGGCCATTCAATTTATTGGAAACTAACAATTTCAGTGAAGCGCCAAAAAAGAAAGGAAAAAAAAGTTTATTCCACAATGGAGCAAGCAATGCCAAATTGTAAAAGGCTTCTTTAATTTACTAATTTGGATTGTTAAGTCCAACTTTACTAAAATAGAATAAATATTAAAAAAAGAACATAATATTTTTCATGTAAGAGTTTAACATTCTAAAAAGGTTGAATAAGATGTTAGTATTTTTAAATTCCTTTAAATAAAGGTCTAATCTTTCAAAAAGTTAAATTAAGGGTCCAATATTTACAATGTTGCAGTACAATGCGTGAGGTGATGTTTAAGGGTTTGACGAATACAGTGAGTTGGTCGGTCCATCGATCGCGGTTCACTACAGGGCGGATTTAATGGTGAAAACGACTTGTTTCGGAGCAATTCCTCCAGAGCGGATGATATAAATTTTTTTAAATAAAAACAACTTAATACATTCTGCTTGAAAATTAGTACATGATTAAATTGAAAATAAGTTTCAAATTTTAATATGTATTTTAATGATACATAAAACAAATTTAAAGTTAAATATTTTTTATAATAATAAAAAGGAAAATTTCACCTCAATTTGTTAACATCATAATTATATGCAAAAAATCAGAGACGTAGCTAAAGCTAGGGGCTGGAAGTGGCAATGCCCTAAAATGATAAAATATTATTTCAGTCCTCTCAATTTTAAAATTTAGATAATGATAAAATTGTGTTATTCCCAATAAATGAAAATAAATATCTATTCATGTAAAAATAGTATAAACTAAATCAATAATAAAACTCCCTTAATCCTTTAAAATCCTATAATTTACTTGGATAATTATTTGATGTACTGGCGGTAAAAACTTTTAGTTTCTACAAGCGTCTTAGTTTCAGAGTTTAGGGATTTGATTTATGGGTTTAGGTGTAGTAGGTTAGAATTTAGTGATTGCGAATAGAATTTAAGGTTTAAGGTTATAATTTAAAATTTATTGGTTGAAACCTAAATCCTCAACATATTACCCTAAAACCTAACCTCTAAACCCTAAATCATAACCCTAACGCATAAATTCTAACCATTACTCCTAAATTATAAACCCCTACACCTAAACCCCTAAACTCTACACCCTAAACTAAGTCCCTAAACCCTAAAACTAAAACACTTGTGGAAACTAAATTTTTTTACCGCCAATGTATTGGATATAAATCCAATTTACTTCTACCAAAACAATCTGTGAATGCCCCCGAAAATAGTGCTTCCCCACCTCTAAAAAATCATATTCACCGACAGCCAGTTGATCTACTGGGACGATACACTAAATCATTTAACTAAGGTTAGGAGTTTGAATCTTGACATTGTGAATGGAGTAAATTGGGTTTGGAGGGTCACCTCCGTATTATACCTCTACAGTATTCAATCTGAATTAATCAACCAATGGGTTGGATACCGGTGGTTAAAAAAATTATATTCTTATATTTAGAAGAAACTAGTTCCCATAGAAGAATTATACTTTTAGGAAATTATTTTTTTAACATACCAAATATAAAAATTTAAAAATAATAACTTTCTATACTATAATTTTTTTTTTAGTTTTGAGTCGAGTTTGAAAAAGAAAAAAATCTTTCGTCATTTTCAGTGCATTTTTATGTTCTTACACTAAAAAATAAGTTTAGGGTTTAAAAAAATATAGGTAAGATCTATTTTAAAAGCTTAGGATTTATACTTTAGGATTTAAAATTTAAGATTAAAATTTATAATTTAATTTGAAGAATTTTTGTCCGTTTAAAAAGACATAAGTACCAAAGCCTAAAGTAGAGGCCGACTGTAATGATAGTCTAAGACCTTGCCCAAAAAAATTAGAAAATTTACATTAAATCCTTTAAGTTTTAAAATTTTTAATTAGACTCAAAATCTGTAGCCACATTAAACCTCATTGTTTTTAAATATTTTAATTTGGATATTATGTGATTATTCAATGCTTGGAAGAGGAACAAGTTCAGATATTTTGGGATTTAAAGGACTCCCTTTTGAACTCATGGTTCGATGATCTGGATACAATTGATAATTTTTTGCTATTGAAGAAGTTGAAAGTTTGGATCAATATAGAGGGGCTCCCTCTGTTCGCTTGGCATGCCTTGGTGATTGAATCCATTGCGAGTAACTGGGGGAAAGTTATCCAGATTGATCAAGATACACTTTCTAGAAACAGATTTGATGTTGCGCGTGTTCTAGTCGGGGTCAGCTCCTTGGCGGATGTTCCTGGTTTCGCCTCAGTTTCCTTGAATGGAGATTGTTTCAATATTAGGATGTCTACGGCAGAGTTTGAGGATGTCCGGTGTTGGATAGATGAAGAGTCTCCGTTGAACCATGCTGTCGAAGTCAGTAGGTGTCGCTTCGAAGACCTACAACATGGATTTAATGAAAAGGAGGCGCAGCCTTTTCAAGCAGCAGAACCGATTAATCTTGGAAACTTGAGCATGCACGTGCCTAAAGAATATAACAGATCGCCTATAGCTGTTCAGTCATTGGACTTGCCTGACATAGATGCCCCCTTGTCTACAGGGATGCCAGGTCATCCAACACTACATGAGATCCCCATCTCTGTGGCCGACTGTAGTTTGGACTCTACCTCGGGTTTAAGTGAGCCCACTGCCCCTGTTCTAGACAAAAGGACTGGGCTCTTTTCAATTAAGCCCAAGTGCCTAAAAAGTTTCAAGTCCATTTCGCCCTGGCTGTTGAGATCAAGATTGGACAACCTTCAGACCGAAACTAATGTCAACGCAACCCCTAATCCAAAAGCAACGCCTAAGGTTGTTCAGGGTCTGTTTCACAGTGGTGGCTCCATCGTCTCTCCTAACCACTCATTGAGGACGGTCGGGAACAATCAACAATTGGGTGAACTCGAAGAAGAAGCAAGAGCGTGTTTAGAGGTGTGTAACAAATCGGGGCTTTTCTTCAAAGCAAGTGATAACGATGTGTGTAGTAGGCTAGTGGCTTTGGCTATGGAAAAGGGAGATACCCTATAATCAAGTTACCGTTCGCTCGTCTTTTTTTCTGGTTTTTTAATATAATTTTTAATCCCTCATGAATTAGTGTTGCTTACTGACATATGAGAGGCCTCGGGAAACCGAAAAAAAGCCTCGGTTAGAAGGGTCATCTGCTCCAGAAAACCAAGGGTTATATTCCTTCAAGAAACAAAGATGGAACATGTGAATGATTTTAAAGTCAAGCAATTTGGTGGCAGAGCTAATGATTCAGATGGGTATCCTCCCCATCCATAGGCTCGGCTGGTGGTATTATTTCGCTTTGGGATCTGGGTTGTTTTGAGTGCCAACCAGTTATTATCCAGAGAAACTTTATCGTTCTAGTGGGAAAGTTGCAATTTCTGTCAAAGTGCCTCCCCTGCATCCTAGTCAATGTGTATGCACCGAACAACCCTAATGAAAGACAAGCAGTTTTCCTGAGCCTGAGGGGACACTATCATCAATCTTAATGTGCCTATTTTGATGGGGGAGACTTTAATATTGTACGTTTCGCTGAGGAAAGGGTGGGGGTTAGTTTGAAAAATGGGGGAAATAGAAGCATTCTCAGAATTTATTGATTCTCTGGGTCTAATAGATCTAACGTTGGTTGGTGGTTCATATACATGGTCTAATCTGCGCGAGTATCCTTCCATGAGTAGGCTCGATCGTTTCTTTATTTCTCTTGAAGTGTTGAGTTCCTGGCCGGATCTAGTTCAATCTGTCTGGCCGAAAAACTTATCTGACCACAACCCTATATCCTTGTCCGTGACCAATCTAGATTGGGGCCCAAAACCATTTAGGTGGTTTGATCATTGGGCAGATGAAACTGATTTAGTGGCTTTACTGAAAAGATTGTACGACAATAAAAAGGGCACTGGTATCAGCCATATGCTTCGCGAATGTAAGAACTCTTAAAAAAATTGGTTGTCTTACAAATCTTTATGTGAGGAGGAGTCAATTCATGGGTTGGAAAACAAAATTTCGAAGCTAGAAGTTGAAGTTGCTTCAGGGAACATAGATCCTAAGGTCTCTAAAGAATTGAAGCTTACTCGAGTAAAGTTCTGGGAGAAAGTCAGATAGGGGGAACGCGTTTGGCTTCAGAAATCTAGGCTGAGATGTTTCGAAGTGGGAGATAGAAATTCAAAATACTTTTACATTGTGGCATCTACACGCAAGAAGAACAATCATATAGCCAATCTGAAGGTGTGAGAGTCTATCCTCTCTGAGCCTGTGAAGATCAAGTCGACAGTGGAAAGGCACTTCAAGAAAATTTACAATGATGTCTCCACATTTCAAGTTGACAGACTTGAATTTAATCTAAGCTCGTTGAGTGCCGATGATGCAGCATCCTTAGAGAAACATTTCTCAGTTGAAAAAATATGGTCAGTCCTTGCTTCGATTGATGGCTCAAGAGCCCCCAGCCCCAACGGTTTTAACATGAATTTTCTTAAGCGTTTTTGGGCAAACCTAAAGGATTATATTGTTCAATTCTTCTATGATTTTCGCAACGAAAAGATACAAGATTTATGTTTCAACCACTCGTTTATCGTACTCATACCTAAAACTGTCAGCCCATCCTCTATTGAGGAATTCAGACCCATTAGCCTCGTCGGTTGCGTATACAAGCTTCTCGCCAAAGTTCTCGCTTTGCGCCTTTACAGAGTTTCAAATAAAGTAATCAGAGAGTCCCATTTTGCATTTTGCCCACGCAAACAGATTCTCGACTGCTCCCTGGTTTCTAATGAGTTAATTAAGTATTATAGAAGAAGACTATCCAGGGTTATGTTCAAAGTGGACTTTCTTAAGGCATACGATTCAGTCGACTGGGACTTTCTTATCTTAGTTATGAAGAAAATAGGGTTTGAGGTGCGATGGTTGTTCATGGATTAAACTCTGCATTTCTACTGCGACTATTTCGGTTCTAGTCAATGGTTCCCCCTCTACGTTATTTTTATCTCTTGAGGTTTACGGCAAGGCTGCCCGTTGTCCCCATTACTATTCAATCTGGTTGCAGGGGCTCTTAGTTCGCTGCTACGCAAGGCCACTTTGATCGGTCTCTTTCATGGCTTCCGGATCGGTTTCAGCTCTTTGGAAATCTCTCATTTCCAATTTACTGGTGATCTTATCCTTTTTTGTGGAGATAGTGAAGCTCATATAAGAAATGTACTGCATATATTGAGAGGGTTTAAACTCGTCTCTGGTCTGAAATTGAATCTAAGCAAGTCATATCTGCTAAGAATCAACGCTGATAACTCGCTGGTGTTAAAATGGGCCTCTATGTTGCACTGCAAGGGGAAAAAATTCCCATGTCGATATCTCAGACTCCCTCTGGGACAACACAAGAATTCAAAGCTCATCTGGGATCCAATAGTTGATAAGTTCAAAACCAAATTCGCAGGTTAGAAATCCAAGCTGCTTTCCTTCGGTGGCCGTATTACTCTTGTTAGATCAGTTCTATCAAATTTACCAATATATTACATGCCCATCTTTCCTATGCCTGTTTTGGTCAGTTTCTATTTGTCTAAAATTATCGCTAAATTTCTGAGGGGTTCTCTGGACCATAGATTTATACACTGGATAAAATGGGAAACGTTATGTTTACCAAAGAAGAGGGGGACTCGGATTATAAGATTTCAAAACTAAGAATGTTGTTTTTCGATACAAGTGGTTATGACGGTATAGAACCGAGCCGAACAGTTTGTGGCGTAAAACCATTGCGGCCATTTATAAATCAAATTCTAGGGCTTTATTACCAGCTAATTTGCGCCCTTTTCATAAATCATGGGTGTGGAGGAGTATATCATCTCAGCTATCTAACCCCGACACACCTTTTGTGCAACTTGTGGCCTTTAGTGTGGGCGATGGCAAAAGAATACAGTTATGGTATGATGTCTGGATCGGGAACGCTGATCTAAAATCTACATTCCCCAAAATTTTTGCCCTGGCTAACAGAAAATCAGGGGTCATTTGCGAGTTTGGCAATTTTGTTAATGGCGTTTGGAGTTGGAACCTTCAGCTTCGTAGAAGATTATTTGATTGGGAATGCGATATGTAGGAAGAGTTCTGGAACCTCATCAACAGTTGCAGTATCAATCCTGACATTCCTGATAGCTTACGTTAGAAAGCTGATTCTAATGGTGTTTATAGTGTTAAATCTTTTGCAAAGCATATTCTTTGTACAGAGGAATCAAGGACAATGTATAGAAGCCTTCGTGTGGAAAGTAGTGAATGGAAGAATTCCAACGAGACTGGAACTAGCAAAAAGGGGCTGCCTTGCCACTCAAGATGTTGTGTGTCCATTTTGTTCGAAGGAGCAAGAATCCATTATACATGTGTTCTGCCATTGCAACGTTATTTGGCAAATGTGGCAGCCTTTGGTGGAGTCTATGGAATGTGGTTTTTATTGTTCCGGCAAATCTCCGAGGCTTGATACTCCAATGGCGTGATATCCCCAAATCACGAATCCATGACCAGGTATGGTTACTAAGCTTCTTCAGCTTTATTTGGTCAATATGGCTATATAGAAATGAGGCTATTTTTAAGGGGACCAAGATTGATATGAGCCACTGTTTCGATTTCTGTATTATGAGGCTAAGTTGGTGGTGTAAAGCGAAATGGCCGGAGGAAAGCATTGTGTTATCCGATCTTCTAAACCGCCCAAGTAACTTCAATCACATCCGACTTAATCACCTGAAGGTTAAGCTTTGAGTTTGGAGCCCCCCCCCCCCCCCGAGAAAGGTGTCCTAAAGTTCAATACCGATGGGGCATTTCGGGGAAGCTTTGGAGAGGCTGGTATTGGGGGCTGCTTACGAGATGAGAATTCCAAGAACCTCATATACTTCTCAAAATCCGCTGGTAGATCAGACCCATCCTCCGCTGAGATCGCTGCGATTAAAGAAGCCCTAAAACTCTTTAGTATGTCGAAAAGGTATGCCGATTTTTGTGTAGTAAAGTGTTAGTGGAATGGTTATTGCATCCCCACAAGTCACCCCACGCCTTTAGTTTACTCATTCAGTCATGCTTATCCATTACCAAAGGTTTTGAATGCAAGTTCCAGTACGTGCCTAGAGATTGCAACTTGATGGCTGACCATCTAACTAAGCAAGGTATTGGTCGGAAGGTCGACTTAGTTGTCTTCGACCCAGGTTAAAAGATGTATGCTTTGGTTTGGTGTTTTGTACCTTAACATTGGTACGAGCAATATTTTTCTTCCATTTAGGCTTAAGGAGGTTTTTTAATGAGGCTTGTATCAATGTCCTTCAGGTGGTCGCTTACTTAATAAAATACCTACTTTAACTTTTCAAAACAAAAGTATTCACATCAAGAAAAAAATTAATTATTACACGAATTTTAAACTAGTTTGTCTTGACATAAAAAATATTTAGTACAAATTTAAATTTAAAATTAGAAAGATGAAAAAAAAACTGCATATTCAAAGTAAACAATATTTACTCTTTCCCTTTGTCCAAACTATGCCATATGAGTTAAGAATGAGTATTATTTCGAGTGAAAAAAAAATCGAGTTAGTCGATTTTTCGAGTACCATTTTATTATTGAGATTTTATTTGATTTTTTTTAGTCGAGTCAAATCGAATCAAATTAAATATATTTGTTAGAGTTTATATTTAAATTTAAATGTAATTATTTATAATGTTATAATACTGATTAGTTTCAATTTAAATGGCTCTCTCTAATCATATAGAATATATATATATATATATATTTCTTTATATTCTTTTTCAAATGTGTGAGTAAGATTTGTAATGTTATTTAATAAATCAAATGCTATATGAAATTATGTAATATATTTATAATAGTATTTAAAAAAGAATGAATTTTAAATAAAGTATTGATGGGAATATAAATGAGTCAATGAATTGATGTGAATAAAGAGTTTCGGTGGAGAACCAAATAGATTAAAATGCAAAGTTGATGTATTAGGTTGAAAAGTGAAAATTTATTGTTGTAGAGGTATTCTACAATGGTTTAGGAGCATGTGGTTCAAATTTAAAAAAAAATACTTAAACAAAATAACAATTAAAGAAATAATGAAATCATGCAAAATCAATAAACTAAATTGAAAAGGAGAAAATTTATTGTCAAATCTAGAAATTGAAACTACATATGTATTCTACTGAGGTTGAAAATAGCATAATAGTAATTTAAAACGGATGATGAATTGAAGAAACAAGAAAATCAGTGACCAAAGCATAAACAATCATATTACTTAGCTAAACCAACATAATAAAATCTGAGCTAAAAATTCAAGTTGAGTGGAACAAATTAGAATTCATTTTTTTATTATTTTTGAATCCAATTAAACTTTACCAACTAAAAGTTACCAAACAAAATTAATTAATTATTAAAACATAAAATTAAAAAAAAACACTCCTGATATTCAAACCCTGTCCAAGTTTTAGGTCAGTCAAGTTTGAAAAACAAAGCGCGTAGGGCCATGCGACGCCAAAAACTGTTACTTAAAATAGTAAAGACTACTTAGATAATCGCGTCTTTTTGGTTTAATTGAAAGGTTTGATTTCTCCATTATTCGCATTTCCGCTCGTCATCACTGGCATCATTGCAATTTACATTAGCTATCGTTAAATTGTTTGTTTTAATATTTTTAAAGTATTTGTTTATATATTTTTTAATCTCTTGACAATTATATTTTTTACTTGTACTTTTTGTTTTATTAAATAATGTTTATTCAAATACTTGATACTTGTTAATTATTTTAAATCTATTTTAAAAGAAATTAAATTATATTTTTGTCACATACATGAAGTCAATTAGCAAAAATATTTTATTTAAATATATATTAATAAAAAATTCAACGAATGATTATAAGTAGAGGGTAAAATTTTATTTGGTCCGTGCTTAATTTTCAATTGATGGTTTTTAGTTGTTTTATTCAAAGATTAAATATTTCAAACTTCCCCAGGAGCGAATTATTTTCAGAAATTCAGAATTACCTTTATGGGCTTAGCCTCCCCATTATCATCGTGTAGCGACTAATTTTTTTTTGAAAGAAAACTAGAAAGTTAAATAAGTTAAAATTTGAGGTTTAAAAAAAATTTAATTTTATAAAAACATTTGATTTTAAAAAATGAATTAAAATAAATTAGCCTTTTGAATTTTAAAAAATATTTTTTCTTAAAAAGGGGAATATTTTATTAAAAGGGGAATTTTAATGAAATTTGAGGAAAGTTGGAGAAATCTCAGAGTTTTAAAAGGGGTAGACCGGACACCAAAAATTGAAACCAGAGATAAAAACGGGTCCAGGAGTCGGTTACGAATGGGGAAAGATTAGCACCCCCATTTCGCCCAAAATTGGTATAAAAAAATATTACCACATTTTAATATTAGATTTTTTGAATTAAAGTGACAATTAGGTTAAAATTTGGTAATACGCACGAGTAGATTTTAAGGGCCTCGTTATTCGAGAACAAACCTAAAGACCACCACCACTATGCTTAGTACTAGCTACGTTTACTTTCAAAAAAAGGGCACTGCATTAACAGTTTATATTCTGGATGCAACATAATAACAAAAGCATGACAAATATATATTAAATATACATGAGCAATTTGGAGTATGTTTAAAAAAAACATATGTACTATATACTATGAATTATATATTATTTAATAAAAAAATAAAGCACCAAATAATATGCAACAACCGCATCAAGATCAACGATAAGGACTGGAATTAAAGAAAATAAAATGCAAGGCAGAAAATTAAATATGAATGGGAAGAAAGACCAAAATAGAACAGAAAACAAATTAAAAGGGAAAAAGGAGATTTGTCCACTGAAACCGGGACCAAATTGAAGACAGAAGCAAGGTTTGAAGGGTTGAAAGGGTATTAACCCATTTAAAATGATTTAATTTAAAAAAAGGACGAAATTAAAAAATGATTGAAAATAAGAGGGATCGGGGGCGTGATTAAAAAACACGGAATGGCCTGGGGTATAAATCTATTAATAAAGCAATTATCCAAATTTCATTTTAAAAATGGGTAGACTATATAACTTAACAATTTTTTAAAACACCTCATTTTAAACCCTTTCCCTAAAAAAAGCAAAATGCTCTAAATTTCCTCTCATCGTTGCTTACTCTTGCTTCATCGTTGCTAGCAAAATGCTCTAAATTTCCTCATCACCTCATGTAACATCTTGCTCCTTCATGTTTAGGCTTTATCAATCCTTGTCAACCTAAGATGATCATTTACATAAAAAAACCTTGCATTTTGAAAATCATTTTTGAATAAAATAATCTCTTAGTTTCTTCAAGAAGTAAGTTTGCTAACCGATATTTTAATGAATGATGCATTTTTAAATTAATATACAGGACTTGGAAACCCAAAATTCGGAAAGAAAATGATTCCTTGGATATCAAATGCGAGAATGTCTTAGATTCAACCCCCGGTGATCAATGAATTGCCTTTGGATGTTGTGGCAATATTTGAAGTTGTGAAATTCCTCCCAAATTACTCGGTTCATCCTCATGATTATGGTATTTGCCTGATCCATTAGAAAACTACTCAAAATTCTCAACATTTTCCTCCTCTTACAATCATCCCTTTGAGAATTCAGGGTAAAAACGTAAATTGAAAATTAATGGCAATTATGATTGTATCAGTGTCTTCAAAGATTCATCTCTGACGCTAGGGTATTGAACAGGTGGAACATAGCTCCTTATTAGATTTTTTCTGCCCCCACGGCTCCATCAAGATGTTCCGAGACTTATTCAATTGTCCATTGATTTTAAAGATTCATCTCTTACGCTAGGGTATTAAACATGTGGAGCGTAACTCCTTATTATATTTGTTCTTCCCCATAGCTCCATCAATTGTTCATTTCTTGAAAGTTTTTTTTAAGAATTCTCAAATTTAAGCAACTTTATTGGCCTTTTCTAGGAGATTTTCTTATCATCGAACATTATCAAATGAGTAGTAATCTTGTTTCTTGCGCTTTGCCGATCAGAGTGGGTTGAGCAAGAAATTATACTTGATCGTGATCATGACATTCGATTGATCTTTGCATCTGAATCAATGTCACAACATGCATGTGATATCCAAAGACTTTCAAAGGTAAGATAGGATATGCATGTATACTCATATTTTAACAAAATATAAGTTTTCATTGAAATAAAGATTCGCAAACGAGACAAGCGCCCTTTACAAAAGATCATTGTTACTTTTGGGCCAAAATAGCAAGGTTGATTTAAAACAGAAAATGCAAGGACATTTACGCAAATTGACATCTAAGAAAAGAAAAAAAAAGGTAAGATGCATCTAAAGCTTCTGGCGACTTTAGGGCTGATCTCGACTCATCGATCCTTCAACCTCTTTAAAGAACATAACCCCTTAGCGGCCACCATGATTAGGCAAATGGTTGGTTACCATATTCGGTGTGTTAAACTAAAAAACTCCGGTATTGGTCAAGTTCTGAACTACTCTCTTGAATGCTTTACAATTGTTAATGCAGTGTCCGGTGATTCTCGCATGATATTTGCACTTAACCTTAGGGTCATACCATGATGGATAAGGAGGTTGCTTCGGAGTAAGATGATAAGGACGAACCAAGTTTACCTCGAAAAGCTTAGGGTATAACTCACTATAAGTCAAGAGTAAAAGAGTAAAAACTTCTTCTTTTCTGGGTTTCCTTCTACCATGTCCTTGTGAACTTGTCGCCACTGGCTTTGGTGCGATCACAATATTACCCAGGCCGTGAGTACTCATAGTGCTCACCTTGTTGTCTTTTTTCTTTGGGTATTTTTACAGATTTTCTGCGGTCTTGAGTTTGCCACTCTTGAAAGTAGACTAAGTGGATTCCGTCGTATTCACAAATTCAGCAAATCCCAAGGATATGTTGCTAATCATTTTCTCATAGAGTGGACCTTGCAGTGTATCCACAAACATGCGGGTGACTTCACTCTCCATGACGGTCGACTGGACTTGCGCCGCAATGTCTCTCCATCTTTGGGCATATTATCTAATATTTTCATTTTGCCCCTAAGTCAACCCTTGAAGCAATGTCCTATTTAGGACCATGTCCTTCACGTATTTGAATTGCTCAATGAAGATTCTTGATAGATGTTTCTATAACTTTATATTTGTTCGGCTTAACTGTGCATACCATCGATCAACTTTCCCGGTTAAGCTATCTTGCAAGCAATGAATAAGATGCTTTTTATTCTTTAAGTGTGCTACCATCTTACAGAAATACATGGTTAAGTGAGATGAAGGGTAAGTGGTCCCATCATCCTTCTCGAAATCTGGCACTTTAAACTTAGGTAGGATGACCAGATCAGATACCAAGCTCAATTCATAAACATCAATTTTGTAGTCATCGGTTACTTGCATCAAGCTAACTATTTCTTCTATTTGGAGGCGTTGCTCCTCAAACTTCTTTTCAAACTCATTTCTTAGTCTTATCTCTATCTCATTCATCAAATTTAAGTCTGAGATTTCCGTATCAACGTCATTCTCTAAACTATACCCCACGTAGACTAGATTGTTCGCAGATGCCTCGGCTATGTGGATATTTTTCAGAACTGATCCTTTCGGTTGAACCTTCATATGCAATTTGTTTCCACCTAGGTCCTCCACATTAGAATGTTCCATCGACAACATGGGTTTTTCCAACATCTCTTTTTTCTAATAGAGCGGTGATGCAGGATATGATCTCCTCTTGAGATTTTTGATCCTTGACTTGATACTACTCAAGCGTTCCTCGATGTCCCTTTGTGACTTCTTAATATTAGCCAATCTATCTTCTATAATTTTGGTCTAAGAATGTGTGCCGTAAGAGTGCAGAATGGTTGCAATTTAAACTTACTGCCATGGCATTCCCACCATTAATCTCATGGTTTAATTAATTCATGCAAGATACATGCTATGAGATGCATGGAATAAAAAATAAAATGCAAAAATGTATGCAAATAAAGGTGTTGATTCCATTGGTGATCACCCTTGAGCAACTCTCATTGTATTGGAAAAGATTCTCGATACAAATGAGGCAGAAGATCTTTCACATATAAGCCTTGACCCTAACTTTTAATTCTTTGATGGCTCTGAGTAGCTGGGAGAATTTTGATGCCTTCTTCGTTTTTGAAGCAATGAAAGGATGAAGTGATTTAGCTTCTACGACTAGAGTATTCACATATCGGGCTACCTGTTGCACCTGAACCATCAAAAATACGTTGTACTAGTTTTAATCCTGAATAAATTGGCTAGCAACACGAAGCCGCCTAAATAACCTTGAGCTGTAGCTTCAAGTCTGATACTGATTGGCTTCAAACTCGAGAAATCGAATCTGACTACGACATTTTTAAAAAGACCGATCTAACTTTCTCGTACCTCTTTTAAATCCCGAAGGTCCTTTTACTGTAAGTTCACCTAGGTATGCTCCGATGGTCATCTGGCAAACTATTATCTTGAATTCTTTGGTTGACTTCAAAGCAATGTTCAACTCCTGAGCTAATGTCCTCTTTTTTGAGAAAACTCCCACCCGTAATGAAAGATCTCTAATTGGGCAAACCACTTGAATCATCACCTTTATGTCATGCAGTGTTGATGAAACAAAAATATGTGCAAAACGAAACACAAAAAATAAGTTAGTACCGAATGAAGAAATAAAATGGAAAATTAAGAACAAACCTATTTACACCATCTAAAACACCTAGGTTATGCGCGTGGCTCTAAAGGGGTGGGCTTACTATGTTCTCTATATGCAGTTTTGGTACTAAAAGGGTACTTGAATCCAAGGCCCCCATCATCACCCATTATAGGCTCTTTTCAAAAGAGTTTAATTCAAGGGAACTCATTCGCTATGTCCATATGGGAAAATAATATTCCCACGAAAACACAGGGTACTCAAGCCCCGAAGGTACTTATTAGGCCCATACGAAGGAACGATAACCTCACGAAAGCACTAACGTTCCCCCTTCCTACTTAAAGAAAAGGGTTTAAATGCGTTAAAATAAACTCGCATTTAATTTAATTGTCACTTTATTTCACAACTTCCGATATTAGTAAGCGGTATTTTTTTTTCAAAAGTCCTGACTCTTTTGTTTTTTTAAAAAGATTAAAACCAGTCCCCAGCGGAGTTGCCAAGTTGTAGCGACTAATTTTTTTGAAAAAGAAGTAAAAAGTTAAATAAGTTAAAATTCGAGGTTTGAAAAAAATAAATTTGATTTTATAAAAAAACACTTGATTTTAAAAAAATAAATTAAAAAATTAGCATTTTGAATTAAAAAAACATTTTTTTCCTAAAAGGGAATATTTTATTAAAAGGGGAATTTTAATGAAATTTGAGGAAAGTTGGAGAAATCTCAGAGTTTTGAAAATAAAATAAGGGAGTCACCACCGGTCATTTAAAAAGGAGTAGACCGGATACCAAAAAATAAAACCAGAGATAAAAATAGGTCCGGGAGTCGGTTATGGGGAAAGATTATCACCCCCACTCTGCCCAAAATTGGTACAAAAAAATATTATCGCTTTTTAATATTGGATTTTCTGAATTAAAGTGACAATTAGGTTAAAATTTGATTATACGCAGCCCCGTTATTCAAGAATAAACTGAAAGACCACCACCACCACGCTTGGTACTAGCCATATTTACTTTCGAATAAAAGGGCACCACATTAACAGTTTATATTCTAAATGCAACATAATAACGAAAGCATGACAAATATATATTAAATATGCATGGGCAATTTGGAGTATGTTTAAAAAAAACATATGTACTATATACTATGAATTATATATTATTTAATAAAAAAACAAAGCAACAAATAATAAGCAACAACCATATCAAGTATCAACAATAAGGACTGCAAATTAAAGAAAATAAAATGCAAGGCAAAAAATTAAACATGAATGGGAAGAAAGACCAAAATAGAATAGAAAACAAATTAAAAGAGGGAAAAAGAGATTTGTCCACTGGAACCGGGACCAAATTGAAGACGGAAGCAAGGTTTGAAAGGCCGAAAAGGTATTAACCCATTTAAAAATGATTTAATTTAAATAAAATGACGAAATTAAAAAAATGATTGAAAATAAGAGGGACCGGGGGCATGATTAAAAAACGCGGAATGACCTAGGGTGTAAATCCTAAAACGAGGAGGGATTTAATGAAGCAATTATCTCATTTTTCTTTAAAAAACGGGTAGACTATATAATTTAAAATTTTTCTAAAACACCTCATTTTAAACCTGTTCCAAAAAAAAAACCAGAGCAAAATGCTCTAAATTTCCTCTCATCGGTTCATTCACGAACAAAAAAATGGTTGTGTGCCATCGCACCGACCGTCATGAGCTAGCACTGGCCGCCTCTCGCTTACATCGATAAAACCCTAAAATTACCCCAAAACATTTGCCTTCCCCACCTGAAGTCAAAACTGACCACCGATTACCAGAAAACAACCCTTATTTCCCAGATCTAGAAAAAACGAGACCTCTTTCCCTTTCCTTTTTAAAAACCAAAAGACCCATTTTAGATTTGAAGCCTCGCCCTCTATTTTGCAAAATTGAAACTGAATGGTCCCTAATCGATTCACCCCATGAAGCCTAAGAGGCCAAATGGAGTTTTTCACCGATGGGAGGCCACCTGTCACTAACTTGAAGAGTCGAACGTTCGAAAATCAAAACAGCTAAAGGTAAAAAAAAGAAAACTAATTTTTTCCTCTTAATGCATGCAGCAAAGATAGGGAGAAAAAACCTTCAATGAAATTGTTTTTGTATTGCCTTTAAGGGTTCCCGGTTGCCTACAATTGTTAGGGTTTTCTATTTTATATCTAAGTATTTACATGGATAAAAAAGAAATTTATTACAAAATCCCTATTGCTTCGTGTTTTTCTCTAAAATTCTCTTGATTATTTGTTTGTATTCATGCACATCACTGCCGTTGTCTCTCTGACTGCATGCATTTCTGATTTTGTTTTTGTTGTTTGGGGTGCTTGCATGTACGGAAGAGCCGGAGGAGACCAGTCGATGCGGCTTGTAGAAAAGCTCAGGGAACCAGTGCATGGCCTACGTAGAATGATCCTCAAACATAGATGGGCATCTAGACGGTTACAAAGGGAATTAGAGCGACGCGAGAGGGCTGAAGAGTAACGCGTACATTGCACGCGCGCCTGAAGGAGTGCAGCGGACAAACGCGTGGGCGCGTGCTGAAGATGGACGGCTTCCCTTGCTTGCAGTAGGACCGTTAGATCTAGGATAGATCTAACGATGAAGATTGGGTTGCACGAGAAACATAAGATAGGCATTAGGGTTTTGGTCAGATTTGTAATTAGGTTTAATTTATTTGGGCTCTGAAAATGGGCCATGTAATTTATATTGGGTATTTTTTTATGTAAATGGACTATTTTGTATAAATTAAAGTTGCGTTGATTTATTTAATATTTATTAGTCTTTTAATTTTTGTTTAATACTAATAATATTTTTTGAATTTTAATAATAATAGTAATAATTAATAATAATTGGTAGTAATAATAATTAATAATAAAAGCAAATAAATAAAATAAATAACTACAATAGAAACAAAATAAAAACTGGACAAAATTAGTGATCACGTGGGTGGGGATTTCAACATAATAAGAGGCAACGAGGAAATTTTGGTGTCAATCTCAATGCTCAAGCCATAAGGGAGTTTAATGATTTCATAGATAATTTATGCCTAATTGATCTCCCACTTTCTAACACCCGTTTCACTTAGGGTAACTTCCGGGAGAATTCAGTGTTTTGCAGACTTGATTGTTTTCTCTTATCTACTGAAATTATGGCTTCTTTTCCTAATTTGTAGATATCCTTGCCAAAAAACCCTTCGGATCACAATCCGATTGTGCTTAAGCAACTGATCTCTCTTAGACCTTTTAAATGGTTCAACTCGTGGGCGAATAATCCTTTGTATGCGGAAGTGGTTAACTCAGCTGGTGCTGCAGTAGAAGGGTCAAGGATTGGGAAGCTTCTATGAGCTATGAAGAGGGGATCGAAAGCTTGGTCTTCTGCTCGCACTAGCTCGTTACCTTCCATATCTGACATTGAAAGGAAAATAAATTCTTTAGAAGAGCAGCTTTTAAAAAATCCCCAAAAATCCTCTTTACATTCAGAGATTAAAATCTGTTTTATGGTCAAGGTACAGACGAGATGAACAAGACTGGCTCCAAAAATTTCGATTGAAGTGGTTTAAGTTAGGTGATAGGAATACTCATTTTCCCATCAAATGGCTTCTATAGGCAGCGATCGAACTTTATTTCCTTCACTAAATCCGAGAATTTAGTCCTCGATGATCCTAATGCCATATAGAAGCAGTTTGAATCTCATTTCAAAAGGTTATATTGTGCTGATCCCTCAATCAAGCTGAAAAACTTTGACTGCCATCTGAATAAAAATAGAGTACAGTCTGCGGAGGCTTTGGAAGCTCTTTTTTCTATTGAGGAAGTGTGGGCAGCTGTAAGTTCAATGGACGGATCTTGAGCTCCCGGCTCGGATGGGTTTAACATCAATTTCTTTAAGAAGTATTAGGGTGTTCTGAAATATGATCTGATGTCATTTTTTGCTGCATTTCAATTTGGAATTTTTCGGGATTTATCATTGAATCACTCCTTCATCTCACTCATTCCCAAAGTGGTGGCCCCTTCAAGTTGTAAAGACTTTCGGTCAATCAGTTTGGTCAGTAGCATTTATAAGATTGTTGCTAAAGTACTGGCTAGGAGGCTCACTGGCTGCATCCAAGAAGTGGTCGGGGACTCTCAGATTACTTTTATTAAAGGTAAACAAGTTATGGATTGTTCTCTCATCGCCAATGAAGTGGTAGACTATCTGCGTAAATTGAAATCAAGAGGTTTAATCTTGAAAGTTGATTTTAAGAAAACTTATGATTATGTTGACTGAAACTTTTTACTTCTCATTTTGTCCAAGATGGGTTTCGGTCGGAAGTGGTACAAATGGATCAAGTTGTGTATTTCGACAGCTTCGATATCTGTGTTAGTTAATGGTTCTCCATCGGACCTATACTGGATTAAAAGAGGTATTCGGCAAGGGTGTCCGCTATCGCCTTTTTTATTCAATATTGTTGGTGAAGCTCTAAGTGTCCTTTCTAATGCAGTCTCGACTGGTCTATTTAATAGAATCGGCATTTGGTCATGATGACTTGGTTATTTCCCATCTCCAATTCGTAGACGATCTTATAATCTTCTCTAGTACAAGTGAAGATCAACTTAAAAATATCAAGAGGGTATTAATGATATTCGAGGTGTGTTCTGGTTTATCTCTTAAACTTAAAAACAAGGCTTTATGGGATTAATGTGAGTGATGAGGCCCTTGAGAGTTTCGCGGCTGCTATTTCGTGCAGCCGAGATCATCTTTCTACCAAGTGCTTGGGTCTTCCCTTAGGCGCTTATCAGAATCCTAATGCTCTATAAACTCCTGTAATTGAATCTTTCTCAAAGTACTTAGCTGGTTGGAAATCAAAGTTGCTGTCTCAAACTGGTAGAGTAACTTTAATTAAATCAATATTATCTAGTCTTGAGGTGTATTTCATGTCTATTTTTAAGATGCATGCCTCAGTTGGGGATACATTATCTTATCTGATGTCTTGCTTATTTTGGGGTTCCTCTGATTCTAGGAGGATTCATTGGGTGAGGTGAGAGGATATGTGTCTTCCTAAGGAGCTTGGAGGCATCGGTCTTCTAGATCCTAGATTAAAAAAATAAAGGTCTTCTAAATAAGTGGGTGTGGAGATATGGTTGCGAATTTGAAAATCTATGGAGGAAAGTCATCGAGGCTAAGGATGATTGTGATCACCATTCTCTTCTCCCTTTCCTTGAGCCATCGTAGAAATCCTCTTGGATATAAAAGGGTATTTGCAAGTCGGCTTCGAATTGAAATAACCTTTTTTCTTCGAACTTGAGGTTGGTCATCGGTAATGGTATGTTGATCAATTTTTGGAACGATCATTGGACCGAGGTTGGTCCCTTAAAGAGTGTTTTTCTAAGAATTTATTATCTAGTCTGCAAACAATTTGGGAAAGTCTGCGAGTTTGGTGAGTGGAGAAATAATCAATGGTATTCGGTAGTTCCCTTTCGTCGCACTTTGTTGGACTGGGAGAAGTCAATTTTGGCCAATTTTTGGGTGCTTATTAACAGTTTCTCTATTAACCCTAATGTGCATGGCTCATTAAGGTGGGCGGGCAACTCTAATGGCTGATATTCATCTAAATCATTTTGTTCATTATCTATATCCACTCCCTCTGTGCATGATGAAATTTGGAAGTTTGTATAGGTGGGGCTCGCTCCTGACGTGGAGTTATTCGTTTGGAAGCTCATCCTTGGAACAATCCCCACTAGGTTTAAACTTTCAAAAATGAGTTCTATTGGTGTGCACTCTACTCAATGTGCATTTTGTTCCTCCGCTGTTGAAATTATAGACCATTTATTTTGTTGTTGTCCAGTATCGTGGCGTATTTGACAACGTTGGTACTACTTATGAGACATTAGTTTTATTGTTCCTTCTAATCCAAAATGTTTGTTGCGGGTTTGGATGTAAGCATCAGTGGTTGCAAGTACTCCCGATTCCCGAGGTATGAAAAATGGTATTGTTTAGGAATGACATTGTTTTTAAAGGTATGTTGTTGGATGAGACTCAACTATTTGATACCCTATTGCTCAGAATAGTTGGTGGTGTCATGCTAAATGGCTTCATTCTTTCCCGTCTTCGAATTTTCTCCTTTGTTCAAATGCAGTAATACACATCAAGGACTCGGTGGCTTTCTCTGTATCACCGCATCGGTCTCCCCCTTCTATTGGCTCACTAAAATTTATTACAGACGGAGCTGTGAATGGGAGCTTCGGCGCTGCCGGTATAGGAGGTTTCCTCTGTGATCACAACGATGCTACTTTAATTCATTTTTCTAAGTCTGCAGGTATGCTCGAATCCAACAGGGGCTGAAATACCAGCTATAAAGGAAAAATGTTTGTTATTCTAAGTCTGCAGGTTTCCTCTGTGAAGCGAACAAAATAGCTTATCAGTTGGCAATAGGCCATCACATACCTTTGTTATGGGTAGAAGGGTTTTCTTAAACCTCTAGTATTTCGATTATGCTCTTGTGTTGTGTGTGATGGAGTGGTCTGTTACCTGTTTAGTTTCATATTTTTTATTTTGTTGTGTCCCTCCCTATAATGTTAGTTTGTTGGTTGGAACTTCGACTTGTATCAGATTAGCGATTTACTAATAAAATTTTATGGGTACTATTTTCCCCTTTCGCTGATTGAGTTTCTATTCTGAGCTCGGTTACGAGGGGTTTTAACGAGTTCTACTTTCTTGTCAAAAAAATTATGAAAAGACAAAAACAATATTAGTTGACATCGATAATTATGATATTTTATTCTTTTTCCAAGGGAGTTAATATTGAGTTGACTTGTAATATTAACTCGGATAGAAATTTTATATAAAAAATAAAATTTAATTTTATAGTATTTCGATTTTAAAGCAATTAAGGTTTTGATATTTTGTAAACAAAAACAAAGGAAATTCAATAAAATAAATAGAAAATACATAGATAATCATAAAAAGAATATATAATCTTATTTTTATTTAAATTTTAATTAAAAATAGATTTCAAGAAATTTATATGATTTTCTTCAAATTTAAAGGATAGATGGATATTTTTATATCACATTGTCGGTGTATTTTGCATCAGACATGTGTTTTTTAACATGTAGTTTGATATGACGTGTTAATGTCAATACAACTCATCCGACTTTTATTTATTTAAATAATGCAAAAAGAAAATTAATTTTATATAAGATCAATATTATTTGTTGGAATAAATTATTTTTTTAGAAAGTAGAAAATGACATTCGTTAATACAGTTTAAAAATAAGACCAACTTCTAAGACAAATACATGTATTGATCCAAAAAA
The DNA here is from genome assembly GCA_019671005.1 of Hibiscus mutabilis. Lineage (NCBI taxonomy): Eukaryota > Viridiplantae > Streptophyta > Magnoliopsida > Malvales > Malvaceae > Hibiscus > Hibiscus mutabilis. Next base: position 8,410,706 of record CM033722.1, read on the forward strand.
AGAAGACAAATCCATGTCCAAGTCCAAGGATGGCCCGCAGCCGCCACCCCCACTGTTAAACAGTCATGATCAATCTGAAATCCACACCTGTAATCATAGCAAAAGTATTCAGCTCGCCCTTGTCTTTCTCAGAGTCGAATATAAATTACAAAAGCAATTTTGAACTCTACTCTATTAAAAAAAATTAAACTTTTTTATTGGACTTGAGACAAAAAAAATTGACTCGTTTTGACTCTACTCGACTCGAAATAATTTCAAATAAAGTTTGAATTGTAAAATAGAAATTCTAATAACTCGAAATTTTTAGTAATTAGTAGATTGATTTTCAAGTTCGAGTCAAGTTCCTCAATTTTCCTGATATGTATATACCAATATAAAAAAATATGAAGAAATATATGCTACATATGAAAAATATGATGAAATATAAATGCATATCTTTTATTATTATATAAAGTCGTTTAAATTAGAATCAAATTATACTATAACATGATAAATAATTACAATTAAATTTGTATAAGAACTCGAAAACTCGACTCGAACTCAACTCGAATTTCATAACTCGACTCGAATCGAAAAAATTTTAAATAAAGTTTGAGTTATAAAATATGATGCGCCAACTCGAATAACTCAAAAAATTTTGACTCGACTCAACTCGATCGAACGGTCACCCCTAGTTGCTCTTTAATCTTACTCTTAAGTTTATCGAGCTTCGCTTCCCAGAAGAAGAAAATATGTCTAGTTTCGGGGAACATTTTCGTATATCACCGGAATATTCCGCCGGCATCGAACACTCTCTCATGCAACAAGTTCCGATTAGTTATGCCCGTCCACGTCTCCCACTTTTAAACCTCTCAACGGCGAAAAGGAGAATGGATTCCCTACAGCACTTCTTAGCTCTATCGCTCAGCACTAACACTTCGATCTCCAAAGATCAAATGGACATCGTGTCCTCCGAAATCGCCTCAACCATCCACCAAGTTATCGTTAACAGCGCCGCCCTCCTCTCTTACGCTGAAAAGACCCATCACCCAGAACCGAAACCCGATTCTGACTGTTACAACGGAGGAGAGTCCGAGATAATCGAGTTAGACGCGGTGAAGTTGCTGTCGGAACATTTACATTTCTGCGAAATTTGCGGGAAAGGGTTCAAACGTGACGCCAATTTACGGATGCATATGAGGGCTCACGGGGATCAGTATAAAACCCTGGAGGCATTAGCAAAGAAAACAGAAAATGGATCGGAAATGAAGAGTTCGGGTCGAAAAACCCGGTTTCGTGCCCGTATGGTGGGTGTAATAGGAACAAGAAGCACGAGAAGTTTAGGCCGTTGAAATCGGTTATTTGTGTGAGGAACCATTTCAAGAGAAGCCATTGTCCGAAAACGTACGGGTGCAATAGGTGTCATAAGAAGAGGTTTTCGGTTTTGGCTGATTTGAAGACTCATTTGAAGCATTGTGTGGGCGGCGGGGAAGAGAGTAAGAAGTGGGAGTGTAGTTGTGGGAATAGTTTTTGCAGGAAAGATAAGCTTTTGAGACATTTGTCATTGTTCGAAGGCCATATGCCAGCTGTGGCGGCGGTGGAGGAAGGGGACCCGAAGTTGCAAGGAGCGGCGGCAATGGAGAAAAAGCAAGAGGAGGAGTCGAGGGAGATGGAAGGGTGTTTGGGAGACGAGTTGTTTGATGGATTTGAGTCCTTAGAAAATTGGTGTTTGCAAGATCTGTTGGGACCATTTTAAAATTCTTTGCAACAAGCTACCAAGAACTAGTACTTCAATCTAATGTCGTACTACATATTCGATATGGATATATTCGGTACAGTTTAGGTGTTCCCTATAATCTTATCTTCCTATTTTTTTATTCTTCTATTCTCTGATTTTTTTGGTATTTTTATTGTTTTTTTTCGAATTTATTCACATAATTCAACTATGAATATATAAATATGTATAATGTCATGCTCACATAATTTTTTTATAATCTTTTATTTTTACATTCTTTTAAAATATAAATTTTATTTTATATTTACCGTATTTATATCTTATAATTTTAAAAATTATCACTTTTAGTTCTCGTTTCTATATCGATACTCGTATCTATAATTGTATCGGTGTAACATAGGCGATAAGAGTATTGGTATTGGTTGTTTTCGAAACCTTCTTAAAGTCGGTGCTTTTGGCTGTAATAAAATTTTAGCGGCATTGCTTCATGGATTCTCTGCGTATGAGCCAATTATAATAAATGAAATTGTTGATTTCAAGCTTCTTGAATCAACGGATAATTATATCGTTTCATTGGAAAGGCTCTTTTCTTCCTTCTCTCTCTTTAATAAAATTATGTTTCTTAGTTGAATTTAAATTTGTTAAAGGTTGGACTATAACTAATTAAAAAGTAAAAAAAAAATGAGAGTTTTAACTTCTCAATAATTGAACTCAAGAACAAAAACTTCTCAAAAGAGTCAAAGGGCATGAAAATCACTTAGCCACATAATATTTTAATATATAAAATTTACTGATATTTTAAATAATTGGTCGACTCGATTATTCGATCTTGTCTAAAACTATGAACTATAATTAACTAAAATAATTTTTTTAAAACTAAACCGAAACCGAACTTTTAGATTTAATTTATCAAATTTTTTGTTCAATTTTCAGAATTTTGTGCACACCTCTAATATGATGCGGGAAAGCATATACTTGTATCTACATCAACAAGTTGTTTTTTTTCTTTTTCTTGTTCAGATGCACCAACAGACTTAGATTTTTACTTAAAAATTTAATTCCATATAGCAAAGTTTGAGCGAGTCAAATTAAAGAGTCTCGTTATACAATTCGAGTACCTTACGAATTTAATCAATTTTTTAGTTTCTAAAATTTATTTCAAGCATTCATATTATTAACTTATTTTTTTATCACTGATATGTATTTAGGTATTTTAAATATTTTGAACTCAACAAGTGATCCCAGTGTAGAAATGGATGATGTTAATCTTAAGAGATTCGGGTTCAATAGCTTTGTCTGTAAAGTACGTGTATTGGCAAAGTGTTAAGAATATGTATGAACATATATTACCTTGTAATCACCTTTAAACAATTAAGAAATGAATTTTAAATATTTTAAGACTTAATTTTTTTTTTAGAAATTTTTAATTTTGATTGTATTATATTATCTTTTAAAAAATAAAATTTATTTAGATTAATTAATATAAAATTTGTATATGCAAAAGCTTTTAACTTATCTTGTATATGCAAAAGCATTAGAGATATATATATAGGTCAGATTGGGGTTTTATAATATATAATATAAATTAATCAATCAAAAAATCAATTTTATTATTAAAGAAACATAAATTTTAGACATTTCCCCAGTGTGATCCATCAGTACTCATTAATTCTCATAAAAATAGAAGGGAAAGGGATTAAATGTCGGTCTGAAGGAGTAAAAATCTTACGTTTTTTTTGCTCGTATTTATATTTTATCATTAAAAATTTAAGTTTAGGATTTAAGATTAAGGTTTAAGGTTAGAACTTAGATTAAGGTTTAGAGCATTGAGTGTAGACTGTATTTTTTAGGATGTAGGGTTTAAGGTTTAAGAATTAGAGGGTGTTTGACAACCGATAGCTGATTGCAGTAGTTAGTTTGACCAACTGATTTGATTAACTGTTTTGTATAAAAGTGTTTAGTAAAACTTAGCTGATAGTTGATACGAGTAAAATGACAAATAAGGCTATTGTACATTTAGTTGTTAAGTACATATATTTTTATAATACTTTAGTCTTTATTGGAGTAAAATTATTCGAATAAAATAGTTTTGACAAAAAATTAAAAAATTCCTTAAGAAAATTAGTGAATATTTTTAAAATTTTTGAATTTATTTTTAAAATTTAATATTTACAAATATTAACCTTGTGGAGATTAATACATATTATTAATCTCGTATAAAATATCAATACTATACTTTTTTTCTTCACTTTCATGTTTTGCTATATTTTCTTAACTAAAATATACTTGAGAATTTACAACTAAAAAAATAAAATAATAAAACAAATTTTCACTGATTCATCATTAGACGTTGCATAAAAATCATTTTACACAAGTTCATTGAAAATAAATTAATATTACATAAATATTCAAGAAAAAGATATATATATATATATATATATATATATCCAAACAAGTACAAATAAATAGGTTTTATAAAAAATATGTAATTATAAAAATAAAATGGTCAAGTCTGTCATTTAAAATTTTATTTTGCAAATAAGCTTTTCCAATATGCTAAGTTTTTTAGCGTTTTTTCTTTTAACTTATTTTGCACAATTAGTTCATTCAAAAAAGATGTTTATCAAACATTAAAAATGAAGAGTTTGACTATCAATTAACTATTTATGCTCAAATAAATTAAAAACTCTTTAAAAAGTTATTTATCAAACACTCACATTAAATTTAGAGATTAAAATTTAATTTTTTAATATTGTGGTAAAGAAGATGGGGATAAAGCTTTCGTCATAGCTTTCAATCATGAAACTTACATCACCTGGAAATCAACTTCCGTCAGCAATGAACATTCAACCGATTTTGGTCAACCAAAAGATTCACGGGAATTGAGTGCCACTTCTCATCTGATACTCATTACCCATTTCCTCTTTCAAAATCTTCAACCTTCAAAGCTCATCAGAAGCCAAAATTCCTATTGATTTGCATGCTGCATCCGTGAGTTGAATTCAGACAGGAATTTTTTTTTTTGTCAAACTCAGTTTTGTTGGGAAAGTTATATATAGGAGTTTGGCTCGAGTGAAATCAGATATTCAAGCATTTTCAATCATGACATTATCACTTGAAGCTTTAGCAATGTCAGGGGTTGATTACAATGAATGGGGTTTGGATACTGAAAAGTGGGAAAATGATGACGCTTCGCATTGCCCTCCCCCGCATTTACTTCCCGAAGAGAACGAAGATGAGCAGCCAGTTAGGGTTGTGAAACAGGACACGCAAATCGTCAGCCCTCAGCTCGCTGACCCGTCGACCGAGAGGTTTGCATAATACAAACGTGGAGTTCAATGAAGCCGATGATCAAATACATGTCAATAATGGTGTTAATGATTGCAATGATCGTTGGGAAGAAGAGATTTCTAAAGCCATATTGAATTTTAATGATTCTAGGAAAACAAAACATGCTTTCGGTTTAGCTAAGTTATTCAATTCATCTTTTAATTTTTTTTCCATTTTCTTTTTGAATCCCAATGGCAATGAGCCTTTGAGTGTCTGCCCTTACGTTGTTGTAACATTTTTTTCATTTATATTTTAAATAAACTAAACCGTTGTAGTAATTAATTTTAAAACAAATAATGAATAAGGAAGCAAGTTTCTTGTTGGCATCATATAACTTATACAATTTAAAAAATTTATGTTACTATTAAATCATTATAATAAAATTTTCCGGTGAAATGCTCACTTCCTCAACAAAGAAGAAAGTGAAAAATCTATAGTTTCTTAATTTTTTTGGGGATGAGATTATTTTTTTTCTCAGCAATATAAAGATTTTATTGATAAGTTTTTATTAGCCTAAGTTGAGTATCTCGTTAAAAATCTCTCTAAACCTAAATAAAAAAAAAAAGAATACACCTCAACTAGGCAAGCAACAAACAAAGATCAGCCTTAAGAATGCTTCGATCCAAAACCAAAACGAACTGACATCGCACAAGACAACTCAGAAAAAAATAATGCCAACCAATTGAATCAAATCGAGAGAACATTCAAGGAAATTGTAGGAGCAAATCCAACTTCGAGTGCTATCACCACCATGCCTTAAACAATACACTTCGATGGGCTCTTTCTTTTGTTAGATGATCTGCAAGCCGATTCCTTTCTCTTGATACATACACGAACTTCATCTGGGAAAATTTTCTGATCCACCTATCAATCTCCTCAAAAAGTGTCCACCAAACCCAAGGCCTAAAAGTTTTGTCTTCAATCTAATTTAGGGCGATTTGTGAGTCCGACTCAACTATAAGATCTGCTTTTCCTAACTAGTCTGCTTCAACAAAAATTGATAAAGCTGTTTTGATTGGCACGAGTTCTGAAAAATCAGAACAGACTGTCCTGAGAACATCATTCTAATGTCGCCTGACTTTGATCTCAACACACCACCACACCCCGCAACTGGTTCTTTGTAAGCTCCATCCACGTTAAATTTTACTTCACCCTCATTTGGAGGAAGCGAATCGAGAGTTTTTGTATTAGTTAAACACAACATGCTGAATTATTCCACCAGTTTTTTTCATTGAGCAGATACAAATCGTTAACAGCTTTGATCCAAATAAAGGCTCCCATTTTTGTGTAAAACAAAAGATCTTTCGTGGTGGTTGCTTTATCCTCAAACACCCTTTTATTCCTCGCCAGCTACTAGCTCCTTACAGCTGAGGCTATTGAAAATAAGCCATACAGTCCTGAGCTGACCTGTCTAACTAGTATTAAAATAAAAATTAAAGAGATCGTCAATAAAAATGAGATTCGGCCATAAGATTGACTACCAATTGCAGTACTCTCCAAAAACATATTGCATATATGCATTCTAACACCAAGTGGTTTACATCTTCTACACGTAATGCACCAAGGGCATCCACTCGAATCGTCATCCACTTTTACTCCCTCTCTCCCTGATTTTTTTTTTTTTTGTGGGAATCCTCTTTATTTTTAACATCCATAAGAAATTTCTAACTTTTGGTGGCACTTTCAGTTTCCATAGCAAGTCAAAGTCAAAGGCTGAATCATCGATATTTGCATCCACCAACAAATCTATCAACCTTTTAACCGACAAACTCTCAGCCCGGTCATGCATCCAAATTATTTTGTCTGGAATATAAAATTTCAAAAATTCCCCAGCAATCATCCTTTTAGATTTGATAGCAACCTTACCTCTCTATCAAGCAGTTTTCTGGAAAAAAATATGAGCCCATTCAATGTCGGTAAAATTATTGTTTCTGACCACTGAAGAAATCAAACTTCCTTTACAGCTCACTAATCTAAAAAGTTTAGGAAAATAGCAGCATAGTGGTTTCTCACCACACCAATGGTCCTCCCAGAACAAAATCGATTTCCCATTTCCTAGATGTCATCGGAATGCCATTTGGTTCATTCACCTATCCACCTTATCATCGAATAAATTATTTATGACGCCTCTCTAAATAACTGAAACATTTTTTTAACTCTGATGGTTCAAAATACCTTTGTGGACTGTCTCACCATACCTCGAGCTGATGATTCTACGCCAAATAGAATCCTTTTAAAGAATAAAACTCCAACCCCATTTTGCTAATAGTGCCTTATTTTTTGCTTTGATGTTCACCACGCATGCGCCTCCTTTTCTTTTACATAGACAAATCCTGCCCCAATTAACTCTTATCAATTTCTTTGAGCCTGCCTAGTCTCCCCACAAGAAACGCCTCCTTATTTTGTCTATTTTCAACAAGACTATTTTAGGTGCCTGAAATGAAGATATATATTATAGAAGTAGCACTGAAAGTACAGAATTAATAAGAATTATCCTCCCAGTGAAGGACGACGATCTACAAATCCTACCTAAAAGTTTCTGTATGAATCTGTCCAGTACTAGATCCCACGTCCCAACTCGCCTCGGGTCTGCACCTAAGGGAATGCCCAAGTAGTTGAAAGAGAGCTTACTTTGTTTACGTCCACAGTTTTATGCCAAATAACATTTATCCCCATTAAACAGGATTTCTTGTAGTTAATACTCAACCCCGAGCTTGCTTTAAAACGTCTTAGGATACGCTTCATGCTAATCAAAAATTCTTTAATAGGCCTTAGGAACAGTATTGTATCATCCGCAAATTGAAGATGGATGATCGACTACTGTTGAGGCAGAATATCAATACCTTCAATTAACCCTTACCTTCTGCGTTCTTAATAAGCAAATGTAAAGCTTCAGTCACCAGAATAAACAAGAAGGGGAAAATTGCATCCCCTTGCCTTAACCATTTACTCATCTTGAATTTCTTTGTGGGTGATCCGTTAAGGAGAATGGAGACCTTAGCAGTTGAAATACATTCAAGCACCCATTTACACCATTTACTACCAAAACTGTTGGGTGTCGGTCCCACCATGTGCGGAACCCATCACCGGTTAACCCATTTAATATGGGTGTTTAAATTGTTTCTTTGACCTAAAACTTTATTGTTGACTTTGGCATTAAAAGCCATTCATTTTACCTTGGAGAGTGTGTGTGTGGGCAGCTAAATTATAGCAGAAAAAATTAGATTTGAATTAGTAACAGAGAGAGGCTCGTTTGAGAGAAAATAGTTTTTGAAGCTTTGGTGCAGCAGTGATCAACTCTTCGATCAGATGTCCATCCGTAGTTCGATTAAGCTGATTTTTAGACAGTAGCTAGGGGATTAGGTGTTCTTGACTTTGTACGGTCAGATTTTTCATTTGAGTCTTGTAAAGTTGGAAATCTCCATTTTACAACAGTTGCATTTTTGTGACGTTCCCTCATTTTTCTCTCTTTTGCTAAAGACTACTTGTTATTAGCCTTGTTAGAGTTGAATACTTGTTGTAGGCTGAATATTGTAGTCTTGTAGTTGAACATTTGATGACAGTGGAGCTTTTTTTATCGGACTCTAAAGTCTCGTAGTTTTTACCCTTGATTTAGAGGGTTTTCCACGTAAAAATATCGGTGTCTCAATTTATTGCGTTGTGGTTGCATTATTGATTTGTGGTTGATTAGTGTTGCTAGAGAGCATATTTGTGATATTGTGCTTGCAATAATTATTGACTTGAGTTATAGGGAGAGAAAGAATATCGATTGTGCTTCCACTTGCTTTCGATTGTTGAGTTTCTTCTCCAATAAACTAGTATCAACGCTTGGTTATTATGACAGATAATTATGGAGATTAATACGAGCAAGATGATTATGTTGAATGGTATGAGTTATCAACTTTGGCAGAATAAAATGAAATACTTGTTGTTTGTAAAGGCTTTGCATCTTTCGATCTTTACTACTCAAAAACCCAATTTCGAAAAGTGATGAGGAATGAGAATTTGAGAATCAGTAAGTGTGTGGCCACATTCAAAAATTTGTTGAAGAAAATGTTTACAACCACATTGATCAAGAGACACATGCTCGCACATTGTGGGAGAAGCTTAAAAGCTTGTACGCTTCAAGGTCGGGCAATAACAAATCGTTTTCGCTAAAAAAATGATGGTGTTGAAATACAGAGAAGAAACGTATACAGCTGACCATGTTAGTGAGTTTCAAAGTGTGATGAATTAGTTGCTTGGTGTGGTGTCAAATTTGATGATGAGATTTTAGGGCTTTGGTTGCTTGCTACTCTACCGGACTCTTGAGAGACTTTTCGGGTCTTACTTATTAATTCTGTTCTATAGGGTATTATTACTTTAGATTTGTCTAAGAGTGGTGTGTTGAATGGAGAGGTTAGAAGAAGATCTCAGGGTTCTACATCATATTCTAAGGTGTTGGTTACCGAGAATAGAGAGAGAAATAGAGACAAAGATAGCAAGGGTAGAGATAAAAGTCAAAACAAGTCAAGATCGAGATGTAAGAATCTTGAGTGTCATCATTGTGGTAAGAAATGTCATATCAAGAAATATTGCTGCAAGTGGAAGAGAGAGAACAAAGGCGATAGTGATAAAAATGATCGGAATGATGATGAAAAATTTGAGCATGTTGCTACTGCTACTCGTGAAGATCTATTGGTCATTTGTATTGAAAATTTGGTTAACTTACCATGCGACGAGACTAGTTGGGTAAATGATACTAGTGCTTCAATTCATGCCACGTCGAGGAAGGATTTCTTCATATCTTATACTCTTGGTGATTTTGGAGTATTGAAGATGGGTAATGACAGTTTGGTTCCAGTTATTGGCTTGGGAGATATTAGCTTGGTGAGCAATAATGGAACAAAGTTAACTCTTAATGATGTCAAACATGCATAAGATATCCGTTTGAATTTGATTTCTGTAGGAAAGATTGATGATGGATTTTGTAACACCTTTAGTAAGGGGCTGTGGAAGTTGACTAAAGGCTCATTGGTTATGGCTCGAGGAAAGAAGAGCTCAAATTTGTACTTGAAGTAGGCTTAGACGTTCAGAGACACTGTGAATGTGAAATTAAATGACTCAACTAAGTTATAGCATAAACGGCTTAGTCACATGAGTGAGAAGGAGCTTAATTATTTAGCCAAGAAGAATCAACTTTCGGGTTTGAAGAATGCCATATTGAAAAAATGTGCCCATTGTCTAGAAGGAAAGCAGAGAAGAGCTTCTTTTAGAATACATCTTCCTCATAAAAGATCAAAGATGCTAGAGTTGGCCCATTCAGATGTTTGTGGTCCGATAAAGGTAGGGTCACATGGTGTTGCACTTTATTTTGTGACTTTCATTGATGATTGTTCAAGAAAGCTGTGGGTCTACACTTTAAAGTCAAAATACTAAGTTTTTGAGGCATTTAAATAGTTTCAAGAATCAATTGAAAGAAAAACAAGAAAGAAGTTGAAGTAAATTCGTACTGATAATGGTGACGAGTACACAAGGCCATTTCATAAGTATTGTCTACAACAGGGAATCAGACATAGAGAACACCACAGAAGACTCCACGGTTAAATGGGTTAGCTGAAAGAAAGAATCGAACATTGATTGAGAGAGTTAGATGTTTGCTGTCAGATGCAAAGTTGCCAAGATCGTTTTGGGCTGAAGCCTTGAATACAATGAAATATTTGATTAATTTGTCTCCTAGTGTTCCTTTGCGAGGTGATGTACCAGATAGAGTTTGGTTTGGTTAAGACGTGACATATGATCACCTATTTGTGTTTGGTTGCAAAACATTTGTTCATGTTTCAAATGATCAAAGATCCAAGTTGGATGTCAAGTCTCATCAATGTATTTTTATTGGTTATGGTTTAGATGGTGAGTTTGGTTATAGACTCTACGATCCAATTCAGAAAAAACTCATGAGAAGCCGAGATATTATCTTCATTGAGGATCAAACCATTGATGACATTGATAAGACAGAGAAAGATGATTCACAAGATAGTGGGGACTTGACCGATGTGAATCTGGTTCTCTTAGACCCTTCACCAAATCCTATTAAGGATAATGTACACGGTAATGTTAATGCTGACTAGCAGGACATAATTGACTTAGATGATCCCATAGATAATGTGAATGATCAACAATAAGCATCTATAGCTCCACCAACAGTTCCACTTCAGATACCGTCTAGAGATCGACGATTTTCTGTCAGGTATTCTTATGATGATTATGTTCTTTTGACTGACGGTGGAGAACTTGAATGTTATAAAGAGGCTATAGAGAGTGAATGCAAAGATCAGTGGGTTGAATATATGAAGGATGAACTTCAATCAGTACCTTTGAGTTGCTAAAACTACCTAAGGGCAAGAGGGCTTTGAAGAATCGGTGGGTTTATAGGCTAAAGCAAGAAGAAAAATCTTCATCTCTATGATACAAAGCTAGATTGGTCGTCAAGGGTTATACTCAGAAAAAGGGGATTGATTTTGAAGAAATATTTTCTCTAGTTGTGAATATGTCCTCTATTAGAACTATATTGAGTTTGGCAGCTTGTTTGACTTAGAGGTTGAACAAATGGACGTGAAAATTGCTTTTCTTAATGGTGATTTAGAGGAAGAGCTTTACATGGAGCAACTAGAGGGATTTGTTGCACAAGGAAAAGAGGACTACGTGTGCAGGTTAAAAAAGAGCTTGTATGGTTTGAAGCAAGCTCCTAGGCAATGGTACAAGAAGTTTGAGTCTGTTATAGGGGAGCAAGTCTACATAAAGACTACTTCTGATCATTGTGTTTTTGTTAAGAGATTCTCTAGTGACGATTTTATTATCCTTTTACTCTATGTTGATGATATGTTTATTGTTGGTTGCAATGCTTCCAGAATTAACAAGTTGAAGCAAGAGTTGAGTAAATCCTTTGCGATAAAAGATTTGGGGCCAGCAGAGCTAACTCTCGGCATAAGGTTGACACGTGATAGAAAGGCCACGAAATTGTGGTTATCATAGGAAAGATACATTGAGAAAGTACTTCAGAGGTTTAGTATGGACAGAGCTAAAGCTTTGAATACTCCTTTTGCTACGCACTTCAGATTAAGTGTTAAGCATAGTCCTTCCACTGAAAAGAAGAAGGAAGAGATGCAAAAAGTTCGTTACTCTTCAGCTGTGGGTAGTCTGATGTATGCAATGGTTTGCACGAGACCAGTCTTTGTAATAAACTGTAACCAAACCCAACTAAGCCCATTACCCTAACTAAACTCGTTTATCCAAACCCGAATCCAGGCCCAATACCTAACACAGATCCAACCCGAACCAGAAAAAAACCTTAAAACTAAAATAACCCTAACCCTAGTGACTGTCGCTGCCAGTGCCTCTGCCGCCAGTCTCAGCCACCGTATTTCTCGCCGTTCACCATTATCAGCAAAAAATCACCCATATCTGAAATCCTAAACCAAACCCTAAAATTAATATCTAACCTATAAACCCCAAACCAACCCTTAACTTACCCTAAACTGACCCATACCCTATTTCCCAACCACCATCTACCGAAATATCACCCATACCCCAAAAATCCGCCCCCAAATCTGTCCTCATCAGATTTGCAGCAAAAATAAACAAATCATGAGAGTTGTTAATGAAATGGTTTATAAAACTCGAATCAAAACTTGAAAATAGGGGTTTTATGGGTTAAAAAATAGTGAAAATGGGGTTTCAGATTCAAATTTTTTTTTTGTAAGAACTAAGTTTTTCGAAATAAAAAATCTTAAAGGTAAAAAAATCCATTGAACTTTGTTTCTTGTTTCATTTCTTTTTCATTCTGTTCGAATCGAGATCAAAATGGGGGAGTTCGAGTCTTACCTATTGATTCTGAGATCGCCACCGTTATTTCCTCCTCGCCGAGAGGCCACCATGACCGAGGAACGGCTGTAAATCAGAAGAGCGGTGCAACTGATTGAGAGAAAAAGGGAAGGATGATTTTTAGGTTGTTTTAGTTTTATTTTAAACCTGTTCGAATGAAAAAAATAGCCTTTATTTTGTGTTTTAACCCTGCTGAGCGAAACGACACCGTTTGGTGTCCATGATTTACGAAAATGGGCAAATTGCATTCTAGGTCCCCCAAGATTCACCCCGCCTTTATTTCTGCATACGGTCTAATTACCACATCAGTCCCTGCCTTGTGTTCCCGCTTCCTTTTTCATTTTTTTCAACGTTGCACTTTTATTTTGCCTTTTTATTCAATTTGGTCACTACTATTTTTATTATCATGTTTCTATTTTTTAGTCCTTTACTTCTAGTTGTTTGCATTTGCACCATACATGTTGTTCATTTTAATCCATTTTAATTATTTTAAATATTCATGTCATTTACTTCTCTTTAGCATGTTTGCACCGTCTTAGTGTGTTTTCATATTTCGGATATTATGTTTTGGGTTTTAATTTATGTGTTCTCACTATATGTCTTCTTGTTATGGTTAATTTAATTTGTACATTCATGTCCATGATTAACATGTTTTATTTCTTTGTTCATTTTGTTCATTATGATATATGTTAGTTAATGGCTTTTTTATTGTGTCATATATTAAGTATTATTTTTTTAGCTTGTTGCTTACATTTAATTAGTTTAATATCATATTACATGCATGCCATGCACGCGTTGTTTTTGTGGTTTTTTATGTACATATGCTCAAGCATGTTAGGATTAGTTTATTTAAATTTTGGAAGCATGTTTTTTTTCTTTCCCATATTTGTGCTTATGCTTTATGCTCATTAATTTATGTTATGTTTTTTCTTATTCATATACTTTATTATTTTGATTTAATTTTGTAAAATTCACGTGTTCATGTTTTTAATATCATGCCAATGTAAATTATATGTTTTATATTTTGCTTTCTAAGTTTGATAACGGATGTATAAATTGTCAATGTGATGCCTTTTTATTCGAGCGTAAATGGGCTCAATATCAGGCGTAGTGATGGTGGTTGGGCTTTTACTCTCGGATAACGGGGCCCTTAAAATCTACTCACACTTATAATCAAATTTTAATTTAATCGCCACTTTAATCCGAAAAGTTTAATATTAATAAAGCGATAATTATTAAAGTACCAATTTTGGGCGGTGTGGGGGTGCTAATCCTTCCCCATCCGTAACCGACTCCTGAACCCGACATTTTTAAAATCTCTAGTTTTTATGGTGTCCGGCCTACCTTAGTGGCCGGTGGCGACTCCATTTTTAAAATGAAACGGATTTTCTAAAACCCCACGAAAAAATATTTTTAATACCCAAAAATTACCCAAACACCTTAAAACCCTATTTTTTTAGCGAAAGGGACATCGCTACAGACTTGGCTTATGTTGTTGGTACAGTTAATTGGTTTCTTTCTATTCCAGGCAAAGAGCATCGGAATGTAGTGAAGTGGATCATGAGATATCTTTGTGGCAGTTCTAACTTGAAACTTTATTTTGGCAATGAGAAACATGTTCTTGTTGGATATACAAGTTCAGATATGGCCAGGGACATTGACTCGAAAAGATCTACTTCAAGTTACTTGATCACTTATGCATGGGGAGTTGTGGCATTGCAATCGAGATTGCAAAAGTGTGTTATCTTATACACCATCGAATCAGAGTTCATTCCAGCGACCGAAGCGTGCAAGGAGATGTTTTGGATGAAGAAATTTGTGCATGGACTTGGTTTTTCTCAGGAGAGGTATGTCTTGTATTGTGATATCTAGAGTGCGATTCATCTTGGTAAGAGCTCAACTTTTCATGCTAGATCTAAGCATATTGATATGAGGTACCATTGGATACGAGATGTTCTTGAAGCTAGACTATTAGAGCTTGAGAAGATACATATTGATGATAATGGTTCTGATATGTTGACTAAAGCCTTACCAAGAAAGAAGTTTGAAGCATGCTGCTTGATGGCCGGCATAGAGGTATTCTTCACATAGTTGGAGGGGGAGATTTGTTGGGTGTGGGTCTCACCATGTGGGGAACCATCACCGGTTAACCCATTTAATATAGGTGTTTAAATTTTTTCTTTGTTTTTGGGGAAGTTTCTGCCACCTAAAACTCTATTGTTGACTTTGGCATTAAAAGCCATTCCTTTTCCCATGGAGAGTGTATGTGCGGGCAGCTAAAGTATAACAAAAAAGTTTAGATTTGAATTAGTAAGAGAGAGAGGCTCGTTTGAGAGAAAATAGAAGAGAAAATAGTTTATGAAGCTTTGGTGCAGCAGTAATCAACTCTTCGATTGGAGGTACATATGTGGTTCGATTGAACTGATTTTTCGACAGCAGTTAGGCGACTTGGTGTTCTTGACTTTGTACGGTTATATTTTTCATCCGAGTTTTGTAGCGTCGGAAATCCCCATTTTACAGCAGTTGTATTTTTTGTGATGTTCTCTCATTTTTCTCTCTTTTGCTAAAGACTACTTGTTATTAGCCTAGTTAGAGTTGAATGCTTGTTGTAGGCTGAATATTGTAGTCTTGTAGTTGAACATCTGATGATAGTAGAGCTTTTTTGATCGGACTCTAAAGTCTTGTGGTTTTTACCCTTGATTTAGAGGGGTTTCCATGTAAAAATATCCGTGTCTCGATTTATTGTGTTGTGGTTGCATTATTGATTTGTGGTTGATTAGTGTTGCTAGAGAACATATTTGGAATATTGTGCTTGTCATAATTATTGACTTGAGTTATAGGGAGAGAAAGAACATCGATTGTGCTTATGCTTGCTTTCGGTTGTTCAATTTATTCCCCAACAAAAACCCATCTTATCCAATACCATCATCAAGATTTATTATTTGAACAAAAGATGAAAGAAACAAATGGATTAGAAGTCAGTCGATTAATCACGAGAAAAATGATTTTAGAATGCATGTTTTTATCTCAACTCGCAAGCTCTTCTGCCATGTTTTGAATGCTGAATAATAGAACCTTTAAGCTTTGTTCGAATGTCATTTTCTGGAGAGTAGGCGGTTTAGTTGTTTTGCTTTTCTTTTATGTTTTCGGCCTTCAACCTTCGACCTTTTTGTAATGCTGCTACTTTATTACCTTCTTAATCAATTAATAAAATGTCTTTTGGCTGATATAATAATAATATCTTAAATTTTCTGATAAAAAAAGTTATATATATATATATTAAAAAAAGTTATATATATATATATATGAATATCTCTAACATAGATAAAATAATTGTTTAATATATAAATATCTTAACTTATGTTTGGCCTTCTATTTTTTAAAAATCACTTTAGCCAATATATAATAAATATTTAAAAGTAGGATAACTTTTAAGTTTTTGTGTGATTTTGTTTAATAATTTTTTGGGTAAAGTACACTAATGGTCACCGAATTTTTAGGGTGCTTTTATTTTGGTCACCAGACTTTTAAATTTTTTATTGGGGTCACCCACCTTTTATTTCACTTTCATTTTGGTCCCTCTCGTTACCTTCCTTTAGAAAATGATGACGTGGACCATTAGTTTTTCTTTTCCTCAAGGGTAAACTACATAAATAGTCACCAAACTTTTAAGGCTCTTTCTTTTTGGTCACCGAACTTTTAAACTTTCATTTAGGTCAGCCAACTTTTATTTTTCTTTAAAGCAACCCCATTGGTTTAAGAAAAAACTCTTTCAATGTATAAAAAAAGTAAGAAGTATATTTTACCTTATGATTACCGATGACCAATAATTTTTTTATAATGTATTTACCTGGCATAAAATATTTTTTATATATCATGTTCTTAAATATTGTCTGTAATGTAAAGCCATTATTTGATCTATAGGAAAATTTTCGCTTAATGAAATTTTAGAAGTTCGGTTCGGTCGATTAACCGAACTGACCGTTTGAACACCCCTAATTCATATATGTATTTGTTGAGAACAAATATTAGGATCGACTCATCTTAAGATTAATACATGGATTAAAGTTATATATTAATCTTTAAACAGTTATGACATTAAATCCTTAGACCTAAAATTGCTACGGTTCTCAACATAATAACTATTATGTTTTGACATAGTCAAACATCGTTTTTAATCGGACGATTATAAAGGTTATGCTTGGACATAATAAGGAATCATGCAGTGAGATGTGAGTGATTAAGATGAAATTTATCCTTCTTAACATAATAGAGATATCTTTGGGCCCCTCGATGATTGAGACTGAGAAATGCATGGTCGTGCTCAAATGAGTTGATAGAGATCAATGTCATTTGTTTAGTCAGTTAAATTGGACATCGAGAAACTAAAGATAAAACGATATAAGGTTAACATTTTACATGCTTTATATTCTATCAAGATATCGTGAGATAAAATGATTGTGACATAAACTAAATTAAAGATGTCTCGGATTATGAGCTTTTCATTTAACTTGGGTAGTCATAATGTCTTGCTAGAGTCCACTTATGACTTGTAGATTAAAATGTGATTTTATCTACTACCAACGTTAAATGAACCTATAGGGTCGCCCACTAAGAATGGATAAGAATGGTTGTGGTTATTACTCTCAATAATAAATTTAAGATAATGCGATTATTTTAAATTATATTATTAAAGATTATTTATTCGAATTTAAAAGGTTAAATTCATAATAGAATATCTTATTTATTTTATTATTTTTTTTGAAAATAATATAAATAAATAATATTATCAAATAATCTCATTATCTAGATTTAATTGAATTTAAATTCGTTATCAGACAAGGAATCTATTTTAGAATATATTATTTATTTTAAATAAATAACATTTTTAAATAAATCACTTTATCTAGAGTTGGTTGAATTTGAATTCTTTATAAGATAAAAGAATTCATTTTAAATTATAATTTATTTAAAAAGGAGTTTTAATTAAATTATAATAGTGAACTCAACCTAACCTTATTCAAGTCATATATATATGTATGCCAAGGGTTTTGTAGGGGGATATAGGGATTTCGAAATAGCCACCAAAATTACAAAAACTAGATTTTTCGAAATCTTGATTGGAACTAGCATTCTGATAGCCGTTCGTCGTCAATTCATGTGTGGATACTTGTAGAGGGCGGTCGTCTTTCAGAAAGGAAGCGCCTCAACACAACCGAATTCCTGAATCAGAAATCAAGGTAATTTATGATTTCCTCTTTCGTACATTAATATGATTGCATGAGATCCTGGAAATTCTTCATAGGATATTTTTCGCTGCGTTTATTTACTTGATTAGATCAGTTTATTTCCTATGAAATCCAACAAATAAGTACAAGGGAGAAAAAATATTGATGTTAATTATTGACCAAGAGTATAACATTTTAGTTTACTTCTAAAAGTTGTATCCAAAAGTTGTTTCACAAATTTCCCATAATATGCAAGCAGATTTGATGCACCCCATTTTTAAGTTCAAACATTAATTTACTTTTTCATTAGAGACGAAGCTAAGATCAAAATTAGGAGGGGCAAGAGTCTATTAAACCTTTAAATATAAAATTGAGAGGTACAAAAATCTTATTTGATTAATATTTAAACTAATAAGGACCTAAAATACTATTATACCTAAAATCAGGAGGGCAACTCATATATCCCTCCGTCCTTGTTTGCCAACATGATCTGTGTTGTTTTGATAGATGCCTTTGTGTTTGGTTGCAACTTGTTCTTCGTCGTTGTTTTCTTTTCTTATTATATTTTCATCATAACCTGTATATTTTCTCCATTCTCTTTTTTCTGAAAGTTTCATTATCTTTTTTTAACCTTGACCGACGTGTTTCAGCATCTATGCTCGTCTATTTTCTCTATAAGACAACACTAACAATGGATCCATGACGAATTCATTAAACAATGCATCTAAATAACGGTACCAAAAAGAGAATGGAGAAAGGATACATTAAAATGATGGAATGAGGGGGAGGGGGAAATGTGTGACCCCAATGAAAGTTTTAAAAGTTCGGTGATCAAAATGAAAGCACTCTAAAAGTTCGATGATCATTTATGCAGTTAACCCTTGAGGAAAAGGAAAACTAACGGGCAGGTCAACATTTTCTAACGGAAGGTAACGGGAGGGATCAAAATGAAAGCGAAATAAAAGTTGGGTGACCCCAATAAAAATTTTAAAAGTTCGGTGACCAAAATGAAAGCATCCTAAAAGTTCGATGACCATTAGTGCACTTTACCCTAAATTTTTTAATAAAAATAATTATTTTTGATGGTTTTAAGTACTATTTTACTCTTGTGCTTCAGTGTTAGATTCGACGTCATATATTTAGTTGATGTTAATTTGATTATCTTGTTAATATGTATCTTGTTTGGATCTTTGGGATGATTCTCTCATACTGATTGGTGCTCGTCATCACTCTAGATATATTGTGCTTGAGTTGTGATAAAGTCAAACGTCAAAGTGTCGTCATCGTTATTAATTTTTATGTTAGGGTTGATGGTGCTTGTCATTCACATTGGTGTTTTTTTCATGTTATACCTTCTAGTCCTATGAATAAATAATAGTGAGCTTATGGGAGACTCGATGATTTAAGAGGCTCTCTGTAATTTATTTAAATGAGACCCTCATTTAAAAAAATAAATGCTTGTTGTCTCGTTGTGTATGTGATGTACTAACTTTTGAATAAAAATAAGTCTAACCGGACTCAAAATTAATGAAGTACAACATCATTTGCTTTCCCTATGTGCTATTTTACTAGTTCATAATTAATATTTTATTTAACATTTAATTTAACTCATTTTAAACCATTGTTTTCGATTGTTTCTACTGCACCTATCTTGTTACTCATGAGATCCATCCAAATCCTTTCGGCGGCCACCTTACAGCTTCTATGCTCCTTTTTCTTTTGGTTTTTACCTTGGCTGATCTTGCGGACTGTTACTTGGTTCATATCGGCTCCTTGCTCGTTTCGCCTACTGCTGCATTTTTGTGGTTCCTTTGATTGGTGTTGGCTGTACATTTTCCACATGACCATTGCTATTGTCTCATCTGTTCTATAGTCGGGATTAATTTCTGTTCTTGCCTGTTTGTTTTTTCTGGTATGGAGTTTATATTGTTAGGATTATTGTTTTTGTATCAGGGTGGTAGTTCGGGAATTTGTTGATGTTTTTGTATAGAACTCGTGTTTTGGATTTATTTGTTTTCAATAAATTAGGTATTCTTTTTCCCGGTTTACCTTTCCTTTCAAAATAAAATTCATGGATATATATCTTCATATTCTTGGTCAATATTTTCCAGCATTGCCCGGGATTTATCATGGTCAAAACTCAAATGTAAATTATCACGAGAACGTTACCTCTTTTATGAATTAACAATAATCAAACTCTGAAAATTAACATATTTTCCCATCAACTTGATTTTAGTTTGAAATTAGTTGTCTATAAATACAAGATTTTCTGATCATTGTAAAAATATAAGAATCCAGCACCCCAACATCTAAACAATTTTAGACACATAACCACTTATATATAGTACAGTTTTATATATAATGTCGGTTTCAATAGAAGCTTTAGCAATGGCGGGAGTTGATTATATGGAATGGGGTATGGATATTGAAGAGTGGGAATGTGACGACGAGCTCCCTCCGCCGCATTTACTGGCAGACGACGATGATGAAGAATTCGAACTCATGAAAAGACAAATCCGTCGGAGCTGCAGTGGTAATAATAATAACAATAATCCACAGGATGATAATGGCGGTGAAAGAGTTAGCAATCAGGAACTTGGATATCCAGATATGGTTGAATGGAGAAGAAGAATTAAGAAAATGTGGCTTCATTTCATTTCAATGGTGCGAACCGTGATAAAGCTGTTGATACTTTCATGGAGATTTCATAACAAGTCCTCTTGATTAGTTTACACCCTCAAGATCAACCACTTATTTCTTCATCTATTAATTCTTTTCCTTTTCTAGAATTGGTTCATTGTTAAATGTATTTACAACATTTTCTAGAATAAATTATCTAAATAATGTTTGAATATAAATTATCTCCTTCAGAATGCAATGGTTTATCATGCTCCAATTCTTATTGGTTTTATTTTATCAATTTGAATACATTACTATTTTTATTATATAAATTTTAATATTTATATTAATTCTGGTATGCTATTATGTTTTTTATTACATTCAAGCTTGCGTCATGGCTTTCCGTCATATCAATAGGAAACTTTAAACCATTCAAACAAATGGAAAACCACGGTTCGCACCAAATGAAAAAATTGTACGGTCAGCAAAACGTGCATGGGTCATCGGTTAAACAATGATTAAAATATCCCAATTAATCTACCCTTTTGGTTTCAAAGTTGGTTTTTAGTTAATGATTATACCAAAATATTATCACAAGGTTGCGTCATCATGAGACCTTTAATAAGTTCCGCGGATATACATGAAGTCATTAGCTATGCTTTACTTGGCAGGCTGGGTGGAACTAAAGGGCAGAAAAGTGGAAAGCTGGGAAATGATTTTTTTCTTTTTAATTTTTGGTGTCGTTGGCAGAGAACAATTACGTCCAAACACTAAAAAAATAAAATAAATTTCTAAATTATAATCTTAAATTCTAAAACTTAAACCATATATCTTAAATTTTAAAAAATATATTATATACTCAATACTCTAAACTCTAACCTTAAACCTAATATTTTACTGTTAAGCCACACCAAAAAGGAACACGATTTCTACTCTGTAGTAGAAAGGATGAAAAAATTGAAACAAAATTGTATTTTATTTTTATTCATCGATTGATATTTGATAGAGTATAAAATTGAAAGGGTAAAAATAAGCTTTGAAAAATGAGTTATATTTTGATACACATACTGTGTAAAAATAAATTTACACAATCCTTTTATAAAATTAGAAACTTAAATCCCAAACTCTAATACCTAAACCTTAAACCCTAAACCATAAACTCTAAATTCTAACCATAAACCTTAAATTATACCCCCTGCACACTAAACCCCTAAACCCTAAAATTAAAAAAATTGTGTTTACACAAGCTTGTGTGTCAAAATATTTTCCTTAAAAAATTCATATTTTGAACCAACTCACATCTCTCCGGTACATTATCATGAAAATGATTATTCCTTTAATTTTTTTCCTTCCACTTTTTCATCCCCTCCTTTCATCCTTCCACTTTTCCATCAAACCAAACAAAACCTAAGACCTGGCGTCATGGCTTTAATCATCTGTATAAATCACGAGACTATTGCGTTTTAATGTATCTGCTATAATTGCATTTTGATTTGTATGAAGTTTTGACAAGTCTGCATCTCTATATAAATTGTGCAAAACTTGAATTCACATTATAGATAACCTTTTACTCCACCTCAATTCTCAAACAACCCCCAAGGTTTTTTAGTTTTTGTTGCAAAGAGCAACATTTGAAACAGATGATTAAAGAAGAAGGAGGAGGAGGAGGATCAGAGGGAGAAATCATAGTAAAAAGCGTTAATTGTGGCTGTTCTTCCACCTTAAACTTCGATTTGCAGAGTCAGATAATGGTGTTGATGATCGTATTGTTCAAATTGAACTTTTCTGGCAAGAGAATTATGCACAAGAAATTGTACCCAAATGCTTATAATTTCAAACCCATGTCAAAATTCCTGTAATAATTTCATTCTGAATTACTATGGAAATTTAGAGTTGGACAGCTTTTTCTTCCTTTTATCTATTCTATACCTTTATTTATTGATTTCTTTCTCCTCCTTCTCCCTATAGTTTTAATTCAGTGCTTAGCTGAGAATTTCTGTACAATCCAAGGTACTCCCATGTTTTTAATTTATGTATAAATGAAATAATTATATTTATTGCTTAAGGTAAAATAAGAATTCTAACAGCAAACAAGTCATTGGCCTTTGAACTCTAGCGATAAAAACTCAAAAGTTTAGTGAGATTTATATTGTTAAGAGAGACAATTATTTGGTTTTTATTTGGTGTTTTGTTCCGGCCCTTGTTTCTTCCTCCATGCTTTGTTCTCTACATCGGCTTTCTCCACAGTTTGGTTCTGTGTTTTCGCTGGAGGATATTGCTGGCCTACCTCTCCTTTGTTTCCTTTGCCTTTTTGGCTGTTTCTTGCGTTTAATCTGGGTTTGTGTTTTTCTTGATTCTTGTTTGTTTATTTTTTCCGTTTTTACCCGTGTTGATCTGGGCTTTTTTTTTTTTTTCGTTGTAAGACTCTTTAGTCTTGTTTGGTAAATAAATTTTTGAGTTAAAATCAGAGGTTTAAAGCATTTTTAGAAGTTTGACCAATCAAATTCGTTAATTTAGATGTTTGATAAATTGAGGCTTATAAAGCGGATTGAGGTGAAACTTCTCATTTTTAAAAAGTTTTTTAAGAGCTTTTTGAGTTAGAGGTTTGAATAAAAGACTTGTAAAGATTATTTTGTCGTTGATAATTATAAAAAATTCTCTAAATAACATAAAATTGATTAATTAATAAAATTAAAAAAATTATTACATAAATAAGAAATTAATATATAAATTATTAAATACATATAAAT
Organism: Hibiscus mutabilis; assembly: GCA_019671005.1. NCBI lineage: Eukaryota > Viridiplantae > Streptophyta > Magnoliopsida > Malvales > Malvaceae > Hibiscus > Hibiscus mutabilis. Next base: position 8,434,207 of record CM033722.1, read on the forward strand.
TTAATAATTAATAAGATTATATTCAAAATATAATTTCATAGATAAAAAATTAGTATATACATCTAAATTTAATAATTATTAAAATTATATTAAAAAAATTTCACAAATAAAAAATTAATATGTACATAAAAATCTAATTAATATGAATAGATACAAAAAGTTAATAACAAATAAATTGCTCAAACAAGTATCAAATATAATCATGTCTTTATATGTCATTTTGCTTGTTCGAATAATCAAATAACTATCTACTATGAACTAATATAATTTGTTATCCGCTATTCGCTAAACAATGCCTTTAATTTATTGTTTCAATAAATGTTAGCTGGCCTTTGTTAAAAAGAGAGAGACAATTATAAAGTTGATAGAATTTACATTTAAATTTAGAAATAATATTGTTAAGAGAGACAATTATAAAATTTAAACATAGGCCTTGACTTTCCTTTAACTACTGTAATTGGCTCGTTGCCGTGAGCTTTGGTGAATACAAGTCCTAATAATTTATGGCAGTCCCTTCGTTAGAGGGGTATACAATCAGATTCGATAAAATTACTTTATAGTAGTCTTGTTTGACAATTAGCGAATAGTCGATAGCTGATAGTATATTATATTAGCTGCAGGAACGAACCTAAAATTTCATGTAAGGGAGTGCAAAGTATTAAGAAGCTATATTAGAAATGTAGGGGTGCAAAATTACAAGAGTTTAGGAGGTGCAGAATTAGATCATCAATAGAAAATACAAAGAAAATATATAAAATATAGGGGAACTTGAAATTTTTAGGGGGTGCGGCTGCCCCCAGCACCCCCTAGGTCCGCCCGTGATTAGCTGATAGCGGATAACTGATTTGACTAACGAATTGCATTAGCTGATTGTATAGAAGTGTTTGGTAAAATTAACTGATAGCTGTTTAATTATTTGAACAAGTAAAATGACATATAAGGACATTTTTATATTCAATATTTATTTGAATAATTTATTAGTTATTAATATTTTGTATATGTTAATATTAATTAGATTATAAAAATTATTTTTTTAATATTATTACTAAGCATATATAAAGGATGTATATATTAATTTTTATTTGTGAAATTATCTTTTTAATATAATTTTAATAATTATTAAATTTAGATGTATATGTTAATTTTTTATTTATAAAATTATATTTTGAATATAATTTTATTAATTATTAAATTTATATGTATATATTAATTTCTTATTTATGATTTTTTTAATTTTATTAGTTATTTAAATTTATGTTATTTAGAAAAAATTATAATTATCAAGGATAAAAGAGTCTTTACAAGTCTTTTATTCAAACCTTTAACTCAAAAAACTCCTAAAAGGAGCTTTTTCAAGATGAGAGATTTCACCCCAATCGCTATTATAATCCTATATTTACCAAACATCTAAATTAGCGGATTTGACTGATCAAACCTCTAATTTTGGCTCAAAAGGTTGCTTACCAAACAAGACCAATATTTTTTTTTGCTCGGCAATTGAGAATTTATATAGGGTAAAAAAAACTCAAAACATATGTTGAGTGCCTCATTAAAAAAAAAGAATTGTACCTAAATGAAAGGAAAAAATAAAGACAACGAGGTATAAATTACACCAGCTACTAGTGACAGACTTATTAAAAGAAATTGGTTATCTATACGAACCATACAAAATTATCGATGAAAGAAAGTTACATGTTTCGATTGTAATATGATCATATTGTTGACATATTTACTAGTGACTAATTGATAAAAAAAAAAACCTTTTGAGGTTAACTTTTTTTTTTCAAAGATATAGTGTACAAGGATGGATACACTTGTACAATGGGGCTGTCAGCCTCCTTAAAAAAATTTAAACTAAAAAATATAATAAAAATTGTCTATTTGAATCTCAATTTTCAATTTATATAAATTTTATATTTTTATGATTAATTGTACAAATTAAAGTGAATTCAATGTGTGAATTCATTGCAAAGAAAAAGGGTATACCTGTTAAAGCTCTTATCCTAATACCACATACGTCAACTTCCATTCCCATGTGTGAGATTGCATCACCGTAATAAATCATCAAAAATAAAAGGAAAAAATCTCTAGAAATATGTAGACAAATGTTGTTAATTAAGAACTTTATATTATCTCAGTTGGTTCATCCATTCAAGCAACTATATTCTAAAATTAACATCTATTATATTTAAAGTTCAAATCTCAAAATTTAAGCTTTTTTGTATCTTAAAATTATGTACTTTGTAAAGTAAATAAATTAGTAATTTGAAACAGCGATCTTATTCATTGAAGAGATGATTTGAGCCAACTCAGCCATTTCAGCTTTCGCCAATAGTTCATTAACCGAAAACTTGTTGCTTCCGCTGCTGCTGCTGACCAACTTTTTCTCGACTTCACGGCCGGAGTTTGGCTCTGCTAATAAATAAGGTGGTGGTTGCTCCAGTTCTTCATGATCCCAGACTTGAAATTCGATACCACAAACTTCGTAATCCACCCCTGTCATTGCCAAAGCTTCGATTGACATTGTTTCTTTCACTACACTTTGCTAGAGATATACAGTAAATGTAACTCTTTAAGTACTGTTCATGGCGACTGGCTTTGCATTGATTTATATAGGAGAAGCAGTTCCACCATTTTTGGGGGGATGGTGATTGCATGTAAATGGCTATTTAATCCGTGAATGGGTGCCATTTAATCCGTGAATCGAAACCGGGAAAAAAGTGTTCGGATGGTGGAAAGTAATACCATTCGTAGTTTTGGTTACTGCTCATAGTATTTCTCTTGTCCACTTGCATTTTAGATGCTTGTACCTTTTGCAAATATTAAAAAAATGTTATAAAGTCAAAAATAGCTCCTAACATTTTATTTTTTAGTCACTTTAGCACCCATTATTATTTTGATACAGACAAGCGTTTAGTTTTTAAAGAATAAAGTTCGTTTTTATTTCTATTTTCTTGGAAAATAAAAAACGAGGAAGAAAAAGTGTTTGGTTGTAAAAATAGAAATTGATTTATAAAAAATAAAAACAAAAATAGGTGAAAATTTGAAAACATAAAAAAATATTTTCATTGAAAATGTTTTAGGAAAACTAAAAAAAAGAAAATAAGGGTTTTTTAATTTTAACCTCATTTTAATTCGAGTTCAAATTCTTCTGATGTTATTTTTTAAAAACTTTGATTTATTTACTCATTATTTATTTATTTATTATTATTATTATAATAATATTTTCTAACTATATTTTATTTCAATTTAATAATTATTTTTTTATTTCCATTTTAAAAAGCTATATACCAAACACATTTCCCCTATTTTTATTTTTGAAAATAAATTTTATCTCTATTAACCAAACATGTTTTTTAATTTTTAGAAACTAAAAATAAAAATTATTTTTTAAAAACAAAAATAAAAAATATTTTCTAAAATCAAACGGACCCTTAACGTTTTATTTTCATTTTCAATTTCTTTTTTTGTGCAGACAAAACCCTAATGCTTCACATTAGCACCTATTCTATTTTTTTAACTTTAGCACCTATTTTTTTTTTCGTGCAAACAAACCCTTATCAATCAACAAAGGTTGACTGTCTGGATCTGATATAGCATTCTAATGTGGTATTGTGAGATGATGTGACAGTGCCACGTGTAAAGTGAAGATGACATGTAAAAATTATTTTTAAAATAGATAAATTAGGATTACTACAAAGACAAAAGTAACCTTTAAATTTTTTTTCTTTAATATCTAAACTCAACCTCAAACGTGTGAAATATTCACCCATTGAACAGTTCTAATTTGGAGTCACCTAAGATTATAGATGAACAGTCTCGTGATCTTAGAGCCAATTTGGCGAACATTAAACACATGGGGAAAAGTTTTTGGTAGCTGACGTATTCATGTATTAGCTCAGGAACTCAACGTATGTGTTATTATGTACAAAACCCGCGAGATAACTAATTCAATTAATTTAATAGATGATTAATTTGGTTTGAATACTACGACGACATTTTTAATTTTTTATCCATAATATTAATATTTAAACTCTTAATCTTATTTAAAATATCTAGTGAATAACCCCACTTAAAGGTTTTGATACCATTGAGACCCGCTTAGAAAAAGTTTTAACGATGCCCAATTTCTTGTAAAAAATGATATAAATAAATGTGCACAAGTTTAATTAACTTTTAATAATAAAAACTTTTGAATTACTATTTAATTAATAAATCTATGATTTTACCCTCTCAAAAGATTATAATTTCACCCATTCAATGATAATTAATTAGTAAATACTATCAAGGATCCAAGAAAACTTGCTAGAAGTCTGATTACATGGGGGCAAAGCATGTCATCCATTATTTTTTTTCATCTTTTACTATTCAATACAAACTTAATCACCATTCATTTTTACTCATAAGCATGATTTACTCAATCTACATGTAGATCATATATATATGATAATGATTAAAGAATTAGAAACCAATGAACAATATAATAATGTCCGAATCTCAACCCTTTTATACATATTCTTATGGTATATTCATACATAAAAGTTTGATTTATACAGAAATTAAGAAAACAAGTCAACGAGAAAAGGTAAATAAAAACAAGAAATAGACAAAAGGCAGGAAAGAAAAAAAAAGATGCCGAACTCTATATTTCCATTGTCTCATTGTAACTGAGAATGGAATTATTACACGAAAATCGACATCATAAATTAAATGCATTTTTGAAACAGTTTCTTGTCCATAACTCTTTTGTCAGAAAAGTTGAATATCTGTAATACGATCATCAAAGCTATTATCTTACACTGCAAATCATAGTGGGAGGTGGAAGAAGAGATGTAATGAATACATTTTACTGTGATTTCTCACTCTGATTCTTCTTCTTCGTAATCAGCAAGTAAATGGGGGGAAACTCCGAGTCATCCTCATCTTCCCATTCAAGGTAATCACTTCCTGCCATTGCTAAAGCTTCTATTGAGACTGTCATTTTATTGTGTTTTATATGAACCCCGGAATTTTTCGTTATTACACATATGAACTCAAGTTTTGGACAATTTATATACAGATGCAGACTTGACAACAATTTAACGGATTTCATACAAATCAAAATGCAATTGTAGCAGATACATTAAAAAGCAATAGTCTATTGATTTCTACAGATGATAAAAGCCATGACGCAAGCTTTTTTAGTTCATGCATGTATTCGCCTGGTCTAATGATGGCGTAACCTGTTGACAATATTTTGGCAATAATCATAAACCAAAAACGAAGTTGAAAATTAAGCACAAGTTTCTACAATCCATCTTTCATGGGAAAGGGAAACGGGAAAAGGATTAATTGAGATATTATAACGCATGAATTAAACAGTACTTTTTGCTAACATTACAAGATTTTTTTTCATGTGAAAATATCAGCATCATTGAGGCAAACAAGATATGTCGGGGAAACAACTAGGAAGGGTGGGAATCGAATGGGTCGGGGACGTTTTGCATTCCACACTCCGTCTCCAACACTTTAGCTACGATTAAATGTTTCGAGGATTTTTTCGTCCCCATGCCCTCTGGCGGGATCCCGCAGTTTTTGGGGAATCCTCATCCAAAAAACAAACAAAATTATTATTTTATTGACCAAAATAAATGGTCAATTCAGTTCAAAATATAAAGTTTGGATACTTCAATTGGAAGCAGTTACAAGATGATGAAGATTGAAAGAGTGTTGCTTTTGGGAAGATTTAGATGAGGATTTTAGCTTATATCTAAATACTAAGATAAAAACATGTTGTGAAACTTGAGTGTAGCTAAGTTTGAGAGAAAGTTAAAGTGATAATAATATAGTTAGATTATTTTATTAATATATATATATATATATATATTAGGGCTATATAGATAAATAAGTATATATTTTTTAAAAATCTTGTAAAATATTGGGATCCTCGCAGATATTTTGTAGGGATCCTCACGGTTATTTATACATTTGCAGTTTGGTTATCTCTTCGGTTTGGATATAGCAATCCCTATCTCCATCCCCATTTGAGCTTCAATGATAAAATTTTCCCGTCTCCATCCCTATGGGTGAAGATTTTAATTATTCCTCGTCTCGTCGGTTCGGATCCCTATGGTTTTTGGATATTCTCACCCAATTTTCACCCCTACAAGACAACTAGGAGAATAAGAGTTTTAAAGAGTTGGGCTGAGGGTAACGGGGAGGAACAAGTATCCTCACGAGCTTGAGATGAGACCAAAATTATGGCATGCAGGTTTGTGCAGAAAACTTTGGGCCGTCGTGGATTCTAACCCTAACGTATTCATGTATTAGGTGAGTCACTCAACGTATATGTTTAATTTGATGCTATTAATGCATCAGTAAGCATATGGCCATATATCGACAATTAAAGCAAAAGGGTGGAGATCATATTCTAGATGTGCTATTATGTACAAAAACCATGAGAAAATAAAGCAGGTTTTTACTGAACTTGGGCGTTTAGCGGTTAAACATGATATCACAAGGTTGGAACCATAAAGGTGTTGTGAGAAGTGTGAAGTTGGGGAAAGAGTGGTTTATTTACTAATGGATATTGGCTCAATCCCAGGGGCCGATACCGTTGTTTGTAGTAGTCACTACTGGGGAAGAGTGGTTTATTCCTAGGATGAGAGCTCATGCAATTTGGCACGACTCTCGTGTCCAACAATCACAACTCTATTGTTGGCTAAAGCAATGATGCAATCTTGATTGCTGCATGTTGCCTGTCCACGTATTGATTTGACATCGTAATTACGGAATTTTATATTTTCATCAACACGTAACTCGAATGACAAATTTTGAGTATAATAAATATAAGAGCAATATATTTTTATTTATATTTATAATATTATTTATTTCATAGAATAATTTAAATTAATATCTAGTGTAGGGTTTCGGGCCATAGATGACTTGAGTTATATGGGCCTACTCTTTAAAAATATGTCTAACTCTGAAAACTGTGAGCCCAGAAGTGATAAGTCCTTGTGGGAAAAAAATGTGGATAATCAAAATAGGGTCAAGAGTAATCCGGGTCTAGTGAGAGACAGTATGAGGGTAATCCTAGAAGAAGGAAAGGAGGCGACGGATTTCTTTCCAGAGCTGTCAAAAAGAAATGCTAAAGAGAAACGATATTGTTCCTTGAGCGATTACCAAGATAAAACGTTATCTACGCTTGAAAAGAAGAAGAAAGAACGGGCTATTCGGAGGGAGAAGAAGAAAGCGAAGACTCCGAATTGTCAGGAAGATCCCTATAAGATTCGGATTTGGTTGCAAAGTGGGAATTTCTGACCAAGGAGGCAAGGAAAGCTATAAGGTTAGGGAAGAAGTTGGGAATCCAGTTTGTCGGAGACGAAAACGAGGCGGTTAGAGAAATTGCCATGTTGGAAAAAGCTAATTGCTAACTCTGGGCAAGGCGGCAGTAAGGAATGATGATTCTAACCTGGAATGTGAAGGGGTTAGGCTCGGTGTCGAAGGTATCGGCAGTAAGGAGAAAAGTATTTACAGAGAAAGTGAAAATGTTATTCTTGCAAGAGACTAAAAAGACATCGATTACTGAAGCTGAAATTCATAAAATGTGGTCTGATGATGAGCTAGAGTACAGAATATCAAATTCAGATGGGAAGTCTGGGGGATTAGCAGTGATCTGGGATAGGTCAAAGTTTGAGCTAAGCTCGGAGTTGGTGTCAAATAATTTTATTATGTTTACTGGAAAGTGGGTGCAGGAGAAATTGGCAGTAACAGTAGTCAATGTTTATGCTCCGTGTGTGATCTTGGAGCAGGCGTCCTTGTGGAATGAGATCATAAGGTTGAAGAACTTGGTGAATGGAAAAGAGGTGATTTCAACGCGGTGAGAAGTAGGAGTGAAAGGAGCGACTCGATCCATAATATGGGAGGAATAGAGGAATTTAACAGTTTCATTCAGAGGGGGAATTGATTGATCTGCCAATCCAAGGGAAGAAATTCACCTGGTTCGGTTCTTGCAATAGAAAAAGCAGATTAGACAGATTCTTGGTGGACGAAAAGTGGTGTCTGACTTTCAAGGATATTATTCAGAAAGGTATATCTCGTACAGTCTCTGATCATGCTCATGTTCTACTGTTTAATGAAAATTTGGATTGGGGCTAAACAGGGACGTGCAAATTTATAAATAAATAAATTTTTAAAAAAAATTAAATAGGTAGAAAAAAAAAATCTTCGGGTGGGGTGATTGCCCATCCCCACCCCACTTAGTTCCGTCATTGGGGCCAAAGCCGTTTAAGTTCATTAATGCCTGGTCTGTTATAGAAGGAGGGTTGCAGGAAGGTGATTAAGGAAATTTTTGAAAAAGGAACAACAAATAAATCTGAGCTTCACATCAATCTCAAGAGACTGAAAAGAGCATTTAAGAGGTGGAATAAAGAATCCTGTAGAAATTTCGATGAAAAAATAAAGACATTGGAAGCTAAGATACATGAGTTAGAGGAAGGTAGAGAACAGAATACATAGAATGAGGAAAAAGAACGAGAGTTGAAGGAATATAAGTTGAAACTGTGGGAAACACTGAAACTCCAAGAAGACTTGTGGAAATAGAAGACAAGAATGAACTGGATGTCAAATGAAGATACCAACTTAGCTTTCTTCCATAAAGCTGTGAAGATAAGGGCAAAAAAGAATTCAATTCTTGGATTGAAGTTCGGAGACAAGTGGTGTGAAGATCCAAAACAATTGAAAAATAAGATTTTTGAGCATTTCAAGAAACATTTCAGCTGTGAAGATCGAATATGAAAGGGAGTGTTTAATATGAAGTTCAAGAAAATCTCGAAAGAGGAAGCTTCAAAGCTAGAATATCGATTCACTCTAGAAGAAATCCAAGAGGCGGTGTGGAGCTGCGATGAGACAAAGGTCCCCAGACCGGATGGATATAATATGAGATTCTATAAAATTTGTTGGGAAGAAGTCAAGAGTGGTTTGATGAATCTGTTGAATGATTTCCATGAATCTAGAGTCTTGCCTTATAAGGTAAACGCGTCATTCATTGCCCCCATACCTAAAACAAAGCATCATGTTGATATTACTGAATTTAGACCAATAAGCTTAGTTGGTTTTGTCTACAAAATCATTGCTAAGATACTATCTAGAAGGCTTTGAATGGTGATCGATAAGCTAGTAAGTGAAACACAATGTGCTTTTGTGAAAGGTAGGCAAATTTTTGATGGAATTTTAGTTGCGAATGAAGTTATACACTCGATGATGAAAACTGAAATTAGTAGATGGGGAGTAGTAGTGAAACTTGATTTTTCTAAAGCGTACGACAGTGTGAGATGGGATTTTCTGGAGATGGGCCTTGTTAAAATGGGGTTTGGAGTGAAATGGAGAAAATGAATTATGGGATGTATTTCTTCAACCAGTGTTTCGGTTCTTGTTAATAGAGCTCCTACTAGAGAATTTAGGATGAGAAAAGGTTTGAGGCAGGGGGACCCTATCTCTCCCTTTTTGTTTATACTGGTTACTGAGGCCTTACACTTATTGTTTCAAAGTACAAAAACCTGGGGATTAATTGAAGGTATTAAGGGTATACTTTCAAGTCAAGCTATTTCACATCTATAGTTGGCTGATGACACGATTCTGTTCCTAAAGCCTGAGGAGAAATCAATGTCAAATCTGAAATTAATTCTGAGATGTTTTAAAGCATGTTCTGGCTTAAGCATAAATTTTGGGAAGTCCTGCTTAATTGGTATTGAGGTGGAGAAGGAAGATGAAGTGAAGTTGGCAAAGCTTTGTGGCTGCAAGGTTGGGAAGCTATCATTCACCTACATGGGCATTCCTCTAGGAGCCGATCCAAGAAAGGTGATGACATGGGAATAGGTGGTGGAGAAATTTCAAAACAGTCTAACAGGATGGAAGAGTAAGAACCTGTCTTTGGCAGGTAGGGTGGTACTAATAAATTCTGTATTATTGTTTTTACCTTTGTACATGTCCTTGTTCGAAATTCCTAAAACTGTCATCATGAGGATTGAAAATTTGAGAAGGGGCTTTTTATGGAGTTATATCAAAGATAAGAAGAAAATGGCGAGGATTAACTGGAATCGAGTATGTCTACCCAAAAATAAGGGAGGGGTTGGAGTCATAAATCTCAATGCAAAGAACAAAGCTATGCTGGCAAAGTGGGGATGGAGGTATGCAACAGAGAGCAGATCGTTGTGGAGAAGAATAATCTGTTTGAAATATAGGGGACCCCTAGAAGCTGAAGAATGAAGCTGTCAAATTCTAAAAAAAATGTCCCTACTGTGGAGAGGTGTAGTCAAAAATTGGGTGAGTGAGGAGGTACAAACATGGATGGAAGAAGAGGCATTTAGATGGTTACTAGGAGATGGAAAATCAATTTTGTTTTGGGAGGACCTGTAGTGTGGAAGTCAGCCGCTGTGTAAACAATTTGGTAGATTATATAGGCTGATAAAGAACAAGGAGTGGTGGTAGCTGAAATAACAGTAAACGATGGTTTTGCTGAGGTGGTTTGAAAAGAATTACTTTCGAGACAGCTACTACATAAAGATGTGGATATGGTGGATGGCCTACGGAAGGTTTTACAAGAATGTAAATTAAATCCAGAATTCCCGGATAGAATTGTGTGGTTACATGAAAATTCTGGACAGTTTTTAGTGAAAAATTGTCCTTTTTATTGGTTAATTCTGACATTGAAGAGTCGGATTTCAATTTTGAGATGCTGTGAAAAATGAAGGTCACCTAAAGGTCAAATCCTTTCGTTGGATGCTCAAGTTGGATAGAATCCCAACGAAGAAATTTCTCAGTGAAAGAGGGATCAAACTGGGGGAAAATCAGTCCTTATGTTGTTGGTGTGGTGCTTGGCATGAGGATACAAATCATCTCTTTATTAGTTGCAGATTTATGGACTGTTTTTGGAGCCATTTTTGTTCATGGTGGAAGATCCAGTGGAGGGATATTTCTGACATTCAAGGACTGTTTGATTTTTGTTTTGACAATGTTTTTTCAGGAACTCTTGGAAGCATATGGCAGGTGACAGATGGGGTTGCTCTTTGGAGTATCTGAATTGCTAGAAATGACTTGGTGTTTCGAGACAGATCGACATGCATTCAAGAGCTTCTGTTCTATACGAAACTGAGATCCTTGTTTTGGATCAAGTCCGCTAAGGATGATGAAATTGCTAATATGGATGAATGGTGGAAAAATCCTTGGTGTGCTGTTAAAAAAGTGGGATTTCAAACATATCTGAATTTGTATGGATTCCCCAAATTCCGGGTTTGTTAAATTCAATGTAGATGGAGCTTTTAAAGTAGAAGTTGCAGGTTGTGGTGGAGTCTTGAAAACGAAAGATGGCATCATGATAATGTTGTTTTCTGGGCCAACTGAATGTTGGGAGCAAAATTTGCTGAAATGGTAGCAGTGAAAATTGCATTAGAATTGTTTATTGCAGCAGAATGGACATGGAAAGTCTTGTTGATTATAGAATCTGAAAGCAAGGTGGTGTTGAACTGGTTACACAATCCGATGCAACGCCCTTGGCATTGGTGGCCAAATCTTGTTATTAAAGATAATTTGGCGAAGAGGATTGGCAATGCGAAATTTGAATTTGTGCCGAGAGAAGCAAATAAGTTAGCAGATAGCCTTGGAAAGGACGGTATGAATCGGTCCTTCATTTTTAAAGCATGGTGGTAGCCTAATTGACTAGGAAATGGTGAATCTATGCATGTAACTTGCTGTATTTCTAGTTTTAGTAGGAGTGGTACAGGTTTGGCTTTACCCAGTGTAATAACTCATTTTGTCCGGGTTATATCTAAAACCCGGATCCATACACGACCTGAATCCCAATCTAACCCAATTATCCAAAATCAAAAAACCCTAATAACCCTAACCCTAAACTACCACCGCCGCCGCTGTTATTATCCACTGTCGCTGCCACCAATCTACCACCGTTTCTACCGCCTTTTTCGTCGCTGGCAATCCAATCAATCACCCATTCAAATCCTTAATCCCTAAATTACCCAAAACCCCAAATTTAACCCAAAAACCCTAAAAAAACTAAAAAAAACTTAACCCTACCAACAACCCCTGTCATCACCCATACCCCAATTAACCCTCACACCTCTGCCACCGCCCATACCTTATTCCAGAAAATTCGCTCCAAATCTCGTTAGTCTACCATATTAGATCTTCAACAAATAAAAAATAAGAGTTGTTGGTTTTTATTTTGTAAGAGAAATGGTTATAAAACCCAAACCAAATGTAAAATCACGAGGGGATCTTTCCAGTTCGAAAAAATTGTAAGAAAATGGGCATTCCAAAATCAAAAAAAAAAAAAAATTGTAAGGGGTTTTTTATTCTAAAAAATTTGTAATTTGGGAAGGGGAATCAATAACAAAAAGGTTTCAAAGGTAATTTTTTTAAAGTTTTAGTTCGAACAAAAATAAGATAAAACAAGAGGGATTGGGAGCTTACCCTCGATTTGGAGACCATATCTTGTGTGGCTTCATCGTTGCTGCGCCGTTTCCACTGTGAGGCCACTGCACCGACGAACGACGCAAAAACGAAGAGAGCGACGCTAATCTAGAGCTGTAAAGAGGGGAGGAAACAAGGCAATTTAGGGTTTTTTTTAAACTCTGTTTCGAATCAAAATAAAACCCTTCTATATTATTTCAAATCGACTAACGAAACGACGCCGTTTTAGCGTACTCGACCAGCGTGGTGACCCGATAATCCGGGGAGGATCCGCGTTTTCGAGAAATGGGTTAATAACCTAATAGGTCGTCCCTCTTTTAGCTCGCTCCCACTTTCTTCTAGGGGCCAATTTCACTTTTGGTTCCTGTTGTTTTATTTTCTTACTTTTTTCATTTTTTTTATTCTTTTTTATCTTTTATTTCTTGTTTTTTCAAATTGGCCCTTTTCCAGATTTCATTTATTTTTTTGTTTTTTTAATTTTATGCACTTAAATTTCTTTTTTTTATATTTATAGCACCTTTATTTAGTGCATTTTGATCCTTATTTTGTTTATGTTAAATATATTACCATATTAAAGTTATGGATATATGTATTATATTATATTAAATATATATTATACGTATATTATATATATTATATTATCTATCTATTTAATATATGTTATAAGTATTATATGCCTATATATTATATTATATTATATTATATTATATTATATTATATTATATTATATTATATTATATTATATTATTTTATATTATATTATATTATATTATATTATATGTGTTTACTTTTATGTTGTCATTTATTTATATTTCATTATTTACTTATTTTTGTTCGATCCGGTCCTTTTCTGGATAATTTAATTTTCGTATTTACTTTTCTTGCACTTTTATTTACGTATTTATTTTTTTTTGCAATTTAATTTATGCAATTTATATTTCCATGTTTATTCAATTATTTACTTATCATGTTTTGGTCATACATATTAAAAAGCCATATTTCATTTATTTCATTAATCTAGTTTAGTTCCGGAGGTCCCGATATTCTAGTGGGAGTGTCGTCCTGAGTCTGCGGGCGTCATCTCTTTTGGTATCGTGGGTTGTGGGTTAGGTTGTTCGAATCACATATATTTTTTAGATTAAATTTTAAATTAAAATTTTATTTTTATTTTTTTGCAATGACAACACAAAATCAATGCGGTACCAATTTTGGGCGCTGTGGGGTGCTAAACCTTCCCCACGCATAAGAGACCCCCAAACCCAAATTTTAAAATCTCTGGTTAATTTTAACAGTGTCCGGCCTACCGAAGTGGCCGGTGGCGACTCCATCCATCTTTTATTTTTCCTGGTATTCTATTAGGAGTGTCATCCCGGTCTCCAGGTGGTATCTCTTTTGATAACATTTCCAACTATTTCCGAATATTTCCAAACTTTCCAAATATTTTTATTTTAAATTAAAAAACCTTTATTACAGATGGCGACTCCGTTGATGACTTTTTTTTTAAAAGAGAGTCGAGCCAATGTTGCTTTGTGTTGTCTTCCATAAAAATTAAAAATAATTTTAATTTAATTTTTAATCCCTCGGCATTCATGCATGAGTTCTCTACCCAGGCTCATCACCTTGCTAAGTGGGAGTGATTACTTCGCTTCGTGGGTCTTCACCTCCGTATAGTGTTGTAATTCACTTCCGAAATTCGGTCCTTATATTTTGTAGGGTCTTCACACTCATATGGTATAAGGGTCGTATTACCCCTAATCGATGACCTAGCGACAGTTTGGGTACCATCACTCTAGAACCAAAACCCGCATATAGTGAGCCGTAGGAGCCACTCTTTTAGAGCTTTACCGGTACTCTGCCCGTTTAGCGGTTACCCTGTTAGGCTTTGATGCCTTTATTTACTTTTTATGTACAATTTGTTTACTTATTTTAACTTTTTACCTTAATTACCATTAAATTTATTCATTTGATTATTTTAAATCCAAACTGATCCATTTTTCCCTTGTGATCATATCATATTAAATCTATTCATTTTCGCATTCACTACATGGCATATCATAACATTTTAATTTTTGCATCAGTACCTTCACATATAGGACATATACTTTGCTTTTACATGCATTCATTTTGAGACTAATCGTCGGGATGCCTTGCGACAGCAATACTGGAAAAGATAAAAGATCAGTCAATTCAACATCCCTACAGAACAAGAAGCAAAACAAAGATGGCAAGCAAAGATAAACTAGATAGAATCGAGCAGAGTCAGAAGAACTTGCAAACAGATTTAACCCAAAAATTGGAGGACCAGTTAGCCAAGGCCCGATAAGAGATAAGAGAACATTTCACGAGATCTCAGCCGGACATACTTGGTAAATTGGCGGAGATGCTAGGATGTAAGTTTCCTGAACAATAAGAGGCCTATGCTATCGGCCTTGGGGCAGGTCCTGGGAGGAAAACGAAAATCTTATGTATCCTCCAGGGTTCACCCCTACTCAGATTAAAAATCAAACCAACCCACGGGTGATAATTTCTATCAAAAAAATCTCAACCATATCATGTCAGTACCTCTATCCCGGAAAATCTGCATGCCACATTAGAAGCCAAACCAGGGGCAATTAAGTTGAAAATTTTGTCTCAGAGATGGACCAATTGATCGAACCTGACAAATCAAGAATCGAGACATCGAAAGAGATCGAGGAACGTTGTAAACGACTTGAAGAAAATATACAAGCCATGGAGGTAGTGGACTCTTTTAGTGGATTCGATGCCAGTGAACTCATCATCGTCCCAGATTTGGTGTTACCCCTAAAATTCAAGATCCAGAGTTTGAGAGATATAATGGAACTAGCTGCCCCCCACTCACCTTACTATGGTTTGTCGAAGGATGACAGGATATAGTAGAGATGACAAGCTGTTAATACACTATTTTTAGGATAGTTTATCAGGATCTGCCACCCGATGGTATAATCAACTAAGCCGCCATCAGATAAAATCATGGAAAGACTTGGCTAAAGCTTTTCTAGAGCAGTACATTCACGCCAGTGATATGGTACCTGATCGTTGGACTCTGCAACACATGAAGTAGAAGTCTAATGAAAGCTTCAGGCAGTACGCGCAACGCTATAGAGATATAGCTGCACAAGTCCAACCCTCGCCTGGTGAAAAAAGAGACAATGGTCATATTCATCCAAACATTGGATGGTCCAATCTTAGATCGCCTTATAGGTAATGCCACTACCGATTTTGTTGATTTAGTGCTATCTGGAGAGCTCATTAAAAATGTCGTTAAAAATGAAAAAATTGATGTTGGTGGAAGTTCGTCTCACAAGAAGCCATCGTATGGAAAAAGGGACAATGAAGTGAACTCTTCAGGAGATTTTAATATTGGTTATTCGAAGCCGGTGACGGTGATACAACCCAAAGCTATAAGTGCTCACGGTAGGGGTGTTCAAAAATATCTAATCCGACCTGAAAATTTAGATATCTGATCCAATTTTTATTTCCAGATCAGATATCTGATCCGATTTTAAATTTTCCAGATCGGATACGGATCGCAATATTTCAAGTTTCAGATTATCCGAAAATCCAAAAATTCGAAAATCAAAATTTTCAAGAATATTAATTTTGTTATTTTTAACAATTTGATGCTTGTTATATCCGAAAATTAAAAAAATCGAATTTTTCATATATGTGAATCTTGTTATATTTAACAATTTTTTGTTTGTTATATCCGAAATTCCAAATTTTTTATAAATACAAACTTCAAATTCGAAAAAAAATAATTAAATTAAAGTATATTTTCAGATAATCGGATATCCGAATATCCGATCCAATATCCAAATATCTGGATATCTGATTTTTTCAGATCGGATACAGATCACTATATCGCCGATCCAAAAAATCGGATATCTAAAAAAACCAGATCGGATCCGATCCGATATCCGGTTATGAACACCCCTAGCTCACGGTTCCTCAAGCCAAGATTCTGTTCAGAGGAAGAATATTGAAAAGATAGAGTTTACTCCATTACCAGTTTCATATGGAGAATTGTACAAACAGTTGTACGATATCTATATGGTAGCACCTTTCTACCAAGCTCTAGTACAACCTCATTTTTCAAAATGGTATGATGCCAACGCAATATGTGATTATCACGCGGGACAAGTGGGCCACACGATTGAAAACTCATTGGTTTTAAAAGGTTGGTGGAAAAAATTATTAAGCTTAGGGTGGTAAGCTTTGACGACTCGACGGGAACAACTACGAACAAAGACCCTTTACCGAAGTATGAAGATGCCAGTTAAGAGTGTGTCAGTGATGTTTTTTGAACTGGACCATGTCTATTAGGCTTAAGTATTGTACTATCTTGACCATCGCAAGTCCCCTTGTAGTTTTCATCTCTTTCAGAGTAATGTTTTGTGAACCAATCTCACTAACCTAAGTACAATGGTAATGGGAATATTTTGTAAAGGATTAAATCTACAGGTTGCAATGCAAATATATTTTGTTCATATCTGAGTCTTGAACATCCAAAATGCATAAATAACATAACTCCAAAGTTCAAATTGTGAGCTACTTGAATTCAAAGGATAAAATTTGGGCATCTTCGAACTTGAAAGTCCCTAAAGTATTTCAAGAACTAACATTCGCTACCACTCTTCCAGAGTTACAGTTCTGCAGCCTAAAAGATTGCTCTAATGACGAGCTGTCATGAACCTGTGGATTTGAACTGGAGACAGCTTGACGCAAAGTTTTGGGGCGTGTACCAAGATGAAGATTTGATCTAAGAAAGGGTGATCAAACCCAATAAAGTTTGGGGCATCTCCTTATACAAAACCAATAGTCCGACATGACCAAGGGAAAGTCAGGGGCATCCCTTTGGGGGGCAAAAGAGAGAAATCAGATCACATTCATGCATTTAGCAGCATTCATGAAATCATCTTGCATTTAGGACAATTGTGTACATTAAATTATCTTTGCATACGTTGAAAACCATCATAGACACATGCATTTAGGCATAAAGTTAAGATGCATTTATTTTGCTTGTACATACAAACAGGTCCAGGAAAGAGACCGAAGAACCTCAACTATGGGGGCAGCGACATGGTGGCCAACCTTTGTCTTGAAGGAGGCCAAACACACAAAAATACTGAAATATCTAAATAAAATATATCAACGACAAATTTTTGAACAATTACTAACAAATGTTTTTTTTCTTTTTAGGATCTCCTTTCTCCGATAGTGGTGTAGCAGGCATCAATATTTCACATATGCTCACTCCTGTAAAAAAACCAATTTTTTCTAGATCCTACTCTCTAAAGATAGATCAGTATAGAAAATTTTTCTCAGATATTGTATCACTATCAGGGCCACAACAATCCAACATCTTGCAAATCATACCTCCATCAATTGTGGTGGGCCAACTTAGTGTAGATCTCGCCTCCGTCGGTGGTGTTGCTGATCAAAATTTTTATTCGGATCCTATTTCTCTGTTAATGGTGTAGTGGATCCCACATTTTGCTGATCTAGTCTCTCCATCAGTGGTGTAGTAGAAGAAATCCTATCCAGGTCTTGCCTCTTCGACGGTGTTGCAGCTAAACCAAACTTTTCCTTGGAATTTACCTTTTCATTATAGTTGTAAAAAAATAATAAATAAAAAATAAAGTAAAAAAAGAGAGATCACAATAAAAAAAACAAAATATTAAAAGGAGAAATCATGTTGTTATCATTCGTCGATCTTGCTCCTCCGTTGATGGTGTAATAAGATCTAAGTTGATGTTATTCGATCTAGCCCTTCCGATGATGGTAAGGCTAGTTTTAAGTTGCCAAATTATCCGATCTTGTCCCTTCGTCGATGATGTGGCTGGGGTCCAAGTTGTTGAAATTCAATCCTGCTTCTCGGTTGATGGCGTAGTAGGATCCAAATTGCTAAAATCTAATCATATCCTTCCGTTGATGGTAAGGTTGGGTACAAAGTGCTGAAATTCGATCTTACCACTCCATTTATGGTGTGGATAGATCCAACTTTATAAACTTTCGGTTCTACCTCTTCATCGTGTTGTAGCTGAACCAAATTTGCCAAATTCCGATCATGCCTCTTCGTCAGAGTCGTAGCTTGATCGCAAAAAAACAACCCTCCGATCTTGCCTCTTCGTTAGAGTTGTAGCTGGATTAAATCCTTAGACCTTGCCTCTTCGTCGGTGTTGTAGCCTGGTCAAATTTAATTTTCAATTTTACCTCTTCGTCGGTGTTGTAGCTGAACCAAATTTACTAACTTTCGGTTTTGCCTCTTCGTCGGTATTGTAGCTAGACCAAATTCACTAACTCTTGATTCTGCCTCTTCTTCAGAGTCGTAGCTGGATCAACACTACTAACTTTAGACCTTGCCTCTTCGTTGATGTTGTAGCTTGGTCAAAATTTACTGACTTTCAACTATTTATCTTTATCAATAGTTAAAAAAGTAAAAAAGAAAAAAAGCAAAAAAAGAAAAGAAAAAAGCAAAAAGCAAAAAAGCAAAAAAAGGGCAAAAAAAGAGAAAAAGAAGAAAAAGCAAAAGAATAAGAATAAGAATAAGAATAAAAAAGAGAAATTAAAATGAGCTTTCAATCATTTAATCCTGCCTTTTTGTCAGAGTTGTAGCTGGATTAGACATCAGAACTTTCATCTGCCGATCATGCCTCTTCGTCAGTGTTGCAGCTGGATCAAATTTTGCAGATCCTACCTTTACGTCGATGTTGCAGCTGGGTCAAATTTTATTTCGATATTATCTCGTCATCAATAAGGTAGAGAGCCACACTTATTTTCTCTCCCCAGCAGACAACTCCCATTTTAAAGATTTTGCTTTCCTAAAAAGTGATAGAGTAGATCAATCAAGTCAAGAAAGAAAACATGTGCCAAAGAGAAAGAAGATCTACCGAAGAATGAAGACATGTATCAAGGAAGAAGCACAACCAGACCGGACAAAATGAGTCATTTTTATTCTTTGCTATATTGTCGTTACACAACCATGAGCAAAGATAGTCAGCTGTAATAACCTATTTTGTCCGGGTTATATCTAAAACTCGGATCCATACTCGACCCGGATCCCAATCTGACCCAATTATCCAAAACTAAAAAACCCTAATAACCCTAACCCTAAACTATCGCTGCCACTCATGTTATTATCCACTGCCGCTGCCACCAATCTACCACTGTTTCTACTCCCGTCGCCGGTAATCCAATCAATCACCCATTCGAATCCCTAATTCCTAAATTACCCAAAAACCCAAATTGAACCCAAAACCCTAACCCTATCAACAACCCCCTATCATCACCCATACCCCAGTCAACCCTCACATTTCTGCCACCACCCATACCTTATTCCCTAAAATCCACCCCAAATCTCGTTAGTCTACCCTATCAGATCTGCAACAAATAAAAAAGAAGAGTTTTTAGTTTTTATTTTGTAAGAGAAATGGTTATAAAACCCAGACCAAATGTAAAATCATTGGGGGTCTTTCCAGATCGGAAAAATTGTAAGAAAAAGAGCATTCCAAAATAAAAAAATTGTAAGAGAGATTTTTTATTCTAAAAAATTTGTAATCTGGAAGGGGAACCAATAACAAAAAGGTTTCAAAGGTAATTTTTTTAAAGTTTTAGTTCGAACAAAAAATAAGATAAAACAAGAGGGATTGAGAGCGTACCCTCGATTTGGAGACCATATCTTGTGTGGCTTCATCGCCGTTGTTGTGCCGTTTCCACCGCGAGGCCAATGAACCGACAAACGACGCAAAAACAAAGAGAGCGGCGCCGCTCTAGGACTCTAAAGAGGGGAGGAAACAAGGCAATTTAGGGTTTTTTTTAAAACTCTGTTTCGAATCAAAATAAAACCCTTCTATATTATTTCAAATCAGCTAACGAAATAACGCCATTTTGGCGTACTCGACCCGCGCAGTGACCCGGTAACCTTGGGAGGATCCACGTTTTAAACAAATGGGTTAATTACCTAATAGGCCTCCCTCTTTCAGCCCACTCCCACTTTCGTCTAGGGACCAACTGTACTTTTGGTCCTTGTTGTTTTATTTTCTTACCTTTTTCATTTTTTAATTTTTTTTACCTTTTATTTCTTGTTTTTTTTTTCAGATTTCATTTTTTTTTGTTTTTTAATTTATGCACTTAAATTTCTCTTTTTTATATTTATAGCACCTTTATTTAGTGCATTTTGCATTTTGATCCTTATTTTGTTTATGTTAAATATATTACCATATTAAAGTTATGGATATATGTATTATATTATATTAAATATATATTATACGTGTATTATATATATTATATTATATATCTATTTAATATATGTTATAAGTATTATACGCCTATATATTATATTATATTATATTATATTATATTATATTATATTATATTATATTATATTATATTATATTATATTATATTATATTATATTATATTATATTATATTATATTATATTATATTATATGTGTTTACTTTTTTGTTGTTATTTATTTATATTTCATTATTTACTTATTTTTGTTCGATTAGGTCCTTTCCGGATAGTTTAATTTTTCGTATTTACTTTTCTCGCACTTTAATTTACGTATTTATTTTTCTTGCAATTTAATTTACGCAATTTATATTTTCATGTTTATTCAATTATTTACTTATCATGTTTTGGTCATACATATTAAAAAAGTCATATTTCATTAATCTAGTTTAGTACCCGAGGTCCCGATATTCTAGTGGAAGTGTCGTCCCGAGTCTTCGGACGTCATCTCTTTTGGTATCGTGGGTTGCGGTTTAGGTTGTTCGAATCACATACATTTTTGGGATTAAATTTTAAATTAAAAATTTGAATTTTTTTTTCAATGACAACACAAAGTCAACGCGATACCAATTTTGGGCGTTGGGGTGCTAAACCTTCCCCACGCGTAATAGACTTCCGGACTCAAATTTTAAAATCTATGGTTAATTTTAACGGTGTTCGGCCTACCGAAGTGGCGGTGGCGACTCCATCCATCTTTTATTTTTCCTGATATTCTATTAGGAGTGTCATCCCGGTCTCCAGGTGTCATCTCTTTTGATACCATTTCCAACTATTTCCAAATATTTCCAAACTTTCCAAATATTTTTATATTAAATTTTAAAAACCTTTATTACAGAGGAACGTGTTTTGATTTAGCTAGAAAGGTGAGCAGGCTCGTGTGGTTCCTTGTAACCCCTGATCGTATGTACTCTTTTCTTCCAATCTAGACTTAGGGAGGTTTTTGACGAGGCATATGATCAAGGTTATATTTTTGAATAATTTTTTTTTGTCGAGCAAAACAAGTATAGTTTAACATATATAATAGTTGTGGTAAGATATTATATAATCTTACATTAGTTTAATGATTAGATTTTAGTTTTTGCATTTGAAGCTTCCGGGTTTAAATTCTTCCAAGCACATTTATTTATTATATAATTTGTCGTTGATTCAGTGGTTAAAATTTAGATTATGCGTTTGAAGGTTCTGGGTTCAAACTCCTCTTAGCGCATGTTTTTATTATATAATCTCACGTTGGTTTGGTGGTCCGAGCAGGGTCGTCTCGGAGATTTTCGAGGCCTTGAGTGAAAACTAAAAATGGACCCTTATATGACGAAAGTATATCTCATTACGAATAGAAATCGTCTGCCCCTTTTGGTAATCCTATTTATGCCCCAAAAGTAAAAAAAATAGAGTTAGAGTTTAGGGTTATGAATTAAGGATAGAGTTTAAGATTAGGGTTTAAGGTATTGGTGTATAGTTTAGGATTCAGAGTTAGGGCTTAGAATTTAATTTTTTAGTGTTGGCCATAGAAAGGGGCACCAAAAAGGGGTAGAAGATTTTTATTCGTCTCATTGCTTTAAACAATTAATTTAATATTTCAATCACATTATTTTCATTTTAAATTTATTTATTTATTTAGGAAAGAGAATTAATTTTTACTATTAGATTAATTTAGTTATTTGATAAATTAAAAAATACGAATATTAAAATTTTAAGGGGCCTAGGTTGGTTGGGGCCCTGAGCAGTCGCTCAGGGTGCTCCCCCTTATAGCCGACCATGGGTCCAAGTGCATGTTTTTATTATTTTTTTTCCTTTAGCAAAACGATATCGTTTTGGGTCATATTAGACTTCAAATTATCCGCATCGTTTTGGTGCATCCTCCACGTGGTTTGTTGTTAGCCACGTCACTGCCCCATTAAGAGTTAACGACGGAGTGGTATTTTCAAGTCTAAAACTAAAATTCAATGTTAGGTTCAAATATTTTTGAAGTTCGGTGGCATTTTCGAGTCAGGAACTATGATTTAGTGTTGTCTAGTATAATATACCCTTATTGTTATTATTATTCGGTGGCATTTTCGAGTCACGATGTCTACTCAATACAGTATATTTCTCTATTGTATATATTATTTTTAAATATAAAAATAAATTTATAATAATTTGTTTACGATCAAGGTACAAAAATTGACTTGTGCATGGCATATTCAAGGGGAGAAATTTTTTTGTTGGTTGACAGGTGTCTCGCCCCTCGGATTTTTTTAAAAATTTGATTTTAGTTTCTTTGACCTTATATCATGCTCGTAATTGAGGCTGGTCATATCTGTACACTTAACATAAATTACCTACATATATGAAATCAAAGCTTATTAACAAAGAACCTGTCTGAGATAAATTCGTGCATTTAAATCTCAGTATTTAAATTTCTTTTTTTGTGTGTCACTAGATTTTAGACTATACTAACTAAGTACATTAGTTGTTTTGAAAGTGATCTGATTCGATGAAGCAATGGCTTGAACCGATTCAACCATTTTATCTTCCCCAAATAGTTCATTAACCCAAAACTTGCTGCTGCCTCCGCCGATCATCTTTTTCTCGACTGGACAGCTAGAGTTCGACTCTGCTAATAAATACGGTGGTGTTTGCTCCAGTTGTTCACGCTCCCAGGCTTCAAATTCGATGCCGCATACCGTGTAATCCACCCCTGCCATTGCCAAAGCTTCAATGGACATATTCTTTCACTCACAATTTGCACTGTAATTTGCTTAATGAAGTGTTTATATTTTGTGCAGTACTGTTCATGGTGCCTGTCATTGCAATTGGTTTATATAGGAGTTTCAGTTTCTTTTTTTGGGTGTATAGCGACTGCACGTATATGACTATTTTATCCGTGAGTGAGTGACTTTCGATCCGTGACCATGGTTTTTGGATGGCGGAAAGTAATACAATTCATTGTTTTTGCTTACGGCTCATTGTATTTAAGATACTTGTAACGAGACCGGTTAATTTAGCGGATGGAGTTGCTTTTTAATCGGGTCAATTTAGATAAAGTCGCTTAGGATTTTTTAAATTTAGAATTATTTTTGTTTGGAACAAATTAGACTGCTTTAGATTCTAATTGTTTCAAGTTCAAGATAATTAGTTTGACACAAGGTTTTGGGTTTGATCATTAAGTACGAGTTCAAATCATTTTGGGGTTAAATTGTTTTGAATTTGAATCCTTTTGAGTTAGATCAATAAGGGTTTGAATCAGTATTGAGTTTAGATCAATTTAGAGTCGAACAAATTTAAAATTTATTAATTTTTTAGGATTAAATCGAGTTGATTTTTTTTAATTCAATTAAAATTTGACATATATGCTTGTACTTTATGCATATACGAGAAAATATTTTATGAAAAAAGTTACTCAACATGGGTATATATGTGGTAAGATCCACTTATACACCGCAAAAAATTAGTAAAATGTTTTACACTGATTTTAGACCATTCAATAAGTGTAAATTTATGTTTGAGATTATCCACTCTTGTTTCTCTTAAAAAACTCTTCATTTTCAACTTAATCTCAACCATCAATTTACACTCATCCAATAGTCCAAAATCAATGTAAAATTAAAAATCTTACATTTTGTAACTGAATCATATCCTTATATACTAAGTGTGTTCAAAATTACCCATATTCAGCCTCTTGACCCAGTAGAAAATAACCAGGTCTTTTAAATATATATAAAAAATATTGAATCAGATACCCAACATGCTAAAATCACGGATTCGCGGGTTTAACTCGATCCACATTATTAGGCTTAAACGGGTATTCTACTCGACCTGAGAAAGTTTTTAATCCATTTTAGATTAAGTTTTTATTTTAGAATTTATTATTTATTTACTTGTAATTAAAAAAATGGAATAGACATATTTTGAGTTATTAAGAAAAAAGAACAAAGAATTAAGATGCTAGAATAATCATAAAAAGAAAATAAAAAATTTACGAATTTGTTTTAAATATGTATTTTTCAAATATATTTAATATTAATAAATATATTTTAAATATAGAATAATATTTTTAAGAAAATAATAAATTTTATTTAACATATTAAACTTTCATTATACACGATAACAATAAGAATATAATATTACGTATTATTATATTATATTAATAGTTTATTATGTTGTCACTTTTATTCTATAATTGAACTTGGCTTAGTGGTATTACACTTTTATGTGCCCCCATGACCAGTTTAAGAGTAAAATTTGTAATTGAATAGTGATATGTGTCATAATTAAATTAGAGGGTTAAATTTATTCAATTAAATTAAAATTAGAACTAAATTGATAAAACGTAAAAGTAATAAAGATTAAATTATTCAATTAAATTAAAATTTTATTACAAACAAGTCACTTTGTCGTTAAAATTCATACATAGTCTGGTATAATAACAATTTTAGTCTCTAAAACCTATATATTTTTATCAGTTTGACATTAGTTCAAAATGATTCAATAAATTTAACTCTCCATATCTAAAATTTTTGATATTGTACACTCCTAATATACCCTATAACCACTTGTTGCACTATTTACTATTATCCATTAGCTCGATAACCGACAAATGTGGTAGCTCGAAAACATAGCCACTTCACTATTAAACAACTAACGGAGTAATAGAACATACCCATTGTTGCGTGATTTGAGTACTACGCAAATGGTGCAAGTGAACACGTCGCAAGTTATAGTATAGAATAGATATTGTCTCCACAGGGATTGGTGCTAATTCAAGAATCTAACTTCTTGCACTGTAAAAATAAGAACACAATTGATAATAGGAGTTGATTGAACGAGTAAAGTCAAATAATAAGTATATAAAAGAGAGATGTAATCGAATAAGAGAGAGTAGGTCGAGTTATCGTGAATCGTGGAGTGATAGTTGAATGGATTGTCGTGGTAATTGAGTGCTAGAGTAGCTCAATCGTTTCGTCAATCGGATCCAGTCATATTGCTTGGGCAATTCTGTGATTGCCTGGGCAATTGGGAATGGAGCAATGGCCTGGGCAATTGGGCGACAACCTTCAAAGTTCGGTGAAGTGTTCTTCAATGGTTTCTCGTTATCCCTAGCTCGAAACACTGTTAATTATGCATGCCTTGATAATACATCCCTGCGTGAACCAAGGGTGGACAACAATCGATCTTGCGCTCCTTTTAGCTGTTGAAATTCGTAACTTATCCCTAAGTTGAATTAGTCTTCACCATCGATTGATTGAATAAAGACCATGCTCATTCGTTTCTTGAATCTAACTCTCCTGATATTAGATAAATGGATGAATTCACGAGATCCTCTCCCAATTCACTCGCAATCAAAATTAAGAACCAAGAATGAACAAACTTTGAATTAAAATTGCAAACTCAAATACCTAAACAAATCCAATCGTTCTCACAACCACAAAAACACAATAACCCAAACCAATTAAATTTAGTTCATGGCTTGGTGCAAAAGAAACACAAGATATAATCTCCCTATCATGAATCTAATCGAAACAAAGAGGAAGAAGATGATGATGTCGAGCAGCCCTCTATTTTTTCTCTCTCAAATCACACCCCCTTGAAGTTGGCGGCTTAGTCTTCTTTATATAGGAGATAGCTAGGTCGAAGTCTTTCTTGAGGAGGAAGTTAATTTGGAATTAAATAGCAAAAAAGAAATAAATCTCTTTTATTATTATATTTTATTCCTCCAAAAACTCCTCATAAAACTCTTGGAATTTAATCTCCTTTTAATCTCTTCTTAGAACTCCAACTCTTCTAGGATTTATCCTTGCTTTTCGCAATTATCTCGAATTAAATGGATTTATCCTTCAAGAAATCGGCATCTCTCCTTCTTCTTATCCTCAATTGCTTCGGCAATTTTCTACTTGCTTGGGCAATTAGATCCTGCACACACAAAAACACATATGAGCATCACCTTTTCCACAAAAATCAACCGAATTATATAATCAAACATAATAGTGAAGGAACTTTCTGAAATTCAAAAAATTTTGTAGTCGTTCGAATGAGATCGCTAAAAAAGTAGTAGGGTTCCTTGAAAAATTTTCTTTAGAAAATGTTTTTTGAAAATGGGGGTTCTTAAGATTCCGTATTTTTGGAAAAACAATAAAACTGGCCGCATTTACTGTCGAATAACAAGGCTCCGCATTAACAAATTTACATTCCGGATGCAAAAATTACAACAAATTATGGCAAATAAATAAAATATGGTAAATAAACATGTGATGAAAGCATGAAACCAATGTACAAACGTGGATTCCAAATGTCAAATATTAAAGATCATATCATGTGAGAATGAAACTATATACATATAATACCATGCTATATATATCTACAAACATTCATACGTACACATAAAAACCTAGATTTTAGCAATGACCATAATTACCTAAACTATATGCGATAATACATATAAAACTTGACATCTTCATAGATATATAGCATATATTACTTATATACATATTAAAACTATACAATATATACCACATAAATATTATAAAAAGCAAATATACTATATACATACACATAAAAAGGTATCACATATTATATATTAAAAAAACATGCCTACCACAAAATATACATAAAAGGAGAAAAAACATGCAAGCGACACTCGTCCACATCTAAATTACATATGAAGTAATGCAAATAGAACTATACGATAAATACACTCACGTAATTATTACATATACGGTCACAAGGAGAATAAAAAAACGTACATGCGTACAGATCTATGAACAAAGAAACCAAAATGCTACTTCTAAAATTATAAACATATTAACATATAAGCTCTATTACGTATATAAAAAACGGTTAATACCTACTATATAGTATATAAAATGTCAAGAACAGTTTAATATAAAATCCAAACATATAGTAGTTTAAAAAAACAAAACATGATATAAATATGATACAAATTAATATATAATGTAATGATGGCATATAAACAATATGTAAATAATATAAATAGTATTAAATACTATGTACGTAATGCGCATAGTAACTATTTATAAAATACAATAATATCTATAACATTAATATTTAAATATAAGATGCACGAATTAAGGATCTAACTGAAATAAAGACAAAACAGGAAGGAAAATTAAAACAAAAACAGAACTGAGAGCGGACTGAAATCAGCTTTAAAATAACAGAAAGGGACTACAAAAGGGATTATCCCACGGACAAGTTGAATGCGGGAGAAAACTAGGGAGACCAAAAGAGTAATTATCCTCTTGACCAGATACGCGGATCTTCCCCGGGTATACGGGTCAATGTGCGGGTCTAAGAGGATTAAACGACGCCGTTTTGCAAACAATATAAATCCAGAAATCAAAGGCAAAAACTGCCTGATTTCCCCATTTAACTCAATTTCTCAAAACGTCTTAAAAAGAAAAAGGGATAAATCCTCTAACATTTTAACCCTAACCCCATTTCAAGATCCCAAAAGCCAGTGACCTTCAGCTACGTCGGCCGCCGCTCAACAGTGGCCGGCAAACCATGATCAAGCCAAAACCACCCTTTTCCTCCTCTAAACTTAGATTTGAAACCAGATCTAAAAACGACGAAAATCCCTTTCGTATTTCTTTCAAAACGTAAACCGTTCCCCTTTTTGATCGAAGCCAAGAAACCCTTTCCTTGTCCGCTCGGCTCACCGTTAACGGCATCAAAGCCTTAGGATTATCGCCGAGAGAAGTTGCGGCCGCTGAAGAAAGAAAGGTAAACTCTTTTTCTTAAACCCTAGAACTAGTACTTGTTTTTGTGTGCATGCAAAGCGAAGAAAAAACATGGAAGATACCTCTAAAGGTTCTGGTTCTTTCTTTTTGTATTTTACTGATGACATCCCAAATGGGTTACATGTGATTTTCTTTCAGTTTTATAAACCGATATTGTTACATGAAAAATATTGAAAGAATTGTAATTGTTCTCTGAAATCCGCCGATTGTTTTTGAAAATTAGCTACTCCCTTTGTCCCAAAAACAATGTCCTTTTGTGTTTTAAAATTGTCCCACTTAAATTGCCCTCTTGAAAAACTCAACAACTTTTACTAAACACATTTCCTTTTCTACCCTCTTTTTAGTTTTCCAATAAAGCAAATTTTAACTTTTAAGGATGAAATTGTCATTTTAATTACTTTACAACACACCTCTTATACAAATTTTTTCTTCTTAAAACTACGTAAAAAGTCAACAAGTGACATTATTTTTTAGACGGAGAGAGTATTTTTTATGCTTTTGCTTTTTCTGCTTTTTCTGATATTTGTCCATTTTGGTTGCATATCTTGACTGCTGGAGGAGGGACCACTGGTGGCAACAAGTTCTGGTGTGGCTGACAGAGATGGCAGGCGAAAGGACCAGAGAGAGGAGATGAAGCATCTCGCGTGGATCTCACGCGTGCGTGAAGGGTCTGAAAAGTCAGAGCATGGGCACGTGGATCTCTGGAATGTTCTTCTGCTTTCAATATGGGTCGTTAGATCAAGATTATATCTAACGGTCCTCTTGCGACTGTGCAAGATACAAAGAACTAGATTAGGTTATTAGATTTAGGGTTTTAGTGTTGGGCTCAAAATGGGTCGTGTATTTATTTGATATTTAGGGTTTTATTTAATGTATGTAAATGGACTGATATTAAAAACTTGGGCTTGTTACTTATTTAATTTGGGCTTTATTATTTACTCTGTTTTTGTATTTTAGTTTTTTAGTGATTTTAATTAATAGAAATATATATAATAATATAACATAAATCGAATACTAATATAATAATAAGAATAATATAGTATTAATAAAAACAAATTAATAATAATAATAATAATGTAAATAATAAATATAAACCAAATTAGTAATACTAATTGCAACGTATCATAAAAAAGTAACAATGTTTTTTGTTTAGTGTTTGTTTTTTCTTTCAAATAAAGATATCATATAAGCATAAAAATATTTTAGTAATTTTGGGGGTTTTAATAGATAGTAGATAGTAATAATAAATAGATAATTTTGGGGTTTTTTTTTTACAAAATTACATAATATAAGGGTAAAACTTTGATACGATGTGTAAAATTAATTTTACCCAAGCCTGTGTATTTACACTATAAAAACTCAAATCCTAAATTCCTAACTCTAAACCTAAAAAACTAAACCCCACACTCTAAAACCTAAATTCTAAACACTAACCTTAAATTCTAAACACTACAACCTAAACCCCTAAACCTTAAACCCTAAACTAAAATATTAACCCCTAAAACTAAAAGGCATGTGTAACTAAAGTTTACACGGCCTGTGTATTAACGTTTTTTCTATAATATAATATGATAGTGAATATTGTATGTTAATAATAATACAATTTTTGTATTTTCTTCATTAATAAACAATATATAAAAAAGGTAATAACAATTTAAGCCCATTATTTAAAAAAACAAAATAAAAGAAACGGGTTAAAATTCCGGATAAAATTAGTAATTACAGAAACAATGTAATTATGCATGAATAACTAAAAATACAACTAGAATGAGCCTAGGTCTAGCAATAATTATGAATAAAAAGGTGAGAAATATAGAACTTTTACACACTAAACACCCATTATGACTCTAATATTATCTGCTAGTAGATGCAAATACTTCACTAATCAAATTTTTTAAAAGGATTAAATAATATATGTTAAAGTGACCAAAAGGTCGAACGTAAGAAGTTATTTTTGACTTTGTACTACTTTTTTAATATTTGCAAAAGGTACAATCATCTAAAATGCAAGTGGACAACAGAAATACTATGAGCAGTAACCAAATCTACGAATGGTATTACTTTCCACCATCCGAACACTTTTCCCGGTTTCGATTCACGGATTAAATAGCCATTTACATGCATCACCATCCCCCCAAAAATGGTATATAAATCAATGCTTCAATGCAAAGCCAGTCTACATGAACAGTACTTAAAGAGTTACGAGCAAAGTGTAGTGAAAGAAACAATGTCAATCGAAGCTTTGGCAATGGCAGGGGTGGATTACGAAGTTTGTGGTATCGAATTCAAAGTCTGGGATCATGAAGAACTGGAGCAATCACCACCTTATTTATTAGCAGAGCCAAACTCCACCCGTGAAGTTGAGAAAAAGTTGGTCAGCAGCAGCAGCGGAAGCAAGAAGTTATCTGTTAATGAACTATTGGCGAAAGCTGAAATGGTTTAGTGGTTCAAATCATCTCTTCAATGAATAAGATTGCTCTTACAAAGTACTAATGTATTTAGTTAATAAAGTACATAATTTTAAGATATAAACAAGGGGATTAGATAGTGAAATTATTTTAGCATAACATTTTATGCTGGGAAGTTTCATGTTCACCATCATTAAACATGTCTTTTAAACTTTCTATTAACGAGAAAAAGTGGGTCCTTCAACAGGACTGGTAAAATTAGAGAGAACCTCTAAATATTTTATGAAAAACATAATGTCGCAATACAAGAACAAGCGTTTTCTTTTTCGGGTTGCGTCCTTCGAGGCGTAAACACATACAAAAAATCTTGTATAAAACATGAAAACGAGAGCTATCACAAACAAATGCATCGCGTATAAAACATATGATGGCATTCTCTTCAACTGTTCCTAATCATTCCACTCAACTAACATAACTAAGAGAAACTATGAAATTACACGCTTTTAACAAGCAAGGGATTCTTTACCTCATCATCTTCCACCGGATAACTCGATAGCGACCTGGTTATGTACTGTATCATCTCCGCAGTCAAATCTCCTTTGCAGTCTTTCATACTCCCGCCTGCGTGTAACTTCAACGTGTTGCCATTCTTCCCACCTCTCCGCCAGCCCCTCTCCTTCCAGCATCCTCACCACCTCTGACATTGGCGGACGGTCCTCTGGTGCGGCTTGGGTGCAAAGCAATGCAACTTGGATCATGACCTCACCCTCCTCGATGTTGTAATTTTTATTAAGATTACAATCTACAATATCACACAGCTTTTTCTCCCTTTCTAGCTTCTTAACCTTCACAAACAAACAAGTTACCCAGAAGGTGAGTAAAATTAGTGATTATAATTGCACACCCCTTGCACCACATAAACACGAGGAAAGGAGAAAGACACACATGCAAAAGCCAACATAGAAAGAGTTACGAGCTATCTTACATAATCAAGAAGCAAAACATCATCTTCATCTTCCGAGCGTGAAAAATCAATCGCGCGTTGACCTGTTACGAGCTCTAGCAGCATAATTCCGTAACCAAAGACATCCGTCCTCTCTGATGACTTCCCAGTGGACAAATACTCGGGTGCTATGTGTCCCATTGTCCCGCGAACTTGAGTTGTTACATTTGTCTGCCTCACGTCCACTAACTTAGCAAGGCCAAAGTCACCGACAACAGCTTCAAAGTCTTCATCCAATAATACATTAGCAGCCTTCACATCCCGATGAATGATCTTAGGATTGCAATGTTCATGAAGGTATTCCAACCCACGGGCTGCACCTAGAGCTATTGTTTTTCTTCTAGGCCAATCTAAAACAGGTTCACCGGGTTTGAGTTCTGCAGCAGTTAAAGACAGTAAAATATTTTATAAAGGTCTCTGGAAGAACGGAAAGCTTTAAAGTAATAATAAAAGTAGAGCAATAGATTGTGTAAATTTCCAAGAGATAAAATTTATAGTAGCTAATAGATCAGGAAAATATTTCGAGTCGGACCCAATTATGCTCAACATAGATGAGCTTATTTTCGCAACTATCGCATGCGAGTATACACTGCTTCTTTTTGAAGCTCAAAATAAAAAAAAGTTAAAATATGTAATAAAATCTATGCTGAATAAAATACTCTGGTACCTCGAAGACGATAGGCCACGCTTAAATTCGGCATGAAGGGATAGACCAGAAGGCGTTCTGTTGGTGTTGTGCAAAAGCCAATCAGCCGTAAGAGATTCCTGTGAACAGCCACACCTATCATCTCAACTTCGCGTTGAAAAGCTGCATCACCTCCAGGACTTTCAAAGTCGATTAATCTCTTAACTGCGACTTTTGTGTTATCAGAAAGCACACCTTTATAAACCTTTCCAAAACCTCCCTGTCCAAGGACATTACTTTCACTGAAGCTATCTGTAGCCAACTGTAATTCCCTCCATGCAAACCTTGTTAATTGACCGAAAGCAATTCTTTGGTCAACTTCACCTGACCAAACAAAGTTTCAAAACAAATATATGAACAGATTATGCTCAAGTCAACCTTTAATTACAAGGAAATCTGATTCATACTTAACAACGCATTATAGTTGAAAATGTTTTTCACATCCGCCAGTGACTTTCTCAAAATAGCATGCCTGGTTCAGATTAAGGTTCATAGAAGCTACGTAGTATATTACTAGTTTTAATGCCAAGAAACTTTCAAATGAAGTAAACTCTGCTATCTTATTATTGCTACTTTATCAGTTTATTAGTATTTTATTAGAAGAATTAGGATATCTTATTTATGAGTATTTTATACTGTTAAGAGTTCTTCCCTTAGTTGGACTCCATATTTTCAATTACTTGCTTAGTAAGTCTTTCAGTTGAACCATATAACATCTCTATATAAGTGGCGAATTGAGAACTGAATAAAACAATTCGGAATTAAAAAAAAGAACTACGAGATTTAAGATTCTCTCTAACCAGTCTAAGGTCCGGAATTCCCTTCGATGGTTCGTACGATCGTAACACTAAGAGTTTCATATAATTTACTGGCCTAAAACCATAGGGGCAGAATAAGTAAACCTAGATCAGTAGTACAAGTCACCAATATAGGATAAACTATTTGATCCCCGGCAAGGAGAAGAGACTAAAATAAAGTAAACATGCAAAAAACTTTAAGTTAGACAAGAAACCATCGGTTGTTGCTCGTCATTCAGAAATAAATGTGATTAAAAGGTAGTAAGAACCTGCAACGTCTTCAAAGACTTCGCCCTTATTGCCCTTCAGTCTACGTTTGCACAGGAAAAACAGCAAGCCACCAAAAAGAAGAAGAATTATAAATCCCCCAACAATTCCAACAATAATACCAACTTTTGGCTTATGTGAGGATCCTGCAAGAAAGAGAAACCTCAAAGATGGTCAAATTATGGTGCAAATTTAACAGGTGTATCTTTGAAACCTTCGAACCAGTGTTGTCAATGGAAAAAAGAGCACACTAGGCCCTCGAACCATTAAACTACCTGAAGTGCAAAGCGCAAGAGGAAAAAAAGGAAACTCACCTTAATGAAGTAATGCAAGTTGCAACATGTATATGCATGTCCTTATGTGTACGCGTGTGTATTTCTGATAAGCTTAGGATATATGATAATATAACTCTTAAAAGTAGTCCATTTTATCTACAAAATATGCTAAGTTCTCATTTTTTTGTTTGTTTTACCTTTGTTGCCCAATATGTATGTTTTCTTTATTGTCTCTTGTATGCTGTTGAGTACTCAAACATTAAGAAGTAGAATTTAATAATCACCTTTCTTACTAGCAAAAGTACAACCAGAGGGAAAGCTAGGGGCAGGCAAGGACCTTGGCCCCTTAGTCAAATGGTATAATTACTTTTTTAGCGCCTCTTAAAATATAATAATTCAATTTAATTCTTTTTAGCTCTTTGGTTAAATGAAAAGAAAATGCTTTTTTAACCCCTTCAAAAAAAATTAATAATTCAATTTAAACCATTTTAACACAAAAATTTAGCTTTGGCCTCCAAAGTTTTTTAATTTTATCTTGGTCCACAATACAAAAAGTCCTAGCTTCGTCCCTAGTTACAACTAATGAAGAAAGCAAAAGATAAAATAAATTAAAAAGTACTTCAACTGAGCAAGCAATTTTTTGTACATACTGCCTTACAAAAATCACACCTAGGCACATAAGTGTTTGCTTGGTCTAATGCGCCTCATCCAGAAGTAATTGAGGCACAAGGCCTAGGTGTGCTCCTTGACAACACAGCTTTGAATGTTGTAAAACAATGTTATTGAGTAAAAAAAAAGATCATGGAATTACCAGAATCATTTCCAATTGACACACATGGCTGAGGAAAATTTACACCACAATTTAAATTGTTTCCTGTAAAACTGAATAAACAAAGTTAATCGATTAAGTTCAGGCTGATGTATACATCTACAGTGTACGCGTGCACATTGCTGGAGGGAGATAGGAGGAGGTAAATACACATACACCAAAATAAATAAATCGTGAGAGTTTTATTATTTTTATTGAAAGACGCAATAAAATAAATAATTGTACTTGTAAGTTGTAAGGTTGAACAAAAGATCAGGAACTTGACCGCTCAGATCATTCGAATCAAGCGAACTGCAAAAAAAAGCTCAACCATTTCATCAGCAATTTAAAACAGTACAAAAAGACATAATTAATCGCGCATTCAAATTCAAAACTTTACAAACTAGGAAAGCATGGACCAACTTCTTAAAAACTCAATGTTTAATCAAATAACTGCTGTTTATCAAGAACCTTAGACACCATTCTGGATTCTTTACTTACAGAGAGATCAACTGTGGAAGACCTGAAATAGACTGGGGAATGGTCCCATTAAGATTGTTCTTACTAAGTGTCCTGCTTGAATGAAAGAAAGAATGTCGCCTATGAATGAGTTACGAGATAATGCAAAATACATAAAAACTAGTAAAATCTCTATGTATATAAAGGATAGTACTTACAAGAATTTCAGATTTTTAAGATTACCAAGGGAAGAAGGTATTTCTCCAGTTAAATGATTATTTTCCAAATCCAAGCTTGTCAAGCTTGACAAATTTCCTAACTCTTTTGGTATCTCACCAGTTATACCATTTCCTTTCAATGTACTGCATGCGGAACACAAAAAAAATACATAAATATATAAGCACAAAAGATCCGTCCCAAGGCTATAACAACCATTTGCAGAAATAACCAGTTAAATAAAGTTATTCAAAAGACAGAAACTATTAATTGCTAAAATAGATGTTCTATACGTACAGTGATGAAAGAGTCTGCAGAACTCCTATTTTAGGGGACAAAGTGCCAGAAAAGTTCATGGATGACAAACTCCTGAAAGCAAATTGACGATATTAAGATAAACATGCATTTTTGTTACAGAAAAATAATGAAACAAAATAATATTTCATATCACTTACACAGATATGACATATTTATTACTAGGATCACACTTAACATTTGTCCAAGTGCAAGGGCTAACAAGACTTTGACTCCAATCTGTCAACTGATCGGCTGAAGCATGGAGTGAGCTCTTTAATGCAATTAAAGCATCTCCTGGAACAGATGATAGATATTCATAATACAATTAAGCAAACAAATAAACCCTCTGGCCAATCGAGGACTAAGGAATCAGTATCTAAATCAACCAAGGGGAGAAAAGGACATGAAATTATAATAGAAGATCATCTCACTATACCACATACACATGAACTCGTGCATGCAACTCTATGTGGCTCTCTACAGAAGTAAGTTATTATAACTTATCTCACTATTATTAAGAATATCAGGCACGATTCGAATCAGCCAAAGTTTCTCAAAACTCAACTCCAAATATTTAAGTAGAGGAAATGAAGTGCCATACAGTTCAATAAAAAATAACTAAGCAACCAACTCTAGAGGCTTCGGCAATTCATCTGATTTATAACAATTGATAGTCCCTAGAGTAAATCTTATTGAGCAAGAAGAAATGCTGCAGGCATCTTTTTGTGAATCCATTTGAGTTTATTGGCTGTGTAACCTTATCCCTTTACATCTAAGCACTTTCGCACAGATAAGGCCCAACACTCCAAAGACTATTACTAGGAGGAAATTAAACAAGGTCAATTTAACTCTAAAAACAAAGGACAAGCTCACACATGCCTACTGTGAATGACGTCTATCGCCAAATTTACCAGTAAATTGAAATCCTGAGAAAAATTGCTCCACAGGAGCATTTATACATGTTTGTGAATAAAAGTCAAACAAGAATAACCTTGAAAATCAGCAGATGCAAACGAGAGCAAATAAGCCGACAGAAGAGCACCAAGAAATAGTTCCATCTTCAGCAAAGACGAGCCCAATGATCAATGCCATGAAATTCAAAATCTCTTACGTATATACAAGTGACCTCCATCTCTGCAAAAATTATGCATCAATCATAAATATAAAGGCATATTACACATGATAACCAGAAAAACCAGGCAGCTATATAACTCCAACCCTTCCTTTTTTTAGTCATTACCAACGAAACACATTCCCAACACATTAAAAAAACACCTCAAATCCTCAAATCTGAATCCGAGCAACGGTGGCAGTAACATCAATACAGATCAATAATTTCTAAAGAGAGAAAAAAAAAGTAAAACAAAACAAAAACAGAGAGTTCCATATACACAAGTTTCTACTAGAACAATATCTAACAATGAAAAAAACATATCAAACAAGCGCAGCCCCTTCTGGTTATGACTTACATCAGGAATTTTACAACATTTATTAGCGCTTCAATAAAATTTGGGGTAGGAGGAAATGGCAGGCAATTCACTTCATTTTATTACAAATTTCAAATCAGTGACATTTTCTACAAAGTTTGATAATCATCGTTTCCAGTAAAAAGTGTATAAGTCGATAAAAAGATAGCAAAATATTCCTTTTCCGGTAGAGAAAGAATGTCAAACAAAATCGCAATAAGCTCTCAAAAGGGCCTTTTCCAGATTGCAGTTTTTAACATTCAATGCCAAGCAAATTAATGCAAAACCAAACAAGGATCGTTCCAATTTAACCAACAATGTTTGGATTAAAAAGAAAGAAACAAAAACGTAAATTTAGTTTTCACTACTGAAACAAGTCTCGAACCAAAAATTAAAAGGAGTAGCTTTAAAAAAGGTTAAATTTTTTTTCTCCAAAGATTTTCCTTGAATTTTAACCAACCCAAAAATAATGAATTTAACAAAACCCAGAGAGTAAAATAAAAAACCCAAAGCTTAGAATCTCAAGAAAAACACAGAAACAAGAAATTACAACTTTGTTTAGGAAGAAAGTAGCTTACCTTTGAGAAAGGAACCAGTTGGAGAATAAAAAGTAAAGGATGGGGTGTTTTTATTTCAGATGGATCGTAAGACATGAGATTGTAACATGTAAGAACCACATAATGATTCACTTCAGTGAAGGAAGGACAGTATTTTTGTCAGAAAATTTTTGAAAACATCTCTTAGGAATAAGTCGTCTCTTCTTTTATTTTCTTCTTTTCTATCATTAATTTTGGATGGAACCATTATTCCATATAAATATTAAAAAAAATAAGAAGAAAAAAAACTACAATGCACAATATGCGAAAATTTTAATTTACATAAATTTTTTAATTTTAAGGGTTAGAGGTTTAGTTTAGAGTTTAGAGATTTGGGTTGTAGGATTTAAAATTTAAAATTTGTGTTTAGGATTTAGGGTTTAAATTTAATTTTAATTTATTAGTTTAAATTCTTCAATTTACAAATATACATCAAGTTTTTCTTATCCTCTGCCCATATTTTCAAGCAATCTTAATCTTAATATTAATCTTAATAGAGGATAGTGTACTAGATAACACTCCACAAAAATTGTTTTTAAGGCTTCGTTTTTTGTTATGTTTAGTAACCTAAAATCTGTTGTAGTTGTGATTTTCTTGTCAAACGAGTTTGACTTGTACGGGTATTTACCCACTTAAATTTAACGCTTCAATATCTGTTTTTCCACAATTAAAATTTTCAACTTTTACCCAAACAGCCATTTGCATGAGCGGGCTTGTACCCACAATAATGGCTCTAATCACTCTTTCTAAAATGTCGTTAACTTACCCTTCTAAAATACATTTTATCATATTAAAATTTTGTTTTATAATTAAATATTTTTAAATAAATTTTAAAATAACTATATGCATTCAAATTTATATCTTTTAAAGATTATAATAACAATTATACTAATTGAATAAGACTCAATTGAATTTTATATGTTTTTTATTTTATATTTTGTTTTCAAAGTGATTTGGTCCACATAGAAAAAATGTTAGTATTGCGCCCACTTTACGTTAATTAATTAATTAATTGTGAACCACTAATATACATAAACTTTAGGGAAAACTATATATTTAGTATTCAACTATGCCCACATTATCATTTTGGTATCCCAACTATTATTTTTGGTAAAATGGTACTTAAAGTTACATTTTTGTTCTGTTTTGGTACCACAACCGCTAAAAACTAAAGGAATTAGTGATGTGGCTTGGGTTAATAACAGTTTAGTCCAAAAACTTATACAATATATCAATTTAGTCTAAGACTATCAATTTAAATATTATTTTAATTTCTGGATTAAAATTGTAAATTCCTAATTTTCTTCTTCCAGTTGAATGTAATTTGCAATTTTACCCCCAAAATTAAGATGGTGTTTTAAATTGATAGATTTGGACTAAATTAATCATATATATAAGTATTTTGGACTAAAAATGTGATTATACTAAATAACGTCATCATTTCCTTTAGTTTTTAACGGTCAGGATACCAAACCAAAACAAAAACAAAAACGTAACATTAAGTACTATTTTACCAAAAATAATAGTTAGGGTACCAAAAAATAATACGAGTATAGCTGAGGTACTAAATATGTAATTTTTTCTAAACTTTAGAGTGTGCATATTGCTTAAAATTAGGAGCAGCCTATGGACTTTTTGTTGCATGTGCTTCCAGAACAATGAGTTATTATATTCATTGTCGATATTCTTATCCATTAATACTTTTTCTTTTCTTTTCGACCAAAAAAAAAGTGCACTTCCTCTTCTTTTTCATCTAATGTCCGAACTAGCATAATATTTTTTTTACAAACTTGATTTATCAAAAGTTTTACAAATATATTGTACTCGTTTTTTAAAATAAGAATCGAATTTCATTAAAGATAAATAAAGGTATGACAAAACACACTTTAAATATAAAGAAAAAATTATAGATTATGTCCACTACAAATTTATACAGAAAAAAAACATGAAAACCTAAGGGGTTTGAATAAAAATAAAATTTTCTTGAATACGACCTTCAACTTCCTTTGAAACCCAACGACCGTCATCAAAATCTTATTGTTTCTATCCAACTAGACGCTTATGTAGTTTTGTATAAAATGTGATGGACAACATCAATATTGCAGATCTGCTACACTAATAGTTCTGATTTTGTTGAGAAACTACCACAAAAGATGATTTAACCATGCTAGATTGTCGATATTTTTTGACACGAAACATGCGTCATGATGATCGCTATACGAACATAAAACTACCACAAAAGTATATGAGAACCGTGTTACAGGGTGGAAAAAATCATGTCACAATGACAAACAAAACAAACACAACAA
Organism: Hibiscus mutabilis; assembly: GCA_019671005.1. Lineage (NCBI taxonomy): Eukaryota > Viridiplantae > Streptophyta > Magnoliopsida > Malvales > Malvaceae > Hibiscus > Hibiscus mutabilis. Next base: position 8,474,312 of record CM033722.1, read on the forward strand.
AATGTGCGAAAAACTTATTGGGGACTAAAAATAAAAAAATAACTAGCGGTAAAACTAGTGATATTGTGAACATAAAAAATAAAGCAAAATGACGGCAGAAAGAAAACAAATATATTGTATTTCAAGCATGATATAATTCCAAAAAAATGTATAAGCATGATATAACACAGATTATTTTAAGAGCAATCAACATGAGTCACTCAATTCATTAATGAAGTTTAAAGTGACATTTAAAATTAACTCAACGAGTGGTTTTAATGAAAAAGGGTGTAATGTTCATTATAAGATATCTGAATTTGAGCATTTATGAGTGTGATGCGTGTGTCCGTTGTCAAAAGATTAAAAAAAAGTATAAACATATACTACCATATAATCACACAAGTATATTATAAAAAATGACATTTAAATTTCTTTTTACAACTGATAAATTGTTTGGTAAAAAAATTGAGTCTCATTCCGGAGGGGTTTGATATAATTGGATTTTAAGGAAATTAATAAGTTGGAAGGTGATTTTGATGTTTATGATTAAATTTTTTATTTTTTTCTAAAAGTAAATTTTATTTAAATTCTCTATAGACTTTGTTGTCACGCAAAATAATTATGGTATAAGTTTGTTGGATGTTTTGTGTTGATTATTATGTGTTGCGGTGTAAAATAGATGCGCAAACGATGTAGGTATACATGTTGTACGAATAACAAAAAAGTAAGTAATATCGTCTCCATAAGGATTGGTGAGATTAAATTAAATTAATTGTATGCGAGAATACCGAAACATTCATGTAACATAAAACATCACCATCCAACAAATAAAAAAAACGGTTAAAATTTAATGGTAAAAATTAGTTAAAAAGCTTAATTGATTTAATTTCTTAGTTCAATGGCTTAATTAGAGGCAAAAAAAATTAAGAAGCTTAATTGATTTTTTTCTAAAAGTTTCAGAATTTCTTACACCCTTAAGGTAAAAATATATGTGTATTGTACATGGATATATAATGTCGTTTAAATTACTATCAATCTGTATTATGACATTATAAATAATTTACAATTAAATTTGTATAGAAATTAGAAAACTAGACTCAAATTTAATAAACTCGACTCTAATTAAAAAAAATTAAATAAAATTTGAGTAGTAAAATAAAACTTATAAATTCAACTAACTTAAAAATTTTTAAGTCGACTCGATGCTCACCCCTAATCACTATAACTCATCATATCCATAGTCTAGGAAAAATTCCACCTCATCCTACCCACATCTACTGTAACAAAAATAATCTTTCGGAGCAGATCGATTCAAAATCTATAGATAATTCAGATTTTTTCATTCCCACAAATGCATAAATGTTGTTGTAGTAATTGCTTATAAAGTATTATATTTAAATAACTATGATACTTTGAATTGTATTCAAATAAACATTTATCTCAAAAGAAAAGTTGATTTATATTAAAATTTTCTTTTTATAATCATCAATGTTCGATTCATTAGTTAAATAATTCAAATTTAGGTATTGAGAACATTTATTATAGGAATGATCATCTCAATCCAACATGTTCTATTCGAAACGTCAAAATTCAAACCTTGAATATTATTTAAAGATAAAATATCTCATCACATTAGACCGCCTAATAGTTGATGAGCAATCAGATTTAGCCAGTTGGTCAAACTAAAGTCATGTGTTTTAGACACACGAAGAACACTATCCTTCATTCCCCTAAAGTCCCCTTTCCGTAGGTAAGATTACAACTAAATTTAAAATTTTTCAAAATAGTTTATAGTTATATTAAAAAATTGTTTGAATATATAACCTAAAAGTGAAAGTATTTATTTGTGTACATATGAAAAACTAAACGATTATCTGAATGCAATAATAAAATTATGAAAATTATTTTGGCTTACCCAGCGAATTAGCTAAAGAACTATACTTGAATTCTCATTTTAGTGCTTAGAGTTCCATTACGTCACTATTTTTGGTCCCTCGTCAGACGCTGTTAAAAGGATTTATTTCAATTAATTAATGGGTGATACGTGGAGGGCCAAGAAGGGAATAAATTATAGTTTAAGTGCCAAATTGAGAAAAACATAAAAATATATGCATACTAAACTTAGATTTCGAAGAGTTTCAAATTGCTTCAGCCATTGTACTCCAGCTTCATCTTCATCTGATTTTTCACACTAGTTTTTTATTATTATCTCCCCGACCTTAAATTGTAATTCAATTTTTGAAAAAATTCTCAAAAATCACGATTTCAAGATTTATTTTTGGATATCCAATTTTGGCCGTCATATCATATTAAAAACTTTATTGTGGTTTATCCATGTCCTTAAATACCTTTTGGTCATTTTAATTGTATCAAATCGATTGAAATACGAAGACGACGATAAAATTAAAGAAAATCATGAAAAGAAAAAAAATAATGTCAAATATTTTAGCTTTCTCCATAGTTTGATACTTAAATTAGAGCTTATTTCCAGTTTATTTATCCAAGTATCCCTCCATAGTTTCATTCGATTTTACATGATTTTGATTGACATGATAACAAATATAGCTCTCAATGTCTATATATTATGTCGATTTGGCCTTTGTTTTAAAAGTACAACAAATTTAGCCCTCAACGTTAATAGAATGTGTAAATTTTGTGTTGAAAATTTTAAAATCGGGATCAATTTGACCTGATGCATAAACATCGAGCGCTAATTTTTTTATTTATGTCAATCAAAATTATGCAAAATTGCCGCACAAAAATTAACGTTGTGATTAATTGTCCTTAATTGCTCACTTTCAAAATTGTTTTTTGAGAAGGACCGATTTGCCCAATTTTGAAATTGAGAGGGACCTAAGATGTCTTTAACCTGTTCACATTTATGGTTTCCGCTAATGAAAAGGAAGTCTCTTTTAGATGTTTCAACTATTTGAAGGAAAATTTATGGTTGTCCTGCTTTGATTGGAGCTTCAATTTTTTTCCATGTGGTTGCTTCCTGCTTTTGTCTTCCATATTAAATTATCTTACTGTTTTTACATCTGTTGGTTTTTTCAGCTTATCGTAAGCTTGCACGAAGTTATCATCCGGATGTGAACAAGTCAGTTGATAACCTTATACCCTTGCCTTTTATTTATGTGGTTGTGTTTGTTGCACTTTTATATATTTCATTATATTCATATGTGATGTGCAGTGCTAGTAAACTTGAACTTAAGGTCGAAGTGGTTCAGATAAAAACATGACATGATTATATCAGCAAGCTCTAGTTATCTGGATTTTCTGAGATTTGATGTGATACAATCTAAAAATCAGATTCAGATTGCAAGAATCTGCTCATTCAAAGTTAATCTCAGAAGAAATAAATAAATAATAATTAACATCTGAATTAGCGATATTGACCCATATGAGAAATCCTCTGAATATTTTGGGCCATGACTTGTTGGTTAGCCTCTAAGAATAATCAATGTTTCTATTATTCTCCTTATTTTGCTTCTTTCCCATTTTCAGATTTAGTGATGGTACAAGTTGTTTAATGTAGAAGTGACCACAATGATGTTCAGAACATCTCTTATTCTGGTCGAACCATATCATTTAACTTCCTTACAGGGTTCTGGTAACTAGTTTTCCTTAGTTCTTGCATGACACTTATGGCAGGTTTGAATTCCCTGAGAGATCATATCAATGAGATGGGTCAACATCCACTTAATGTCATTATAATATTCTCATCTCAGGATGGAGGAATCATCTGTGATGATTTCAAGCATGGGATTAAAATGAAAACTTTATCTAAAATGAGATCTTACAATGTTTAGAATGAGAATGTGGTTGCTGAAAGAAAGAGACAATGGAATAGTAGTCATAGATTTCCCAAGTTAGGTGTTTGTTGAGTTTTATTTATGTATTTCATAGATTCGTAGAAGCAATTGCTGAAATGAAGATTAATTAGAACAGTATTTTGAAGATCTCTAACTCTCACTGAATACTTTTTCTTGGAAGTTTGTTGTTTTCAGTTTGTGTTGCTAGTTAAATGTCTTCTTTAACCCCCCCCCCCTCTTTTTCTGATCATCATATATTATTCTGCAGAGATCCGGGGGCAGAGACAAAGTTTAAGGAAATTAGCAATGCATACGAGGTAAGAGTACTATGTTGTGTGCTTACTATAGTTTCTTTTAGATGTGTAAAATGCAACAGTCCTTAATCGCTATGGTCATATCTGATCTTTGAGGTGAATTATATTGCTTAGGAATTGTCTGATGATGAGAAGCGATCTCTATACGTCAAATATGAGGAGGCTGGACTTAAAGGTGCTGGTATGGGAATGGGGGTAAGTTAATTCTACTGCTGCGGAATAAGATCATTCATTTCAAAATTATTTTCCCTATATTTTCTCAACATTTCATTCAGGCATTGATGGTATGTTTGCTATGACAGGATTTCAGCAATCCTTTTGATTTGTTTGAGTCACTATTTGAAGGCATGGGTGGTATGGGCGGCATGGGCATGGGCGGAAGAAGTTCAAGGAATGGAGCTGTTGATGGCCAGGATGAATATTACAGTCTTGTATTGAATTTTAAGGAAGCAGTGTTTGGAGTTGAGAAAGAAATCGAGATAACCCGACTAGAAAGCTGCGGAACTTGTAATGGTTCTGGTGCAAAACCTGGAACAACACCATCCAAATGTACCACATGTGGTGGGCAAGGCCCGGTTATCTCATCTGCAAGGACTCCATTGGGGGTCTTCCAGCAGGTAATGACATGCTCTTCATGTGGCGGGAATGGAAATATCTACCCCATGCAGTACGTGTTCTGGTGACAGTCGGGTAAGGAGAACGAAGAGGATTAGCTTGAAAGTGCCTGCTGGTGTGGACTCTGGTAGTCGTTTAAGGGTCCGGTCTGAAGGAAATGCTGGAAGGAGACGTGGGTCCCCAGGTAATCTCTTTGTAGTCATTGAAGTCATCCCAGACCCTGTCCTAAAACGTGATGATGCCAACATATTGTACACCTGCAAGGTGTATATAAATGCAATACTGGGAACAACAATCAAGGTTCCAACTGTGGATGGTATGGTTGATTTGAAGATACCATCCGGAACCCAGCCAAACACCACCCTCGTAATGGCCAAGAAAGGTGTGCCTGTTCTAAATAAAACCAACATAAGGGGTGATCAGTTGGTCCGTGTCCAAGTTGAAATTCCGAAAAGATTGGGCACTGAAGAGAGGAAACTTATGAGGAGCTTGCTGACTTAAGCAAGGGTAAGACACCAAATGGTCGGAGATAGTTTCTGGGGTCTTTTTGGTGTATTCAACAGTGATATTAGACGGAAATCGTATTCACTGTCTAGTGTCTGCGGCTTCTGAAGCGGGAACTACCACTACATGCAAAAATACACTTTGCAGTTATGAAAATGCTTGAACTACGAAAGCTGAAAGCGGCTAAAATTTGGAGTCGTAGGTAAGGTAAGATACTATTGTGATAGTTTAGTCCCATATAGATGAATCTTGATGGAAACAGGGAGGTGTAAGAAGAGATGGACTTTAGAGATACATCCCTCTTTGATTGCAGTCTTTTATTAGCCATTCTTTGAGATCGAACTAAAATTTGGGCAACAGTGTTACCCTTCAATTGTCTTTTTTATATTATTACGAATGAATGAATGATGAAACTACTCACATTCATTTCGACTAACCCCACCCTAATTTATTTTTTTGATTTAAATTTATCTCAAAATATTATATATTTTTACCAAAAAAATAGGTGTAAGGAGAGAATCCGGTTTTGAACCTTGGAGATGATATTGTTGGGCAGTAGAGCAACGAATCTCGAACATGGACTATAAAATAGACATGTAATTTACTAAAAATAATTATATATGTATAAGTAGAGACAGGTAGGTAGTTTGGATTAGGTTTAGGTGGGGTTGCTTTTGGTTTTGGTTCGATTCGGGTTTGATTTGATTTAATTTGGGTCTGTGTTATTTCGGGTTGGCTCGGATATTATCAGTATCGGGTCGGTCAATTGTCGGTTCGATTACTTTTTCGGGTCAAGTCAATATTGAATCGGACAATTTTCGTTTTGAGTTAATATATGAAAATAGTTTTTAAAGGACAAGAAGATATTAAATCATTAAACTATTATTAAATGTGGTTGTTAATTAGTACAAAAGGAGAATATAATATACATATTTGAGCAAATTAAATTCATGTTGCTTTTGGTTCAGGTTGATATTTGGTTTGGGTAGGTTTTCAATTTCGGTTACTTTCGCTCCAGGTTGTTTTCAGTTAAACTAAAATTTGATTTAGATTTGGTTTGGATTGTTTTGAGTTCAGGTAAAATTTAGTTCATCATGTTTAGGTGCACATCTAGTTTCAGATAGAATAAATTAGTTCGGATCTCTGATCAAGTTTTTTAAACGTTGTGTAAACAAACTAGGTTAGGATGTTTTAGTTGAAGAAAACCTAGGTTAAGCGGTTCAACATACTATCTCCGGTTAACCATGGTTGAAAGCTTCCTTAACAAATGTATCGAAATCAGAGTAAGATAATCCCCCAACCTCAGTCGCTTCTTCTTTCTTCTTCCTTTCCAAAGCACTGTCTTTCATTTTCTTCCCTTCACTAAAAACTCAATGTTCTCTCGCATCACATCAGGATCCATCTCCATGTCAATGCCCCTCACTACAAGCATACCTACAATTCGTTGGTTGGTCAGCAAAAAATGGCCAGCACATTAATGAGACACCTCCAGATATGGCCTCCAAGATAGAATTCCAGCCGGCCGAAATGTGAAAAAACCTCATTTTGGTTGCATCAGCTTGTTATTACCCCTCTATCCTTAATCTCTTTGCTAAACTCTTCGATGTAGAATCAGCCATCACGATATCCGGTCTAACGATCCATAAACATGGGTGTTTAGAATTAGCCAGCCCCCATGCAAACTCTTTCAGATGCTCAACCGACATGGCCATTATGCTTCCATAGTTTACGTACACAACTGAATTGAGTTCCCTTTTGTTAAGCCATTCAATGCACTCTCTATCTTCTTTTGTTAAGCAAATGAAATGTGGCTGTTGTATAAATACGAGGGAATTTGGCAGCGATTGCTTTTAACACCAAGTCTTCAAACTCATCGAATGTGTTGAAAAATAATTGCTGGAGCTTTCAAGCAATTCTTTCGTGTCGAATCACATACAACTCGAACATCCTTTGTTGCATCGTGATCGGACAATGACATTCCATCCAGAATCGTTTCGAATCTGAAATTGAGCAACACTTTAATTGTGGTTGCGGATGCAGACGTTGCGGCATGTTTTTTCTTTAAAAATAATTATGATTTTAAATGCGGTTATGGATTGTGGTATTGCGGCAACTTCTAAATCGTTACGATGTGTCCGTTACGTTGCATTGCGGCAACAACACCTATGGTCGAACTCGGTGTGAACAAACTATAGGAGGAAGCCTCTAGAGTGTAGGAGCTGAACTAGTTGCATAATGGGCTTGTAATATGGTGAATATTCAATTGAGTTGGGTTTTTATTTTTTTGAGTTACTCTAATTGATGAATCATATTTTATAACTCAAAATTTATTTTTATTTTTGTTTTTTGAGTTGAGTTTGTGTTCAAATTTAATTGTAAATAATTATAATGTTGTAGTGACCATTTTGTCCCAAAAAATACAAAAGTTTACCAGCAGCTCCAAGGTGCTTGTAGAGTATTTGAAATCCAGTTCAAAGAACCAGCTAAGTCTTATTACGCTGCTCCTACTACATTAAATATAACTGCACCACTTGGGAGCAAGAATACCCTGACAACTACGAACCTTGGATTAACGAACATACTGTCAGTTTGGAAACGAGTCACGTCCCAAATTGAGAGTATACCACCAGAACGCCCTCTCCGCAGAAGAGAACACAAAATCAACCTCAACACCTCCCTAGAGTTTCCGAATGTCAACATCCGCACAATCCGTGCCAGAGTCGATAAAAATGCCAGGATTTGGACTTGGTAAGCCGCCCGCTATAACAACAGCCTAACTAGGCTTATCCTTCAACACTTCAGAAAAAAACTGATCATGCATCCTTGTTAGGACCACAAGGCCTTGCTTCTAAATGCTCACTACCCATTAGCCCATCCTCTCCTAACTAACGGTTCATTTCCTTTCCATCATGGCTGTCATTGACAAAATTTTCGTTCCCCATATATGTCGTATTCAATGCTACATCAACTTCGTAGACTCTGTCGATGGAATTCTCCACCGGCGCCTCCTTCAGACTAGAGGATTCCTCGGAACTCCCCCGACATCTGAAAGAATTTTTTTCTGAAGCCATATGCATCCGCCCCTGCATAAACTCTTGATGTACCCACCAAACATTTCTGAAGCTTCCATAGAGACTCCTCTTAAATATGACCCAAGATTCTTGTGGAACGTCCTTGACCTTGTTGCTTGATTCACCATTAGCCATATGGTTAGATTGGAAACCTTATTGAACTTGTGTTTTCAGACCTGACTCATCCGCCAAAAGATATCCTTTGAAGGTTGTTTACCCTTCAACGTTTCAACCCTAACACCTGCTCTCCCTGGAGATGATCGAGTCTTTGAGACCTTCTCCAGAACGTGGTCCTACCATTAAACTTGGCTAACGAAACAGACAATCTGAAACCGAACAAGGAAAAACCATTCAATCTGGACACAACTCTGTCAGCATCAGTTCTGGTCGCAAATCTAACGAACCCGAATCTCTTACCCCTGTTGCCCCTCTTTCCCTGAATAAACGCGTCGATGACTTCCCCATGGTGTGCAAAAGCTGCCCAAAGGCCTTTCCGGTGCATTCTTTCTGGTATGTTATGTCGATGAAACCAAGTTATTTCTAGCTTTAAATTAAGCTGAAATGTCAAGATTAAAAGTATCGAAATTTTCACAACAGACAAACAATCAATTATTGCATATTGGAACTCAATATTAAACAAGAAAAATAAATAATGAAGAGAACGCACCTAATTTATGAAGTTCAATGAAATATCTTCTACTCTTCAAACAACATCACCTATTGATTACTTCAATATAGTAAAAAATTTATGAAGTTCAATATTGAACTTATTTTAAAAAATACATTAAACGAATCTCAAATAGACTGATATAGCGATTAAAGCCACAATTTTACTAGAAACAACGTATTCTAATTTTACGACTCAACCGCGACCTAGGGTCTCCTTGATCATTCGATCAAAGTTGGCAAGGGAAGATCCTCCATTGTGAATGGCAGCTTCAGCTTTCTTCTTCCATTCCAACGCCTTTTGCCTTATCCTCTGCCCATCATCTCCTTCCATCATCTTTCTAACAAGATTCTTCACATCCTCACGCTTTACATCAGGGTTGATTTCCATGGCAATGCCCCATGTGGTGCATGCATATCGACAATTCGTCTGTTGATCCGCGAAGAAAGGCCAGCAGATTAAAGGCACACCTTCCGAAACAGCTTCCAATACAGAATTCCATCCGCAATGTGTCAAAAAAAGTCCAACCGCTGGGTGGGACAGCACTTGCTGTTGGGGACACCAGCTTGTGATGAAGCTCCTTCCCTTTACTTCTTCCATGAATTCTATCGGCAAAACAGCCGATTCACCCATTACGATATCGGGTCTAACTATCCATAAAAAAGGGTACTTACTGTTTGCAAGTCCCCAAGCAAATTCTTTTAGATGATGATTCGACATCACTGTTACACTCCCATAATTCACATACACCACTGAGTTGGGCTCCATTGTGTTAAGCCATTCGATGCAGCTTGTGTCTTCCTTCCATAGGCTTGAATTTAGAGAGTCGTGTTGAATTTCGGGTATGTTAAGGTTCCTACAGAGCAACGCAAGTGGACCAATTGCATAAATATTTGGGGTTTTGTCTGCAAAAACTTGCAACACTTCTTTGTCCAACTCCTCGAATGTGTTGAAGATTATTGAAGAAGATTCTAAGCATTCTTGTGATACATGCATGGCGAAATTCAACATGATGTCGTTTGGATCGGTGGTTCTTATAAAGCTCGGAATATCCTTGAACCGCATATTAGGCATACCGGGGATTTCCATCGGCATCTCAAGTGTCCCATCGCTAAGAAATTGTTCATCTGCAAGGAATAATAACATAAAATACATAGAAGATTAAGTAACTTTCTGAAAGGAAATCTAAAATAATTTGTATTCGTAATCATAACCTTTGAATGGAACAATGCCTGTTTGAACAAGTTCTTTGTAGTGAAGATATCCCATCAAGCTAACAGTGGAAGAAGTCCAGAGTTGAACGTAAGGCACCCCAATGAGTTGAGCGGCCTTGGTTCCAAAGTTCATGATTGCATCAGAAACTATGCAAGTAACAGGCGGCACATGGGGTGAGGAATTCAACTTTGATAGTAATTCCAAGAATGGTGTGAAACAAGTTCTTCGGGTGGAATCACATAGTGGTGGAACAGGCTGAGTTGCATCGGCATCAGACGGTGGCAGTCCATCGGGGATGGTTTTGAACTGGAAATCGGGCAGACCCTTAACGGCTTCTTCCCCTCGAGACCGGATCAATCGTCTATGGTTGAACTCGGAGTTGACAAAGGTTATATGGAAGCCTTTTGAGTGCAAAAGCGTAGCCAGATGCATCATGGGGTTAATATGGCCTTGTGCTGGGAATGGAAGGCATACTGCATGTGCATTAGTGGATCCGGTTGAGTGCATCCTTGGGGAAATAATAATATTAAGCAATGAACTCAAGTTAAAATTTGAGGTCAATAAGATGAACTAGTGGATAGAAAGAATGACACAGAGTGAAATAATTGGAAGAGGTTGCTTTCTAAGTTGATTTTGCGGATCAGATTAGGTGGGAATCTTGTGGTCTTCTTGATGCCCTCATTCATACAAATGGTTGACAATAGATCCTCGTTAATCCGAGCGATAGTGTCCATATAAATCAATCAAGGGAAATCAATTTCCTATCCGCACATCAACTGGGGCGTTGTTGACTTCCAGCAAGTCCAGGCGGACCGTAATAGGGTGATAGGTGGTCCTAGCTAGGGGAGGGCATTCGACGCATTGAGTAAAAAAAATTGAATTATTTGAGTTAATGAGTCTTATTTTATGACTCAAATTTTTTTGAATTTTTTTCGATTCAAGTCAAGTTGTCGAATTTCTGTAGAATTTAATTGTAATTATTAATAATCTTATAATACGAACTGATTCCAATTTAAATAACATTTTCTAATTTTATAAGATATATATATATATATATATATATTTTTACACGTGTAAGTAAGATTTGTAATGTTATTTAGTAAAACAAATATCATATAAAATTATAAAATATTTCAAGAAGAAAATTTTTAGGATAGTGTATTGATGTGAGTATGAGGAAGTCAAGGAATTGACGAGAATAAAGAATTTTCAAAAAATATATAGTTGAAGGATCAAATTGAATAAAATGCAAATTTAAGAGACTAAATTGAAAAATTTATAAAATCTTTGTTAAAATTATGAATTGAAGTTACATAAATATTCTAGTGTTAGAGTAATGAGAAAATTACAAAGTTGAGAGGCTAAATTCTAAAAATGAAAAAATTGTTATCAAAAATAGGAATTGAATCTAAATAGGTATTTGAACTGATTTAGGAGCACGTGGTTCAAATTTGATCAAATTGACTTAAAATGAAAGATGAATTAAAGAAATAAAGAAATAATGGACTAGATAGTAAAACAGTAAATTTTGAATTTCGAGTTGACAAAATTCAGCTAGACTCGAACTCGAAATTCACTCAAGTTATTCAAATCAACTTGAATAACTCAAAATTGAAAAAAAAAATTGAGTCGATCCGAATTTTGCTCACCTCTAACCTTAGCCACTAAATTTTAAAAATTAAAATTTAATCTTCTAAAAATTTTAATTTGACTCTTTAATTTTTTTATTATGTTTCAAACTTTTTAAATATTTTAATTAAATCGTCTCTTAATATCTTTAAAAAATAAAAATATAATTGAACTTTAATTTAAAAAAATTAAATAAAAACTCTTTAAATTTTTTGAAAATTTTAATTTTAATTTCTATTTTTTTAGAAAATTTTAATGAACTCTTCAAACTATTGTCTAGAAAAACTGATACCAAATTTCCACGTGTGCACCAAAGTTCGAGGTCCGACACGAAAATTAAAGTGAAAATAAAACTATAATAACTTATAAATAATCCTTAATTCAATAACTCGAGACACACTAATAATTAATCGTTGAAGAGACAATTAAAACAAGTTTGGACCAATAAATTCAACATTTTCGGATTCGTGATTAATATAATTTTTTTAAGTAAAAAGTCAAATATATTAATTCGAGTTAAATTAAAAAATTCAATTAAATGAAAATATTGCTGAAAATATTGCGATGAAGTTCCTTCCCTTTACTTCTTCCATGAATTCTTTCGACAAAACAGCTGATTCACCTATTACGACATCGGGTCTCACTATCCATAAAAAAGGTACTTACTGTTTGCAAGTCCCCAAGCAAATTCTTTTAGATGACGATTCGTCATCACTGTTACACTCCATAATTCACATACACCACTGAGTTGGGCTCCATTGTGTTAAGTGATAAGTGATCAAAGGTACTATTTTTATTACCCTTTTTACTCATATTATTGCTAGACTTTGACTCATATTAGTTGCATTATTAGTCATTCATGCATGTTTGCATCGTTTCCTTGGTGGACAAACTTGATTTTATATTTTGCTCAATTTTGTAGAAAAAGATACTGCTTTGGTGTGTTTTTGTGTGTGTGCGCAGAATCACTTGCCAAAGCAAGGCTGGAACCAGTTGCCAGGGCAATGCATGAAGGAGATGTCGAGCTAGTTGCCAGGGCAATGCGTGAAGGAGATGTCGAGCTAGTTGCCAGGGCAATTTTCGACAAGGAATATGATGATATGGTAGTCGAAATTGATGACTAGATAAGCCCAAGATAACGTGGAGCAAAGTTAAATCCCAAAGGAGTTTAATTTTCATGAAGAGGTTAAAGAAAAATTAAATCCCAAGAAGATAGGAGAAGTTATAGAAGGAATTTAAATATAATAAAGAATTATATTCTTTAAAGATAATTTAATTCCAACTTAACTTCCTCCTCAAAAAAAAACTTTGACATAGCCTTATAAATTGAAGATCATGTCGTCAACTCCAAGGAGAAAGATGAGAGAAATTTCAACAAGATCAAAGGGTGAGATTTCGACAAAGAGGCTTCAACCATTCTTTATCTTTTTCTTCTTTGTTTAATTAGGTTTATGCTAGGAATTCTTTGTCTTGTGTTTCTTTGGAACCTAGCCATGAACTAAATCTATTTGGCTAAGGTTATTGTGTCTTGTGGTTGTGAGAAACAATTGGATTTTGTTTAGGTAATAAGAGTTTGCACTTTCAATTCAAGGTTTACTCATTCTTGGTTTTTCTTCTTGTTTGCGAGTGAATTGGGAAAGGATCTCGTAACTTTATCTATTTGTCTAATATCGGGATAGTTAGATTCAAGAAATGAATGAGTATGATCTTTATTCAATCTATTGATGGTGAAGATTAATCCAGCTTAAGAATAAGTTAAGGATTTCAACGGCTAAGAGGAGCGCAAGATTGGTTGTTGTTCACCCTTGATTCACGCAGGGATGTATTATCAAGGCATGCACAAATAGCTAGAGTTTCGACTTAGGGATAAGAAGAAACCATTGAAGAACGCTCCATCGAACCTTGAAGTTGCTGCCCAGCCGCCCAAGTAGTTGCCCAGGCAACCATCGATTAGTTGCCAAGGCAACCCCGCTGTGCAAGTTGCCATGGCAACTGAGTTGTCCTTGCACTCTTTTACCAAGACGATCCAATCGGCTATCATACCTCAACTCACAATAACCTGGCCTATTCTCTCTCATTTGATTACATCTTCTTTTACTTTATTGCTTTCTAGTTTAGTTGTTAGTTAAACTCCTACAATCACCTACTTGTGTTTTTATTTTTTTACAGTGCAAGAGATTAGATTCTTGAAGTGGCACCAATCCCTCTGGAGATGATATATTTTATACTATAACTTGCGACGTGTACACTTGCATAATTGCGGAGCACTTATTACGCGCAACAAGTTTTTGGTGCTGTTGTCGGGGATTGGCAATAGCAACTTTGTTTTTATTTTCTTCAAATTTTTTATTTTTCTTGTTTAATATTCAAAGGGCTAACAAACTTTGGTTTTGCATTGGTATATGACCAGGGCGATACCGATTACACCAGAATATCCCTTTGATCCAGAAATCGAACGAACCTTACAAAAACTCAGACGAAGGTTAAGAGTAGCAATGGCTAATCAAGACGACAATATGAATCAAGATGTTCCAGCAGGAGGAGGAGTGATTCTTGCACGAAACATAACTATACGAGACTATCTTGAAGAAGATCTTGAAGGACTTAATCCAGGAGTTGTCACACCTGAAATTGAAGCCGACCACTTTGAATTGAAACTGGTGATGTTTAATATGATCAACACAATTGGTCAATTTGGCGGCTCAGCAACTGAAGATACACGACAACATCTTAAATCTTTCCTTGAGATTTGCAACTCATTCAAAATGCAAGGAGTCACCCCTGATGTTTTACGACTAAGATTATTCCCCTATTCATTGAGGGATAGGGCGAAAGCATGGTTGAATAGTATTCCTGCAGTATCAATAGGATCTTGGACCGATCTTTGTCGTGATTTCCTTGCTCGATTTAATCCTACAAATTTGACTGATAAGCTTCGTAACGAAATTACTTCTTTTCGGCATGCAGATGATGAATCCATGTACGAGGCTTGGGAGCGATATAGAGAACTTCTACATAAATTCCCTCTACATGGATTCCCAGTGTGGACACAAGTAACCATGTTTTACAACGTTGTGAATACACCAACAAGGATAATGCTAGATGCCTCAGCAAACGGTATAATCCTAGATAAGTCGCTGGAGGAAGCAATACAAATTCTAAACAGGCTTGCCAATAATGATTATCAATTCCCCTCTGCTAGAAGAGGAGGAGTTAGACGCCAAGCCACAATACATGAGCTGGGATCATCAGACTCAATTTCAGCACAATTGGCCACTTTAACCAAGATGGTCCAGAACATGCATAAACCAAACAACACACAGGAGGTCAAGGTAATGGATTCCTTTTGTGAGTTATGCGGTGGTAACCATGATTCTTCTGAATGTATGCAGAATCTGAAATCCAACTTCTATGTGGGGATTTACAACCGGAACAACAATGTGATGTCCAATACATATAATCCAGCTTGGAAGAAGCACCCAAATTTTTCATGGAGTAATCCCAACAATGCTCTAAACCAGAACAATCAGAATGCACAAGCATCGGGATTCCAGTAGAATATGCCACGGCAACAGTTGTCGCAGTAACAACCGACAACATCTAGTTCTTTGAAAAATTCTCTCAATGCTTTTATGTTGAAAACTGAATCTTATATGGCTGAGAATAGTAACTTCATAAAAAGAACTGATGCTTTTATTAACGTGACCGAGATGAGATTGCAAAACTAAGAGGTGATAATCAAATCATTGGAAAATCAAGTCGTACAATTTGCTCAAAACCTGAATACTATACTGCAAGGAGGTTTACCTAGCGATACTAAAGTCGCAAGAGGAACTGGCCATGAGCAATGTAAGGCGATCACCACTAGAAGTGGCCAACAACTTAAAGAGGCTCAAGCTCACTCATCAAACAAAACTCCACAAAAAGAACAAGACAAACTCAGCGGCAAAGCCTCAAATGCTGAACCAGGAATTACCGCGGCAACCAGCGATAAGCATGCCTCGGCAACCGGCGATAAGGATGCCGCGGCAACCAATAATAGGCACGCCACGAGAACCCAGTTGACAATGCCTCGGCAACTCCAGTTGCCCCGGCAATGCCATCAATTAGGTTCTAGACCAATGAAAGGATCGAAAATATCCGACTTCCACCACCATTCCCACAGAGGTTGAAGCGACAAAATCAAGAATATCAATTCAAGAAATTTCTTGATATCCTAAAGCAAGTCCACATCAACTTGCCATTGGTTGAAGCAACTGAACAAATGTCGAACTATGCCAAGTTTCTTAAAGACATTGTGTCCAAGAGAACAAGGCTAGGAGAGTTTGAAACAGTTGTCGCAACAGAGGGATGCATGGCCATGTTGTACAATCACATGACACCCAAGTTGAAGGATCCCTGAAGTTTCACAATACCTTGTTCCATCAGAAACCACTATGTCGGGAAAGTATTATGTGATCTTGAAGCAAGCATAAACTTGATGCCTAAATCAATTTTCCAGAAACTAGGAATCGGGAAGGCAAGACCTACAACAGTTATGCTACAGCTAGCCGACAGATCCTATGTACATCCAGAAGGAAAAATCGAAGACATACTAGCAAAAGTTGATAAATTTATTTTTCCCACTAAATTTATTGTTTTGGATTGCGAAGCAGATGAACATGCACTTATCATTCTCGGAAGACTCTTCCTAGCAACAAGAAGAACCTTGATCGATCTTGAAAAGGGAGAACTCACAATGAGGGTGAATGACCAGCAAGTTAAACTAAATGTGTTCCAAACACTAAGGCATGCCGATGATCCGGAAGAATGCCAACTTCTTCATGCCACGGCAGAGTTTAACTTCGACGAGGAATTTAGTTGCCTCGACAACTACATTGCCGATCAAGAGGAACCTGAGGAGTATGAAGAACCAATCGATGAGGAACAACAAGAAGAGGCAAATTGGTTAGTCAATCAACCAGGTACATACTTTGAACCACTGGATTACTGAGGTAAGGAAGGTAAGCTCGAAAAGCCCTCTATTGAACAACCACCGATTCTTGAGTTGAAACAGTTGCCAGAGCAACTAAAATATGCTTACTTGGGAACTGATAAAACATTTCCTGTAATTATTTCCTCTAAGTTACAACATGAGCAGAAAAAGAAGCTGATCAAAATGTTGATGCTACACAAGAAGGCAATAGGGTGGACAATTGTCGACTTGAAGAGAATTAGCCCGGCAGTGTGCATGTACAAGATTTTGTTGGAAGATGATCACAAACCTTCGATTGGGGCCCAGAGAAGACTGAATCATGCCATGAAAGGGGTTGTAATGAAAGAAATCATCAAGTGGTTTGACGCCGACATTATATATCCTATCTCTGATAGTACATGGGTAAGTTCGGTACAATGTGTACCGAAAATAGATGCATAACGGTGGTAAGTAATGAAAACAATGAACTCATTCTAACCAGGACTGTGACCGGTTGGAGGGTTTGTATGGATTATCGAAAGCTAAACAAAGCCACTAGGAAAGATCACTTCCCATTACTCTTTATTGATCAAATGCTTGACCGTCTTGCTGGTAAACCCTTTTATTATTTTCTTGGTGGTTATTCAGGTTACAATCAAATTGCCATAGCATTAGAAGATCAAGAAAAGGCAACCTTCACATGCCCATACGATACTTATACTTTCCAAAGAATGTCGTTCGGATTTTGTAACGCCCCGACAACCTCCCAAAGATGCATGATGGCACTCTTTTCAGACATGGTCGAAGACTTCCTTGAGATCTTCATGGATGATTTTTTCATTTTTGGTAATGACTTCGACAGTTGCCTCGACAATTTAGAAAAGGTGTTGACAAGATGTGAAGAAACCGATTTAGTCCTTAATTGGGAAAAGTGTCATTTTATGGTAGATGAAGGAATAGTGCTTGGCCACAAGATTTCATCCAAGGGAATTGAAGTAGACAAAGCCAAGGTGGACGTGATCGAGAGATTACCCCCACCAAGTTCGGTTAAAGGAATTCGAAGCTTTCTTGGACATGCAGGTTTTTACAGGAGGTTCATTCATAATTTTTCTAAAATTACTAAACCCTTGTGCAATTTGCTTGAACAGGATAAAGTCTTCAATTTTGATGATTCTTGCGCCCAAGCATTCGAAATCCTAAAGGAAAAGCTTACCTCGGCACCCATTGTCGTTCCACCAGATTGGACGCTACCTTTTGAGCTCATGTGTGATGCAAGTGATTTTGCGGTAGCAGCAGTCCTAGGCCAACGCACAGGTAAGACCTTTCATGTGATATACTACGCTAGTAAAACTCTTAATAGTGCTCAAGTGAATTACACAACAACAAAGAAATAGTTACTAGCTGTAGTTTTCACATTTGACAAGTTTCGATCCTATTTGATTAGTACAAAGGTAATTATTCATACGGACCATTCGACAATTAAGTATCTATTTGCTAAAAAGGATGTCAAACCTCGTTTGATTCATTGGATATTACTTTTACAAGAATTTGATATTGAAATTAAAGACAATAAAGGAACAAAAAATCAAGTGGCCGATCACTTATCACGTTTAGAACGCAATAGGGAGGAGGACACGGATTTAGAGATATACGATGCATTCCCGGGTGAACAACTTTTAATTACCTCGGCAACCATAGATGTGCACGCCTCGACAACCCCTGACGCCTCGGTAGCCATGGATGCGCATGCCTCGGCAACCCTCGACGCTTCAGCAACACTTGACGCGCACGCCTTGGCAACTTTAGACATTTACGTCTTGGCAACCACTGATACGCATGCCTCGACAACCATGGATGCGTATGCCTCGGCAATCTTGGGAGCAGTCGCCACGACAACACATGCCTTGACAATACCCTAGTACGCGGATTCAGTTAATTTCCTTGTTTGTGGTATTTTACCTTATGGCCTTACTCACCAAGGGAAGAAGCGGTTCCCCCATGATGCTAAGCATTACTTTTGGGATGAGCCTCTTTTGTTTAAACAATGTGCAGATCAGGTTATACGTCGATATGTCCCTAAAGAGGAGTAGTAGAATGTACTCCGATAATGCCATTCTTCACCCTATGGAGGACATTTTGGAGGAACACGTATCGCGACCAAAGTTTTGCAATCCAGTTTGTATTGGCCAACATTGTACAAAGATGCCCAAGAGTTTTACAAGCAATGTGATCGTTGCCAGATGACGGACAATATCTGTAGACGACATGAGATGCCACTCCAAAACATCATCGAGGTAGAATTGTTCGATGTATAGAGGATCGATTTTATGGGACCTTTCCCATCTTCATTCGACAACCTCTATATTCTACTTGTCATTGAATATGTGTCTAAATGGGTTGAGGCAGCTACAGTTCCCAACAATGATTCCAAGACCGTGCAACGATTCTTGCAGAAAAATATATTTACATGGTTTGGGATACCGAGAGCAATTATTAGTGATGAAGGCAAGCATTTTGACAACAGACTTATTTCCAAGATGTTGCAATGCTTCGGCGTATCACACAAGATTGCCACGACATATCACCCACAAACCAATGGGCAAGCAAAAATTTCTAACCGGGAATTGAAGGGTATACTCGAGAAAGATGTAAATCACTCTAGGAATGATTGATCAGTAAGAGTAGATGACACACTTTGCGCATATCGCACTGCATTCAAAACACCCTTAGGTATGTCCCCCTTCCGACTTGTCTATGGCAAAACGTGCCATCTACCGGTGGAAATTGAACACAAGGCATATTGGGCAATCAAGACCGTGAATATGGATTGGGAAAGTGCCAGACAAAAGCTTTTGTTGGACCTCAACGAGATAGAAGAATTCCGTGCACTCGCCTATAACAATGCACGAATCTACAAGGAGAAAACAAAGCAATGACATGATAAGAAACTATTGTCGTAGCAATTCATGCTAGAGAAACTAGTTCTCTTATTCAATTCTCGGCTAAAACTTTTCCCAGGAAAACTAAAATCAAGATGGTCGGGACCATTCGAAGTTGTCAAACCATTCTCTCATGGTGCCGTAATAATCAAGTCCATCACTGACGAACATGAATTCAAAGTCAACGGACAAAGATTGAAGCACTACAACGGTGTCCATGTGGAACGTAACAAATAAGTGGTCACCTTAGGAGATGCATGAGCATGCTCTCCTTTCAATATTTTTTTAGGAGATATTTTATTTTATTTTTCTTCATTGATTTACTTTCCAGGTTTTCTTTGTTTTCTTTTCTTTTCCACAACAAGACTCACAACCACCATGCTAAGAAAATTCACTGCCGACTACTTGCCACGACAACCGCAACAGAGGATCCCCCTGCAACTACCTCAGCAGTTGCCAGGGCAACAGAAAATACTGATGCCCAGGAAAGTGAACCTGCATCGGCAAACATGGATCAAATCAAAGCAATGTTATTCACGCAGTACCAGCCACAAGCATTCAACCACCGACCGGAATATGAATCAAGCAAATGGCACGAAGAAAACTTATCACTCAAGGTGACGACCTCTCCGAATAACTCATTTCATTTAGTTTCTTTTGAATTTTGTTTAACTTTTACATGCATTGAGGACAATGCTTCTCTCGAGTTTGAGGGGTGTTGGTTTCTAGTTAGTTTCATGTTTAGTTGCATTCATCTTTAGCAATCACATATAGGTTGCATATGTTACTTGCCATACCTTTAATTGGATTTAATTGCTTAAGACTTGTTGAATATCCAATGATGAATTTTTGCCACTGCACTTAATTGAAAGAACCTTTAATTTTAGGATTGCATGAAAAGAACTTAGAATTTACTATGATGCTGAATTTTTTACACGGTTGTGGCTTGTTGATTGAAAGAAACTTAGTGAACTTAGGTTGCTTATAATTTGGGTAAATTTAAAATTGAAAATTAAAAGTTAATTTCTTGCTAGAGGTGCCCGAAATTGGCTCTAGTAGTAAATGCATTTTCTTGCTAGAGGTGCCCGAAACTGGCTCTAGTAGTTAATGCACATTAAAGAATCACTAGAGGTGCCCAAAATTGGCTCTAGTCGACTAAAATAAAATCAGAAATTGCTTACTTTGCTAGAGGTGCCTGAAATTGGCTCTAGTGAAAATAAAAATAAATGCCCTGATAATTAAATTGATAAAAGCCTATTGTTCACATAGAATCTTGAAAATCAACTTGTACACAACTACGCACACACATTGTCACGAGCATTATAGTTTGGTTCCAGGTAATTTTTGTGCTATCCGAAAAATTAAAAGGTGATCATACTTTGTGCCACGGTTCCGAGGTTTGAATTCAAGTTTGAAGCATGTCTTTGGTGATTAAAGTCTTGGCAGGTAATTGTTAGTTTGCATTGCTTGAGGACAAGCAATAGTTCAAATTTGGCGGTGTGATAAGTACTATTTATATTACCATTTTTACTCATATTATTGCTAGACTTAGGCTCATATTAATTGCATTACTAGTCATTCATGCATGTTTGCATCGTTTCCTTGGTGGACAAGCTTGATTTCATATTTTGCTCAATTTTGTGGAAAAAAGATACTACTTTTGTGTGTTTTTGTGTGTGTGTGCAGAATCACTTGCCAAAGCAAGGCTGGAACCAGTTGCCAGGGCAATGCATGAAGGAGATGCCGAGCTAGTTGCTAGGGCAATGCATGAAGGAGATGTCGAGCTAGTTGCTAGGGCAATTTTCGACAAGGAATAAGATGATATGGTAGTCGAAATTGATGACTAGATAAGCCCAAAATAACGTGGAGCAAAGTTAAATCCCAAAGGAGTTTGATTTCCATGAAGAGGTTAAAGAGAAATTAAATTCCAAGAAGATAGGAGAAGTTCTAGAAGGAATTTAAATATAATAAAGAATTATATTCTTTAAAGATAATTTAATTCCAACTTAACTTCCTCCTCAAAAAAAGACTTTGACCTATCCCTATAAATTGAAGACCATGCCGTCAACTCCAAGAGGAGAGAGGAGAGAAATTTCGACAAGATCAAAAGGGGAGATTTCGACAAAGAGGCTTCAACCATTCTTCATCTTTTTCTTCTTTGTTCAATTAGGTTTATGCTATGAATTCTTTGTCTTGTGTTTCTTTGGAACCTAGCCATGAACTAAATCTATTTGGCTAAGGTTATTGTGTCTTGTGGATGTGAGAAATAATTGGATTTTGTTTAGGTAATAAGAGTTTGCACTTTCAATTCAATGTTTACTCATTCTTGGTTTTTATTCTTGTTTGCGTGTGAATTGGGAGATGATCTCATAACTTTATCTATTTATCTAATATCGGGAGAGTTAGATTCAAGAAACGAATGAGTATGATCTTCATTCAATCTATTGATGGTGAAGATTAATCCGACTTAGGAATAAGTTAAGGATTTCAACAGCTAAGAGGAGCGCAAGATTGGTTGTTGTTCACCCTTGATTCACGCATGGATGTATTATCAAGGCATGCACAAATAGCTAGAGTTTCGACTTAGGGATAAGAAGAAACCATTGAAGAACTCTCCGTCGAACCTTGAAGTTGCTGCCCAGCCGCCCAAGTAGTTGCCCAGCTAGTCGCCCAGGCAACCATCGATTAGTTGCCAAGGCAACCCCGCTGTGCAAGTTGCCACGGCAACTGAGTCGCCCTTGCACTCTTTTACCAAAACGATTCAATCGGCTATCACAGCTCAACTTACGATAACCTGGCCTATTCTCTCTCATTTGATTACATCTTCTTTTATTTTATTGCTTTCTAGTTTAGTTGTTAGTTAAACTCCTACAATCACCTACTTGTGTTTTTACTTTTTTACACTGCAAGAGATTAGATTCTTGAAGTGGCATCAATCCTTGTGGATATGATATTTTTTATACTATAACTTGCGACGTGTACACATGCACAATTGCGGAGCACTTATTACGCGCAACATTAAGCCATTCGATGCAGCTTGTGTCTTCCTTCCATAGGCTTGAATTTAGAGAGTGTGTTGAATTTCGGGTATGTTAAGGTTCCTACAGAGCGAGGCAAGTGGACCAATTGCATAAATATTTGAGGATTTGTTTGCAAGAACTTGCAACACTTCTTTGTCGAACTCCTCGAATGTGTTGAAGATTATTGAAGAAGATTCTAAGCATTCTTGTGATACATGCATGGCGAAATTCAATATGATGTCGTTTGGATTGGTGGTTCTTATAAAGCTCAGAATATCCTTGAACTGCATATTAGGCATATCAGGGGTATCTATCGGTATTTCAAGTGTCCCATCGCTAAGAATTTGTTCATCTGCAAGAAATAATAACATAAAATACATAGAAGATTAAGTAACTTTCTGAAAGGAAATCTAAAATAATTTGTATTCGTAATCATAAGCTTTGAACGGAATAATGCCTGTTTGAACAAGTTCTTTGTAGTGAAGATATCCCATCAAGCTAACAGTGGAAGAAGTCCAGAGTTGAACGTAAGGCACCCCAATGAGTTGAACGGCTTTGGTTCCAAAGTTCATGATTTCATCAGAAACTATGCAAGTAACAGGCGGCACATGGGGTGAGGAATTCAACTTTGATAGTAATTCCAAGAATGGTGTGAAACAAGTTCTTCGGGTGGAATCACATAGTGATGGAACAGGCTGAGTTGCATCGGCATCAGATGGTGACAGTCCATCGGGGATGGTTTCGAACTAGAAATCAGGCAGTCCCTTAACGGCTTCTTCCCCTCGAGACCAGATCAATCGTCTATGGTTGAACTCGGAGTTGACAAAGGTTATATGGAAGCCTTTTGAGTGCAAAAGCTTAGCCAGATGCATCAAGGGGTTAATATGGCCTTGTGTTGGGAATGGAAGGCATATTGCATGTGCATTAGTGGATCCGGTTGAGTGCATCCTTAGGGAAATAATAATATTAAGCAATGAACTCAAGTAAAAACTCAAGGCCAATATGATGAATCTCCATTCCTAACAGAACGAGGGGGTACAAATAAATAAAGCGATGGGCAATTATTGAGTAAAACAATTGTCAAATGTTGCTTTCTAAGTTGGTACAACATATCAGATTATTAAGTAAAAACTCTCATTTACTTGTATGCATATATATCTTATTATCAATATTCAAGTCCATCAAGATATTTGTGTCTTTTGTTTAAACATTATTCAGTTGAACAAAAATTCTCTACTCCCTTTCAGTGCCCATTTTTCTGCCCAATACTAAAAAAATAAATTTTAGGCCCTAATCATAAATTCTAAATCTTAAATCCTAAATGTAAACCATAAAAAAGACACATTACCTGTAATTCCTTAAACCCTAATATTAAACCATAAACCTAATTTTTGTAGTGTGGGGCATAAATAAGGATACCAAAAATGCATGGGATTTCTACTCTTATTAAGTTTGGGTTGCCTCTCTAGTAATTTACCCTTTTTAATTAAGAGTATATAATCTATTTATCTCTTGATTTCTGTCGTTCATGTAACCCAAAAACCTTATTCTCCCTCAACTATACTTTTAAGTATATTGAATATATAGCTTTAAATTGAAGTTGATCATATATTTTAATTATTATAGTAATAGTTTTATTTAATTTTTTGGGATGAGAATTCCCGAAACTCTTAGAGATTCGATAGTTAACAGGGAGTCAAAAAAATCTATAAAATATATAATAGAGATTCTCTAAACTGCACCTATAAATATTAAAGACAAAATAAAAATTACAAAACCATTCTTGTACCACCATATTCTCGCCCCTACTAATAGAACGAGGGTGATGGAAATAAACCAATAATAAAGTGAAGGACAATTATCGAGTAAATGCGAGCGATAGTGTCCAAATACTTAAAAACAGTCGGGGGAAATTAATTTCCTATCCTCGTAAGGTCGCTTTCCGAGGCGTACCATAATAGGGTGAGAGGTGGTCCTAGCCTAGGGATGGTAAATGGGAGGGAAAAGTGCGGATACTTCATTTGTTGTATTCATATTCACTTAAAATTTTTATATTTATCGCCTATCAATTATTTACAATAAGTATTATTTTTAAATCCACACCAATTTAAACGGGCACATTCTCAAATTCACCCCATACCTACTATCTAACTGGGTGCCCACCACCCAACCTGTACCTTCCCGTACTCACTTAGCAAGCAACCACTAATACTGAATTATGTAAAAATAAACCATAATTTTGTGTAAAAAAGAGTAAAACTTCTCATATTTTATTAATTGATCAAGTGTATATATATATAATACATTTACAGATGTATAAATTTAATTATAGCTAATTTAACTAAAGCACATTTGTGTCGGTATAAATTTTACTTAACTACATCTAACTAATGGTGGTAGACAATTGTAAAGAATGTTTATACCCTATGATTTGGTTAAATTATAAGGCACGTCTTTTAAAATCATAGGGTTTACAAAATAAGTTGTGAATTTATTCCTAAATTCATAATGATCCAAAATTCATATGGTAGGTAGTTAGTGGGCGGGACGGGCGAATGCAGGGTGGGGTGGGGTTGGGTATAAGTTTGATGGGTAGTGGGCGGGTGTGGATGTAAAAAGTCATATCCGTCGTGAGTAGTGGGTGGGTGATAAATTTGAGTCCTTACCGCACCGTATCCGCCCGCATCCACCCTATCTTGGGGCATATTAAAAGTTTTTAAAAGACTAGAAATTTAAACTAAAATTTTTGAAACCTTGAAGAATTTAATTTTTTAAGAATGATGTTTAAATAAATTTTTATAAATATTTTTAAAAATTGAAGAGAAAATTTAATTGAGATATTTAAGGGCCAAATTAGGGATAGTAGACAAGTACAATTTTACGAATTTCACACCACTTTGCCCCTGTTTGAGGACCAACAAAAAAATCAAAATGAAAATTAAACTAGAATAAATTTTATAATAATCATTCATAAATTATGGTTTACTAATTCAATAATCCGAGACACGCTAATAATTAATCCTTGAGGAGACCAATAAAGCAATTATTAGTTGGGACCAATAAATTCAACCTTCTCGGATTCTTAATTAAAAAATTGGCATAAAGTTAAAATTAGGCCCAAATATTTGATAGTTTTGTCACTTTGGCCCACGTTCTATTTTTTTGGAGTATTTAAGTTCCTAACATTTCATTTTTTGTTAAAACAACCTTATTTAGATTAAAACCGTTAGTTGACTAATGGGCAACTTTTTTACTGACGTGGTGTGTTCATGTGGACTCAATTGATGACATGGCATGTCCATGTGTGATTAGGTGATAAAGACAAAGGAAATAAGCAAAATTTGAACATATATTTAGTGGGAATCAAACCCAAGCCCTACGAATGTAGTGCTAAACACCTAACCACTAAACTAAATTGCTAATTTAAAGTTTAATCACCATTTATTATATATATATATATATATATATATATATATATATATGAACTCAAAGACTCATAGACAATGGGACCAATATATATATATATGAACTCAAGACTCATGGAAATGGGACCAACATTTTACCACCAAACCAATTAGGTAACTTCAATTTGTTATTACGAAAGATTAAATTTAATTAGTTTAAATTATGATTATCGTAATTGTAACATAAATTAAAGTACATTTATGAGATAAATTTTATTTTATTTTCTAATATAATACTTTTAAATTATTAAAAATACATTTTCCTAAATTTATTTCTAATATCTAATTTTTGATTTTTTTTTCTAATTTTAATTAAATAACCTAATGGGGATGGCTTATGGTTAGATAGACACTGAATTTTGTAATTTCGAATATAAGGGGCACCAGGGACAAAACTATATGTCCCTTGGGAGGGGTCCCAGCCCACAGGAGAATTTTTTTTATTTTGTTATATATTTTTTTGAAAAAAATGATTAAATTATAAATTTTCTCTCACCTTTTAACATTTGTGTTTTACCTTTTAATCTTAAATTTTCACTCCGTCCGTGACACGAACTTAGGAGAGAACGTGTTGGAAGATAGCAGAGTGATGGTGTGATACAGAGCGCAAGTAAGGATGTGCAGCAACTATTGTATTTGTACTTGCAGAAAAGAGACAATATAGAGTCAACCATAGGGTCACAACATTAAGTAAAGGTGAGTATAAGAGAGGCTCTAGGGTCACCTAGCAACACGTCTTCTACTAATGGGGGCAAAGGAGAAATCAAAGGCGAGAGCCTCCTAAGGAGTGTTCCCATTAGGATCATTAGTTACTTTAGAATTATTGTGCTCGGTTGCAGTTTCTTTCCTCTCTATTTCTTAATACAATTGAAAAGTGAAAAAAGTAAAATAAGTTTTGAAAAATATAATTAATTTTAATTTTATAATTTAGTCTAATACTTTATATAATTATTTTTATTTGTTTAGTCTCTAAAATATTTATTTAATATGAAATTGACCCCTATTTTTTAATTTAATCTAATATTTTAATATAGTTTTATTTTTGTTCAATTATTTCCCTAAAATTTTTCTTTAATTCAAAATTGACACATATGTATTTCTATTTTTTTATAATTGAGCTTAATATTTTTAAAATTGTTTATCCAGTTTAGTCCAACAAATTTTATTTAATTCGAAATTGACCTCTATTTATTTCTAATTTTTATAATTTAATCTAAAATTTGTTTATTTAATCCCGAGATTTTGTCTGCCAATATAACACCTGATACTTGGTCCAGATGAATCCAGCCCGAATATCGAATGCAACAAATGGCCCATTTATGGCCTAAAGCATATTTAAAAGCAAGCACATTCGATTACATGAAAGTAAACAACCAACATAAAAATAAAGCGAAAATAATTAACTAAATTCAACCAAGAAAATAAACCTTTAAAAACTTTAGGAAAATAAATGATTTAACAAAAAGACATTTTGGTAATTTTACAAAATTTAAACAAAAAAATCAAAACCTAAATAAAATTTTATATAAGTAGAAGCATCTTATACCTCTATTTTTCTAAAAAAAAGTTCAAATCGAAGTAAATTTAACTGAATTGAGGTTTATGGACTAAACTAAAAATAATTCATAAATTTGATTTTAAGCTAAAAATTCAGTTTCGGGTTCGTTTTAGACTCATTAATTCCAATTAAACTTAATGGTAAATTCGCATTGAAATCATATTTCAAATAGAGTGTTATTTGCAAAAATAAGTAGTTTATGGGCCATTTTGAAAATATTCATAAAATACAGGGACTCAATTTTTAAAAAATTAAACTAGACCTCCTTTATGAAACCAAGCTAATACAAATCCTTATTTGCAATTATAAAATTTGTGACTGAAACGTAAAGTTTGCAATTATAAGATATTAGACTGAATTATAAAATAGAAATAAATAAAGGTAAAATCCAAATTAAATAAATTTTGAGGGATTAAATTAAACAAAAATAAAACCATAGTAAAAATATAAGATAAAATTATAAAAATTAGAAACAAATGTGGGTCAATTTCGGATTAAATAAATATTTTAAGCGCCATGGCCGATGGGTACACGACATATGGGACTGCAATATGGGGGCCATTTACGCACCATGTGAGGTATCTGAACAAGCAATTTTATGGAGAGATTTACAGGATGATATGCTGCAATAGGATGGGTCGTGGTGTCTAGGGGTGATTTTAACTCGGTACTTGAGAAAAGGGAACGGTAAGGTTGTCTAACTGATCCGAGGGGCATGGCTGCATTTAATAGCTTCATTAAGAATTTGTAGTTGGTTGATATTTCTTTGAAGGGTAAAGGCTTTACTTGGTTTGGTTCCGGAAACTGATGTAGTATGTTGGATAGATTTTTGCTATAGGTGATTCGATTTTCAAGTTTGATGCAAACAAGTCTAAAGCGAGGTCTGTCGGATCGTTCACCGATTAGCTTGTCTTCTAAACACAAAGATTGGGGACCACGTCCGTTCCAAAAGTTTGAGTATCCACTACATTAGCTAGAAAAGCTTGACGACCTTGTAATAACAGTTTCTTAGCAGAAACAACTGAAATCACATTAGATAAAGGATTCATCATTTCTCCCACTACGATTATCTCTTCACCTTCCAGATTCTCCAAAATTAATCGCTTTAAGCGACAATCCATAATGGCATGGTAGAAAGATAACCAATCCATGCCTAATATCACTTCGAATTCTTCAAAAGGTAACTCCATTAGGCTTGCCGGAAACTCAGTTCCTTGTACCTGTATCGGACAATTTCTACATATTTTACTTACTCTCGCACTCCGACCCAATGGGTTTGTTGCCACTATATCACTAGAGATAGACTCTAATGGAATATCTCTCTCTTCAATCAACTTAGTGCTAATATACGAATGCGTAGAACCAGGATCAATCAAAACTAATACATGCTTATCAAAAAGATAGAATGTACCTGAAATAATTTCTGAATCATCCCGGTCCTCATTAGTTTGTATATTATAAACTCGAACTGGTGTGCGCCTTTTCGCTTGTGAAGCCGACTTAGATGGTCTTCCCGGTCTGCCTCTTCCGCTACCTCTCAGTGGCATCACAACAGACCTTTCTGTCTGTACAGGTTTTTCTCCAGACTTTTGAGGACAATCTCTCATAAATGACCCGTCTTTCCACAATTAAAACATGCTCCGGTCACCAACCAACATGTACCTGAATGACGTTTACCACAAACATCACAAGACTGAGTTCTAAACTGGGTGATGAACCAACACCAGAATTAACTGTATGGGCCTACTTATTTCCTCCAACATTGCCTCCTTTACGAGCAGATCCAGATTTATTCTTATACCAATAACCACCTTTATTCCTTTTCGATGAGTAAGGAGCTGAAGATGTTCCTGGTCTTTTATTAGATTGTGAAGTCTGCTTTGTCGTGTCCTCCGAATAGACACGTTCCATTGCTTTAGCTCGATTCACCAACTCTTGAAAAGTAGGCAGGTTCAATGCCATCAACATTTCTTTTGGTCTCCTATTCAAGCCTTCAATAAAATAATCACATCGATTCACCAACTCTGCAGCAAAATGGCTCAACTTATTGTATTCACACTCATATTCATAGATAGTCTGGTTTCCTTGCTTCAAGTTGAGAAATTGTTGTTTCATCTCCCGGATGAACTGATCTCCAATATATTTATTCTTGAATTCCTCCAAGAAGAATTGCCAGGTCACTTGCTCAGAAGGAACGCGCATCGTGGCATTAGTCCACCAAAACCTAGCTTGACCTCACAGTAATGAGACAGCTCCATCCAATTTATTCGTCTCCAAACAACGGAATCCGTCAAGCATGATCTTTAAATCATTTAACCATATATCAGCAGCCACTGGACCATCATCTGAATCTCCCTTAAATTCGGGTGCTCCCAAACTTTTTAATTCCTTAGCAATTGTCATACGAGGATCAGGGGAAGCTGAAGGTTGGAAACGTGTTAGAATCGCTTCCAATGACTGAAGAAAAGTCCACTGATCTTGCACAGGCATTCACTGTTGTGCTGGTACTCTTTCCTGTTCCGGTTGAGCTGGAGGGTTATTATTAACCACATTATTCTCACTTCCAACTTCTTCTGGAACCTCATGTTTCGTAGCCTTTTTGGAACCTCATGATTCAGCCATTTATAAACACGTAATCACTATGTTAGTAAGGAGCGACATTCATCAATAATATAAATATCATATCAGTAATTTTTTGACATCCTAGTGGCATGTACACACTTTTAAACAAAAATAACTTTCATTCCGGCCGAGAACCGACTAAACCTATAGCTCTGATACCAATAAATGTAACACCTCATTCCTTTATCCATTGCTGAATAGAGGTCAGAGATGTCATTAAGCATTTACAATCTATCATAGATATAAAATCAATAAAAGCTTGTTTCTTTTATCACATAAAAGATGACCTTCTAAATTAGTCATCTAGCTAATCGCGTAAAATTTAAAACTAATATTTTTAAGTTAAATTCGAACCTAGTTTCAAGCAGCAACTAGGCAGTTTACTTCTAAATCATATGGCTAATTAAACTGCTTAAAAACTGCCTAATTTACAAATCATTTAAATAGTAAATAAAATACGATTAAACTAACTCTTTTCTAACCACATACATATCATAGCAAGCAAAACATTAATAAATATACATGCCAACTAGTAACATCAAAAGATAACATCAAAGATTTCATACTGATATTCGGCTCTTCAAAATATGATGATGTCCTCTGCTGCTCCTTACTCCTTGTGTTCCTTAATATCTACGCGTGAAACAATCACACGCTAAGTATATACTTAGTGAGGCAATGTAAAATAATTAAAAACATTTCTTTGCAAAGTAATAATGGAAATAAATAGAGTGCGTTATAACTATCAAAAAAGATTTGAAAATTATAAAGACTGACTTATCAAACCCATTCTTCTTTTCGTAACCTGTAAAAATCTCAATATTCATATATATATATATATATATATATATATATATACAATATAGGTTATATCAATACGATCTATTGTACTTTCAATTTCAATATAGCCCAATGTACTATGGATGAGAATACATGGTATGCGAGTCAATGATGAGTATGCACATGTGCTGACATCAACCAATTTGTTGTGCCATAATAAAACAATATATCAATGTATCAATGTAAACACTACCGTAACTTAACGGCATCAATAATAACGATAGGTCATAGTTGTAGAACACAACTCACTGAATCACCACCGTAACTTAACAACAGTATTAACCGATAGGTCATAGCTGTAAAACACAGCTCACTGTATCGTTATTGTAATTTGACAGTAATATTATATCGATATACTCCACCTCTTTGGCATGCCAATATACCAAGACTCCCAATAATCATACAATGGGCTTTTGAACAATTCACTATTATGAACCTTTCATTCATTTCGATAACATCAATGGATCAAAATAAAAAATTTTAACTTATAAAAATATGCATAGGGCATTTCATACCCGAAATCATTCACAAAACCATTCAAAACCATTTAATATAAATCAAATCATTTTCTTTCAACATTTGAGGTTGACTTATCACTAATCTTCCTCATATCATAATTAAAATAAATAAGATTGCACTCACCTTTGCCTCACTAAAAAGCTATACTATTACTTCCAACCTTACTCTTGAATTTTATCTTTATCAGCAGCCTTGCTTGTGTCCCGATTACGATCTACACAACATTTCAACAACACATACCATGTAAAGTACATGTTAGTATCATACTAACACTGATACGTATTAGGAATAATATTTCCTAATAATTCTTTAACTTTCCAAAATATTCATTTTAGTCCTAAGGACTCTTTTTAAACTTCCAACCAACATTTTCAAGTTCAAACCTTACATTTCTCATTCTTTACACTTGAGGACCCAAACTTTAAAAATTTACACACTAGTCCTTGAATTTGCCGAAATTTCAAATTGGTCCCCAAAGTTAACACAACTTCAAAATCAACCTTCTAATCACTTTAACTTAATTTTCCAACACAATACACTTCAAAAACAAGCTTAACAACCAAACCCCTAAACTTTCCAAAATTTACAACTTAATCCTCAACACTTTATAAACTTCCACATTAGCCCAAATAACTTTCTAAAGCTTATAAAATCATCCTTACACCATTTCTAACCTTAGGAAAAATTTTCCATAATTTTCCCCAATTTTTTCCTATATGCCGAATTCCAAGGGTCACTCTCCAAAATTTTTCCAACTTGATTCAAGCATAAATTCAACCTCCTAACATCATATTCAAGCTTCTCACATCATTTACTATTCAAATAAAAATTTTACAAGAGTTTCCCCTAATTTTTCAATATTCCCAAATAATACCTAAAACCAAAATCCATGGAATTTTCATCATATCATGCATGAATCATCATCACAACCTCAAATCCAACTTAAACAACCCATAAAACATGAATTCTAAACTTGTTCTTCATAAACCCTAATCTTCAATCTCAACATATAAGTATGGAAACTATGCAAAAATTATACCAGATGAAAAAGAATTCAATGGAGATTAATTCTCTATTTCATGTCTTAAACCAAAAACCAATCGAATCAAGCTAAAAATTGAAGCAAAAATCTTCTTACCTTGGCTATGGTGGTTTCGAAAATGGAGGAAAAAGATGAGAGAGTTTCTAGCTTTCTCTTTGTTAAATTAACATGACAAATGACATATTAAATCTTTAATCCTAATATAAAAATCTTCATTAATAGTGAAATTACCAGTTTGCCCCTTAATTATGACCAATTAGGTGTTGACACCTAACCTTATCACTTTTCCATAATCATCTTTAATTAAAAAGTAAGGGCAAAATGATTAAAATGCCATTAATGAATCCATGTATTCACAAAAATGCCATTTGTGCACTATTTCAAAATACTATCTTCAATCGAATCTAAATCGATTAAAAATGATTCCAAAACGAAATGTCATATTCTTCAAGACTTCCTACAACTCCCTTCAAAATTTCATCACATTCCGAGCTCATACGATTACCTGAATCACATTTAAACTTTAACTGTAATTTTCCAATAATAGAAACATCGAATCGAACCAACAATTTTATTTTTGATTCACACCCTTATGTGAACTATTTATTTATAGAATAAAAATACTTATTTGGAAAATTACCATGTTGGTCCCTGAACTTTTCTTAACTTTCACTTTGGTCACCAAACTTTAACATTTTACATTTTAGTCACTGAACTAAAACCACTAACTTTTAATTCTTTTCAAAATAGTCACTAACCAAAAATTGGGGTATTACACTTGTCTAATTAATGAATTTTTGTATTAATTTATTTTACTTAATAAATGAATAATATACTAAACAATTTATAAAAAAAAATTGTTCAATACTCTATTGTTACATCCTTAATAAGACTAGAGGATAAAACATCCAACCGAAAAGATACTAGAATAAAGCATACTCTAAGAAGTCTACTCTCCTACATTCATATCCCGCATAACTTCCAAGGCGCAAGAAAATTCATTCTCAATGAAAACTATAACGTCTTGAACAAAACTCATATGAAACTCGCAGTCTAGCGAGTTCTCTGTAAGGGTGTTAAATTAATAAATAATTTTGTGTGGGTGCTAGATAAGTAAATAAAAAAGGCATATTGCCTCAGAGGGACCTGAGTGAGCTATATGGTATGTGGATGCAGGTTGTTAATCGTCGAATGCGCCCTACAAACAACTACCGGGCTCAAAGTAAGGAAGACAATGGGAATCCAGTTAGGAGAGGCACAAGATCATGCTTTGTGGTTCTAACTGGTAACAGGGAGGTTGAAGAGGGTCGAGGGACTGGTTCCGTTGTAGACAATTCTGTGAATGATAATGGAGCGGGATCGCCGCATGCTTTGGCCACAGAATCGGTGATGCGAAGCAAATAAGGGTTTCCCCTCCAACAATCGAAAGATGGTGGTATAGCTAGGGAGGGAAGGGTGGTTGGGTTGCCCAAAAAGTCGACCACAACTCAACGTGATGGGGCATCTGGTGTGTCAAATGGAGTTCGTCAGGGGAAGCAAAATCAGGTTGCCGCACAAGGGAATGTGGTGGCATTGAAGATGTTGGAATCGAGCAAACATTATGTGGTTCAGGTTATGGATACGGAAGAGGGCCAACGTGATGGGACATCTGTTTTTTTTTTTGTTAAAATATGTGTCTCAGCTTATTTTAAAACAAACTAAAATAAAATTTTAAGCACCTATTTCAGTCAAAAAATATTTTATACACCTATTACAAAATAGACATAATTTGAGCACTTATTATATAATTAAGCCTATTTTCTATTTTTAAAGATACATAGGGAATAGAAGAGGACAAGGTACAGCCATCCAACACTTGTTTAATAATAGATCCATGTTAATCATAACGATGATATTCATGATAGGAAATTTCCTATCATGAAAAAAGTTTGATAGTTGGGTTGGAGATTTTATTTAGTTAATTAATTTATTTGATTTTTAATTAAATTGAATTAAATAAATTTATTTAAGTTAAATTAAAATATTGTTAATAATACAGCTAAATTTTAAACTATATGTATTTGAAAAATCTTTTAAACAATATAAGACAAAAATAAGATATTTTAGTATGTTAAACTTGCTATGATAATTTATTTGTTTAATACCTTAATTTCATCATTTGAGAAAATAAATTAAAATTTTATCATTTAATTTTTTCAAAATTTGATTTTTTATTATGTTTTGATATTTAAAGATTTTTTTGTAATTTTTGTCGAGAGGATTAATTTGTATATTTTTTAAATTGTCGGACTAAAATAGCATTATAAAAATTCTTTATTCAGTTTATTCAATTTATTTATCTTATATAATTCAACTCAATTTGGAACCAAAAAATCAAATAACTCAATTTGTTTTAAATGCAAGAATTAAAAATTAACCAACAAGGGTTGGTCTAAGTGGTAAGTAGCTTGGTATCACTTAGGTAGGTCTCGAGTTCAAGACCTTGTGGATGTAGAAAATCCTCTTTGGGAGGCTCACCTACCAAAACCAGTTTTGCGACGTGGGTCGGTCCAATTTAGTCAGGACAAAGCCTTAAGGAATCGGGAAGATGACCAAAAAAAATTAAAAATTCAAATTATAATATTTATAATTTTTCTTGAGCAAGTAATATTGGTATTTTTTAAAAAATTTAAAAGATTAAAATATCATAAAATATTGGAATGGTTTGATAAACTTCAACTTAACAAATAGTTGATTAGACTTTAATTTATATATGCGTACCGGACAAGCTACAAATCTCATTAGTCCATCCAGTCAACCAATCCAATTTAATTTAATTTAATTTTTATGGTTCAAAAAGGAATATCATTTTTTTAGAACAGCAAAAAGGAATGTTGAGATAAGTTACCTTCTCAAAATAATGAGTCGTCTCATTAGTGTTCCGCTGGATCCGATGAAAATAAATATGTTGGAATAAAATTTGAACGTCCATCAAACAAAGGATTGAAGACAAATCAACCCACTAAAACAAAAGATAAGAAAGAAGAAAAGTGGATGAAAGAAAAAGGTGCGATGAGGAAAAGTTGACGAGTTTGGATCGCCCAATTTATTTGAATTCAACGAGTAATTTTACTAAAAAAAATAATAATGTTCATTTTATAAGATTTGAGTTTGATTATGTTTGTTTACAAAGTAAATGTACCTTATTAAAAAAAATAGTGGCAGATCTAGATTTCGTATTAAGTGAGTTTAATAAAGTTAAAGTCAAACAAACTAAAAATTTTGCAATGTAAAAATAGAAAATTATTGAATACATTTAAATTTATTAAAAAATAACAATCCAGTAAAATTAATAATAATAAACTAACCAGAGTCTAAAAATTATCTTTCTTTCTTTTTCAATAACTGTTTTCGACAATTAATGTATTTGCCTATTAAAAAAGGATTTATATCCAACACAATGGCGTTGGAAATTTTTCTTTCTTTCTTTTAGTTTCTACAAGCATCTTAGTTTTAGGGTTTAGAGATTTAGTCTAGGGTGTAGGGTTTAGGGCTTTATATTTTAAGGGTAATGGTTAGAATTTAGGAGTTAGAGTTAGGATTTATGGTTAGATTTTAGGGTTTAGGTTTTAAGGTAATATCTTGAGGATATAGGTTTTAACCTATAAACGTTAAATTCTAATCATAAACCCTAAATTATATTTACAATCGCTAAATTCTAAACTGCTAAACCTAAACCCTACACCCTAAACCGAGTCCCTAAACTCTAAAACTAAGACACTTGCAGAAACTAAAAGTTTACACTACTAGTGTATCAAATCTTAAAAAATAAAACTTAAAAAATTGAATTTTTGAAATACTATTTTTTAACTAAAATAATTTGAAATACTAAAAAATTTAACTAAGAGACCCACTACCATCTTTTACTCCACTTCTATAAATATTATTTTTAATTTTTGCTTGAGTTTGACGCTTTAAGTTCCTTTGATAAAAAAAAAGACACTTCAAGTTTCGTGGATCAAATGGGTTCAAGTGCGTTTGAATTTTTTTGGGTAAACTATGTCATGTACCACCAAACTATTGGGGTGACCCATTTTTTACCACCAATCTTGCAATTGGTCAAAATTTGCCACCAAACTTCATTTTTCGACTCGTTTATACCATCGAGCCGTTAAACTCCTTAACGGCGTGATGACTTAGATGCTAGACCAAAACGACGTTATTTTGGTGCCGCTATTTTGATACTAAATTGCCCAAAACGGCATTGTTTTGCTGGAGGAAAATATAAAAATTATACACTCAATGGGATTTGAACCTGAAACCTTTAGAATCAAAAGCAATCTCTTAACCACTAAGCCAACATAACATTTTTATTTTGTTTTCAGCAAGAATAATATATATTCCAAGCTGCAGTTGAGATTAATTCAATTTATTTTATTATATAAATAATATTACTCTATATAAATAATATAAATATATTATAAATAATATTAATACACATATAATAATATATTACTATATATAACTAATAAATAAAATATTTATATTAAATAATAAAATTTATATTATCAAAATTATTAAATATATAAATAAACAATACATTATTATAAAAACTAAAAAATAAAATTTCTAAAAAAACAAAATCGTCCAAAACATTAAATTCTAACCTATAAACCCTAAAATCATAAATCTTAAACCCTAAAACTATAAACCTATTAGCAGCCAAAATGGATGGATTTTGGGTTTAAGCTTTAGAGTTTTGGTGAATTTTTGAGTTTTTTTGTAAATTTTAGATTTTTTTAAAATCAATTTTTTAGTTTTTATAATAATATATTATTTGTTTATATATTTTAATATTATTTGTTTATGAATAAAATTTTAGGGTTTAAGGTTTATAGTTTAGGGTTAGGGTTATGAGTTTAAGGTTTAAGGTTTTGTTGGATTTTGGGCGGGATTTTAAAAATTTATCTTTTAGTTTTTATAATAATATATTTATTTATTTATTTAATATTATATATAATATAAAAATATTTATATTTATATTTTTTATTTTATTTATTATTTATACATTAATATATGTATACTAATATATTTCTAATATATTTGTATTAAAAATAATATATTTATATTATTTATATATAGTACTATTATTTATATGATAAACTACAGATTGGAATATATATTATTTGTGCTGAAAATAAAACAAAGATGCTAAGTTGGCTTAGTGGTTAGGATGTTACCTTTGATTTTAAAGGTTCCAGGTTCAAACCCTATTGAGTACATGATTTTTCATATTTTCCTCCATCAAAACAATTCCTTTTTGGGCAATTTAGTATCAAAATAGAGGCACCAAAACGACGTCGTTTTGTTCTAGCATCCAAGTCATCACGCCGTTAAAGAATTAACAACTTGGTACATGATTTTTCATATTTTCCTCCATCAAAACAATTCCTTTTGGGCAATTTAGTATCAAAATAGAGGCATCAAAACGACGTCGTTTTGTTCTAGCATCCAAGTCATCACGCCGTTAAAGAATTAACAACTTGGTGGTATAAATGAGTCAAAAAATAAAGTTTGATGGCAAATTTGGACCAATTGAAAGGTTGGTGGTATAAACGGGCCACCCCCAATAGTTTAATTGTACCTGGCATATTTTACCCAATTTTTTTTCTCTCCAAAACTTTCATGCTTTTACAAGGATTTTCTATACTCAAGTAGGGTCAATTCAAAAGATTAAAAAAGTATGAACAAATACTACCTTGTAATCACCTTAAGATTATTAAAACACAGATTCTAATTAATCAAAGTCATTTTAGTTTAATATTTAATTAAATAAGAAATTCAAACAAATTATACGTTTAAATTAAACTGAGTGGAGGTTGATTTCAAAGATTTAACAAGAAGATAATTTTGAAGAAAACAACCTTTAAAGAGATTTTTTAGGGTACACTACATAAATAGTCCCCAAATTTTTAAGAAACTTTTATTTTGGTCATCGAACTTTTAAAATTTACAATATAGTTATATAACTTTTAGTTCGCTTTTATTAAGATCACTTTTGTTAACTATCATTAGAGAATTCTAATGTGGCACGTTAAATCCATATTCTTCCAAAAAAAACTCTTGACTTTCTTATACTTGATATTGACAACCATCGTTCTCAGGGTCGACTATAAGGTGAGCATCATGAACGACCGTCCAGGACTCCCAACCAGCCTAGGACCCCTAAAACTTAATTATCTATGGCCCTGTTTGGCAATTAGCGGATAGCTGATAGCTAATAGCGGATTACATTAGCTGATAGTGAATTGCATTAGCTGATTCGATTAGCGGATTGTATTAGCTGATTGTATAAAAGTGTTTGGTAAAATTAACTGATAGTTGTTTAATTATTTAAACAAGCAAATTAACTGATAGTTGTTTAATTATTTAAACAAGCAAAAGAACATATAAGGACATGATTATATTCGATACTTGTTTGAATAGTTTATTAGTTATCAATATTTTGTATATATATTAAGGGTTAACTACACCACATACCACTCAACTATGGCCTCTGAGTCGAAAATGCCACCGAACTTTAAAATTGTTCAAAACTATCACTGAACTTTAATATGTGAGTCGAAAATACCACTCCATCGTTAAGTCGAAACGACGTTGTTTTGGTGTGACTGTTTTGAAGCCTAATTTAGGCCAAAACGACTTCGTTTTGCTGGAGAAAAAACATGCATTTGGGGGGTTTTGAACCCAAGACCTTTAGGAGAAAGAGCTAAGCCTTAACCACTGAACCAACATAACATTATATAATATTTTACCACAAATATTATATATCTCAAACTAGATAAGACTAATTCAAATTATTTTATGAAATAAATAATATTAATATATAAATAATATAAGTTATATTATTTGTACAAATAAAATATATATACACATAAAAGTGTATTGTTTTTATTTTTTATATAATATTTATAATATAAATATATTATTTTAAAAAACCTAAAATATTCATGAAAATAATATATTTATATTATAAATATTATATAAAAACTCTAAACTCTAAATCCTACACCTTAAACTACAAAGCTGAAATCCCAAACTCTAAATCTTATGATTTGAAGTTTGGGGTTTATAGTTTTTTATATATTATTTATAATATTTGACGTCTTCTATATTTGTCCAATTTTACTAAAATTAGACAAATCGCAGATTAAGTCACTTAATTTTTAGAGCGTTTATAAGTGATACCAAAAGTTTAAATTTTTATAGTTTTGACCTCAAATTATTGAAACTTTACAATTTGGTCATGATATTGTTAGAATTCACAGTTTAATCGTCACACATCAAGATTTCTAAAAAGATTTTCCATGTACTTCAATAACTTACAATTCAGTCCTTAAATTCTGAATTTTCTCAATTAAACCCCTAAATTTCATTTTAAGCCTAATAAACTCTAGACTATAAGCATGCGACTTTAAGCCCTTAAATTCCTTCTAGGCGTTTGGATTACCAAACCAATAACCAACTCTGAAAATCTCATTTTCAGATTTTTGGTTTATCTTTTCCGATTTATTTTCTTTTTCGTAATTTTGCTTTGGGTTTTTTTACTAAAGCAATAAGAAACATGAAAAGGATACTAAAATACATTTTTGAGTTATGTAGGGCCCTAAATATTTTTATTTAAATTATAGAAACTTATCAATTTGGTTCCACCAAATTATTTTATAAAAAATGATTCTATAAATAATATAAAATATATTGTTTTTACATATATCAATAAAAATATATTATTTTTAAAAAATAAAAAATATTCATAAAAACAATATATTTATATTATAAATAATATATAAAAAACTATAAACCCCAAACCTCAAATATTAAGGTTTAGGGTTTTAGCTTTGTAATTTAAGGCGTAGGATTTAGAGTTTAGAGTTTTTATATAATATTTATAATATAAATATATTATTTTCATGAATATTTTAGGTTTTTAAAATAACATATTTATATTATAAATATTATATAAAAAATAAAACAATTCACTTTTATTTATATATATTTTATTTATACAAATAATATAACTTATATTATTTATATATTAATATTATTTATAATATTATTTATTTCATAAAATAATTTGAATTAATCTTATCTAGTTTGAGATATATAATATTTGTGGTAAAATATTACATAATGTTATGTTGGTTCAGTGGTTAAGGCTTAGCCCTCTCTCCTAAAGGTCTTGGTTTCAAAACCCCCCAAATGCATGTTTTTTCTCCAGCAAAACGACGTCGTTTTGGCCTAAATTAGGCTTCAAAACAGCCACACCAAAACGACGTAGGAGTCAATGGTGGAGTGGTATTTCCGACTCACATATTAAAGTTCAGTGATAGTTTTGAACAATTTTAAAGTTCGGTGGCATTTTCGACTCAGAGGCCATAGTTGAGTGGTATGTGGTGTAGTTAACCCATATATTAATATTAATTAGATTATGAAAACTATTTTTTATATAACATTACTAAGCATATTAGAAGAATCTATATATTAATTTATTATTTATATAATTATTTTTAATATAATTTAATTAATTATTAAATTTAAATACAAATGTGTGAGGATAAAAAAACAAAACTATTAATTTACAAATGTCATAATGTAAATACGTGAGGATGAAGAATTAAAATAGAAAATGTTAAGTTTAAGTTATTTGGAGATATTGTATAATTGTTCAGGGTAAAAGGGTTTTTATAACTCTCATGTTAAAACCTATAATTTGAAAAAGCTCCTATTAGCAGCCTTTTCAAAATTAGAGGTTTTACCCCAATCCTCTATTCTAATCCCCTATTCACCAAACATCCAAATTAACGGATTTGACCGATCAAACCTCTAATATTAGCTCAAACCTCTAATTTTGGCTCAAACCACTATTTACCAAATATGAACCTATATTTTTCAGATATTATTTTTTTTAACTTATCGTGAGGCGAATAGTGTAGCCGTTGTTCTTGCAAAACGTGGTGTGGATCGTGTTTCTTGGCTTACGAAGGGTGTGTGAGGAGTAATTGTGGTAGTTTGTTGTTAAGTTTGGTCTGGATTGGTGTTTTTTCTTTTGTTCAGCCGTTTGTATTCTTATTCGATTTGTTATGGGTCGTTTATCATGAGTACTCTTTCCCCCATTTAGGTTTAGAGGGTTTTTAATGAGGCTTGTGATAAACCCGGTTGTATGGTTGACTATTTTAATCATACATTCCTTTCCGATCAAAAAAATCTAATGGTAAAAAAAATTATTTCTCTTCCCTAAATAAATTAATCTAACAATGAAAATAATGTGTTTGACAAAGTTTAATCATGTTTCTATGGTCTATTAAAGAAATAGTAAATTAATTATTTAAAATAATGAGATATACTTTCGTTATATATGGTCCATTGATTGAAGATTTGGCTGCCTTTTCATTCTTAAAGAAGAAATTTCCATTTATTTATAAATTTCAATAGTATGAAATACAGTTCATTTTTGGCAATACCAGCTTAAATTCTTAAGAATCCCAACATTGATTTATTAAAATGCTATTACTTGTGAGCATAATAAAAACTAAAGCAAATGGGTCGGGGAAAGCACAATTTCCGTTGACAAAAAAACATAATATTACTAAAGCAATTTGCTTCTTAGAGATTTCCTGGTAGAAATAATTTAGGGTAAAGTACATAAATAGTCACTAAACTATCTCTAAAAATACAAAATGATCATCAAACTTTCAAATGTTATACAATGGGCA
Organism: Hibiscus mutabilis; assembly: GCA_019671005.1. Classification (NCBI taxonomy): domain Eukaryota; kingdom Viridiplantae; phylum Streptophyta; class Magnoliopsida; order Malvales; family Malvaceae; genus Hibiscus; species Hibiscus mutabilis. The sequence continues at coordinate 8,516,828 of CM033722.1, forward strand.
TTAAACTTTAGTTTTTGTTACAAAATGGTCACTGAGCTGTTAACTGTCGTTAATTGGGTGATGTGACAGTTACAGAAATTTGAATAATATAACATTTAATCCTCTATATTGACACATCTAATCAATTTATTCGTAATTGAACCCTCATTATTGATTCTAAATTGATTGAATGTGTAAATATTGAGTATTAAATATGTTATTATACAAACTTTCATAACTGCCACGTCTTCCGGTTAACGATAGTTAATGGCCCAGTGACCATTTTGTAACAAAAAGTGAAGTTTAATGACCATTATGTAATTTTTGAAAATTTGGTGACCATTTTATATTTATAGGGATAATTTAGTGACCATTTGTGTACTTTAACCAGTAATTTATTAATAATTTATTAAGGTTGTAAAAATTCTAACTATCATGGAAGTCAACAATTAGCAGATGTATTGGTTCAACCATGGGTGGAGCCGCCTTTGGTTAGGGGTGTCACATGACATCTAAACAATTTGGAGATTTTTTTTATTATAAATTTAATATAAAATAATATTAAAAATTTAACATAACTTTTGACATCAATTAAAAGGAAACTGGCATTTTTTAAAAAGAAATTGACACATTGTTTATTTTCACATACTTACAAATTTTAAAATTATGACACTCCAAATTAAATTTTTTGACTTTTACCCTAAATTCAACATAGATGCTACACTATTCCTCATTTTAGGAATTAAAATACCCATAATTGTTACACGCTTTTCCTATGTAATTGTCAAGATTTTCAGCAGCAGCATTAGTTAATCGGCTAAGGTAGGATATTTTTTTAATATCCCTTTCACCGTGTTCTTTCCATGATTAATTTTACTCACAATTTTTCCACGTTTAGGAGGAGCCAACTCTTGTAAATTTTCAAACCCGGCAAATGAGTTTCCTTTATGATAACAATATATCATGATTCATCGTGTTTGTTTGAGCGACAAAAACGATGGAGAAAGGAAGAACAATTGTTTTCGTTTTTAAATCTAAGAAAGTTAAGATTTTTTTAGGTAAAATGATGGATTTAATGTGTCACGTCAGCATTCTCTAATCCATTTAACATAATTGACCTTAATGAAAGTGAACTTAAATTTCAGTGACTATATCGCAAGTTTTAAAAGTTTAATGACCAAAATGAAAGAATCTTAATTGTTTGTTCTTCTCCTATAAATGTTATATCACTTTTTTATTAAAAAAATATTAATGGTAACTTGTTGTTTTATGGTATAAAATGCAGTTATCCCATTGTTATTTTGTTCCGTTAGGCTTGTTTGATTTGACAGTATCGCAAAAAATACAAAATTGATGGATTTTTAAAATATAATGGGTTAAATTTATTGAATTGTTTCAATTAGGACCAAATTGATAGAGTGTATAAGTTTTGAGGAATAAATAGAGTTAAATTAATTGCACCACAAGTCCCCAAAATATGACACTCTCTAAATTAACCCCTAAACTTTTAAACATTCTAATTTCATTCTCAAACTATGACTTGTATTTTAAATTGGTCCCCAAAACTTTTGAACATTTCAATTTCATCCTCAAACTATGACTCTCATTCAAAATTAGTCCTCAAACTTATTGAATATTCTAATTTCATCCCCAAATTATCAGTATATGCTAATCAAATCTCATGTTAATGAAACCCTTATAAAATTCGTTAATTTTAGTGAAATAATGATGTGTATTATGTAATAATATGATGTGATATAAACGATAATTTGAGGATGAAATTGGAATATTTAAAAAGTTTGGGGACCAATTTAGAATGAGGGCCATAGTTTGGGTATCAATTTATAATGAATGTCATAGTTTGAGATAAAATTAGAACATTTAAAAGTTTAGTGACTAATTTAGAATATGGTAATAGTTTGGGGACATATGGTGTGATTAACTCGATTAAATATGTTGATAAAAGTATCGAAATAGTGGATGAAATTAAAGTTTGGTTAACAAAATGGGAATAAAAATTCTTTAGGTATTAACTTGCGAAAAAGTGTATAGTTTAAGTACTAGCTAAAGAGCCAACTTGAAAGAAAAGATCTAATTCAAGTACCAAATATATATTTAAGCCATTTAAGAGCTTCCTTCATTTCTTGTGCATTTGTATTCCATTTGTCTAAAAAATCAATCATTAATATTTCAAATCTTCAAAATAATTATAAAAAAATAAAAAAAAATTGTGCATTCGTATTCCATTTGTCTCAAAAGCCAATCATTAATATTTCAAATCTTCAAAATAATTGTCAAAATACAAAAAAAGAAAAGTATGCATTTGTATCCATTTGTCTCAAAAACCAATCATTAATATTTCAATTCTTCAAAATGATTGTGAATTATTCAAAGCTTCTTATCCATTTATCTTAAAAACCCATCATTAATATTTCAAATATTCAAAATGTTTGTTAGAAATTAGAATTTTAGCTTGGATGATACAATCGATTGTTTTTGTCCTATCTATACATTTGTCAATATTATTCAATATGAAAATTTTAAAACGAATTACGCATATTGTCGCACACCACTAACGCAACACACCGAAAGCGAACGACACATATTGTCCCACACAACTAACGCAACACACCGCTGCACATCATTAAATTTTTAATGACTTCTAAATTACTAATAAACATGGAGTTTCTATAAAACAACAATGATTTTTTTTACAAACAACAAAAATGATTGTTTAACATTAGTAACAAAACTAATATGTATAGCTAATAATTAAATTTAAAAAATAAAAAGTGTGTTATTTTATTTCGACCGAATATTTGGATGAAATTTTAAAATATTAATATTAAAGAAATAATATGGAAAATATTTTATGTGCGGTGGAAACTTCTTGTTTTCACAAGTATTATCGTTTTAAGGTTTAGGGATTTAGTTTAGAGTTTGAGGTTTATAAGTTTAGGTTTATGTGTTTAGAATTTAGTGACTGTGGTTAGAATGTAATGTTTAAATGTTAAGGTTTAGATTTTAGGATAATATATTAGGGATTTTGGTTTTAAACTATAAACCCTAAATTTTAACCACAATCCCTAAGTTCTAATCCCTTATACTTAAACACCTAAACTTTAAACCCTAAAATATATCTCTAAATGCTAAAACTAAGGCGCTTTGTAGAAACAAACAATTTCTACTGCCAGTGCATGGAATAATAATAATAATAATTTATAAATACTTAAATCTCATATATAATTGGAAAAATATCCTATGCACTGGCGGTGGAAATCTTGTTTTGCACAAACACCTAGTTTTTAAGGTTTAGGGGTTAAGGCTTTAGTGTTTGTGGTTAGGTTTTAAGGTTTGATAATATATTTTATTGTTTAAAGTTTAGAGCTTAGGATTTAAAATTTAGGAGTTAAGACTTAAGGTCTTTAAAAGGAACATATGACAACTTTAGAATCCCGCTTAAAAAAATATATATTGATGATGCATCAAATAATTACCCTATATAATTTGCCTAAATTGAAACTTTGAATATTTTTTAACAATTAATTGAAACTTGAATATGAATAGTTAAAAACCAGGAGATTAGCCGACGTTGGCTTTACCGCTTCATTTTTTTTTTGGAATAATTTACCACTTCATCTTTAAATATTAAGGTTTTATAACTTTTGATATAAAAAAGAATATAATCTAAAACTATATATTTAATAATATAAAGCATTGAAGGAACATATTAAATTCAAAAGTTTTAGGTTAGAGATGAGATATAATTATAAATTTTTGAGATAAAAGACAAAACATTTTGAAAAAATATAATTAAACTATAAATTTTCATAAATATTTAAAATGTAATTTTATTATATGAATCAAGAGGATCAAAGCCCCATTTATTAGTGTCTCCCTCGGATCTCCCTTTAGCAAAACATGATATTAAAACATAATTAACATCATATTTCTATATTTATTGTGTTTTTATTCTATAGTTATATTTATAAAAATAATTGTTTGGTATGTTAATGATGAAGATTTTTTCCATAAACAATTTTAATTCTTTGTCATATATTCTTATTTGCTAATTTAAATATTAATTAAAAAGTCTAATAGTGTACTATAGCCGTCGCCCTTCTGCCTGGGGAGAAAAAACCTCCACCCCTAACACATCAAACAATAATCCAAAACAATTCCTAAAAAATCCAAAACAAAATATTAAACACACAAATATGAATATGTTTACAAATACCCTAGCCGCCGCGACCGCCTAATAATTGAGATGAGCGACAAATGATAATGGCGGATCTTCTATAGAGCTTGGTAGCCAAAGCCTAAACAAATACGACATATAAGCAATAATTTTAAAAGAACAAAATTTTTTTTTTGTCATGAAAGGAACTTAGATTAAAGGAAAGAGGATACAAAGAAGCCTGATTTATTAGTCGACATCCGTAATTAAAGTAAAAAGTTAATTGTATCGTACATTTTAAAATTATCAATATATGTTAATCACATTATATGTTAATAAGATAGTAAAAAAATTGTTAACTGTCACGTAAACATTAATTTGTATTATTGTTAGGGAGCAAAATATGATAGTGATGGTTGTCGATGTTTGGACGGTTAATCCTCTTCTGATTTAAGTGAATAGTGACAATCAATGGTACTTGAACCTAGGTCACCTGGATGAAACATATACTGTGCACACATGGTACTTGAATCCAGGTTACCTGGATGAAATACATCATCATTTACCACTGGGACCATTCCACGAGTTTAATCGAAAAATCAAAGTTTAATACTATAAATAAAACAATTAAAAATCAATAATATAAACGATATAAAACCTAAAATTTAATAGTATATAATGTAGTTTACCTAAAATTTAAATATAAATTTGGTTGATAATGATATATTTACTAATATAAAGCACGCAACGTGAATTAAAAAAATTTAGGTTAATTTGGAGAGCTATAATGTAGTCGTGCTGCGGGATGAAAATGGTAACTGAATCTTGGGTTTTTCTCGCAGTTTAGGGATATGTCCGATATTATTCACAGAGTTATGGGCTATCCATGATGTATTGCACCATGCTTGGAGACTCGACTTTTTGGATAGTGAAAGTGGAGACGGATAATTTGGAGGCTTCTCGAATTCTACAGAGTTCTTTTAGAGCCCTCTCGGGTAATGCACTTGTGGCTTCGATTTGGAAACTGATTGATTTGGACTGGGAGGTTACTACTAAATATGTTAGCTGGGTTCTGAATAAGGTTGCTGATGGTCTGACTCGTTTGAGTCGAGGGGCTCCGGTTGGAGGCTTTACACTCACTACCCCTCATGCTGAAGTTGCTGCTGCGGTTCTCAAAGATCTCCGTGGCGTAATCTGATTTCTTTTGCTTCAGTTTTATATAAAAAGAACTTTAGGTTAGAGATGAGATATAATTATAAATGCTTGTGATAAAAGACAAAATTTATGTTGAAAAGAACTTAAATTTAAATTATTAATTTTCATATCCTTCGGATCTATCTTGAGCACATGATATTCATAATTAACACAATATTTATATTTTTAACGTGTTTCTATTCTATAATTATGTTTATAAATAATAATTATTTGATATGTTGAAGATATTTTTTTTTCTACGAGTGACTTTAATTTATTGACATATGCACTTAATGATTAATTTATATATTAATTAAAAACATCTAGGAGTGGGTTAAAGCTGGAGAGAGAAAAATCCACCAACAAACACAATATAATAATAATTCAAAACAAAATATTAAACCCAACAAATATAAATATGTTTACCATAGCCGCCGCGGCCGCCTAATAACTGAGATGAGCGACCAATGGTAATGACGGATCTTCTCTGATCTTGATAGCCGAAGCCTAGATATATGATTAATTTTTAATATTGTTGTTGAGAAAATATTTTATGATTTATTATACTTTTATTTTTATTTCGTAATTTATTATACTTGTTACGGTAAAAAGTAGAAGTTGTTAATATTGATTTCAACAAAAAAATGTGAAGTTATTTAATCTGTCAACTTTAAGTAAAATAAAGGTGAAGTCGTCCTGTAATTATGTTAACTTTAAACTACAATACATGTCACTTCAACAAACTTCATTAATTACTCTATTGGTATGATAGAAACACTTAGATCTTGAAATAAAAAAATAAATGCAATGTTATTTGAAATAAAAAAACACGACAATATTATTGCAATTACTCTCTAAACATATACAACATATAATTAATAATTTTAAAGGAATTGCTAGTAAAGGAAATAAGACAGTACATTTCACTTCAGCAAACTTCATTAATTACTCTTTTGGTCTAATAGAAACACTTAATCTTGAAAAAAAATAAATGTAATATTCCTTGAAATAAAAAAACACAACAAAAATATTATTGCAATTACTCTCTAAACATATACAACATATAATCAATAATTTTTTGTCATAAAAGGAATGTAGATTAAAGGAAATAAGAGGATACCAAGGAATGCCTGGTTTGTCAGCCATAATTAAAAAAGAGTTAATTGCACTATTAATTTTTAAATTATGATTTTTATTTTAAATTGTCTTTCAATCTTTTGAAAGTTGTAATTTATTTTCAAATTATGAATTTCATTTTAAATTAGTCTTCAAACTTTTAAGCATTACAATTTTATCTTCAAACTATGATTCTCATTCTAAATTGACCCTCAAACTTTTAAACATTTTAATTTTCATCCCAAAATTATTAGTATACGTTAATTATATCCAATGTTAATAAAACCGTTATAAAAATTGGAACGTTCAAAAGATTGGGGAATAATTTAGAATCAGGGTCATAGTTAGGGGATGAAAGGGAAACAATCAAAAGTCTTGGGATTAATTTAGAATCAGGGTCATAGTTAGGGGATGAAAGGGAAACAATCAAAAGTCTTGGGATTAATTTAGAATGAGAGTCATAATTTGGGGATAAAAATTAGAATACTTAAAAATATAGAGGCTGATTTAGAACAAGTATCATAGTTTAGGGTTGTGTGTTGCAGTTAACTCACAAAGGAAACATAAAAATAGGAGTTTCCAAAGGAATAACACAGCTGTTCATAGAAGTATCTACGTTATTTCTTGTCCTAATTAATCCAAAAGTTGCTTCCCTTGTTAGCGAGAAATTATTATATAGACCCGGCTCATCATGTCATTTATGGTCCTTACTAAATAAATAAATCCACATCAGTTTTTTTCACATGTCATTTATACGTTAGGATTAGATATTTCACGTCATATTCTTTTATTTTCTCACGAGCAGCCACCAAAATTAAAATATTAAGGTTTATTTTTATTCCCAATCGTGATTCTTTAGATTATCTTTAGAGATTGTTTAGAGAAAATTATCTATCAAAGAACCAATCTTTTGCCTGTTACAAAGAAACGGTGCAATCAAATATTTTTAAGGTTTCCTAAACTTGAATTGCAGGGGTCCTCATAGAAAAAGGTAAGCTTTCCATGAAAATCCTTACCGAAAAGATGCAATTGAATCTATTTTGTGTTTATATATATTTCTCTTTTAATTATAATCTATTGAACAAATTTTGTAGATTGGGTTATATTTGGTGACGAGATAGCATTCGTGTAGGGTATTTGACAACAAACTCCTACAGCTGCGAATCGGTATTTTTCATTCTTTTTTCTATTTCATTGTTTTTTTATTTCTTCATATTTAAATTGTTGTTTTCAATTTATAACCAATGCATGAGAAGTCACTTTGTGCCTTGGTGCTATCTTCATTGATCGTTCTTTACCATATTGAAACTTTTTTTTTCTAAACTTTTAGTGTTATTAGTATTGTTCTGTAAAATTATGTCTGCATATGTTAGACTTCATTGTTATCAATATGAACATGGGTTCTTTACTGCATTCATGTTTGTATAAGTTGAATCACACGAATATCTATAAATTTTAGAGCTAGTGGATGGCATAACATCAAAACGATTCATACAATCTTTGCCTTACTGCATTTCCTTGTTAGTGAAGTAGTCAGGAGGCCTAGATTCAACTAATATATTTACAGAGCCATCATATAGAATTAATTCAATGTATTTAGTTGTTATTTTATAATTTGAGAATATTTCATTAAATTATATTAAATTTATTTTTTTTAGTTCTGTTGCTTAAAATATTTTATTATTTTATAATAATTAAAATTATATTTGTATATATCAATTTAGTTTAATGCAGATATGTTACATAATAGTGATGAAGAAAATTTTTAAAGTCTGACTTTTATAAAAAGGACAGGCGCAAATAATGCTGATTTGAAAGGACTTGTGGTAAATAGTGAAGATGCGACTTATAATTTGTACAACGATTATGGTCATAGCATGGGTTTCACTGTTCGAAAAGGAAAAAAATAGGTATCTTTTTGGCACTAAGACTATCTGTAGTAAAGACTTTTACTATTCTAAACAAGGTTTTAAAGAACTTGAAGTCGTGGAGAAGGCAAAGTTTAATAAACTGGAAACTAGAACTGGGTGTCCTATGATGATCCGATATACAGTGCAAGATGATCAATGGACAATCAGCTTTATTCAGCTCGATCAATTCCAGCAGCCAAAGCAAATGTCATTGATTCAATGGTTAGTGCCGGTATACGTCTCACAGATGTTTACACTTACACGTCAAATGAAGTAAGTGGTGTTGAAAATGTTGGGTTTGCAAGACGTGATTGTTACAATTACGTTAACAAGCATAAGATGATGATGATTGAAGCTGGAGATGGTCAAAGTTTACTCAACCATTTCAAGGTTAAAGCAAGTGAAGATCCAATGTTTTTTACACGGTTCAAGTAGATCAAGAAAATTGAGTGACAAACTTCTTTTGGAGAGATGGAAGATCTAGAACTGATTATGATTGTTTTGGAGATGTTGTGGTTTTTGATACAACTTACCAAACCAATAGATATAATTTGATATGCGCTCTATTTGTCGGGATTAATCATCATCGTTAGACTATAATGTTTGGTTGTGCGTTTTTGCTATATGAGATTACTGCTTCTTTTGTGTGGTTGTTCAAGTCTTTCCTGCGATCGATGGGAAATCAAGCACCGAAGACTATCATGACAAATCAAGATCATGCAATCAGCAAAGTTATCGAAGAAGTCTTCCCTAATTCATGTCATAGATTATGTTTATGGCATATTTTTGAGAACGCCGCTTCACATCTTGGTGGTCTCAATGCAAATATGAAATTTCATGCCTTATTCTACAAGTGCATACAAGGTTGTGAATCAAAATTAGAATTTGAAGAAACTTGGGCAAAAATGATAAATGACCATAATTTCCAAGATCATTCATGGTTGAATGGTTTATACAAGTGCCGTGAAAAATAGAGTACCGCTTTCAGTATTGATGTATTTTCATCTCAAATTAAATCTTCTCAACGGGCTGGAATTACTAATAATGTTTTGCATGATATTTCTAAAGCTACTACTTCTCTCACTGAATTTGTCTTTGAATTTGAAAATTTGATGGCAAGGTGGCGTTCTTCTAAAGCCGAGAGAGATTTTTAGTGTAAAAATAGGTCAATTACGAGTGCAGTTAAGGGTTCTAGCATTTTGACTTATGCATCGAAAGTTTACACTCATGAAATATATAAACAGTTTCAGAAAGAATTTCTTGATGGTATTCCATTGATTTGGATAGTAGTTTCACAAAATGATAAGATTTATACATTTGAAGTGAGGAAGGATGAAAATAGCTCAAGAGTTCAAACAATCCAATTTAACACAAGTACTATGGAGATTCATTGTACTTGCAAAAAAATTTGATTTTTGCAGGTATCTTTGCTCTCATGCCTTATGGATTCTTAGTGTTAAAAATATTCAAGAAATTTCTGAACTATATATCTTGCGAAGATGGACTAAAGATGCGAAGAAAAACATGCATGGTGGTAATGTTGTTGAGCTCTCACAAGAGTATAATACAAAGATTGAAATTGTATTTCGTAATCGTATGATTCACTTTACTTATGATTTGATTACAAAGAGACAAGAAAACGAAAATACAAGACAACTTTGTCAAAAGATTCTGTATGAATGAGATATGAAAGTTGAGAAAGAATTGACAAAGTTATGCATCGCTAAAAATCACGAGCTCAAGGAGACTGAGACAAATTCAAGAGGAATGCGATCTAGTAAGTTATCCTCACAATCAATAATTTTATAATGTTCTATGTTTTGTTATATAGATAATAATTGTTTTTAATGTAGAAAATGTGAGGAAGTCGATAATTGAAGAAATATCTGGTGACGATGGCATTATTGTAAAAGATTGTGAAAACAAAAGTTATCCGATCTTAAATCCACCATGTGTTAGGCATCTCTAATGCTAAACTTAAATGTCATCTTGAAAAAAGAAAATCAAAAGCATCAAAGTTACCTAAGCCTAGTAAGTGATTGTATTATAAAGTTATACTTTTGTACAATTAATTTTTTAAATTTATATTTATTTTTTATAAATGTTGCATTGTGTATAGAAAAAGGAAATAATCAACAATCGAAGAACACTCGAATGTACCAGTTAGTTCTACTCAAAGTTCTGAAAATTTTGTAAGTATATGATTAATTAGTTATATATTGTATAGAAGTAAATTTTGTTTTTATACATTATTATTATTATTATTATTATTATTATTACAATTCAGGCCATTCCTTCAATGATGATGTCTCAGAACAATATTTATACATCACCTCATCAAAATGCTATGTAATTTTTCAATATGATAACCACTAGTTATAATTATTTTATATTTGTACATTATTAAACACCATACAAATTAAATAATTTACTTTTATTTATTTATAATAGACTTCAAATAACGGTTGGTGTTTAAGTGGTACAAATGTAACTTATGAAAGTACGCAACAAAGGATTGGTGCTACGACTTTAACTTCCTTTCAGAATGTATTTTAAAATAAATTTTATTTTTTAAAATTTTTATAACAATTGAAGCAACTATACATTATAAAAATGTATTTGATTTTTAAGTAAATTTATTTTTTATTAGAACAAATAATTTTTTTAATTAATTTTTTATCAATTAATCATAGGAACTACTTGCACGTACTCAAGGATATCCAAATTCCATCCTTTAATCATAGGTTTATTTCATATTCGCACTAATTTATTTTTCAAACGTAACACATGTATTTAAATTTATTTTTTGTATTTATTAAAATTACGTTTGATAATGCATTTTGAGTTATCCTTTTTTTTTCTTTCTAATTTTTACATTATTAATGAAGTTATTTTTAGAGATTGAGAGAATTCCCATATTGGATGGATTATGATGCCAAGAAAAGCTCGAAGAAGCTAGAGCTATGTTTCTATTGTTTACGGAACTTAAATTTTTTAGAGTCTTTTTTTATTTATTTTATATGTTGAGGTACTTAAGTAAAGTTTTATTTCACGATAAACTTGTTACATGAAAATAGGACTTTGTTAGTTTGAGATTTTGTTATTTAATGAAGTTGTAAATTTGAGTTATTGGTGCTACGATCTCTATTTATCCAAATTTAATTATCATTTGAAATTTATATCTAATTATAACGTCTCTCTAAAGCTCACATCAATGCTTATAGGTATATACTTGCAATCCTAAACATGTAAAAAGTACTAACTATTTATAACAAATAAAAATATAAAATATATTAACACTATAAGAGTACACGAATGACCATATTTAAATATCACATGAAACGATGTCCTCAGAAGTACAAGGACATGTAAGGTAACGACAAATGGTCGAGTCTTCATCTTAAATCATGACACGACAAAATATTTATAGGACTTATGATCTTGTTGCACTCAAGTACCGGGGAACATCCATAACTACTAATTTCTCTGTATACATTGTTGCATCGGTGTATTGTGATAAAGATACAAAAGTTTGTGTTTTTGTTGTAGATTAGTAATTATGAGGAAGTAGAAGCAATGGGGCCCATAACCAGACAATAATTTGTGGCTCCCATTCGAAGATATATATATATATATATATAATTCAAATTGTAAGGTGAAATTTTGATCGATTATCTTTTATTGTTTATATTGTTATTTATCTGCAGGAACAACAGTGGTGTCTCAAGGGGTGCATCATTGTACAGTGGAATAACAAGGTAAAACATACAAATTGAACAACAATATGTTGTATTTATCTTCCCCTCCTCAACCCCTCCATATAGATGTATGCATGTGTATTTTCTATACAAACATCAGCCTAGTAGATGACAAGAAAGGATCGGAAGAGTTGTAGGAAACAAAGATCATACTTGTTGCCAACCAACTTCCTTTCGTGGTCGTATCTAAATACCCTGCAATGAAGTTTAAGTAAGCGAAAATCAACATCCTCGAACTTTAAGACAAATATAAAATCACATACACAGTAAATCAGGAGAAGTAAAATAGATAGTCCTAGGAGCAAATATCATAATCGTGTGATTCAACATATACAAACATGAATGGAATAAAGAACCCATGTTCATATTGATAACAATGAAGTCTGACATATGCGGACATAATTTTATCAATAGAACAATACTAATAACACTAAAAGTTTAGAAAAAAAGTTTTAATATGGTAAAGAACGATCAATGAAGATAGCACCAAGGCACAAAGTGACTTCTCATGCATTGGTTATAAATTGAAAACAGCAATTTAAATACGAAGAAATAAAAAAAAAAACAATGAAATAGAAGAGAGAATGAAAAATACCGGTTCGCAGCTGTAGGAGTTTGCTGTCAAATACCCTACATGAATGCTATCTCGTCACCAAATATAACCCAATCTACAAAATTTGTTCAATAGATTATAATTAAAAGAGAAATATATATAAACACAAAATAGATTCAATTGCATCTTTTCGGTAAGGATTTTCATGGAAAACCTTGAAAATATTTGATTGCACCGTTTCTTTGTAATAGGCAAAATATTGGTTCTTTGATCGATAATTTTGTCTAAACAATCCCTAAAGATAATCTAAAGAATCATGATTGGGAATAAAAATAAACCCTAATATTTTAACTTTGGTGGCTGCACGTGAGAAAATAAAAGAATATGACGTGGAATATCTAATCCTAACGTATAAATGACATGTGACAAAAGCTAATGTGGATTTATTTATTTGATTGTGAGCCGGGTCCATATAATAGTTTCTCCTTGTTATCATAGGACATAAGTTCACAGCAGTGAACTCGGAAGCCATACCAGCAGATTTAATAAGAATATCCTCAAGGTTGTAGCTACTGTTAAACACAATGCTATATCTTAAAAGCCATATGTTCCAAATAATGGAGGAGAAAAGAATGAACCAAGAACATTATGAATCTTAGAAATGACTTTAGCTTTAAGATTAGAATTGATCCGTTCGTCAATGTCTAAGGTGAAATAAGGGACCAAAGAGATGGAATAGAAGCTTGCTGCCAAATCCAAAGTGCTAAGAAGATGTTCAATGTTTTCTTCATGAGAGTTGCAAAGAGGACAGCAGGTTTCCATCTCAATGCCACGGTTTGTAAGAAAGGTTTTGGTGGAAAGGACGTAATGAATGATCTCCCAAATGAAGAACTTAAGCTTGGGGGATGAGTTCAAGTTTCCAAATCCAAGACCAATCACGTCTATCAAAAAGCACGTTAGACCAAGACATTGGCATTGGCTGCACTTGCAATCCTTGGCCATAGATGGACACTCCTTCCCGATTGAACCAGTTATCGCAGAACCTTTCATTTCTTCCTTCGAATTTACAATGATACTCTATACCGACTCGAAAAGCTCATTAGCTACTTAAAAATACAATATACTAAATTTTATGATTTTTTAAAATTAAAATGAACTAAAGTGAACATTGCTAGATAGTTTAGTGACTTTTAAAACTTTATTGTGCATTCGGTATGTAACATTAAGGGTACACTACACCAAACACCATCAAATTGTTAGGTGCGTATCGATTATACCACTAAACTAGAAATCGATACAATTTTAGCACCGAACTTTAGTTTAGGCTTCAATAACACCATTGAGACCGTTAAAATCCATCTCCGTCATTGCACGTGGACCTTCATGATCTATCCATATCATCGTTTTTAATGGCCCAATGATATAATTGAAATCTAAACTAAAGTTCAGTAGTAAAACAGTATCGATTTTTAGTTGAGTGGTATAATCAATACTAAACTTTGGTATCCGATGTAGTTTACCCTAACAATAATAGTATAATTTCCCCCAATTTTGGTTCAGATTCAAGTTAGAGAGCTTTTTTCTTTGGTTGTCTCATGAAACCAAGATAACGATGCTTCATAATGTTTTGCTTTTGCTCATAAATCAAATATGAATTGCCTATTTAGGGTTGTAATCACCCATATTCCTCTGGCGCTCTCTTTTTCATTTTAAAATTTCTTTTGATTTAATTTATTTTGGAAAAACCCCTGCCCGATTTTAAAATTAAAAATATGGAGTCGCCACCAATCATATTTAAAAATGGTAGACTAGACACCAAAATAAAACCAAAGATTAAAAATTTGGGTCCGGGAGTCGGTTACGGATGGGGAAGGATTAACACCCCCACACTGCCCAAAATTGGTATCTAGTCGATTATTTAATGTCTTGGTAATGAAAAATACGAATTCGATTAAAGTTTAAAATACGATTCTTACATACTGAAAATATTGAGAGAACCACATCCCTTTACGCCCGGGACATGGCTTCTCGCTTTGTTGAAAAATTCGAAGAAAATCACATCCCTTTAAGCCCGGGACATGATTTCTCGAAGTTTTAAAATTTAAAATTGATTTCTTTAAAGATATATTTTTTTAGATGATTTAAAAAAACATATATGATGCAAATTATAAAATAACATGTAAAAAATTATATACTTGAAAATGTAATATTTAATGTAAAGTATATTTAATACTTATAAAAAAACCCTATATATATATATATATTAGGTTAGTAGTTTATATATATCTATATATATATATATATTTACAAAAACAAGTATTTATTATCATTTTTATATATGGTAATTTAAACAAAATACTATTCTAAAATACATAAAACTTTATATATATATATAAATATAAGAATATAAAAATATTATAAAATATGAACCATAAAAAATATATATCTTATGTATATGATACTAGAATGTAATATATAAAAATAAATTACTTTATATATTAATATATTATATACATATAATGATAATAACAACAATAATATATAAAATAATAAACATATTAAAATATATATTATAATATTTACATAATAATATGCTATAAGATAATAATAATAAAACAAAAAAACAATGACCAAATTTAAAGAAAATAAAAACGAAAAGGGACCTAGGGAGCAGATATCCCATGCGGCAAGGCAGAGATAAAAATAGGCTAGGGGTAGAGGGGTTGTTTGTGTAATTTTACCATTAAGAACCTGTTGAAAATCAATTTAATGACCGAATTAAAAACAAATTGAAACTTCTAGGGACTTAGTGAGCAATTTTACCATGCAACAGGCCACATTTAAAAACTGGGTTGGGAATGAGGGATTTAGTGCGTAAATAACCCCTATTTTCATCCTAGTATATAAGTTAAAAATCTTAAAAAAACCCTATTATTTCATTTGTTTCAAACAAAAAAGAGAGAGAGTCTCTCATCTCTCTCTGCCCAGACCGGTCACCGTCGGCCGCGCCGCCACAAACCGCCGCCGCCGGTGGTTGGAAATGCAAAAGGTGGCGACTTTCCGACTCCTTTCGACGTCCCAAATTCGAATCTGAAGTCGGATTTTCAAAAAGATACCCCGATATGCGTAGATTTGAAAAAAAAAACAAAGGTATGCTTTTTTCCTTTCTTTTTATTATTCGAACTACCTTTTGAACCAAAAAACTTTTTATTTCATTCGAACTTTTCTTACAGATATGTTTTTTTTATTTCCCCTACAATTTTTTTTTGATTTTTTAGATTCCCCCTAAAACTCTTTTTTTTCTCTTTTCCCAATTTTTTTTATTACATTATGTCTATTGGGGTTTTTTATAACCAAAAATATACAAAAAAAAACTAACAACTTGTCCACTTTTATTAATGCAGATTTGATGAAAACCAGATTTGAGCCAAAAATAGGGGCGATAGCAGAGATAGGGGAATGATAAATTTAGTTTAGGGTTTAGTTGGTAGGGTGGCTGTAGATTTAGGTTAGAATTTTCAGGGTCGGGTCATTGGATCCGGGTCAGGTTAGGATATGGGTGTTGGATTTGGGTGATGTAAGGGTAGTGGGTCTAGTTTGGTTTTGATGGGTTTTGGTTTGGGTTGGGTTGGATAATTGGGAACGAGTTATTACAGTTGCCCCTCTTTGCTCATTATTGTGTAATGACAATAGAGCAAAAACGAAAAATGACCCGTTCCATCCGGTCTGGTTGAGTGTTTCCCTCTTAACACATGTCTTTTTTCTTCAACAGATCTTCTTTCTCTTTGATGTAGGTCTTCTTTCTTGACCTAATCCACCTTGTCACTATTAAGGAAGCAAAATCTTCGAAATGAGGGTTGGGGAAACAAAATGAGTTCGGCTCGTTGCTTCTCTTTTCTGGCGTCAGTCTTCGGTCTTCGATCTTTGGTCTTCAGTCTTCGATCTTCGAGGATGTTGAGTTCTTCGATCAATCCACTCTTCTGTTTCCTACGTTGAGACTTCCAAAGTACAATGATGTTCGGTCGAAAACAAATGCCTTATCGCTCGCCATTTTCTTTTTTCTTCTTTTTTTTATTTCTTTTTCCTTTTTTACGTAGCTTCATCTTTTATTGAATGGGTGAACCGTTCCATTGGAAGTTCAATGAGTAAAGATATGAGGTTGTAGTTCCTCTACTATTGGATGGGTGACTTGCTCCATTGGTAGTTCAAGGAGATAGGGTTGGGTGATCTGCTCCATTGGAAGTTCAAAGAGTAAAGATCTGAGGTTGTAGTTCCTCTTCTATTGGATGGGTGACTTGTTCCATTGGTAGTTCAAGGAGATAGGATCGGGTGATCTGCTCTATTGGAATGAGTAAAGATCTGAGGATGTAGTTCCTCTTCTATTGGATGAGTGACCTGCTCTATTGGTAGTTCAATGAGATAGGGTCGAGTGATCTGCTCCGTTGGAAAGAGTAAAGATCTGAGGTTGTAGTTCATCTTCTATTGGATGGGTGACCTGCTCTATTGGTAGTTTAAGGAGTGAAGGTTTGAGGTTGTAGTTCCTCAACTTCACAGACTTGTGTTTGTACTCATTCCGCTGCCACTCTTGGGAGATGAGACTAACGTATCTTCATTTTGAATGTCTAAGGCCTTCTTATGGGTTTGTGCCTTAGATATGTTTGAAAAAGACCTTTTCAAGGTGCCCGTTTGGGTTTTCACCTTGATTTTCATTTTTTTCATTTCTTCATTTTCATTTTTTAGAAAATTTTCTTTCTTTTTTTTGTTTGATTTTCTCTTTTTTTTCTTTCTTTTTTCCTTTTTTTGATGTTTTCGAACAAAATATTTTTTAATTATATCTGAAGTTTGCTCCGCTACGGCTCTAGGGAGATAAACTAGTCTTCGTTCTCATTCCACTGCCACTCTAGGGATATGAGATAAATGTGATGAGGTTTGTTCCACTACTCCTTTAGGGATACAAACTTTATGTCGGATCCATTCCGCTGCCTCTTTGGGAAGATGAACTCATCTTGGTTCTCATTTCGCTCCCACTTCAAGGAGATGAGACAAATATGATGAAGTTTTGTTCCACTGCTCCTTCAGGGAAACAAGCTTTATACCAGGTTCATTCTACTGCCTCTTCAGGGATATAAACTCGACTTGGTTCTTATTCCACTGCCACTTCAGGGAGATGAGACAAATGTGATGAATAATTTTAAATGTTCCAAACCTTTTTTGGGTTCGTGCCTAGGATATTTTGAAAAGATCTCTCTTGTTCTCCCTTATTTTTAGGCACTCTTTCGGGTTTTCACCTTAGTTTTTTTTCATTTGTTCATCTTTCTCTCTCTCTCTCTCTCTCTTTTTCTTAAGTAAAGACGGAAATAAGACATTTATTTTGTCAAAAAAATATCCTTATTAAAGGATAAAGTTTGAAAAAATATCCTTATGAAATGATTGAGTTATGAAACTCAGTTTTTGAAAATATCTTTTTTGGAAGGATTGAGTTATGGAACCCAATTTGGAAATTATCCTGAAGTTAGGAAAATATCTTATGGAAGGATTGAAATTTGAAAATTATCCAAAAGTTTGGATAAATATCCTTATGGAAGGATCGAGTTTTGGGATTTTTCTAAAAGTTTGGAAAATATCCTTATAGAAGGATCGAGTTTTGAGAATTTTCCAGAAGTTAGGAAAAATATCCTTATGGAAGGATCAAATTTTGAAAGTTTTCTAGGAGTTTGGAAAAAAATATCCTTATTGAAGGATTGAGTTTTGAAAATTTTCCAGAAGTTTGGAAAAAAATGTCCTTATGCAAGGATTGAGTTTTGAAAATTTTTCAGAAGTTTGGAAAAATATCCTTATGGAAGGATTGAGTTTTGAAAATCTTCTAGAAGTTTGGAAAAAATATCTTTATAGAAGGATTGAGTTTTGAAAAATTTCCAGAAGTTTGAAAAAATATCCTTATAGAAGGATTGAGTTTTGAAAATTTTCCAGAAGTTTGAAAAATATCCTTATGGAAGGATTGGGTTTTGGAAATTTTCCAAAAGTTTGGAAAAATATCTTTATGGAAGGATTGAGTTTTGAAAATCTTCTAGAAGTTTGGAAAAATATCCTTATAGAAAGATTGAATTTTGAAAATTTTCCAAAAGTTTGGAAAGATTGAGTTTGTTTTTTTAAAGTTATTTCCTGTATTTATGCAAATGGGATGCATGTGTATGCTTTTGTGATGATCCAATGATGCAATGTTATGTATGTCATAATGTATGGTCAAGTTTAAAAGATGCAATGATGCATATGCCTCCAAGTATGCTTTCATGATGCATGGTCGCATTTTGGTGATGCAATGATGCAATGTTATGTTTGTCATGATGTATGGACATGCATGAACTATTGTAGGGGTCTTCTTCCTTTGGTTTGGTTCAATCTTCTGATTTTCTCGAGCGAAATCTTGCCCCTCCAATTTTCTTTGTTTTTATTTTCTATTTTCTAAGTTGAATGACCTTTGCAAGCTCGACTTTTTTTATCTTCTCGAGGGAACGACAGCTTTGTCTGATCGAATGTTGCCCTATTTATTTTGCATATGTCACTTTGACTGAATACCTTTGAAGGCTTTCTTTCTTGTTTTGAATAAACATGGGCCTTAGGTCTTTGTACCTTATATCTCTCATGCAAGAAACCTTTTTGTTTCAAAAATATTTTCAAAATCAGAATTTTCCTTTAAGTGGAGTGATTAGGTGCCTCCAAAATGTTTGGAATCAATTGTCGGGTTAAAACCGATGTGGTTCTTTGAAAATATGGGCCAAAGTTTTGGAAAGGTATGAATGAATTAAATTTTGAAATTTTTGTTCATTTTTTATTTTCTTCAAAATAAAACATGGGGAATGCATTGAATAATCACATGCCCTTACAAAAGGTTTCCCTTTTTACCTTCTGGCCTATGTAATAGGTTGATTTCATGCATTACTCAAAAATATTTTAGGCTACAAAGATGCCCCAACAAAAAGAATTAAGCCTCTGCAGGTCGTTCATTCTTCTGCAATATTTAATTAACTCGTCTGGGGGACCCCGTTGTTGAACTTCAGAGTTCTAGTCTCGTTCAGGCTCTGCACCTTGTTTCTCAATGCCCCACAATTCTCTATAGTGTGGCCCGAGCTTCCTATATGATAGCCGCAAACAGTGTCAACATCATATCCTTCTGGTAAGGAGACTCTTTATGTTTAGACTGGACCGGGGCTATCAAGCTCTTTTCGAAAAGTATTGGGAGTAGCTCTGTATATGTCATCGAGATTGGATAAATAACTTTTTGAAAAGCTTTCGATCTACGTGAGGACGAGTAGCTTGTTGGCATGAGGACCAAGGTAGGCTGACCGGATAAGATCCCACTCTATGAATTTATGCTTCATCTCTTTCTTGGCTAGGGTCGGTAATCTTCCCTTCTCTGATAGCCGTTTTAATGAGTTCACCAGACATCACGAGGTCTTCCAAACTATTGGATGGATTGCCCAGCATATATTTCAGAAATGGGTTTTTCATAGTCCTCACAAATGTAGGCGTTATTTTTTTCTCGAGCAATGGTGGTTGTACTTGTACAGCAACATCTCTCTACCTTTGCACGTACTGGCGAAAGCTCTTATCAGGTCTTTTTTATCATGTTTTACAGCGTTAAACGATATGGATCGATGTCAGTTATATACTGGTACTGCTCGATGAAGGCTTTGGCCAGATCTTTCCATGATTGTATCTGGTCTTGGCTTAGTTGGTTATACCACCTGGCAGGAGACCCTTTTAAGCTTTCTTGGAAGCAATGAATTAGGAGTTTCTCGTTGCCAACATGCCCCGTTATTCTTCGGTAAAACATGTTAAGGTGAGCGAACGGAGAGCTTGTTCCGTTGAACTTCTCAAATTCTGGCATCTTGAACTTTGTAGGTATCACCAGATCCGGGACTAAACTTAATTTTCTTACATCTACCTCACATGATGCACTTGCCCCTTCTGCAGCTTTGGATTTCTCTTCAACCCTTTTGTACAAATTTTTAATTTGTTCAACTACTTCAATCCATATTTGACCCATCTTGTTGATGATGCTCGGATCAGGGACAACATGCCCACTAGGGTTATTTTGGGCATTAGTTCCCCTATATAATGAAGACCCGATTTGAGGACTTTGTTGCTTTTTAACTGAAACTTGCACTTGCAAATATGTCTTGCCGTATACACTTTCTGCCTTTTCTAGAGTATTGGGGTCTATGATCAATCCTTTTTTCTCTTAGGATTATCACCGGCTAGCACATCAGCCATCTGAGTTAGCAAATCCTCGTGTGATTGCGCGATGTGATCACGAGTTGCCTGTTGCGTCTTCTCGAGCTCCTTTTTTATGTCCTTCTTCATGTCTTCGCATGCTTGCTCTACTCTTGCTAGACGACTCTCCATTACTTTAGCTTTGCTTGAATGAAAGACAAATATAGACGTAGCTGACTCGGATGCCCCAAAATGGTTGCGATCAGAATTTACTGAATCAGTCCCCTTGATTTGGAAATAATGATGCATTATGATGAAATGCAAATATGAAAATGCAGGAGATGTACCTGTAATGCACAAACAAAATAAACAGGTTAGTACCAATAAAAACAGTAATTTTCATAAAAAACGGTATAAAACCTACTGGTAGACATGGTTTATTTGAAAAAAGTAATCCTACATGTCATACTTTTCTACCCGAAATGTTTTTATTTACAAAAAGAACGATTCTACCTGGCATGGTATCTACCCGATACATTAACATTCACAGAAAGAAACATCCTACCCGGCATACCGAAATATAAACAGATTCTTACCCACCATGATTTCTACCCGACATACATTTATTTGCAAAAGGAAATATCCTACCCGACATATTATTCAAGAAATAAATCTACATAGTAGATAAAAGGTTAGAAGCGTTTCTCTGTTGGACTTTTAACGGGTTCCATTTCTAGAGCAAGGCTCCTATGGTCCATTACATGAGGTTCGGTTCTAGGGAAGGGTACCCGAATTGTCCTCCATATCCGTTACTAAAGGTACCAAGCCCCCTGATCCTCACCCATTATAGGCTTCAAACGGACCAAGTTCAATTCAGGGGGACACATCCCTTATGCCTATACGGAGGTAACCCACACGAAAGCACAAGAAATATATCCCAAAAGCGATTCACCAACTTATACGGTGGTAACCCACACGAAGGCGATATCACACTTTCACTTAAAATGGATGGAGCTCGGGTAAAAAACTCATGAAATGCAATGCAAGTGCACAGTGTGTGAGAAGAAACTCCCAAACCTTTTGACACCCTATTCTATATTCATTTATACTAAGCAGTAAAAGTAAAACACTTATATTTACAAAAAAATAAAATGCATGTCTTATTAAAAAATATAGAATCATATTTTAAATTAAAATTGAATTCGTAAATTTCCAACGACCAAGACTAAAAGATAATAGACTTGTGGCTTGACTCTCTTTTTTATTTTAAAAGGTCCCCAGCGAAGTCGTCAGCTGTAATCACCCAAATCCTTCCGGCGCTCTCTTTTTCATTTTAAAATTTCTTTTGATTTAATTTATTTTTGAAAAATCACTGTCTGATTTTAAAATTAAAAATATGGAGTCGCCACCGATCATATTTAAAAATGGTAGACCGAACACCAAAATAAAACCAAAGATTAAAAATTTAGGTCCGGGAGTCGGTTACGGATGGAGAATGATTAACACCCCCACACCGCCCAAAATTGATACCTAGTCGATTATTTATTGTCTTGGTATTGGAAATTACAAATTCGATTAAAATTTAAAATACGATTCTTACATATCGAAAATATTGAGAGAACAACATCCCTTTACGCCCGGGACACGACTTCTCGCTTTGTTAAAAAAATCGAAGAAAATCACATCCCTTTACGCCCGGGACATGATTTCTCGAAGTTTTAAAATTTGAAATTGATTTCTATAAAGATATATTTTTTTAGATGATTTAAAAAATATATGATGCAAATTATAAAATAACATGTAAAAAATTATATACTTGAAAATGTAATATTTAATGTAAAATATATTTAATATTTATACTTATAAAAAAAACCCCATATACATTAGGTTAGTAGTTTATATATATACAAAAACAAGTATTTATTATCATTTATATATGGTAATTTAAACAAAATACTATTCTAAAATACATAAAACTTTATATATATATATATATATATATATATATATAAGAATATAAAAATATTATAAAATATGAACCATAAAAATATATATTATGTATATGATTCTAGTATGTAATATATATAAATAAACTAATTTATATATTAATATATTATATACATATAATAATAATACCAATAATATATAAAATAATAAACATATTAAAATATATATTATAATATTTACATAATAATAATATGCTATAAGATAATAATAATAATAATAACAACAAAAGAACAGTGACCAAATTTAAAGAAAATAAAAATGAAAAGGGACCTAGGGAGAAAATATCCCATGCGGCAGGGCAGAGATGAAAATAGGCTAGGGGTGGAGGGGCTGTTTGTGTAATTTTACCATTAAGAACCTGTTGAAAATCAATTTAATAACCGAATTAAAAAACAATTGAAACTTTCAGGGACTTAGTGAGCAATTTTACCATGTGGCAAATCACATTTAAAAACTAGGTTGGGAAGGAGGGATTTAGTGCGTAAATAACCCCTATTTTCATCATAGTATATAAGTTAAAAATCTAAAAAAAACTATTATTTCATTTGTTTCAAACAAAAAAGCCGCCGCCGGTGGCTGGAAATGCAAAAGGTGGCGACTTTCCGACGTCCCAAATTCGAGTTCGAAGTCAGATTTTCAAAAAGATACCCAAATATGCGTAGATATGAGAAAAAACAAAGGTATGAATTTTTTTTACCTTTCTTTTTATTATTCGAACTGTCTTTTGAACAAAAAAACTTTTTTATTTCATTCGAACTTTTCTTACAAATATGTTTTTTCCGATTCCCCCTACAAATTTTTTTATTTTTCGAATTCCCCCTACGGATTTTTTTATTTTTCGAATTCCCCCTAAAACTCTTTTATTTTTCGGATTCCCCCCATTTTTTCTTACTTTCTGTCTATTGGGGTTTTTATAACAAAAAATATACTATAAAAAACTAACAACTGGCCTACTTTTACTATTGCAGATTTGATGGAATCTAGATTTGTGCTAAAAATAGGGACGACGGCAGAGATAGGGGAATGATAAATTTAGTTTAAGGTTTAGTTGGTAGGGTGGCTGTAGAATTAGGTTGGGGTTTTCAGGTTTAATTTGGGGATTTTTTGATTCGGGTCGGGTCATTGGATCCGGGTCGGGTTAAGGTATGGGTATTGGATTTGGGTGATGTAAGGGTAGTGGGTTTAGTTTGGTTTTGGTTTGGGTTGGGTTGGGTTGGGTTGGATAATTGGGAACTGGTTATTACGGGTTATGTTGTTTGATGTTTAATCTGTGAATTGTTGTGGCACATAAAAAAATTAAAAGATATGGTTCCTCAAAAATTTTGAAAATTTATAGCTCGTAATTGTGGAACCATGAAGGTTTCATTTGACCAAACACTTGTTACTTCTTTTCATAATTCTTATACATTGCTTCCTCCAATAGTCAAACGTGATAATTCTTATACATTTACAGTCGCCCTGCCTATGAATATAAAAAATACACTACCAATCTCTGAAATTTTCATTTTTTTCCCTCTATAATGGGGCAACGTAGGTAAACAAATTGCTGGTTTATATGCAGTGGCGGAGTCAAGATTATCATATAATGGGGTTATAGTAGATTTTGGGTACGAGGATTCTCATATCTCTACAATATAAATATAGTTGATCTCATACCCAAATAAATTAAGTGAGATCAATTCTAATATTTCTATAAAAAATAGTACACTAACTCTTTGAAAACCCTATTTAACTCTTTGAAAATTTTATATCACAATAAATCAAGTGGAGTTAATTTACTCCCTAAACCGCAAGTGGCTCCGCCGCTGCTTATATGATTAGAACAACAGATGTTTAAACTGAATCAGAAAAAAGAAAAATCTATAAGATCAATGGTTGAATTCCAAGGTTTGTGCTGACAGCTGAATCCCTTAATTATTTAGCAGCAACCACCCTTTGTAGCAATAACTCCAAGTCACTCAATCTGCATACACAATCAGGATCCTAAGAATAAAAACAGAAATTGGCCGAAGAAAATATATGAACAGCGAGAAATAAATTGGCGGCATACCTCACATTACTCAAATCAGGGTAAATTGCTATAGAATCTGTAAAATCCAGAATTAAAATAGAAAAGATCTCAGTTACTCGGTGAGCAAACCATTGAACTACCAATTGTCAGCTATGTTACTCTAGCTAGGGTTGTGAGTGTTGGATGTTGGTATTTGTTCGACACGAGTATGTTCATTTTTTTTTCTAAGTTTTTTCATGTAATTGTGCAATAACACTTCAAGAAAAATGAAGAGTCGGAGTACCAAACCAGACGTTTTTAGAAGTACTCAACTAACCTGCAAGGAAGCAACCAAGACCTTTGAATTGCTCCTATAAAAAATGGAAAAAGTAAAAGAACAAGGGAACAGAAGTGAGGATACTTGTTGATCAATGATGTATAGAATCAAAATTGTGGAGACTCACCTCCTTATGAGGTATTGTCTGCTTTAACCTGGAATTCTCACGGTTTTGTCTCAGAGTATTGCGGGACAAAACCGTGAGATATGTAGGTCAAAGGAGACAATATCCTGCAGATTGGGTGTGGATTTCCACAAGAACATACCATTCCGATAAGGTTCTCAAGACAGAGTACAACTGAACTTTTAGTTGCTGCAGAGCAAACAGCTAGCATTTTCCCCTGTAAGAGTGGAGAAAGAAAACGGCATCAGAATAAAAGAATTTCTGCACGATCCGGTGAACCAAATATGAAGAAATGGGTTCAATGAGTTGACAAGACAAGGGAAAACAGAGACAAAAGCTTGCATTGATTCAGGTTCTGGAGCACATCATATAAATCAGGGCCCCAGACTCCCAGTTAAGGGGGCAACAGACATTGAAGTGGGCGAAAGCATCGTTGTAAGCTTGGCGGTGCAAGTGCTCTGATTCTAGAATAACACCATCGCAGTCGAAAATGAGAGCTTGAAGGGAATGGGAAGCTGAGACCGAGAGTCGTCTTGGCTCAGTGGCGGTGTTCGTTAAGGAAAGTGACTGGCTTTATGGTTTGGAACTGCGGGGAGTAATAAAAGAGAGAAGAGAAGCTGGAGGAGAGATCAAGAGCGTGGAGTAAGACGGATAAAAAAAATCTTATGTCCTTTTTTTGTGTTATTTTTATGTTTTATATTTTAACATTAAAGAATTAAATTTTATACCATAAAAATACACTCTGTTACAAATTTTTGTATTCGGAGAGAGAAGCCATGGCCGCTTTTCTTCAGTGGACTAGTTAGTCTAAAATTGAGAGATTGAGTTTTCAAGCTAAAAAAGGAGTTGAAATTTAGTTCGTGTGGCTGAGTATATCTCTAGAGTCTCGAGCCTGCTTTTAACGAATTTAACCGACACAGGTTTCAAACTCTTTTTTATTAATCAAACGAAGAGCTCGATATTTTAATTTTTATTTCAAATTCAACTCTACCTTAAAGGAAAATCAAATTCAAACAACTCAAATACACCTTACTACCATGTGATGGAAACTCCATAAATCCCTTGTTTTTTTCCCTCTTCCATGAGAAAAAAAAATCGAATCTTTTGATAGCCATTCTATAGGGGGATGTGATGAACCGTCCATTGTGCAAAAGTAACATTAACATTATGGAAAACGACTTGTTGCAGTGATAGTGAAAAATTATATTTTATAAGCGGTGCATGTTTCATAGTTATATTTAGAGTTTTAGGGGTTATGGTTAGAATTTTAAGGTTTTGAATTAAGATTTAATATTAAAGTTTAGTATTTAGGGTTTGCTTTTAGTGTGTAACGTTTAGTGTCCTTAAAATAACGCATGACATTATTTGAAGTCTGCTTGTAGAAAGGAATTTTTTTTACTAATAATGCATCAAATATTAACCCTAACATTATTGTTAAGACATAAAAAATATAAACTTTAGAAAAATAATTTAATAATTAAGAAATTTAAATCTACATAGATAGAACCCAATATAACCCATAAGTTTTTTTTTTTTTTGAAATCTAGCCCATAAGTTTTAAGAATTGAGGTTATATCCCTTTTTATATAAATTTAATTGAACGATTTATTTTTATTTTATTATATAAATTATTATGTTTTAATTTCCAAATCATATTGCTTATAAATTTATTATACATATTCATCAATATAAATTTATAATATATTTTTAATATTAAATAGATTAGATTTCTACATATCATATAAGATTAAAAAAACAGTACAAATATAATATAACAATATCTTAATATTTATATTATATTAATTATAATGGATGAGTCTATCACATGCGTCGAACACCACTGAACATTACTAACGTTGAGCAACGCTGAACACCATTAAATCCTAAAAAACTAAACCCTAAAAATCAAGGGTTTAAATTTGATACACGGGCTGTGTAAAATTTATTTTACAGAAGCCTGCCTATTTTTACTATAAATTAAAATTAAACTTAAACCCTAAAAAACTAAACCCTAAACCTTAAATTCTAAACACTAATCTTAAACTCTAAACCTTACGACCCAAACCCCTAAACTCTAAATCCTAAACTAAACCCCTAACCCTTAAAACTAAAAGATATGTGTAAACTGTGTATTAAAGTTTTTCTCTAAAATCAAATATCCCTAAATCTTTTTTAATATCATAAACCCTAAACCCAATCACTCCTTATATGGCCGCCACGGCCGCCATCGAGATCCGGTCGACTTGTCTCGACGCCGGTCATTCCAGGTCGCTCCGCCGTCCTCCTGCGTCTACCGTTGCAGCCGCGGAAAGGTACGCGATTGCTGCCCTTTCTTTTGTTACCGACCTTGGTCGGCTAATCTCAGCCTTTGCCGGCCGTTTCGCGCGGTCACCCGTCGTCCCCAACCTTCCCCTAAGTTCATGTTAAGCTTGTGAGGGAACTTGAAAAGAAATTCAGCGGCAAGGTGAGGAAAGGACTAAGCTACGTTTTCCTTGACTTTTGTTCATTTCTCTGTTATGGAAAATTGAAAAGGGGGGCAGTTGAAATGAAATTTTGAAGTTGATCCTTGAATTATGTTTTTAAGTACATTTCCATTTTTACAAAAATTTATTATTCTCTCTGTCCTACTTAATATGTCCCTTTTATGTTTTAAAATTGTCCATTTATACTCTTTTTTAGTTTTCCAACAAAACAAAATTAAACTTTTTAAGGATAAAATTGTCGTTTCAATTATTTTATATCATCTTTCTTACGCAATTTTTTTCTTCCTAAAATTATGTAAAAAGTCAACAATGGACGTTTTTGGTGGGACAGAACGAGTATTATTTTGTTTAAGACTTTTACACATTGCAGTTCCTCAAGAAATGAGACTTGATCATGTTTTGTTGTATTAGTCATAAATGTCTTTGGGAACCTCATGCTTGATTTGTCTTACTGTTTATAATGAAGATTAAAAAAGGTAAAGTAGTATCCGTTTCTCCAATAATTTCTACTTCTGAATTTAAAGCGTGTTACAGGGACTGGAACTTCTGACAGGAGGAGATCTTCAGGTTGCCGTTTACACTTGATCATGTACACAAAAAGATGATTGATGTTTCAACTGCATTTCAGGTGTGAGACAGCTAATTTATAAGCAATTGCGTATTAGCTATCACCTTTCTATGCTTTAGTTTAGAATCTTTGGGGTGGGATGACAGAAGTGAAGAGAAACTTGTTGGATATCTTCCGAAATCACTTTTTTCAGTGTAAATAGTCACTTATTGGCTTGAAAGAGAAGAAACAAATACTCATCTTTCCTTAGGTAGCCTTTTACAAAAATACCATCCTAACCCTTAATCGCTTACCTTCAAGTATCAATACTTCGCAGCTTTTGGTTTTTCAGAGCTTTTATCATATCCTTTTGAGCTTTGGAGTGTGATATATGACTGCCACTGGTAGTTTAGAACAATGAGGAGTTAGATCATCATTCATCAAAGTTCTGAAATTTTGGTTGTGGCGTTTCTATTTCCCTTTGGCCTTTAGTCATTACATGTTGCTCACTTGCTCTTCAATCTTCATATTGGGAGACAAGGTCCCTTTGGAGTTCTCAATAGCATTCAAGTTCTTGCCATTCTTACTTTGGCTAGTTATAGATTGACATACTGCAAGGGTCAAATACACTTATGTGTTCAACACAGACATGCTCTCTAGTTGCCTAGTTGGTTGATCCTTGGAAGGTTATATGACTATACCTAGATCCGAAAGTTTGATGGATGTAGGTACTTCACAATAAAAGAGCAACATCCAATGCTTTGTCGTTTTTATGGTGAAAGTTAAGGTGTTGGTGCATGTGATATTTTATGTTGGTTTCTTATTAAAGTTTGGTTGAAAACATGAGCTGAAAGCATAGGGGGAAAGCACCAACCTAAAGGCCACATGCTGCCTTCATCTGAAGTTACTCTCCCTCTGGTGACAGTTCCCACCACTGAGTTCAACAAGGACAATGGTGTTATGTAGGCATCATCTCCTGATCGCCTCGAGTTACCTCCAAAGCCATTCCATCATTCAAACTGCTCTGATTCATCATGTGTCTCAGAATCAGGCTCTGACATATATAGCAAGCGGGAAGTGATACAGAAACTAAGACAACAGTTGAAGAGAAGGGATGATATGATTCTGGAGAAGCAAGATCAGATTACAGGGCTTCAGAATTCACTGAATGCTCAAATGGCACACTCGAGCCATTTACAATCGCAGCTGGATGTTGCAAATAATGACTCGTTCGACTCAGAGAGAGAAATCCAAAGGCTAAGGAAGGCAGTTGCAGATCATTGTGTAGGACATATCAACACGAATGAGAAGACTTGGACAGCTACAGCTCTTCCATCTGACATAAGAAATGGCCATGTAAACGGGTATATTGACATCGAAACCAACTTGAAATTCCCTGACAAGGGAAGGGGAGGTGAGGAGAGAATTGAAATGCTAAGGAGAGAAGTCGGAGAGTTGAAAGAGGTGATAGAAGGAAAGCAATACTTGTTGCAGAGCTATAAGGAGCAAAAGACGGGACTTTCTATGAAGATGGAGTTGCAACAGAGATTGGATTACCAGCTCCTCAATATTTTGTAAGTAATGTTTTTCATATTTTGTGCATTCTTAATGGTTCTCACCCCGGCGACGGCTGGGATTGGCCGACCAAGGTCTGCGACAAAAAAAACGACAGCAATTGCGTACCTTTTCGCGGCTGCAATGATAGACGCAGGAAAACGCAGACAAAATCAAATGGTAGGTTCAGATTAAATGTGTAAATAATCCATGAATATATACAGATTATCAAATATGGAGACACGTGAAAATCCCGAGAAGATAAAGGGAAAACGCAGACAAAATCAAATGGTAGGTTCAGATTAAGGTTGAGGTTACTGTTCATTGAGATTTCCTCGATTATTATTTAATTTAAATTTAATCATCATTCATAAATATGATTTACATACTTTATAAACAAACTTTACATATATAAATATACGATAGTGATTAATATATTTAAAAAATAATTGATAAATTATTAACGAAACGAATGTCAGCCTAGATTAAGGTGTCAAGTCCAGGAAATATATAAAAAGGCAAAATATATAAATGATCATCAAAGTAAAGAAAAATATTATTTTACTTACTAAACTTTTAAAAATAATAAAATGACATGAATTTTAATAAGTTTAAGAATCATTTTATAATAGTTTGATAGATTTTAATAACTATTTTGTAATAGTTTAATAAAATTTGATAATTATTTTATAATGGTTTGATAAATTTAAAAGTTTAAAAACTTTAGTGATTAAAAAAATATTTTATTTATTTTAATGACGAATTATGTGCTTTACTCGATATATAATTAGGGTAGCAAACAGTAGTAACATTTTTTAGCGGAAAAATATTAACATTATTAATCCATTAGAAAACCAAGCAAAACACAGAAAAACAAGAAAAGCTATCCAAAACTAATATAACAATAAGACACTGACGAAAACAGTTGTCAGATGTACATAATGATTATAAGACGTGATAATGTCCAGAAATCTACACCTAAGTCACCTATCAAACAAATTTCCTTTTAGGTAGTCTCTCAAGGGTTGTAAAAGTGATGATCACAACAGCATTTCCAACCAAGAGGCTTGTAATTGGAGTACTGATTGGCTGATGATGGCTCAAAAAGCTTCACGGAATCAGTCATGGCTTTGCTTGAACCAGCTCGTTGTAATGAATCCCGACCAAGTAACGGTGAAGGTACTTGTACGGCCATGCAACGGTGGCATCCATTGCATTTGTTGTGGCAGCTCGGAGGAGTTGATCCCAGCCTTGTTTTCTCTTCAAAATATAAACCCTGTCGAAAAAACCCAGAACCCATTACTAAATTCATCAGAGAACTACATGTAAACATGGTGAAAGAATGAAAGAAAAAACTAAATAAGGTTTGAATCCTAACCTGGTAGAGGGAAGAAGTCGGAGACATGAAAAGTAGACAGCAAAGGGAGAAAACTAAAGTAGAGGTGTTAAAGAGGAGAGAAATAAGGGAACTCATAATGAGGTTGAAGCAGTAAAATAAGCATCTGGCTCCCAAAAACGGTAGCTTTTGACCCAAAATAAAGAAAGCAATGAGATGGAAAATATCAATGGAACTGTAACTGCAAGTAAATAAGAAACTAACTTACTACTGCTGCAAAGTGAAAAGTAAAAAAGCCAAAGCAAGATAGAGAAGAAAGTGGTAAAAAAAAGGGGGTAGAAATGAGAAGAGTGAGTGGGAAGAAAGAAAGGGGGAAGGGTTCATAAATTGGTGTATGTGGTGGTGGGTGGTGTTCTGATGAAAAGCGAGAAGTGAGGCAGAAAATGAAAGGAACAATACAGTAAAATGGCAGACTAATTGGGAAAATCTTCATCAAAAAGGAGGGGGAGGGGACCCAATCAAACCATTTTTATCTTTTACTTGATTGGGTTCTTGAACAAAGGCCTGTCTCATTTTAGCTGATAAAAGAGTGAAGCTTTTTTTTGGTGGGTTCCTGAGTTTGGGTTAAAAATGCTAAAAAGTGAAGGTGGAGGACGGTAGTAGTGGTATATTTCGAGTCTCATTCAATGTGAGATTCTAAGTAAAGACTTGATGTGAGATTCTGAGTATATCCGTTTGATGGAAAATTTCAAGCATTTCGATGTGAAATTCTAAGCATGAGTGAGTTTCTCAGTGTTAGGTGACATTGGGCCTCACTCTTGGTTTATTTATTGATGTGTTTATGTTATTTGAGATGTATTGTGCATAACATGTGTTAAGACGATTATGATATCATATCATCTAGCATGCTCTTAATTATGATTCACTTGAAGCATAATCGAGTGATTGTGTATCACTGAGCTTTGTTAGCTCAGCGTTCGGAATCAGTTTTCGTTCGCAGGTAAGAAGGACGTTTGCGTGTAGCGGAGCACCATCGAAGCGAAAAATTTAGCATTGGTCATTGTGGTAGAATACATGTACTTAGATGTAAAGGGCTATGTATTTATAGGACCCTTGTATTTGTAACTATATTTGAATTAAATTTATATCAGTCAAATATTTTAAATGTCGTTTATTTGGAGCTCCTTATGAATGTTAAATGTTTTAAATGTTGTTGAACTTAATGTTTTGGAAATATCATGGTTTGGACTTGACAAATTAATTTATTGGATTTACAAATGAAAAAAAAATTATGGAATAGTTTGAGCTTATGGCCCAAATACAGCATCCGGATTTGGGGTGTTATAGTAGAGGCATCCACCGATTGAGTTGGGAAAAAATGTACAAATCTAAAGAAGTTGGGGGTATGGGATTCAGAGACCTTCAATGCTTTAACAAAGCTCTTGTAGCTAAGCAAGCTTGGCGTATTCTAAAGGATCCAATCTCTCTTTTAGCTCGTATCTTGAGAGGTTTGTATTTTCCAAGCGGGAATTTTCTTGAGGCTCCCAAAACCAGTAACTCTTTGTGGGCTTGGAACAGTTTGAAACAAGGAGCTGAGTTAATAAAAAAAGGATCCCTTTGGACTGTTGAAAATGGCTCTAACATCTCTATATGGCATGATCGATGGATTTCCAATCTTCCTGGTTGCGCTTTAAAATCTGAAAGACCTCCTGACTGTGAGGATTTCCGAGTTGCACATTTGATGGATGAGGATAAACAGGAATGGAATACTGAGAAATTGCAGAATCTCTTTTCAGATGAGGAATCTAATAATATTTGCTTGATTCCAATCGAGGGGCCAAATGTAAATGATGAGTTCATTTGGTCCCATAATAAAAATGGTATTTACTCTGTGAAATTCGGGTATCATATTTTATCAAATGACTCTAAAGAATTCTCCCAGTTCAAACGATGATCCCCGTCGTGATAAAAGATTATGGAAGTCAATTTGGAGTCTTAAAATCCCTCCCAAGGTACGAAACTTCATGTGGAAAGCTTGTCATAACACTTTGGCTACGAAAGCGAATCTGAGGGCTCGATCCATTCCTACCTCTCCTATTTGCAAGAGATGTGGTGAAGCTTTTGAAAGTGTTGAACACCTTTTTTTTTCTTCTGTCCCTTTGCACAGGCTGTATGGAGGGCCTCAGGATTTAGCTACTGCCCAAAACTCTAGGGCTTTCCCGGATTTGGCAAATGGCTCATCTCTTTTATTTCTATGTGTGCTCAAGCTCAGTATAAGGAGGGACTTAGCTTGGTTTCCGTTTTATGCTGGCAGTTGTGGAAATCCGGAATCAACTTTGTTTTTCGGGAGTTATTGAGAACCCTGTTGACGTTTGGAAAGCTTGTGAGGGAGTCTATGTGGAGTTCCATATTGCTTCTTCTTTTGTTGCAGTTTCTCATGATTCTGTTCAGGTATCTAATTCAGAATGGGTTCCCCCTATTCCTAATTGGATCAAAGTTAATTGTGATGCATTATGGGATGCTGACACCAAATGGGCTGGTATTGCTGCAATTTTCAGAGATGATGCAGGTCTGATTTTGTGTGGTGTTACAAAGAAAATAAAGATCTCCTCTGCAGGCCTTGTCGAAGCTGAAGCAGTAAGAATGAGGATCTCTTTTGCGAGCTCACTTCCTTCTCATTTCTTTGTTCTAGAGTCCGACAATGAAGCATTAATCAAGCGCATCAACTCTCGATCCTTCTCGGTTTGGGAATCAGCTTCTGTTGAAAAAGACATTTGCGACCGTGTCTCTTATTTTGATGTCTTTTCCTTTTTCTTTTGTTAAGCGTTCTTGTAATAGAACAGCAGATTGGATTGCTAAAGCAGTAAGGAACGAGTGCCTTCCTTCCGACTGGGTTTTGCATCCCCCTGCTGCTTTGTCCCTTCTTTTATAATAATCTGAGTTTTCTGGTTCAAAAAAAAAGTAGTGGTTAATTCCATCATCTAATAACTGCCAACTCTTGATTACCAGGTTAGCTTCAATACTCACTTTGATTGAAGGATTTTTCTTAATCATCATCTGATTTTCTATCCCTTCAAAGCATCAATTATAAGTCTTTGGGTTTCAACATTAATAGGAGAAATTGCTCAGATATTGCAGTAAAAAATTCCCTAAATGTTGTACTAGTAATTTTATTTTTCAATCTATTACACTTTAAATAATACAAAGTGAAGTCGGTAGGAATACAATTTAACTTCATTATTTATTGTTTTTTTATTGAAGAAAGCATGCCGTGAACTCAGTACAGTGAAGTTGAAATGCAAGTACTCATACTAAAAAATTGAAGTCGGTAAAAGTACTTCATTTTTCTTATAGTAAATGTTATAGATTAAAAAATAAAAGTGAAACACTAGAGAAAATAATTTTCCCCGCTGCAATACCAAAAAAACCCAACATTAATCATTCATATATAGGAGAGTAATTTATTACGATCATTTTAAAAAGTAATTGAGTTAACATTTAGTTTTGTTTAAGTTTTCTATTGCTTTTTTTTTTCTTTAGCCGTAGCCTATGTTTCATTAGGATATGTATTCTCCGGGCACGTGTCACGGACAGGCCCCCTTTGCTCGGTTAGCAAGCCGTGCGGTACTTGAAAAGGGTGTTATCCAGACAAGTCAGCCTTTCTCATGCCTCATTGTTCAAGGAGTTATCTCGGTCTAGCCTTCTCAAGGTCACAATGCGCTAAGGCTTTAGAGTTTTCGAATCCCGCAGGGCCTAGCGATAGCTGCACTCCAACCTCGTATTTCAGCCACGAGCGCGATATGGGGCCTTATGGCCCCAAACCGTCCCTAGGTATTTCTCACGGGGAGACAGTGCGCCAACCACTAGGTCTCACTGCCCACACACCTAGGCCCCACATAAGCCTAGGAGTAGGTCGCTTACACCAAGGAAGCTCGGTCGCTAGCCCAGGCGAGGGGGGCAACTTTACTTAAATATGGCAATAATGTTTTTTTCAAAAATATTATACTTATTAGATTAATTGTAAATTTATAACATTTGCTACAATAAAAATAAAGTTGGTAGGAAAAGAATTCGATTTTATTGTTTATCTTTATTTTTTCAATTAAAAAATATTGAAAACGGTAAAAAAAGGTTCTGACTTCAGTGTAAAATACTGTTCAAAATCGAACTGTAATCCACTCGACTTCAATTCTTTAATCATTAATGGAATTTACTTTTCAAAGTCAGATTATAATCCATCCGACTTCACTTTTTACTGTAGGTATCACAATATTCTGAGAAATAATATGGCATGTATTATACCGGGGGAAAAATTTAAAGACAATATTCATGTCTTTTGGTGTACTCTTCTTCATCTTTATTCTTCATCTCTTTATTTTTTATGTATATTTAATTATTGTGTTATTTTAATTAATAAGTCTTCCTTTTTTAATGAATACGGATGATGTTCTTTCTCTATTATTGTAGCACATTTTTTCTTTCATTTTTCTTTTTGTTCAAAGTTGGATTTGACAGTGTCTCTCTAATTTGAAATAATATGCAACCGACATCGACTAAATGTGTGCTTATACACTTGTTTATTAACTAACACGTCACTCTCTCCATTAAGTTTTAACAGCAAATAGCTTGATTGATATCACCTAAATAGTTAGGTGATTTTATTGACAAAATTAAAAATATGGTGGTTAAACTATAACTCGTAGTTAAATGATCATTCATATAGTTTACCCTAATAAAAGAAAAGAAAAACAAAATTATATATAATAAGATATTCATATATTGATAGTTCATAAATGTTGATATTATAACACATTAAGGTATAAAATAACACTTATGAATATATGTACCATAGTTAATGCATTAATTTATGTACAGAAACTACTACTAATCGGACAAAAATATCTTTCATTGATTCCACCCATTCTCATCCGTACAAAATTGAAATCACGA
This sequence comes from Hibiscus mutabilis, assembly GCA_019671005.1. Classification (NCBI taxonomy): domain Eukaryota; kingdom Viridiplantae; phylum Streptophyta; class Magnoliopsida; order Malvales; family Malvaceae; genus Hibiscus; species Hibiscus mutabilis. The sequence continues at coordinate 8,553,057 of CM033722.1, forward strand.
GACAAGATTATAATTTATAAACTAATGGAAAGTTTTTCCAGGTTTGAAATTTCAACATCTAATTTTTTTAAAGATTTAACTTTTCGTTCGCTAAAAATTAATTCTAAAATCACAGGGTTGGATGAAATGGTAATGATCTTCTCTATCTTAATCAGTAGTCGAAGATTCGATTATCATCTTGGGTACAGAACAACTTTAAAAGGTGTGACTCTACTTTTAATATGGACTAACAGAAATCAAAAGATTATGAACATGTTAATATCCCATGTTACAGTAAATACAATTAAAACAAAATGAGAATAGGACGATAATTTTCTTTTTTGAATATTTTCACGTAGGGGAGGGGAAAGGAGAATTTTGTTCTTATTGGGTCTTGAACCCACAATCTATGAGAAGGAGAAAGTGTCAACTGAGATCTTGTAATACCCAAATTTTAACTAGGCTAATAAATAAATAGTAAATATAAATATGTATTATGTTAGTCCATTGTAATTACTAGTTTAGTCCGTGCCTTAAAGCCCATTTCACATATGTTATACAACCAAAATTAAACAAAAAATAACTCATACCTGACCCATTACAAAAAAAAACCTAATATCCCCTAAATTACATAACTACCCTTGAAGATAACCCAAAACTCTAGCCAGCAAACTCTGCTGCCGCCGCACCCTGGACCATCCAGCTCACCTCACGTGGCCGCCACGCGCGGCTCTTCCTCTGCCACGTAACGGCCACGCGTCACTCCACCGGCCTGCCACCGCTTCCTCGCTACGCCACGCCACGCATCTCACGCCGATCTGCAAAAAGGAAAAATGAAAAGATAAATCTGAAATAAATATGTAATATTTTTATATATTTTTTCGGGTTATAAATACCCAAACAACGATGTAATCTAGGAGGATTTTTGGGAATGAATAAAAAGGAAAAGATTAGAGATCGGTTTGAAAAATCTATGGAGTGATTCGAACCGAAAAAAGGAAAAAATGTAAAAAAAATCCGAATATTTCATCCTAGATCTACAAAAATATACTGAGATTTGGGAAAAACGAACCTTAAAACCGGCTTTAGGATGGAAATTCGAGTCCCCTGGTATGATTGTATGTCGCCATGCCGCAGCGGGCGGCAGCGATCGTCGCCGGCGAGCGGCAACGCGCGGCGGGCGGGCGGCTCTAGGCTCCGGTCGAGTGAGAAGGGATGGGAGTTGAGAGAGTTTGAATCTATTTTTTTAATTATCAATGCAAAAAAAAATTGGATTAAAATGAGTATATAAAGGCCCACCAAAACGACGTCGTTTTGGTGCCGGCCTTCAAGGCCCAAAACGATGTCGTTTTGGCTCTCAACCCAGATATCAGACCCGACACGGAGTGGGTGGATCCGTGCATTTCTGAATTGGGGAATTACTGTTAGGATATTTGTTTTGATATAATAATTGAAAAATAGTTTTGGACTAAATTGAAAAGGTTTCAAAATTGTTTCTTATGTCCAAACAACTTGAAAATAAGTTTGTAAAGTTTTTGAGAGTTTTTGGAAAGGTTTTAAACGTTTTTAAAGTAGCCAAAATGTATTTTCAGCACAGGCGTACCGATACAGCATAACCCGTATCGATACTGTCCAAGGGTTTGAGCTACAGTAATTTTCCAGTAACCAAAAACCGTACCGATACGCCCCTAGGCGTACCGATACAGATAGTGTCGTTCCGATACGCATGTATGCGTACTGATCCCTTTTTCAACACCCCCAACGGCTATTTCCCAATGACTATTTGAATTGCAGGGCATACCGAAACAGACTAACTCGTACCGATACAGTTTACCAAACTAACAGTGGCGTATCGATACGGTTAGCAAACAAACAAGGGTGTTTCGATACGGTTAGTAAGACTGAGCTTAACGGCTAGTACCTGTAACTATACAGGTACACGTGTACCGGTACGTTTAGGCAGCCAAAAGCTTAACAGCTAGTTTCCAAGAAGGGCGTACCAATACGGGTAACCCACATATCGATACGGATAGCTGCAGAGCTGCATTTTGAGTAGGAAATAACGGCTCCAACAGCTCTAATTCAATCTCAATGGTCCTCAACGGCTATGAACTCATTTGGGAGTATAAAAGGGACACCCAAGCTTCAGCAACAACTAATGATCCTCAAGTCAACAACATTATGATGAAAATTTGTCTAGGTGCTTAAATTTCTCATTCTTGTATAGACAACACTTGTGAGCTCAAATGTTTATACATGCTCAAGTGTTTTAGGATTTTGGTGAGTGCTTAAAGAGTGCAAACATCTATCTTGTAGAGAGAATTTGCTGTTTGCTTTATTTCCTTGTTTGTGAGGATTCCCAAAGCTTGGGTTGTAAGCTTTGGATGCTAGACTTGGTAATTGGGTCTAGGATTGTAAAGGTTGCCTCCTAAGCCTTGTTAAAGGGGAAGAAATTCATAGTGAATTTGGGAAATCCTTAGTGTGGAAGCTAAGGTAGTAGATATAGAGCTTGTTAGAAGCTCGAACCACTCTAAATACTTGTGCTCTTTTTCTTATCTTTTGCTTCCACCACAAACACCCAAAATTGACTTCTCCACCACTTTGCAAGCAATTCGGTTGAATGAATTCGAGCTCAACAATTGGTATCAGAGAAATGCTCAATCTAGAAGGTTTAACCACCTATTGAGGCGATCCGGTAAGCTTGACCAATAAACAAATCAACCGACATCCATGGCGCTATCCATCGACAAGCCACCATTCTTTAACGGTGACAACTATGCTTCTTAAAAGCATAGAATGATGTTCTTCATGAAGAACAAAGACTACCGTCTTTGGGATATAGTTGAAGATAGACCGTTCGTACCAACACGAAGTAAGGCAGAATGGAGCGTGGAATATTGCAAGAAGATGGAGCTAAATTGCAATACTTTGCACATCCTATTTTGCGCATTAGGCCCGGATGAGTATGCCAAAGTATCTTCTTGTGAGAGTGCCAATGAGTTATGGGACAAGCTTGAAGCAATCTATGAAGGGACAAACGAGGTGAAGGAGACAAGAATTGGTCTACTCAACCTCGAATACAAAAACTTCAAGATGGACCCATATAAAGACATCTAGAGCATGTTCGACCGGTTCTCTACAATTGTCAGTCATCTCAAAAGCCTTGGAGAGAAGATTCTGGAAGAAAAGCTCATTCGGAAGTTCATTTATTCACTTCTCGAATCATGGGAGAGCAAGAAGACGGTCATTATTGAGACTAAAGATCTAAAGAAGCTCAATCTTGAAGAGCTCGTAGGATCTCTTCTCACACATGAGATGATGTCTCTACCCTTGAAGAGGGAGAAAGAGAAGATAATCCAATAGCAAGGAATCGACGTCAATATCATTCTTCTACAATCCTCCACAAGCCAACAAGAAGAATCTAATGAGGAAGAAAGTGAAGATGAAGAGATGGCAAATCTCTTCAAGGAATTGACCCGATTCATGAAGAGCAACAAAGAAGAATCCAAGCATGAATCGAAGAAGAAGATGGTGGATTCCCCCAAGTGCTCAAAAGGCAAGGAGACAAGGCACACCAAATACGATTGCCCTCGCTTCTACAAAAAGGGATCATCATCAAAGAAAGCATATATGGCTACATGGAGTGATGAAGACTCCGCCGATGAAGATGAGATAGCCCACATATGCTTAATGGCCCTCAATGACGGGGAGGTAACTTCTAACTCATCTTGTTCAAATTCAAACTCTTATACATTTGATGAGTTGCAAGATGCCTATGAAATATTGATTTTGGAATTTAAAGCCTCGTTTTCTAAGAACAAAAAGCTGATTTCTAAATTGAAAAAATGAAAATGATTTGCTTGTGAAAACCAATTTGGAATTTGAAGCAAAATTGAAGGATTTTGAACTTAAAGTTATAGATTTACAAAATTTGCTTGAAAAGAAAGAAAAATGTCATCAAATTGAAGTAGATGATCTTAAGAAAGAAAAAGATTTGATTTCCAAAGAACTTGAAAAGAAAAATAATTTTGGAAAATCAAATTTTTACATGAGACAATCTAGTGCCCCTAGATTTGTAAATAGAATATGTTTTAGAAGTATTTGGGTCCCAAAAAGACTATCTACTTCAACCAAAAAGGATGAAATTGAAAAATGGATTCCTATGGAGACTAAATTGTGTGCCACTAATGTCAAAGGATCCAAAGCAATTAGGATACCAAAAATTTCTTGGTTGTCTTATTGTAGGTGTGATGGAGAATTGATCACAAAGTGCAACATTAAGGGGGTGCTCTATACACACAAAGAAAGCACTTGAAGAAGGAAGGCTTCACATCCTCCATTGGATTCAAGTGTGGCAAAATTAGTTTAATTTTGTTTATTTTAATTTTATTTATTTATTTTAAATTCAACCAGTTTATCATAAATTTTAGACTAACATTTGAAATGTTGTTTGAGTAAGGGGGAGCCAATTTTAAACAAAACTTATTTTTGTCAATTTTTTTCATTTGAAACTCTCCATTGTTATGAACTTTAAAGTTTTCAAACTTTGGTTTGAACCATTTTTGATATAACAAAAAATGGGAGAATGTTTTGAAAAAAAATTAACTTTCAAATGAATAATGGGGAGCTTATAAGATTTTCATCATTGAATCTCTTATTCAAATCTTATTTTTACTAAGGGGGAGAATCTCAAAAACAATTTTTCAAGTTGATTTTATTATATCAAAAAGGGGGAGATTGTTAGGATATTTGTTTTGATATAATAATTGAAAAATAGTTTTGAACTAAATTGAAAATGTTTCAAAAATGTTTCTTATGTTCAAACAACTTGAAAATAAGTTTGTAAAGTTTTTGAAAAGGTTTTAAACGTTTTTAAAGTAGCCAAAAATGTATTTTCAGCACAGGCGTACCAATATGGTATAACCTGTATCGATATTGTCCAAGGGTTTGAGCTACAGTAATTTTCCAGTAACCAAAAACCGTACCGATACGCCCCTAAGCGTACCGATACGGATAGGGTCGTACCGATACACATGTATGCGTACTGATCCCTTTTTCAACACCCCAAACGGTTATTTCCCAACGACTATTTGAATTGCAGGGCGTACCGAAACAGACAAACCCGTACCGATACGGTTTACCAAACAAATAATGGCGTATTGATACGGTTAGCAAACAAATAAGGGGGTTTCGATACGGTTAGCAAGACTGAGCTTAACGGCTAGTACTTGTACCGATACAGGTACACGTGTACTGATATGCTTAGGCAGCCAAGAGCTTAACGGCTAGTTTCCAAGAAGGGCGTACCGACACGGGTAACCCGCGTATCGATACGTATAGCTGCAGAGCTATATTTTGAGTGGGAAATAACGGCTCCAGTGGCTCTAATTCAATCCCAACGGTCCTCAATGGCTATGAACTCATTTGGGAGTATAAAAGGGACACTCAAGCTTCAGCAACAACTAATGAACCTCAAGTCAACAACATTATGATGAAAATTTGTCTAGGTGCTTAAATTTCTCATTCTTGTATAAACAACACTTGTGAGATCAAATGTTTATACATGCTCAAGTGTTTTAGGATTTGGGTGAGTGCTTAAAGAGTGCAAACATCTATCTTGTAGAGAGAATTTGTTGATTGCTTTATTTCTTTGCTTGTGAAGATTCCCAAAGCTTGGGTTGTAAGCTTTGGATGCTAGACTTGGTAATTGGGTCTAGGATTGTAAAGGTTACCTCCTAAGCCTTGTTAAAAGAGGAAGAAATTCATAGTGAATTTGGGAAATCCTTAGTGGGGAAGCTAAGGTAGTGGATGTAGAGCTTGTTAGAAGCTCGAACCACTCTAAATCCTTGTGCTCTTTTTCTTATCTTTTGCTTCCATCACCAACACCCAAAAATTGACTTCTCCACCACTTGGCAAGCAATTCGGTTGAAGGAATTCGAGCTCAACAATTACGCTCGCAGTCCTCAAACTTTCGTATCCTTTCATCTTCGGCCTTTGAATTTATTTTTCCTTCTAATTTCGTCCCCTTTTTAGTCATTTTTTAATTTTCTATTTTTTAATTTAATCATTGTATTTTATTTTTTTCATTTTTATTATTATGTATTATTATTATATATTATCTATATATTTTATATATTATCTATATATTATTTTATATATTACTATTATTATTATATGTATTTACAAGTTTATTATTATATTATATATTACTACTTATTTTCATATATTACACTACTATTATAATAATTATTTATATGATAAATATTATTAGTTTATGTATGTTGTTATGTATATATATTAACAGTTTTATAATTATAATATTTTATGTATATTACATTAACATATTTATTTTACTATGTATATTACAATATATTTAGTATATTATAAAATACATGTACATTATTATTATTATTATTATCTTTATTACATGTTTTATATCTATGTATTACCTGCATTATTATTACCTATTATTAATGTTATTATTATTATTATTACTATTGATACTATTTACTTAATTATAATTTAGTATATGTATTCTCACATATTTTGTATTCATTTGTTTTAATCGAATTTTAAACTAAAAAATAATTTTAGAGGTTATCGTGAAAAAACGTATCTCGAACGTAATAGGTGCCGCTTTCCGTTGACCTCTATCGCAAAATATTATTTTTTAATTCTAAATTACAATTTTCAAAATAGGTTCCATTCATTCAGAATCTAACAAAAATTATGCCCCGAATGTTGGGGTGTAAATTTCATTCATACAAAAATATATTTTTTTAAAACATTTTAACGGGATCACAATTTTTAAATTAAATTCGAATTCTTAATTTCCATCGTTAAGACACCAAATAACCGACCAGGTACCAATTTTGGGCTTTGTGTGTGTGTGCTCATCCTTCCCCACACGTAACTGACTCATGAACCTATTTTTTGGTTTTCGCATACCAAAACTCATGTTTTAATAAAATAACGCAAAGACAGGTTTTATTGAAATAACCGGGTTTTCAAGTTATCCAATCTCACCTAAATGAAAAGATTAGTGGCGACTCCATCCAAAACCAAAATATTTTTTGTAAGAGCGCGTCAAGTAACCGCCGGTCGCGGGGCCGTTGTTACAGCTTGGCGACTCCGCTAGGGACCACATTTTTTCTTGAGAGTCGAGCCACCGGTCGATTATTTTTTGTCTTAACGAGTGGAAACTATAAATTCGGTTCTATTTGTTTTGCAATCCTTTTTTCTGTTAGATTTTTTTACAAAAAAAGATTTTTTAAATTTTTCCATGGTTTTGCATATCATGAGCTCTATACCCGAGCTTTGTCCTTTTTAAGTGAGAGTGAGAAGCTACGCATTCGTGAGGTATCACCTCCGTGTAGGATAGCGGATCGCTTCTGGGATACATTTGTACCTATTGTCTTCGTGAGATATTTATCTCTGCACAGACTTAGGGAAATGTATCCTCCTGAATCGATGTCCTAGCGACAGTTTGGGTACCGTTACTTTAGAACATAAACCACATATAGTGAGCCATAGCAGCCCACCTTGTCTAGAGCCATTCGAACCTCTGCCCGTTTAGAGAGTCACTCGAGAGGTGCATAGTAGAGAGAGCTGGGGGTTTTAATTATGCTCTTTAATTTCATTATTCTTTGTTTATTGTCTATTTATTTATTTTCTTTTCACAATAAGTAGATATCATGCATATATTTATGCGAAACAAAGTATGCGGGTAGAAAGCATGTTCAGGTAGGATCTACCTTATTGTTAAAATGTGCTGGTAGAAAGCATGATGGGGTAGGATTGCTTTTATTCGAATGAAGCATGTCTACTTACATGTTCAATACCTTTTATTTTTTTGATACATTATCATTGATTATTCAATTATTCTATTTGTACTAACCTATTTTTATTTTTTGCATCGCATTAAGATCTCATTTAGCATGCATTTACATCATATCATACTGCATAATCATTTCTTGGTCGACCTCATAATCCTGAGAGAATTACGATCGCAGTGATTTTGGGGTTGGCATTGGTTTTTCACTTCAAGCAAGGCTAAAAATGGATGATCATCTGGAAAAGGTTGAAAAGGTATATGAAGATATAAAGAGTGACATGAAGCAAAACCTGACAAAAGCACAACAAGTAACTCGTGACTACATCCCACAGTCACATGAGGATCTACTGGCCAAGATAGCTGCGATGTTGGCAGGCAAAGATCCTGAAAGTATAAAAGGATTGACCATTGACCATGATGCTCTACAACAATCAGAAAATCCTTTCGACAAGACACATTTGCAAGCATCGACTTTAGTGGGGAAGCAACAGGGTTTCCAGGCTGGATCTTTATTGCACAAAGAAACTAAAGAATGCTCTGTCCCAGATTCGAACGAATTGGGTATGCAGAAGGTCGAACTACCCAAGCAACTTGAACATTAGTTTAAGCAGCTCGAGGGAAAATTTAAGTTGTAGAAGGGCCAAATGCAGTCCGTGAATTGGACGCAAGTGAATTAAGTTTGGTCCCTGATTTGGTGTTACCTCCAAAGTTTAAAATGCCAGATTTTGAAAAGTTCGATGGAACCAACTCTCCATCTGTTCACCTCACCATATTTTGTCGAAAGATGATGGGGCACGTTGACAATGACAAGCTTTTAATTCACTATTTTTAAGACAGTTTAATCAGCTTAGCCGGGACAAGATACAATCATGGAAGGATTTGGCTAAAGCCTTCGTAGAGCAGTACAAGTATGTAACAGACATTGACCCAGATCGTTTAATATTGCAAAACATGAAGAAGAGGTCCAACGAGAGTTTTAGGCGATATGTGCAAAGGTGGAGGGATGTTGTAGCGCAAGTACAACCCCCTTCTACTTGAAAGAGATATAACACCTACTTTTGTTAGAACCCTAGAAGGTCTATTCCTGAAGTATATGTTGGGAAATGCGACCAAGAACTTTGAAGACCTCGTGATATCAGGCGAACTCATAGAATAAGCCATCAGACAAGGGAAATCATATATCCCAACAATACAAACGTCGGAGGAGAAAGTGGATCAAATGTCCATATAGTGGGGTCTTATCCGTCCAATTGACCTTGGTCCTCTCACTAATCAAGCTATTCATACTCACATCAACCCACTTCTCAGAAAGTTGTCCACCCAATTCCGGTAACATATACAGAGTTGCTTCTGAAACTTGTTGAGAAAAACTTGTTAGCCCCGGTCCACTCTAAACCGAAAGAGCCTCCTTACCCAGAAGGCTATGATGTTAATGTTGTGTGTAATTATCATCTAGGAAGCACGAGCCACACTACCGAAAATTATGGAGCTCTGAGAAACAAGGTACAGAATCTCATTAAAAGTGGCACTTTAAAATTCAATGGCGGAGTATCTGAGATGAACTGACAAGTGGATATTGTTGGATCTACCCGGAATCCAGACAACCTTTTGGGACACCTTTGTATCTTAAATATCTTTTTGAGTAATGCATGAAACATACCTTTTGCCTAGGCCCGAAGGCGAGAGGTAATCTTTTGTAAGGGCATGTGTCCGTTTGTCGTTAATAAATAATCCATTTCTACAAATTTTCTTAAAATTTAAATTACTCATGATTTTCCATACATACATACATTATGGATATAGGGCCCCCCTATTTTTTGAAAAATCATATTTTGGAAAAAATAATATTTTTGCTCATTTATATAAGCATTTTGCGTAAGAAACAAAAGGTTTCTTACAATACTCTTTATAGAGATTTAAAATACAAGGACCCAAGGCAGATGTCTACTCAGAAAAAAAAGTTTAAAGCCTTAAAAATACCAAATAACGATATTCGTGCCCAAGATTAAGTGGGGCATCAAAACAGACTTGAGAAGATTTGACCAATGATAAATTCAACTTCCCTTGAGAATAAGAAAATAGATGACGCCAAAGGTCATTCAGTTCAAAAATTCTAATTCAAAATGAGAACAAAATTTGGGGGGTAAACTTTTGCTGGGGAAAATTTTGAACAAGAATGAAATCAGAAGGTTAAGGTGATCTAGAAAGAGAAGAGGGCTTCTGCAAGTAATCTATGCATCTTCATTCATCATGAGGGCATACATGAAAACACATGCATCGTTGCATCATCAAACATGTTCATGCATCATGGCATCTAGTTTCTCATAAAGCATTCATAACTTGAAGATTCCGACAAGAATGTCATGCATCTTTGCATTATCACATTTGCATAAATACATTACCGGAATTAACTTCACATTTTTCACTCAAAGCAATTTTCTGAAATCACGTCCTTCCATAAGGACATTTTTCTCAAGAAAACAAGAATTTTTTAACTTCATCATTTCTTAAAGACACTTTTTCTCAAACTTATAATTTCCTAATTCCATCATTTCTTAAGGACGTTTTTCTGAAAACATGAATTTCTTAATTCTATCCTTTCATAAGGACAATTCTCTCAAGAAAACATGAGTTTCTTAACTTCATCCTTTCTTAAGGGTGCTTCTTCAAAAACAGGAGTTTCTTAACTCCGTCATTCTATAAGGATATTTTTCTCAAAAACCATAATTTCTTAATTCCATCCTTTTATAAGGATACTTTTTCTCAACAGAAATCTCTTAATTCCATCCTTCCATAAGGACATCTTCTTCAAAAATAGAAGTTTCTAAACCACATCCTTCCATAAGGACATTTTTCTCAAAAACTAGAATTTCTTAATTCCATCGTTTCATAAGGATACTTTTTCTCAACAAAAATCTCTTAATTTCATCCTTTATTAAAGACGTTTTTCTCAAAACAAGAATTTCTTAATTCTGTCCTTAAGGGCATTTTTCTCAAAACAAGAATTTCTTAAATCTATCATTTCTTAAGGATGATTTTCTCAAAACAAGAGTTTTTTAACTATGTCCTTCCATAAGGACATTTTCGTCAAAAAGAGAAATGTCTTAATTCCATACTTTCTTAAGAATGTTTTTCTTAAATATGAGTTCCTTAACTTCGTCCTTCCATAAGGACATTTTTCTTAAAAAAAGAGAATTTCTTAAATTCTATCATTTCATAAGGATATTTTCCTTAAAACAAGTCTGGGATCCTCAAACACGAAGGAACAGATTATCATCGTCAACCAATTCCGACATCCTTGACATAAGAAGTGGGGCAAGTGTTGTTTGGCGTCCTCAACCAAGAAGATCAAATACGACACCAATTTTATCTCCCTGAATTTGCAGCAGAATGAGCCCATCAGCAGTTTCATCTCTCTGAGCTTGCAGCGGAATGAGCGCGACAACAATTTCGTCTCCCTGAGTTTATAGCAGCCCGTCAACAGTTTCATCTCCCTGAGCTTGCAGCGAAATGAGCGCGATAACAATTTCATCTCCTTGAGTTTGTAGCGGAATGAGCAAAAAATTCCAAAAAAACAAAACAAAAAAACAAAAAAGAATGAAAAGAATAAAAAAACTGAAAAAAAGAAAAAAAGAAAACCAAGCTTTCTCCTGATCACGTCTCTTCGTCGGAGTTGTAGCGGACCAAGCCTTCTCCAGATCACGCCACTTCGTCAGAGTTGTAGCGAATCAAACTTTCTTCTTCGGATTATGCCACTTCGTCAGAGTTGTAGCAGATCAAACCTTCATCTTTCGATCTTGTCTCTTCGTCAGTGTTGTAGGTGGATCGAAACCATTTTGACAAGTCCAACAGAAATGTTGGCACAACGTGCTTAAATACGGTAAAGTTTAAGATAATGGACAATTTAAATGTCCATCGAAAATCTATTTTCACGAATAGTCGAAGGAAAATAAATCATTTGAAAAAATCCAATATCACGATTGGTATAAACTGATTGTACCAAGGGGAATAATACAACTAGCCCGGAGCAAACAACTACCAGTAAAGGTAACTCAAATCCGTTGATCCATGTGCATTTAGGGAAAATGTAAAAGAGATCTATGAGCTTAGCTCTGGATCAAAGCTTACTGACTTTTGGTCCTGCCTCCTCGGCGATATCGTAGCTGGGCCTACCCTTCATCGTTTGATCATGTGTCTTCATCAGAGTTGCAGCTGGATCAAGTTTTGCAGACCTTACCTCTCCGTCAGTGTTGCAGTTAGGTCAAATTTTCTCCAGGCATTGCGTCATCGTCAGAGTCGTAGCAAGCCGAGAGTATTTTGTCTCCTTCAGCAGATCACTTCTATTTTTTTGTCATCTTCAACGGATCATCCATTTTGAAGATTTGCTTACAAGAGCGACCAAGAAGATCAAGCAAAGCCCAAAGAAGAAGCAGTGGCTAGAGGAAAAAACCCAAACCAGGCCGAACAAAACTGGTTCTTTTTTATCTTTGCTCTATTGTCGTTATACAACAATGAGCAAAGAGGGGCAGCTGTAATTACCAGTTTAGTCTGGGCATTAAAGCCCATTTCACATATGTTATACAACCCAAATTAAACAAAAAATAACCCATATCTGACCCATTACAAAAAACCTAATATCCCTTAAATTACATAACTACCCTTGAAGATAACCCAAAACCCTAGCCAGCAAACTCTGCCGTCGCCGCAACCTAGACCATCCAGCTCACCGCGCGTGGCCGCCACGCGCGGCTCTTCCTCTTCCACGTAACAGCCATGTGTCACTCCACCGGTCGACCACCGCTTCCTCGCTACGCCACGCATCCCACTCCGACCTGCAAAAAGGAAAAAAAAAGATAAATCTAAAATAAATATGTAATATTTTTTATATATTTTCGGGTTATAAATACCCAAAAAACGATGTAATCTATGAGGATTTTTGGGAATGAATAAAAAATGAAATGATTAGAGATCGGTTTGAAAAAAATCTAGGGAGTGATTCAAACCGAAAAAAAAAAAGTAAAAAAAATTCGAATATTTCATCCTAGATCTACAAAAATATACTGAGATTTGGGAAAAACGAACCTTAAAACCAGCTTTAGGACGGAAATTCGAGTCCCCCATTATGTTTACATGTCGTACTGTCGCCATGGGCAACAGCGCGCGATGGGCGGGTGAGTGGCTCTAGGCTCTGGTCAAGTGAGAAAGGAGGGGAGTTGAGAGAGTTTGAATCTGTTTTTTTAATTATCAGTGAAAAAATAATTTTTTTGGATTAAAATGAGTTTTTAAAGGCCCACCAAAACGACGTAATTTTGGTGCCCGCCATGTGAGAATGGGGGAATTACGCTCACAGTCCTTAAATTTTCGTATCCTTTCATCTTCGACCTTTGGATTTATTTTCCTTCTAATTTCGTCCCATTTTTCGTCCTTTTTTAATTTTTTGTTTTTTTAATTTAATCACTGTATTTTATTTATTATTATTATGTATTATGTATTATTATATATTATCTATATTTTTTATATTTTTTCACTTCTCTATTATTTTATATATTATCTATTTATTGTTTTATATATTACTATTATTATTATATGCATTTACAAGTTTATTATTATATTATATATTACTACTTATTTTCATATATTACACTACTATTATAATAATTATTTATATGATAAATATTATTAGTTTATGTATGCTATTACGCATATATATTAACAGTTTTATAATTATAATATTTTATGTATATTACATTAACATATTTATTTTACTATGTATATTACAATATATTTAGTATATTATAAAATACATGTACATTATTTTTATTATCTTTATTACATGTTTTATATCTATGTATTACCTGCATTATTATTACCTATTATTAATGTTATTATTATTGTTACTATTGATACTGTTTACTTAATTATGATTTAGTATATGTATTCGTACACATTTTGTATTCATTTGTTTTAATCGAATTTTAAACTAAAAAATAATTTTTAGAGGTTCTCGTGAAAAACGTATCTCGAACGTAAGATGTGCCGCTTTCCGTTGACCTCTATCGCAAAATATTATTTTTTAATTCTAAATTACAATTTTCAAAATAGGTTTCATTCATTCGGAATCTAACAAAAATTATGCCCTGAGTGTAGGGGTGTAAATTTCATTCATACAAAAATATATTTTTTTAAAACATTTTAACGGGATCACAATTTTTAAATTAAATTTGAATTCTTAATTTCCATCGTTAAGACACCAAATAACCGACCAGGTACCAATTTTGGGCTTTGTGGGTGTGCTCACCCTTCCCCACACGTAACTGACTCCTGAACCTGTTTTTTGGTTTTCGCATACCAAAACTCGTGTTTTAATAAAATAACGCAAAGACGGGTTTTATTGAAATAACCGGGTTTTTAAGTGATCAAATCTCACCTAAATGAAAAGATTAGTGGCGACTCCATCCAAAACCAAAATATTTTTTGTAAGAGCGCGTCAAGTAACCGCCGAAGTTTTAGGTTTTGTTCGGTTTGGGGAAGAACAGACACGAACATAGATAAGGATTTGGGTTTTTGATCTTAGGAAACAGAGTTGAGAGCATGTTTTGGTGTTTCTAGGGATCAAATAGGGGATTTATGAAGGACAAAATATGAAATTTGAGTGGATATAGAGGTTTGATCGAGGAGAAACATGAAAATCAAAGGGGTTGGTGTTCGTGGATGATCAAATGAGGGAATTTGGTTGGTTTTGAGGAATAACGGGGATGAACAATGGGTTTTAATCGATGGGAAGGGTGATTTTCTAGAAAAACAATGTTGAAGTTGAGAGTTTTGAGGAGTGGGAGAATTAAGAGAGAAAGTGTGAAATAAGGAAATGAAGGCTGAAGCTTAAAAAATGGCATTTATTGCCTTTTCAAAATGCTGCTGTTTTGGCAGCGGGTCAAGGCTAGGGTCCGCGCACCCTCATCCGAATCGGGTTAGATCCGCGCCCCTCAATGTGGATACCCTTTGGTTTTTTCCTAAACTTTACATCCTCTCAATTTGATCCTGATTCCCCTTTATTTTGTGCCTCTAGTTTTGTTTATTTTCAATTGAATCCCCATACCTCATAGTTTAGCTACCAGTTTCGTAATCCTTTCAATTAGGTCACTTAGGCTTTGTGATATGGGCTTGTAGTTTTGTAATGTCTTCAATTTGGTCCATTAATAATAATTAGAGCTTTATATTTTAATTGGTTTTCAATTTAATCATAATTTAATTGTTTAATTTAATTTAATTGCAATTGAATTATATGTGTGATGTATACTTTAAAATTGAGCATATAGAATACTGTTTAGACAATTTAAATACACTTAATTTAATAAATATAGAACATTTAGCTAGGGTTTCTCTAATTTGGATTCCATAATTAAATTAGGCAAGATAATTGTAGTAATTAAATACATATTAAATATAATTTTAAAATTCTAATTTGGATGATGTTCCATTGTTTACAATGGGGTGTTATCTCAACATGAATTTTAATAAATTATATTTAATATACATTCTACTTATAAACGAATATTAAATAGTTCTTAAATTGAAACCAAATAATTAATACATTGTAGTTAATTAAATGTATATCGAATAGAATCTTTGAGGTTCAAATCCGGATGGTGTTCCATCGTTTACAATGGGGTATTATCTCAGCCCTGGTCATAAATGTGTATATTCGATATACATTTTCACTAATAATTAAATAATAAATTGTTAGAGCCTTAATTAGGACTAGAACTTTAATTAATTAGAAGAATTAATTAAATAGGAATATGATTAATTTAAGGGTTTAAATTTATAGAAGATGTTCAAGAAATTAGCATTTTCTCATAAAAGTCATTCATAGTTTTAAATAATTAATTAAATAGAGCCTTTTAGGATAGTACTTAAAATCAACAAGACAATAATTGGCCATTCATAAAAACTTTTTATGTTTGGAAATTCATTTTTAAATACGAATAGGGGTGCCACCTAACAGGGTGCTTTTCATCTCGTATTCGAATAAAATGAATTTCCTTATAAAATGATATCTGCATTCGAAATTTAAATTCAATTAATAATTATGGGATAAATTAAATTCAAACAATGATTCGAAATGCCAAAATGCCACGAAAAATTAAAGGTACCGATAAAGGGCGTTCGTAGGGGTGCTAACCCTTCGCTACACGTAACCGACTCTCGAACCCAATTTTTAAGATGGAATCTCTGGTTTGGTTTTTCAGTGTCCGGTGTACCACGAAGTGATCGGTGACGACTCCAAAATGTTTTTAAAGGATAAATAAATAATCGATTTAATACGAAAACCCCTAAATTTTCAAGATTAAATTAAATATGGCCTGAAAACCCTAATTTTTCAAAAGATCGATCGTCAGGCTATTTTTACACTCCCCGATTTTAAAAATGGCCGCGACAGGTCTTTAACCACATACCCTGGAAATTGTTGACAAGATACTAATTTTTTAATTTAACAACTTTTAAACTTGGATTTATAATTTGTCACCATAAATCTTGAAACTTATCGAGTTTTTCAACTTAATCTCAAAACTTGACATTTTAATCTCTTTTATGAAGTGACACTATAATATTATATCACATCACCACTTCAAATTTTAATATATATATATATGTAATATTACAACATATTTCATATTATTAAAATGATAAAATCTAAGTTCAACAATTAAATTGAACCCTTAAAATAATAAACTGAAAAAGTGCTAAATTCTAAAATTAAAGTCGATAAAAAAATTTAAAACCAAATATAAAGGGGTTTTCACTAAAATATCATCATTAAATAATTTATTTATCATTCTGACATCCATGTAAAATTATTTTTTTATTTAATACCCTTACAATGAGTTTGTCAAGTCTGATGCGTTCTAATTTCATTTTATTTTTTAAAACTTGTTAGACTAGTATGTCAAGTATGACTAGTTTGTCAAGTCTGATGCGGACACAAAGGTGGTATCATCTCATGGCTGCCTTCAATCAAAGAATTAGCTTCTTGAAAGTCATCTGAGTCCATTCTGTTCCCTTCAATCAACATCATTTGGCCATTAACCACCAAAGAAGGATATGTGGGATACGTGGAAACGATGAGAAGTGGAACATAACTTCAATCGGGGGAAAAGAGCAATATGGGCATGAATATTGGTAGCCTGCTTGAGGATGGCGTATCCAGGGATAATTTGGTTCCCACCTAAGACAGATCGGAAAGGACACCAGTTTGACTTTGCACTGATACCTGGGGTAAGCTCATCTTTTCATGCGGTTCTTCCAACGTTTGACTTGCAGGACATTTTTCCAAAACCGATCTATAAATTATTTTGGTAAAATAGTCGCTAAACTATCCTCGAAAAAAATAAAAAGATAACCAAATTATTAAAAATTTAAAAATAATAATTAAATTTTATGTTTTGTTATAAAATAGTAATTGTGTCGTTAATCTTCGTTAAAATGTGAAGTGGCTGTTAATTTTTTTTTGTATAATAGTACATTTAGTCCTTCATAGTTACACATTCAATCAATTTAATTATAGTTCGAAAAAATTCAATAAATTTAACCCTCAATTTTTACACATTGTTATAATTTAGTCCTAATTTCAAAAAATTAACCCTTAATAAATTTAACCCTAAATTTTTACACATTGTTATAATTGGGTACCACATCGCACATAAATATTACCCGTCTTTTCAATACATGTATATCATCCGTAGTAGATTTAGTTCTTATACTTTTTTAATTTAAAATTCCAGTTCTAATATAAAAAAAACTTAATGCGCTTCCCCTAAACTTTACATATTTTCTCAATTTATCCCCTAAAATTCATTTTGATCACTTTTGCTCTTTTGAATTTTTTGTCCTTGCCCATATAACCCAAAAAACAGACGTTGTTTAATTTTTTTAATAACCAATAATAACACACCACATTATCATTGTTTTATTTATTTTCTTTAATTAATTTTAAAATAAAAAATAAAATAAATATATTAAAATATTTATTAATTTAATTATATTTCTCAAATACCCATAATACCCCATCTTCTTCACCCATCTTCTTCCCCAATTTCCCCTAAATCAAATGGGTATATACGACTCGATCTGAAAAAAAGTCAGATTGATCATGGACCTGATCAACAAGCAAGCAAGCAAGCAAAATCAACATCCACCGTTCAAAAACAAAGAAAAAAACCATTTTTTAAGAAACCCAGATCATCCAAACCACCACATGATCAAAATTAGAAGCAGGGAAAAAAGGAGAATCCAAAGAACAGAGCAGAATTACATGTTTAATATCATGTCATTAAAAATCAAAGCAGAATAACAAAGAGATGAAAATTACATATAAAGACCCATGATTCCTCAAAAACCCATCAGCAACTGTCAATAATTGAAGAGAATTAAAAACCCAAAAGAAGCAAAATTCAGATCAAAATTGAAAGAACAAGTGATTATTAAATCTAATCAAAAGCTTTTGCTCTATTTTATCTAAAAGGACTTGAAAAATGGATTTAGATTGGGATTTTAAAGGGGGAAAACAGGGTAAATAATTGAATTTTTTTTATTTTGATTTCGTAAGGAAGAGGTGGGATTTTCTCTTCTTCTCCATATGCATACAACGCAAGCTTCCTCTAAACTATCGTAATGAAGTGGCTCACTCCCATATACCCATTTGGTTTAGAGAAAATTGGGGAAGAAAATGATGGAAAGAAGACGAGGTATTTTGAGTATTTTAGAAAATATAATTAAATATTAAGGGTTAATTTTTTGAAATTAGAATTAAATTATAACAATGTGTAAAAATTAAAAGTTAAATTTATTAAATTTTTTTATGATTAAATTGATTAAATTTGTAAATATAAAAGAAATGATTAAATATGCTATTATACAAAAAAAATAACAATCACTTCATATTTTAGCGGATATTAACGATACAATTACTATTTTATAATAAAATATAAAATTTAATTATTATTTTATAATTTTTAAAAGTTTAATTATTATTATTTCTTTTTAAGATAATTTAGTGATACTTTACCCTAAATTTTTTTATCAGAAAAATTGGGAACACCAGGCACTTTAACACTCTGGGTTCCTACACTTATTTCCACGCGCCTACCTTGCATTATCTCCGAACCAGAACCATGATGGTGACCAATCCGGCTAACTAACCCACCGCGAAAGAGTCTTGAGAAATTGGCGACGGACATGTAGACCCAGAGGTTCCCAACCTTAAGGGGGTGAGGATTTGGTCGAAGAACCCAAACAAACGGTCCCAGAAAAGTCGAAGGCCTCTTGTCGCTCCACCACACCTTAAAATCCATCCTCCGTCTCACGGCCCTTTTCCACCACCCAAAATCCTTGTCCAAACCAAATCCTAGGGAAACCTTTGGCCGCAGAAACCAACAGAGACAAAAATTGGCGAGAGTCATACCGTTGAAACTGCCCCACGACTAGAAAATCAGAGGAGGCCACTAGAGAAGAGACCACCTCGTCCCCTTTGACCTCTTTCGGGAGTAAATCGGAGAACCATTTAAACCCCTCCTCACAGTCAACCCGGGACCACTTATCTCTCAAAGTCAGACCAAAGTCTCGTGTGAAGACAGACGACGTCTCTCGGGAGGGGAAGTCCACAACACCGAAACTACGACCGAGCAAGACACCATCGCAATCAGAGAACTGGAAAGGGAAAAGGAGGAAAACGGGAAATCTAGGGTTGGAGATTAAAAACACGAGAGTCATGACATCAGGAAGAAAAGCCATGACATAGGCATTTAACGTTTATTTCGTTATCTTTTTAAATATTTATCGTTTCACTCTATTAATATTTTAAAGTCAATCTATTAAATTTTTTTATACTTAATTTCTTTTGATATATGTATATATATTTTAAAATCTACGTTTCTTAAATTAAAAAAAACTCTAAAATCTTATAATTTCTCAAAAAAAAAAACACCTAAATTCACGTAATACACCAAAATCTCTAAGCCTAAATCTCAACATTCATTTTATGTTGTTGTCGATCGCCACACCATCGCAATGAAGTCTACTTCTCTCAACGATGTCGTTCGTATGTAGTTTATTGATCGTTGCTCGATTGGTAGTTTTCGAGATTCAGTGTTTAAAGTTCTATCAATATGTTGTTCATCGATTTTTTACGACGAAAGAGTGGTATTCGATAGTGGAGGCTTGGTGTATTAAATAAAATAAATTAAAAATTAAAACTCCACCACATATTATATTCTAATAAGTTAATGATTATTTTAGCAACCGTTAGCGATCAAACAAAAAAATAAGTTAGTGGATTAGTTTGGTGGTTCGGAGCTGTGCCTTCCGTCCACCATATCTAGGTTTGATTCCCAATTGCTTCATTCTCAACTTTCAAATTCACCTAAAAAATAAAAAAAATGATAAAAACTTATTTTTCATGAAAATGATAAAATGATCACTTTCAGGAGTTTTAGAAATAGACGATATAAATAATAAATGCACGGAAATCTAATTGCCTACACTATTGTCTCGCTGTGCAGGGACTGGGCGGTATAAAATATCTGGACATTTCATCTTTGTAAGCTTAATCTGGAACACCAAATCAATTTTCAGAACGAGATAATTTACCATACACTGTTAATCTTGTTAACCAAGCAAAACTAAAAATTTAGGTACTTATTCTACAGGATTCAGATTATAGAACAAATCTGATACCTTACTAGACCTCCCGTTCTTGGTGTGATGACTTTTAGTTCTTTTTTTTTTCTTGATTAGTGCCTCTTTTGTCCATGATTAACTGATGAGGGGGTTGTGGGATTATTTTTCCTGATTTAGGACTCTGGTTGTGGTTTTCAAGTTTAGGCACCATTTTCTTGGCCTATTGATGTAAACTATAACGTTGAATTATAAAGTCTTATATTGTCTGTAATGTGTGCAGATCTAGAACCACCTTCATTGCATCAAACATCTGAACAGATTGTTGTATATAAATTTTCAATTACCAAGCGGCATCGATTTAATTAGACTAATTTAAAGAAAATTACAAGATAAAATTATTATATTTTTTCGATGTATAAAACGTTTGGTAATTATAAGTATAAATATTCGAATTACCATAAACAAATTTATTTCTTATAAACACTTATTTTTAAGGAAATTTTTTTGATACATATTGTGTAAACTTTAGTTTATATAAGATTTTTAGTTTTAGGGGTTAGTAGTTTAGTTTAGGGTTTAGAATTTAAAGTTAATGTTTATAAATTAAGGTATATGGTTTAGATTTTAGGGTTAGAAATTTAGTATTTGAGTTTTATAGTGTAAATATAGAGGCTTAAGTAAAATAAATTTAAAATAACATGTGAATCAAAATTGTACCCTTTTTAAACGCTTTTAACATAATATAAATTATAATAATTTTATACATGATCTATAGATGACAAGTTAAACAAATCCTAATAGTATTTACACATAATTTACATAAAATAAAACTTGAATCTAGATGCTAAAAATTTAATTTATATTACAAAATATAAATTAAATTATCCCCAAAACAATCTGTTAGCAAAAAAAAAAAAAGAGAGAGAGAAGAAAATAGACTTTTTATTAGACAACAATGTATTATGTTGTTTTTACCAAGTCAATAATGTATTATGCTGCGGAGAACAAAACAAGCAAAAATCTGAATTTAAAACATAATTGCCGTCAACAGCAGGGTTCGAACCTACGTGCGGGCGTAGCCCAACAAATATCTAGTCTGTCTCATTAACCACTCGTACATATCGACTTGTATGTCTACTTAATCATCAATGTTCATTTTTTCTCTCTAAAGATTCCATTTTTAGACAGTAGAATCAACTATTCCAGGTACTTCAACAAACAATTCTTCACCGATTGGTTTTCATCGACTCAGTCTTGCCATGGCGTCAACTACAGCGTTGTTCTTCCGTAGGATATGGCGAACAGACACCTCCCAATCGGGCCTCATGCATTGTTTGATCGATTCCACAACTGCACTGCCTCTTAGAGCGTCGGATCCCTTATTGATGATTTGAACTGCCTCTAAGCTGTCTGTCTCTCCTTCGAGTTTCTTGAGGCCCAAATTCCAGCCATGTTCAAGGGTATCATGAATTGCCCACACTTCCGCTAACAAAACCGAGCATGACCCTAAGCTTCTTGTGAAGCCGAAGATCCACTCCTCTTGATTGTTCCGAAACACGCCACCAATTGCGGCTGCACCATCGATGTTACTCACTGCCCTATCTGCATTTCCCTTTATCTATCATACTGCCGGTCTTTCCAACGATTGCGCCTCAAAAATGGATGGTGTTTTCTTAAATTAAATTTTAATATTATTTCGTTAAATAATTAAAAAATTCATAATCAGGACATTTTATTTACTGATTGTAACAATCAAGTCATTTAGTTGTTAAGTGTGTAGCATATATTACTTCTAGTTACATTTGAGTGACCAAATATAAACTTATTTATAGTTGAGAGAGTAAAATGTTACAATCAATTAATTCAAATATAATTAAAAAATTAACATTCGTTACACATTTAACGACGGAATAATTTGATTGTTACAATCAATAAATAAAATGATTTGATTATGACTTTTTCAAATTTGACTAAATTATAAATTTATTCATGATACAGTGAATTACAGTGTAATTTATCTTATAAAGATTTGTTTTTCAGCTCAGCAGTCCCCCCAACCCCCCATTCTGTGAGTTCCCTCTGATAAAAAAAAATGTCTGAGCTCCCCGATTTGCGGCTATGATTTTGCTTTCTTTTTCAATCAGACGGCACCGATAAGTTAATCTGCAGTAAACAGTAACAAAAATAAACCCTCACAGCTCTGCCTGTGTTTCTTTGTTACCAGTTAAAAGACAAAGGAACAGAAAATAGAGATTCTTTCACCTTTGAGGTTAATTTTTTTTCCAGTTTATCATCCCCAAGAAAAGAAGTTGATAGCGTGGCTTTCGACTTGTTGAGTTTTCTAATCACTCTTTATTTTGTTAGCTAAATTATTAAAATAACGCATTGACCACAAAACCTTGTCTTTTAATAAAGGCATAAAGTCAAAAAAGCCTCATAATATTTGACTGAATAGTCACTTTAATTTGTATTCTTTTTTTAAGCAATTTAATCCTCAACGTTTTAAATTTTTGTCAAAATGGTCTTTCTATCGATAAGAACTGTCAGTCAAACGGCAGTAAATGACTTAAAATGACGGGACAAACATATATGGCAATACACGCTGACATAACATTATCATATAAACAAATGCGTTGACTTGAAAAAATGCTACACCAGTCAAAAAAATAATTTTATAAAATTATATAAAATATAAAATATTTTTTCTGTTGATTTATCATTATGTCGAGTCATTTCAAATTGTTTGTCGTCTGTTTTCTAATAATTTTCATTCGCAAAGGGTTATTTTGACCTAAAATGAAACGTCGATGGTCGAATTACTTCAAAAAATATAAACTAAAATAATTATTCAGGTAAACGTTGCGGGTATTTTTTGAATTTCTGCCTTTAATAAAACTATCGGTGTATTTGGCCATCCGCGGGTTGCTTTGAGTGTTGGTATTAATTTACAAAAGAAGGTCATTTAATTGTTGGACAAATGCTTTAAAAATATGGTATTTAATAAATTCCATATTCGAATTCATGCTTTTTGGTTTTCCAATTTTTGGGAAATTGAAATTTCATTAAAAACCCTAATGCTCTCGTCTGGCAAGCAAAACCCTAACCCTACGGTTGGTGTGTCGCCTTATGATAATACGGGTGGTCGGCCGCCGGAAAGCACGCTGCATGTCCTCTCGCAACCAATGTTGGAGAGACCTGTTTCTCATACTCCGTTGGAGGATCAGCCGATAATCAAAAAGAATAAAGGCCATGACGTGGAGAACAAGAAAGATGTTACTTCTATGAATGACGATGTAGTTGACCTGATTAAGGACAAAGTGACCAGGAGTGAGGCGTTGAATGAGACAAAGGAAGGTGGTAGCCATGATAAAGCACCTTACGCTAGCATGGTTGGCAAATCGGCTGAGAATGGAGATGGTGCAAAAGTTAAGGCGACCTCTATTGATAAAGATGTTGTGATTCTTGGGGAGGATGTGATTATGAATTGGGATGGTATGATCCCTTCGATTCAATTTTCAGGTAGGGTCCATGATCAGGTCTATAGAAACATGCGCAATGCGATTATCATCCGGCTGTTAGGATGTGCAATTGGTTTCAAGACTTTATAGACACAGGTTCATGCTCTAGGGAAGCCGGTAGGTAATAGTCAATTAATCGATTTGGATAATAATTACTTTCTGGTTTATTTTACAGATGAAGGAGATTATACGAAGGTGCTCACGCAAGGTCATTGGACGATCTATAGAAGTTACTTAACTGTCCAACCGTGGTCTACGACATTTTCTACTTCTAGGAAACATCCTTCACAAGTTATAGTATGGGTTTGCTCTCGGGCTTGCCGTTTAGATATTATACAAAGAATATATTTTGGTATATTGCATCGTTCATTGGACGGGTGGTTAAAATCGATTATAACACACAAGTTGGTGGTCGGGGCAAGTTTGCAAGGCTGACTATTTTGGCGGATCAAAAATTTAGAAAAATACAGCTTATCTGGAATCAAATCTAGACAAACAGAGCAAAAACAAGAATGAGGTTTCTCGGCAAGCGAAGGTTGTTCCTAGTTTGGGTGGGAAGGTAGATACAACAATGACTCATTATCCGAAGGTGTCGATTGGTTCTCATTTGGCGGTTAATATACAAGAGCAGACTGCATTGGGAGTAGGCTCATCCGGGGCCAAAGATAGACATCCTTGGAGTACTATGGCTAAAAATGTTTTAGTTACTGCTTTGCGAGGGTTAAGAATACAAAAAGTAGTTGAATCGCACAAGGTTCCTGTACAGAGGGTGACTGAATTCCGTGCTGATAGGATTATTTCTACTTTGGGTTTTTTAAATTCTTATCGGGTTAAAGCTAACATTTTTAGTGGTAGTGTTTGGCTACTATGGGATTCGAATATGGATATAGAGGTATTAAATATTTTCAATCAATTTATTAATATTCTTGCTAAGAAGCAATAATCAATGATCTTGGACCTTATTGAAAGAATTGAAAGTCTTTTGTGACTAAATTGTGAAATTTTAAAGTTTGGGGAAAGTCTTTTAAAAATTGTGCAAACCTGAGAAAAAAGTTGAACTTTAAAAAGGGACCACCCTCCTAAATTTTACCAATTAAAGTGTGAGTCACCTCCTTGCTTGGCCAATTTCATGTGAAAATGGTGGGCTATATCATAAAAGATGACAATTAGTTGGGAATTGGAAATTGATGAGAAAGTTGTTTATTGTTTAATAAGGTTTCCTCCCAAGCTAGGAAACCTTATGATTGGTTGCTTGAGAGGCAACCATGTTGTGTATTAAGCCATTAAGCAAAAAAAGGAAAAACAAATATAGAAAGGCTTGAATTGCATTTAACTCTTCTTTTTCAAAAAAGGGAAAGACAAACCATAAAAATTCTTTAATCCTTGGAGTTTCCTTGATTTCCCTACATTAATTTGAAGCTCATGGATTGGTGAGTTAGACCCCTCAAGTAATTTATGGATTACATGGATATTTGAAATTTAATCTCGAGATTAGGTATTGAAAGTCAATGTTTAGCCCATGTGTTATAAGTTTAATTACATGGAAATAATGATGTCTACAAGCTCTAGTAAGCTTGAATATTAATTTTGAATCATTGATTTTGATTATAAAAAATTCCTAATCTTTTGCCTACCTCAAGCTTTGGAAGCTCAACCACTATCTCCTACTAAAGCTAAAGGCAAGAGAATTATAAAACGGGAAAATCAAGGTGATCGAACATTGTTAGGCTAGGTCATTGAAACATTGAATATTGATAGTTATTGCATATAACCCTATTGGGGAATCATTTCTTATTGAGTTATTGATTGATCATTAGACATCAACTATTGAAATATTGCTATTGATATTGTTAAAAATTGGATTCTGATTATTGGAATATTGCTATTGATATTGTTATTGAAATGGAATCCTTGAAATGGACCTAAGGTCAACTTATTGCTATCGAATCATTGAAACTATTGATATTGTTAATGTAATGGATATTGGCCTAAATCGCTGAACCTTGGATTCGAGTGGACATTGGATATAATTGGCATACAATAGGATTTATGATCTCATTGGTACTGATGGACTACGGTCCTTGGGCTACGGCTTTTATATTGGCGAGGCGGGGGGACTAGACCATTATTGATTTCTGGCGAGGTGTATGAATCCGCATATCCACTATCTTCATCAATCCAAGGGTTATAAATGAACTAAATGAATTATTGATATTGAACATTGTTATATTGTCATTGGATTATTGATAAAGCATGAAAATGAATGCATATTGATTTTTGACATTGTTTATGACTACCTCACTAGGCAAATTATGCCTAATACATTTCATCTTCATGCATTTTTAGGTTAAGCAAGTGGTCGAGAGATCGAAAAACCTTATCGAGGATTTTGGCAACTTTTGCAAGGGTTAAAGCAATGTATACTTCCCTTATATACTCCTAGAATGGTGGCATAGTGGTTGTAATAGTCACTTATGTGTATTTTGATGTGTGTATGACATGCATGCTATAAGAATGCTTAAAAAAAAGCCTAAAATGACTTTTAGAATTTGTTAAAAATGGCAAAAGTTGCTATAAGTGGCTAAAAGGATGAAAACCTAGTAATGGATTCAAATGACTTTGAAATTTTGCATGCTGATAGGAATGTATATTAATAACTTGCTGGTAAAATTTTATTGCATTTGGACATCGTTTGGTAGGTTAAATTGGATTAAAACCAGGATAAATTTGTCATTTTAGTGCAGGGCGTATCGATACCGGTGATGGCGTATCGATACGGGTGTGCATATTTGGACATAGTCAACTTAGCGTATCGGTACGTCAAAGGACGTATCGATACAAAAAGTCAACACTAGAATTTAGGAAAATAATTGCATCGGTATAGTCCTTGGGGTGTATCGAAATGGTCAACCCTGGTCAACTCGTACCGGTACGGTTCCTTTGTCGTATCGATACAAACCCTGTTATTTGAATTTCTAAGGATTTTTAAATGTATTGTGTATCGATACGGATGGTCTCCATTTCAATACGAGTCTATTGTTTTGTAACGACTTTAACGGTCTGGAACATAGGCGTACCGATCGGCCTCTCGAGTATCGGTACGGGTACATGTAAGTTAGTTATTAATTCTGGAAACTTGCAAAATGGTCACTAGAAATTATATGGAATAATCGAATGGGTAAATGAACTCTGATTGGTATGAAAATTAATAGACACATTGTTTATTATCCGAATTTCATTGTAGTAAGCTTGATTTCTAAAATAGACCTATAATTTATTAGAATTACAAATTAGTCCCTAAAACTTGTAAAAGTTTAAAATTGGCCCTAATTGGTTAAACAACTCATATCGGATTAATTGATTTTTTTTTTATTGTTTGCTAAGCATGATATTGCTCAATTTCACGAACATTGATTAATAAGGCCTTGGGAGGAGACTTCAATACAATTTTGTCGGCGGCTGACCGCATAGATGGTGTCTTTTATAATCGTGGGGGAAGTCGGTTGTTTAATGAGTTTATGTTTACTGCAGGATTGTTGGATATTGGTTTCTCTGGCCTTCCCTTTGCTTGGTCCTTTGGTGGACTGTTTCAAAGATTGGATCGGTATGTTGTGAACTCTTCATGGATTTCTTGTTTTCCACGGTCTTTGGTACAATATCTCGATCGCCTAAGTTCTGATCATTATCCGATTGTGCTTCACATAGCTCTTGGGAGAGCTGATCCTCTTAATAGACCATTCCGGTATATGGATGCGTGGAATAAACATATTCAGTTCTGAGATTTCCTGAGTTCTATTTGGTCTAATGGTTCGTCGTTAGAACAAAATATTTATAAGTTTTACAATGAGGTGACGTCGTAGAATATGGATGTGTTTGGCCACATTGGACAGAGGAAAAAGAGAATCCGTGCGCGTTTGAGAGGCATTGATCGGGTTTTAGCGATTAGGAATTCTGACTCATTGGTTGCGTTAGGAAAAGAGTTGCGGGCTGAGCTCGACACCTTTTTAGAACAAGAAGAAAGTTTCTGCCATCAGAAAACATGCAATCAATGGATCGTTGATGGTGACTAGAATACTCGGTTCTATCATGCCTCGATCATGGCTTGAAGAAAAGCGAATAAAATTACAGCGTTGAAGCTGGAATCTGAAGAGTGGTGTACCGATCAAAAAGTACTTCAGGGGGCGGCTGTTTAGTTTTTTTAGCAAGCTTTTTACGAGTGAGAGGGGCGCGAACATGGGCCCTTATCTCACGAGTTTGTTTCTAATGGTTGATAAGGCATCGTTGGGGAATATCGTGTTGCCGGTTACTAATGAAGAGATTAAAAATATTGTTTTTTATATTACGGTGTCGAAAGCGCTGGGTGTAGATGGTTTGAATGTAGGTTTTTTCCAGCATAATTGGGTTTCTGACAATCAGACAAGCTTCGTTTCTGGCAGATCGATTACAACAATATAATTATGACGCAGGATGTCATTCACTCGATGCAAAAAAAAATAGAGAAGAAAAATTGGATGGCTAGAAAAATCGATCTTGAAAAGGCATATGATCGACTCAAATAGAGTTTTATTACGGACACTCTGTCAGATTTAGGGATACCGACTGAGTTGAAACGTTTAATCATGCATTGTGTTTTCTTAGTGTCTATGCAAATTTAATGAAATAGAACTGTTATTGATTCGTTTGCAATATCGAGAGGCATTCGCGAAGGAGACTCGTTGTCGTTGTACCTTTTGTTCTTTGTATGGAGAGATTAGCACAGACCGTTGATGTGGAAATTAGTAGGGAAGTTTGGAAGCCGTTCACTACATGTAAATCGAGACCACAAATTTTGCATCTAATTTTTACAGACGATATGCTACTTTTTGCTGAGGCTACGGTTGCTCGGATGGAGGTTATTAGGAGAGTTTTGGATGACTTTTGTATGACATCTGGTCATCGTGTGAGTAATGGCAAAACAACAATATTCTTTTCCAAAAATGTTTTGGTGAGTACTCGCTCTATGATCTTTGCTGGTTTTGACTTTCAAGAGGTGACGGATTTGGGTAAGTATGTGGGGGTCCCATTGTTACATAAACGCGTGCTCATGCCTCGTATGCCTACCTTCTAGAAATCATGCAAAGAAAACTTAGTGGGTGGAAAGCACGAACTTTGTCATTGGCGGGGCAGATTACTTTGGCAAAAGCGGTCTTCGCAGCAATTTCTTCTTATACTATGCAATCTGCTATTCTACCATGGAAAACTTATATTGAGATTGAACGGTTGATTAGGCGTTTTATTTGGGGCATCACTCCTGATGAAGATGGTGTTTATTTGGTCAAATGGAGCGAGGTTTGTAGGCATTTGGATTATGGTGGTCTGGGTTTTCGAAGAATTCAGACAAAAAATGAGGCTTTTCTGATGAAGTTAACGTTCCAATTGATAACTCAGGAGGATTTATTGTGGTTCGGTTCCTGCGATGTAAGTATAAGTGTACGGAGACATTACCGGATTCCATCTCTCGTCGGTGTTGTTCGAATTTATGAAAAGGGTTGAGTCTCGTTTGGAGTGATGTGCATGTCAATGTACATTGGAATATAGGCAATGGTGCGAGTGTGGATTTCTGGAATGCGCCATGGATCCGTAACCTTGGTCCGCTGATTAACTATGTTGCTCCTCATGCTATTGGGATGGTAGGTAACTATTCGGTGGCTGAGATGATCACGATTCACAATGATTGGAAGTGGGATTTAATCCAACCATTTTTACCGTCTACAATTTTACTCCACATTGCTACAGTGAAGGAACTACCTTTAAAAAAATGTAACTAATAATCTATAGTACCAAATCATAAACGATAAATATGTAATTAATACTCAACGTTAAATATCTAAAATTACAAACATAAACGATAAATTTAATTTTACTAACAACAAAAAAATCATTTCACAATTATAAAACATGATTAAAATATTAATTATTAAAACATGATAGTCTGCACTACCTTTAAAAAAATATGTAACTAATAATCTATAGTACCAAATCATAATATGTTTATTCTAAAAGGAACTAAATCAATAATATTTTCAACCATATAAATTACATTTTCTAATTTTACTTGTACGACTTGTGGCGAATTTCTAAAGTCACTGCCATTGTTGTTTTTGGAAACAGTCTGCAGTCTTTACTTCTAACATTTGTTTGCTCAAAATTAATAACTCCTAATATATAACTCAAAATCAAGAATCGTTTGTTTTAAATTAATCTAGACTTTAGTATGATGATAGAAATATAAGGCTCACTTCCTGATTTATCTTGTAGAATTTTTGGTGGTTTTTCAAAATCACTGCTAAAATTGTTTTCTAAAAAATCTGCTGTCGAATTTTTATGACCTTTCAATATTCAAATATTCATATATTTTTTCAAATACATATCGAAATTGATCACCATGTATTTAAAAAAACTAGACTGGATCACGTTTACAACGATGTATAGACCACTTTATAATTATTTTTGTGGAATTTACGGAGAATTTATAAACTTACTTCAGCCGGCATACTCAGGTTATGGGAGTTAGATTTTTGTTAAAAATGGATAAATTACCTTTATAGCCATCCAACTTTGAAAAAAAAGGGATCCCTACGGATATTTTTAGGGGATCCCAAAGTGATTTATACGGGTACGGTTCAGATATCCTTACGGTTCGTATATAATAATCCTTGTACCCATCCCTATTTGAGCTTCAGTGATAAAATTTCTCCACTTCTGTGGGTGAAAATTTCAGTTATTCCTTATACTTATCGATTCGGATCCTCACAATTTTCTATTATTTTCCACCCGATTGTCACCCCTATCAACTACATAATTTTAAGAATATAGGGCGATGAATACCATCTTTATGAAGATGGAAAAGTTTTTTTTTTTAAAAAATAATGGATCCAGAGATGAGCTAATAGAAAATTTACAGTTAAGTCCTTAGAAATAATAAACTTACAAGTTAACCTAATAATAAATTTCCAATATAAGTATTTATTTTACTGCTATATTTTACACATTGGATGACCTTAGCAAATAGTAACAGTACTTAGATTTACGCACGCCATATAGATTTTTTCAGTGTCTTGTCTTAGTACAGATGGTGTAGAAAAGATTATAGTTTTTTTTTTAAGGATTCTATGTATTTATTTTATTGATTGTGGTAGTCTAATCACTTAATTTTACTTTTAGGGTGTGTTTGATAAAAAAAATTAAAATTTTAAGGACTTTTAAAATTAATCATTACTATGTTCGAAAAAATAATCATTATTTGTGACTATTTGATTTGTATAAATAGTTACTTTTAAGGTAAGGTCAAAAGTAGTCCAACATTTGATCTTTTGGTCACTTTAGCTCATTTTTTTGTCCAAACAATCACCTAACGTTTTATTTTTTTTAAATTTCACCCTCGTTGGATGGAAACCGTTAGTCAACTAACGGTCAACGCCCGAGGCTGACTTGGCATGTCTGCATGGCATGGGAAGCTGGCGTGGCATCGTGATTTTTTTAAATGGTTATTTTTATATTAATTTCTAACCAATCAGACGATGCCACATCGCACCATCCTATAATGACACGTGGCATCATCTACATGGCATCTTGGTTCTAAGGCATAAGAAAGAAGCAAAATTCAATATATGTGCATGGAGGGATTTAAACCTGGGTCAAATGGTTAAATAACTCAACACACAACTATCAAGCCAACTTACTATGTTGTTATTTTTCACCACTTATTTTATTTATTCATTACTTTATTTGTTTGAAAGTGAAAAAATATTCATTAAAATATTCATTAATATATCCTAAAACCTAAAATCCTAAACCCTAAAATCTTAAACTCTAAAATCTTAAACCCTAAACCCTAAAAATCAAAACACAAAACATAAACCCATAAACCCTAAACTTGAAACCCTAAAACCAAAACCCTAAACATGTAAAACATTGAACCTTAAACTCAAAACCCAAACCCTAAATCATAAATCCCTAAACCTTAAAACATAACCCTAAACCCTAAAACCTAAACACTAAAAACCCTAAAACCCTAAAAACTAAACCCTAAAACCTAAAAATAAAAGCACTAAAAACCTAAACCCTTAAACTCTAAACATAAAATCCTAAAATCAAAACCCTAAACATGTAAAACACTAAACCTAAACCCTAAACTCAAAACCTAAACACTAAATCCTAAACCTCAAACCCTAAAACCCTAAACACGTAAAACCCTAAACCAAAAACCAAAAACAATAAAACTATAGGTTTAGGGTTTAATATTTAGGGTTTAGGATTTAGGATTTAGGGTTTAGGGTTTAGGAATTAAGGTTTAGGATTTATGTGTTTAGGGTTTTGAGTTAAATGTTTATTATTTTATATGTTTAGGGTTTTAGTTTTAAGGTTTTGGGTTTAGTGTTTTTATTGTTTAGGATTTAGGGTTTATTGTTTAGGGTTTTAGGTTATATGTTTTAGGATTTAGTGTTTATGGTTTTAATGTTTAGGGTTTAGGATTTAGTGTTTAAGGTTTTAGAGTTTAGGATTTGAGATTTAGTGTTTAGTGTTTTATATGTTTAAGGTTTTGGTTTTAAGGTTTATGGGTTTAGGTTTTTAGTGTTTTGATTTTTAGGGTTTAGGGTTTTATGTTTAGGGTTTATGATTTTAGGGTTTAGTTTTAGGGTTTTAGGTTTTAGGATATATTAATGAATATTTCTTCACTTTCAAACAAATAAAGTAATGAATAAATAAAATAAGTGGTGGAAAAACAATAACATAATAGGTTAACTTGGTGGCTATGTGTTGAGTTATTTAACCATTTGACCCGGCTTCTTTTATATGAATATATGATGCCACGTGGCATAGTCTGATTGGTTAAAAATTAATATAAAAATATTTTTTTTAAAAAAAATCATGATGCCATGTCAGCAAAGTGCCACGTCAGCTCCCCATTCCATGCAGACATGCCACGTCAGCCTCAAGCGTTGATCGGTAGTTGACTAACGGTTTCCATCCAACGAGGGTGAAATTTGAACAAAAATAAAACGTAGGTAGTTGTTTGGACCAAAAAAAAAGAATATAGGCTAAAGTGACCAAAATGTCAAACGTTTGGGGCTACTTTTTGACCTTTTGCCTATTTTTAAGAAGACTGGGGTAGTCAAATGAAAAAACCTTACCCGCTCTCGCCCTCTTTTTCATCCCTTATTCGTAGATTTTGAAGGAGATTTGCTTGCTCAGGCTTGGTTGTGGTTTTCCCGTCTCAGTCTTGTCGTCGACTTTTTCGATAAACTCTAGTCGGTGAATGATGTAATTTTGGAGGTTGACGGTGGTGGGTTTCTTTCGCCGCATTAAGGTGGTCCCCTCCTTCGTTTCGGGGGCAATTTTTGTAGAGTTTTGCTTAAGGGCGGTGTTACAAGTGTTCTCTCAACCAAGGTCTGTTTATGTACTTTTTTGAGTGTTTTTCTCTGGCTCCTTGAACGGTTGAGTGTGGTCGCCGTCGACTTTTGGCCTTTTTCAGCGTTGAATTTTGGTCACGGTCGGTCTCTCTGCTGGCTCATTGACCTTGTTACCCTTCTTCTTCGAGCCTTTGTTGTGTTTCTCCTTGTTTGAAGTTTCTCGGTTTCGATGGCCCCGGTTTTGTCGAGAACCAAGTTTCGCTCGAAATGGAATGGTAGCCGCCAAGTCCAAGATCAGTTTGTTAATGTTGGTTGCCCCATCTTTATCTCTCCAATGTTTAGGGTCGAGAAGTGCTCGTTAAATGATGGCTTCTCCCCCGATATTTCCCTTGCTTCCAGTCTGGCTCATATAACACCTTTGATGACAAGACCCTATCTCTTTTGAAATGGGGAGCCTACCTTCAGATAGAGCTCTCGTAGAGGTGTCGCCTATTTGAGTTATAGATCGATAATGTATGTCATTTACGTTAGGAGATTAGGGAGGCTAAAGGGTTTTGGTGTTCTGGGTTGATGGTTTAAATTGCTTATAAATGTGACCACGACTCTCAATATTTAATAAAATAAGACACTCTTTTTCCCCTAATAGGTTTAGAGGGGGTTTTAATGAGGCCTGTCTTTTTTAAAAAAAATAAAGAACTATTTATGTGGTTTACAAATTAAGTAGAAAAATATAAGTGTAACAAAATTAATAGATATCAAAACTAAAATAATTTATGAAAAAATTAAATCGGAGAAAAATATCTAATTCCCATTGTTTCCCGACAGTACCTAGTTCAATAATTTACTTACACTTTTGGTTCACGTTTTTCTTTTTTCCTTTGTTCTTTCTGTAGTTATCTGCTGTCACTCATACCTCTAATCTCTCTTTCTTCACTGTTCTTTCAGCTTTCTTCTCTCTTTAACCTTCCTTTCTGGCGGATAATCCGCGTTGTTTGCAGATCCACTAAAAAGAAGAAGAAAAAAAACCATCTTCTGGTAAAACTATTTTCTTTCCTTTCTCTCCTTCTTTCTTGCTAACTATAAAGTGTAAAAACTAGTACATATCTTCACTCTCGTCAGTTTTGCTTTATTGTTCAAAGAACAGTTTTTTGTTGTACAGTGTTATTGCATTGACTTGTTTAGTGATGTTAATTCCAATAAAATGATGCTACTTGCTTTTCTCTGATCGGTTTTTTCTACCTATTAGTGACCTTTTTGGTTTGTGGGTAAAAGTCTTTCTTCTTTCGTTAATTTTCTTTTTTTTTTCTTTTTTGTTGCATAATTGGATTCTTTTAGCTGTTTCTTGATCTGGGTATGGTTTTTTTCTCCTAGCTATTTGATCAATGTGATTGGAATAGAAGATTTCAAAAGGTGTTCGGATTTGGGTTTCCAGATGTTTGAAAGGACTATATAGGCTTGTGATGCACAGGTAAAGTATTTATTCTTCATTTTCAATCATCTTTTTTGCTTCAAGCTTGACTCTTTTACTTGAAAAACCAGATTGTTTATTTGTTATTGTTCCATATTTTGTGTTTGGCATTTGCTTTTGTGTTAATAATTATTTTTTCTCAGCATCTTTATTTCCTTCAATTTCTTCCAACCACTAGATTATAATTGCTTGTATGTCTTTAATTTCAGTTCTTGTTTATAGAACCCTTTTTTTCTTTTGCCTCACTTTTTACAGATGGAAGAGGATGGTGAGTTCAGGTGCTGGGATGAATTGCTTCCGGATGCGCTTGGGTTGATTTTCAAGAATCTTCCACTGGAGGAGATACTTACTGTAATTCCAAGGGTGTGCAAATCATGGCAGAGAGCAGTTAGTGGACCTTATTGCTGGCAAGAAATCGACATCGAACAATGGAGCCAACAATGTCGGCCCGGGATCCTTGACCGCATGCTTCAAATGCTGATAACTAGAAGCTCGGGTTCACTCCACAAGCTCTGCGTTACCGGTCTCACTAATGGCCAGAGCTTCTCGTTCATTGCAGATAAGTAAGGACATTCCATGGCTCTCAATTGCATTTCTCTTTATATCACTACACACGCTATCTATTATGACGGTAAGAACATAAAAACACAACACTATAGGTTTTTGTGTGAAGCATAATGCTTCACAAATTATTTCATGAGCTAAACTAATTCTGATTCATCACTTCTTACTTTGAGTTTTAACAAGTTAAATGGGAAAAAAGGAATGCATTGGGTATATATTGTTGCTAAAATAATATTAAACTGAAAATTAATGGATAAAGTTTCATTTCCTTTGAATTTGCTGAAGTTCTGTAGTCTGAATATCTACTAATAGAGTAGGAGGGAACAATTACCAATATCATGGTAAAGATTCAGAAGTGGATCCTATGATCAATGAATGGTTACGACGTTACGTTCTGTTTTGGTTTGTGACTTCCTTGGATATTGTAAATTGGGATATGGCTTTTGTTATTTACTACTGCTTCTCACTGCTTCTAGTGCCAAATCTCTTCGGACTTTACGGCTTCCAAGAAGTGAAATAAGTGATTCAGTAGTGGAACAGGTTGCTGGGAGGCTCTCCTCGGTGACTTTCTTGGATGTTAGTTACTGCAGGAATATCGGAGCTCCAGCCCTTGAAGCAATAGGCAAGCACTGTAAGTTACTAATGGGGTTGAAGAGAACGATGCACCCATTAGAGGTAGTAGATAAACTGTCTCAAGATGATGAAGCCCTTGCCATTGCTACTACAATGCCGAAGCTCAAGCAACTTGAGGTGGCATACTTGCTTATTAGCACAGCAGGTGTGCTCAAAATACTTGAAAGCTGCCCTGACCTTGAATTATTAGACGTGCGAGGATGTTGGAATGTGAAGCTAGATGAAAGTTTTGTGAAGAAATTCTCACGGCTGAAGGTGGTCGGACCTCTCGCCGTGGACTATCTTGGGATGAAGGGCTGCGATGATTGTTCAAACTATTCAGGTTCCTCTGGTTACTTGGCCTGGGACTTTGTTGCTGGGGATGTCGGTATTGATTACGATGATGAGATATCAGATGGGGATTGGGAAGATGACCAAAGTATGGAAGATGTGGAAATGAGGTTCTATGACGGTTTTGACTCTGAAAATGCTGCATTCGATTGGCCCCTCTCCCCCTAAAGGATTGTTATCCGTTGCTTTTCCAAATTAGGTTGACAGCTCCACAAGCCGTGTGCAGTTTGCTGCCACTTTGCTATGTACAAACGTTGTGTTTCTAATGTAGTGTATAAACATGTTTTCCTAGGAGTATTTGTAATAAAAGAACCTGTAATCTGTAGCAAAAGAATGTGTTTCCCTTGTAATTGAGATAGATATCTCATGGCATTTCCATGCTTAAGTACTGTCCCTACAATAATTATACAATTAGAAGTGGTGGGATTTGTAAAGATGGTCCAAACATGTGTGTATGGTGACTTCCATGGAATATCAAAGAAATTGATCTGATTGCGACAGAAAGGAGGTTTGCCCTTATCTTTTTGACTTTGTGTTGAATCTTACGTTTATAAACAACCAAGTTTTTCAAAAGGTCAAATTTGAGGATTGGAAGAAAAGTACCACGCCTTGTCTTTAAAGCTTTATTTTTTTTTTCTAGTGCTTCATCATTAAGCCAAAGCCTTTGTCTCCATTGTTGTCGAGCTAAAGAAGAAGGTAGTTCCCTCATGATTGCATTATAATCCATCATTTTGACGCATCTGATTCGATGGCCGCTACAATTTTCAATCTCCATGAACAGAGGCATCTTTCAACTGAATCGTTTGAACGGTGATAAGTGGAATTCCATATACAATGTACATATGTATTTCTTCATATTTTTCACATGTGATATACATACATATATTAGGCAAAATTAGGGCACTTGACTCGAACTTGAAAACTAATCCATTAATTATTAAAAATTTTGAGTTATTTAAACTTCTATTTTATAACTCAGACTTTATTTAAAAATTCGAGTTATTCGAACTTCCAACATGTAAATCAATGGGTAGGAATATCA
Source organism: Hibiscus mutabilis (assembly GCA_019671005.1). Lineage (NCBI taxonomy): Eukaryota > Viridiplantae > Streptophyta > Magnoliopsida > Malvales > Malvaceae > Hibiscus > Hibiscus mutabilis. The sequence goes on from CM033722.1 coordinate 8,590,492, forward strand.
GCACATGTGAAACATAGCCCTAGAGCAAGATGCTTAGGACAATATCCATGTTAGAGTCGGTCATTGAATAGGAAAGATGTAACATTTCTCCAGATAAAGCTTCAGATACAAGAAACCGGTACAATATTAAAAGCTTGCAGGGAAGGTGAGTGGTAAATATTGAAAGGGCCGCCAACAAGGTGTACCAAAACAAAACTATTCTTGTGTATCTTTTTATAACATCATAGAAAATACAACATTAACTCTAGAAAAGTTTTTGTATGATTATCAGGTATATCATGCAAAGAAGAATTACAGATACAAGCTAAACACAGAAAAAGCCATTTCTTTCATCTTGGTATGTTTCTATGCTCAACTGAATATAAGCAAGTGTACCATTTTATTATGTTATCATACATTTCTAGCTCTTCATCCATCTTCAATTGCAGCAGGGCTGCAAGGGTCAAACTGCCAACAGGCAAGTAGAATTTCAGAAAACAAAAAATGTTTATGCTCAAACAGCTGATGTGTATTCTATGGCAGTCCACGAGCCTTGTATGCTGAAGGATCAGACAAGCTGACATTACAATCTTGCATTTACACTGATTACATTAGCTGCTTTGAATTCTTACGATTTGTCGTTGCTCGATCCCCTGGCTGCACCTAAAGGTTGACTCTGATGGACTTCCATTTGTTTTGCCTCCTCGGTTGACTTGCATGCTTCAACTGTATCTTTCCCTCGACTAGGTTCCCGCTTGTCTTCAAACAACTTCCCCGACTTTGCAATTGCAAGGATTAACTCAAGTTGTTTTTGCTGTTGCTCCTATAGAATACATCACCAATCACATGTTGAGAATCCAATGACAAACCATGTGTTGAATTAATAATTAATCCACATGTTCAGAATCCAACATCCACAAGATGTATTGTTCTTACTGATAGCTAGTTCCTCTAAACACAAGTTCTCCATTGGTGCAACGACCAAGGAACAACAAGGATGCAATTTAGTTTTCTTGCCTTTGAATCACGGCTTATTTACATTTTATTGGTTTTGATGAGGCTTAAGGCTTGCTAAATCCAAGCCACAGTGCCACACAATTTTTGAAGCATTCAAAACCACAATAATAGACAGAAAAAAGCTTGACATATTTACTCTTTTAAAACCCTCATGCAACTAATATCATAACCATATTTAACTTGCTTAAAGTGCCATTATGGAACTCCTATATCAATTACCAACAAAGCATATTACCGACAAGTTCAGAAAATTATATATAAAAAAAATCAAACAATGGTAAAATGTTACCTGCATTGCCAGCAAAACTTTCTGAATTTCCTTAAGCTCCTTTTCCAGGATGTATTCTTGAGCTGCTAATGCTCTAGTAGCCTCGGAATTCTTTTGAGCCAAGGCTGCAGTCTTCAGACAGCAGAGGAAGTTATAAATATAAGAATGAATCGCAACATACAATTTGTTATCAACAGCTTGCCTTCCCATTTACTCATGTTAGGCAGCAAGGGTGATAAGATCGTCATTAGTATCACATTGGAGCCACACTTAGCATTAGTTTATTCATCTCTATCAAGTCAGGGTGTTAGACGCTAGGTTAAATAGGCTAAAGATGGCACAATCAAATAGAACTTGTGTAATTGAAACAGCTATGTTCCTCTACATCCTAAATTCCTGTGAATATGCATTTTTTAATATTCTAAAAGAAGTCACCATAACTTTGTTTAATTACAAACTTATGTTAAATGAGCACCCTTTTTTATATATAAGTTAGCATGAGATATGTCACTTTTCATATAAGCAGAGCTGAGAGCGGTCTAGGCATATTTTAACATTGGAAAATTACTTCATAGTCTGTTTCCATAACTTCATCGTTCTTCCTCTTCGCATCTATGTTTCTTGGAGGTATGTTTCAGATATTAGTATGCTCAAATTTTCTAAAATTTCCCTTATATTTGAAGGATCATACTCCCATAACCATGTCCTAATATGTGCATGAAAAAAGGTGTGAGTTATGGGTACTATTGATAAATTGAAGAGTCCAGTTACACCTCAATTCATGAAATAGTAAGCAGGCTATTTAGATTGAATACTAAACATCATCTTATTGAAAAGCAAGTAAATGGTTATTATATAGCGTTCGATGGTAACTTGAAATATATAGTTTTAATGAACATTCAATTATTGTTGTCTATTTTTTCTTCGATTCCATTTATTCTCTAACTAAAAACTTAAACTTTAATCAGCAAGAATTACAACATTGTTACCTCTTCAATAGGCTGTTTCAAAGCTTTCCTTGTTACCCGAAATCGAACCCCCAACTTCTCAAGTTGCCTAGACAAAACACTAAGAATCGTAACGGAACTTTTTAAATCCTCCTCCAACTTCTCAACCCTCCCGACCAAATTCACTCCTTTTCCACCAGCATTCGCCGTTTCCACACAACTCCTCCGCCACTGCCGCCTCCTAATCCACGCCCCAATGGCGATCCCGCACACCAATCCTAAAACTCTCCACGCCATGACACTTCTCCAAATCCCATACAGAAGGACACCTTTCCAGTCCGAAACGACATAAATAACGGAAACAACAGCCGAAGAAAAAATGCAAAAGAGTTCAGCGGCAGACAGAAACGAATCTAAATTGATAGCATTAAAAGTGAGGTTTTGTTCTGGTGAGGTGGCAATTGAAGAATCTGGATCGTAGGCTTTGAGAGATGGATGGCGGGAGTCGAAATTGATGAAACTTCGGGTCCGGGAATGTGAGGCACCGGAGTCCGAGCCGGGGAAGGTAAGATGGCGGGAGGGGATTGGAGGGAATGAATTAGGGTATTTGAGATACGGGTTTGAACGAGAAGGTGAAGGGGTTAAGAGGATTTGGAAGAAGACGGACATTGTTCGTTCCTGGTTTCTGTTAGGGTTTTTGATGGGTTTTAATTGAAAGGGAAGACATTGTTGGGGTTTTTCCTTCTTTCTGCTTTTTATGTTGGTTTGTTTTTGGCGATGAATTCAACGAGTAGGTTTATCTGCGCATGTTAGCTTAGGAAAGTTCAGATGCGCCAGAGTGAATATGCTGGGAGAGTATAAAGACCGGTATGGTATTATACGACTAATAAACGGCGAGATATTAGAATCGTTAGATAAATTTTTTTTAATTTTGACAGATTTATATTCTCATAAAAAAACACGGAAACAGGAAGAGGTTGATGTCAGTAAATTTCGAAAAATAGTAAGTAGTATCGATACTTTATGGGGATAATATTCGTGTTGCAACATAAAATGTTAAAATAACGCATAACTTTCGGAACTCTGAGATATGTACCGGAACATGTAGATAAAAGTTTAAACATAAATTGTTAGTAAATTTTGTGACAATTAAAGTTGGAAGAATGTGTCTCAAAATTTGATATCGAGTACCGAAATTATCAGCTGTGAAAGTAACATTTTAGGGTTAACGCGTAACAGTTTACGTTTTTTTTCCTGATATCGAAACTTTTGTACATGTACCAGAACCCATAGAAAATGTGTAAACTAGAAATGTTTAGAGTCCCTTTAACAATACATGTTTGTATAGTATGTTTCGGAACTTAAGTATTAGTATCGAAACATGGCGTATAGTATGTTTGATAGATAAAATTAGACGTTGAAACCGTAAAAGTAAATAAAGTAGATAACATATTAGGCTGAATCGACAAGTATCGGAATTCATTAACGAGTTTCACAACCTAAACTAGATGATTATAAAATTTTCGGTTTAACAATTCATGTTTCTAGTTTTTTGTAGGTCTCGCAACATACTTAGTCGTTTCGGTTCTCGTAGCGATTAAAGCCCTCTGGTTCCCTAGAATGAGAATCGAACCTTCATTTCCCACTGAAAATTTGGAGAATCCTCTCAATTTGTGAAAAACATTTCATTCAGTGTAAAGGATCAAAACCTCAATTTAGGTTTGCAACTGAACATGTGCAATCGTCTCCATTGTGAAGGTAACAAGCAAACCGTAAGGTTTGTTTATTTATGAAATACTTGAAATCTAGGGTTTGCATTTTGAAATTTTGGTATGAAATTGCATTTCTTGTTGGAAGAAATCTATTTAAACTAAATATTATGTCATTTTTTTAAATGTTACCCTTTCCATCGCTTTGAACCTAAAAATGTTAGATTTATTTGTAATGAGGATGAATTTATTATGAGTGAGTTGGTTTGTTTCGGCATTAATTCATGTGAAGATTTAATCTTTAGGATGACAATTTCAAATTTGAATCTTGTTTTCGACGAAGTTGCTGAGAAAGTTGGTGATAAAGTTGATAATGAAGTTGCCATAGTTGTTGAGGAAGTTGGTGCTGAGATGTTGGCCATATGTGATAGGTCGAACGCACAAAAAACATGTTCCCCCTTCAATAAATTTTAGTGAGTTGATATTTACGTATTCTTATTGCATCTCAGAATGAATGATTGAATGTATACCTTTGTTTTTTTCATGTTTTATAGTCAAGGTGAATGTATAATGATGAAGCAAATTGAAGAAAAAGTGAATACTGAGGTAGATTTTAGTGGTTTATGATGTTTGTTAAAGGTGTAATGTAAAATGTTAAATTCATTTGAATTTGTCATTCGTAGGTTAGGAAAGAGTTAGGCAAAAATGGGAGAACATGCCGAAGGAAGACAAACAACCTTACATTGATAAAACTGAGAAAGAGAATACGACATATAAAGAATATAAATCAAGACAGCTGAAGAAGGTAATAAGAAATAGCAGTATAAAGACATTCTTTGTTTGATACAGTAAGATTAACGTAGGAACTTATCCCCTGTAGACATCTTTTGACACAAGGTGTAGTCAGAAGAAATTGTACGATTTCATTAAAGAAATAAAAACGATGGGCATTGATCTTGTTCTTGATGAAATTAGTTTGGGTCGTTAGTTTTTATAAAATCGCACATTGTACGTCGGGACCTATGTGGGGAATTGATGGAAAGTTTTGATGTTTGAAGGAGTGTTATTGGGTTTGAATGACACAACATTATTGTATCAGTTGAAGATGTAGAAGCTATATTAGGCCTGAAGAATGAGGATGTTGATGTTCATGAAGTGTTGTCGAGGGAGAATGGTAGAGAACTCGGTGCAAAGTATAACCTTAGCACATTTTTAACTTATGCAGAAATCAAGCGAGATACAATGTCTGGTGCTTTTGAAGGTGATGCTTTGAAAGAAGGGTATTGTTGTACATTATTGGAGTTTTTCTGTGTCCTACTACTGAGATACGCCCATGTGCAAATTTTTTGAAGTTGTGTGACAATTACTTACAGGGTAAAGTGCATTGGGCCAAGCATGTTTACGATACGCTTATTGAGGCAATAAGATGTTTACAAAATCTAGGAAGGCACGTTTACCTAAAAGGGTGTATTGCAATCTTAGATATAAAGTTAAATTACAATTAGTTATGAGAAATCAGTGGAACCGAGTTTTGTCATATTAATGTTGTGTTGTGAATAATATGTAATTCAGGTTCGGTTGTATGATTATTCGTATGGATTTAATAGCATAGCAAATGCAGCTTCTAATGGTGGTGAAGCTTGCAATCTTTACTGGGTGTAATCAAAGGTCGTGTATGTTTATACCCACTTGAAGAACGAGCGAGCTGTGAATAGACCAAAGGTATCTGCTAGATTATTATTAATCTAGTATGTCAAATTGCAATCATGGTTAATTATATTTTTTTGCACTCTGAAGATTATTGCCTGGAAGCATCCGTTACCTGACACTTTTGAAGTGCCTAAAGTCAAGCAATATGCGAAAGTCATGGAAACACTCAAAGGCAGGAAAGCTTCAAAGAGGCGTAAGGTAATACGTTATGAGTCATTGTATTAATCATTTATTATGTGGAAGGTGAATCCTTAATATTTATTTAATTTGCAAGGTTGTTTTCGCGGAGTATGATGTTGTGGAATGCAACGATGGTGGTACAACGAGGGAAATGATGTCGAAGATGCTTCAGCAAATAATGTCCGAGGTGAAAGGGGTAAAAGAGGTTGTCAATAGGGGAAATGAGAAGAAAATTAAAGGTGGGGAGCAAATAATGTTCGAGGTGAATGGGCTAAAAGAGGTTGTCAATACAGAAATTGAAAAGTAAATAAAAGGCAAGGAAAAATGGACAGTATGAGGGGGTTGATAATAAGATGTTGTGAGAGAAATTGAGTATTCTTTCTGAAGACGTCGCAAAAGTGCGGGCCAACATGATCTGCTTGAAGCATAGCTTGAAAGAGAAGATGAACAATATTGATGCCAAACTGAATGGTTTTGAAGTAAAAATAAATGATTTTGAAGTCAAAATAGACGGTGTTCATGAGGATGTTAAAGCAATGCGGGATGAAATAAAAGGTACTTTGCAGAAGATGTCAGGAAATATGGAGCTTGACAATGCCTATATTGTGAATGAAATTAATAGGGTTGTTTCCTGTAAGTTTATGGAGACGTCACCTCAGAGATATTATGGTCAGAGTCGTATTCCTACAGAGACAACAGAAAAATTACTCCTTCCAAATTCAAAACACCACAAGGTGGAGCTAAGCGCTGCATAGTTTTAGATACAAACTCTGACTATCCAGCACCAATGAAGAAAAAGGTAAAAACTAACTTTAATTAAAGATCATTTTCATCTTTTTCTTGTACCTATGGGCTTGACTAGTGTAATGTTCCATTGTAGGATAAGCTTGCTGTCGGCCAGGTTAGTCAAAAATCCTTCAACTCTCAAAGGATAATCATTCAACTGCATAAAGTTTGGAAAGTTAATTGGGAATAATTATTCCGTGTAATTACCATTCTCAATGGCAACTGTTGGTTGTGTGTACCGTGTACTTTAATAATAGAAAATGCCGGTTGCCATATGCATTGAACATTGGGCATTGAACATTAAGCCTTAAGCCCATCGAATTGAACGTTAAAAATAATACAATTTTGGCCATTAAAGCCATTGAATTAAATGTTGTACTTTAATGGTTATGATTTTATTTTTGTGTACATAATTTATGATTGTCGTTGTTATCATATTATCTTTCTTGTGAAAGGTTGAAGACGAGTCAATCAAAGTTCTGTATGCTGTACTACCTGATAGGCTTTATGAAGGAGAACGGGCCTACTGTGATTATTTATGGAATACCCCGTTGGCGTAAAAGTAAGCCTTCAACTCTATAACTTTACTTTGTCATATTGCGAAATGTAAAATCAAAGACATAATACAATGTTTGTATGCAGTTATGTGGTCATTACACTCGACAACATTTATGTCACTATTAGAGAAATTTATACGTTATGACGCAAGGAATGGCTCGACAATACGGTTAGTCTAATAAATACCGTGTATGGCTTGAAATTATATGAAACATTTGGAACCTATTTTGCTAAGTGGCTGTTATTGTTTTTTAAATTGGCAAGATTGTTGATATGGTGTCCTTGTTGGAGACTCGCAGAAGGCGAAGGAAAAAATTAAATGTAAAGGCAACATTTTTGTCAGCTATGTGTCATTGTTTTTTAAATTCAATCTGACATCGTCGAAAGAGCTGTGTCGACGAGCAAACCACAAGATCTATTCTCCCCTAACCTAATCACAACACTATGTGCGAAGGCGGGAGTGGAACAATAGGCGGGGAATACCATTATTGATGCACTCCCGGGACTGCTCCCATTCCAAGTGGAGGAACTAAAGGGATAATCCCAAATTATGCATTACATCTCATTAAAATAGCCGAGGAATGAATTACAACTATTGCATGTCTTGGAATCATTGTAATCATAGATTAGTTAGAACCTTAGGAACTATGAGCTATTTACTGTTTTTAATTTCTGCTTTTTATTTTTCTTGCTTTCATTTTGCATTGTTTCAGGACAAGCAACAGTTCAAGTTTAGGGTATTTGATGAGTATGTAAATGACCTATATTGCATAAATAATTTTATTTCATATTTGTTTAATATTTAAATAATTTACACATATTAAAAAAGAATTTTAATATTTAAATAAAAGAAAAAAATCATGCCTTTTTAAAATTTTGGTAAGAAAATAAAATAGACACATGGCATATTACAAGGAAAACCTTTGAGTTTATTTCGTAGAATTTCCTCATATGGTGTTTCAGGATACGATCATAATCTCATATTTATCATTTTTTCATTACTTTATGCAAATTATGATTCATTTTATTATTTCAAACTAGCTTTAAAATTTGAGGAGTATATTTGTTATATGGTAAGTATAATGATATGAATCTTCAAGCAACTATTTTTTAATTAATATTTAAAGTTTGACTTGTTAAAAAAATATATCACAATGACAATTTAGTAAAATTTACCTCTAAGTAATATTGTATTCCCTCAACCAAACATGTAATCGCACCCCTAAAAATATTTCTGATAATACTATTAAAAACACTTCTAACGAAAGAAGAAGATTTCAAAATCATGAGACCAAGGTTCATTACTAGTAGAATTAACAACCAACTGAAAATGTAAGAACAAGTAGTTACATTATGGGTTTGCTATAAAGTATAAGAACTGGTGTCTCGGTTTCTGTAAAAATATTTAAACTTTGAATTATGACATTTTTGGTTTTAAACTTAAAACGTATAACCTTTTTGGTTTCCGTTCCCGCTTCTTTTTCATTAAGAGTTACGAAACTTATGACCCAGTTCCGAGACTTAACGTGGAATATTTATATCAAAGCTGGAATATCATAGCCAAAAATTAATGCCATTTTCTCTCTCACTCAGTTGTGCGAACCGATTGAATTTCTCCATTCCTTCAGTTCGAAATCTTTAAATTGGGAATTTTTACTTTATTTTTTCACCAATAAAACCATCTAAACACCATCTCTTCACCCCCTTCGCTTTAAATTTGAATCTGCAGGTTTCGAAGGTATTTCTAGAAACCCCCACTTTTTTTTAAATAGCCTTGCTTTTTGTTTGAATTTCGTGTACTTTCCATGGCTGACCGTTGATGTTGAAAATATGATTGCTATTATTTATGGGGGGTTTTAGATTTTTCGATTATTTTGTTTAAATTTTTACAGGAACCCTAGACCTAGTTCACTCAAAGACTGCTGGAAACAAGCAAAGGTATATTTCTAGAAACCCTAATTATGTTAAAATACCCTTAGTTTTTGTTTGGATTTCATATGACTATTGATGTCAAAAAATTGGTTGATATAATTGATGGGTTTTTAGATTTTTCGCTAATTTTTTTAAACTTAAACTGGAAGCCTAAACTCAGTTCAATCAAATTCTGCCTACAAAAATCAAAGGTATATTTCTGGAAACCCTAACTTTTTCTTAAACATTCCCTTACTTTTGGTTGGTTTTCATTACTTACCATGCATCATCGTTGATGTTGACAAATTGGTTGATATTATTGTTTGGGTTTTTATGATTTCCCGCTAAATTCGTTTAAAATTTAATATGAACCCTAATCCCAGTTGAATCAAAGGTATTTCTAGAAACCCTTAAATTTTTACATACCATTTCTTTTGTTTAGTTTTCTAATTCTTTCCATGGCTTAGCTTTGAACTTGGGAATTGCTTGATATTATCGATGGCTTTGGCTTCGTGTTCAAAACACGTTTGATATGACTGATGGGTTTCTGTGAATTTTTTTTCTGTTTTCATATATTATTCATTGATGGGGTTGGCCAAATTCTTCAATTTGTGATGTTGATCGACTTGTAATCAATTGTTTTATTTCTTACAGGATCTCTAAACCCAAATTCTAGTTAACTCTTCTATAAACCCATTAACTATGCAGCCAACCAAACGTAAAAAAACTGTTGAGCCAACACCATATATTGATGAATATTGTTTTAGAGATGAGGATGAAAATTAGGGGTGTTAAAAAATACTCGACCCGACTGACCCGACCCGACTACCCGAACATAAATAACTGGGTATTTACCTGAAATTTTTTTACTCGGGTCAGGTACCCGGCCCGCCATTTCTCGTGTCAGGCATGGGTCACAAAATTAAGAATTTTCGCTTACCCGATTACAATCGGGTACCCGGATATATTTAAAACTAATATTTTTTATATTCAATATACATATTTTTATATTAAAATAACAAAAAATCTTAAATTTTTTATATTTTATATTTAATAAATACATATTTTTATATTAAACTAATAAATACATATTTTTATATTTTTATATTAAACTAATAAAATATTTTTATATTTAAAATATATATATTTTATATTCGGGTACCCAAATACCCGAATTTCTGGGTACCCGTAACTTTCGGGTACCCGACTAACAAGTACCCGCAAAACCTAGGTTAAGACACGGGCCGCACTTTGAACTACCCGACGCTCCGGGTACCCGGATTTGAACACCCCTAATGAAAATACCAAATTTTATAAACATTTCTACAATAGACCAATTCGTAAAGAACGCGTTGTGGACATGAATTTCCTTCAGAACCCGAACTACAACTTCAAAATAAAGTCAACTTTCATGAAATGGGGTTGGAATGCTTTTCTTGAGATCAAACCGAGGGTTTATGAAAGACTTGTACGAGTCTTTTACAATAATGCTACAATTGAACGTGATCCAAATTCTGCTGAGATCATAGCCATCAACTCTTTTGTTCTGAGTAAGGAACTCTTTATTACCCCTCATTCAATTGCATCTACTTTAGGTATTGAAAATAAAGGCCCTTACGATGAAACCGATAACAGATCTATTGAAAAGTATAAAGACCATAGCCCTATAAATCTTCCTTTTGAAGAGAGAATTTTTCATCTTATTGTGGCATGGTTTTTTCGATTGTCAGCTGGGAAGGCAACAACAATCCAAGAGATTGATTACTGGTGGCTTAACCAATATCGAACTGAGGTTGCTCCTAACATTGCCAAAATCATTTTCTTCAAGCTGGTATCCTTTTCCAATAAAGGCCATGTGGCCTCAACCTTTCATTCATATGCTTGTGTCTTTACACACATCTTTCAGCAGCATAATGTCAATTTTTCTTTTGGCCCACCTATCCCTTTAAAGAAAAAGATCGGCATTCATTCGGCCCGCAAATACGGATACAACTTTTGAAAAATTGTTGGATTTATAAGGACTCAAAAGATACCGCCAACGCAGAAAATGTGGAAGAATATTCCCCTTCGTCTGCCGAACAAGTTTCTTCTACAAATCGATAGAAGATTACGATGAAGTTAATGCTTGACTACATGGTTACTTGTCCTGCACATGTTGATTCGCAGTTGACTGACCTTCGTAACCATGCTGATTCGTAGTTCACGAAGCTTCAAAACCATACTGAGTCTCAATTTGCTAAGCTTCGTATCCATGCAGATTCGCAGTTTGCTGAGCTTTGTAAGCATATTGATTCTCAGTTTGCAGATATTCACAAAGAAATTGTAATATCCCAATTTTTAGCTAGTGACCAAAATGTAAATTTTGAAAGTTTTGTGGCTAAAGTATAAACTTTAGAAAAGTTTAGGGATCAAAGTGTAATTTTCAAAAGTTATATATTTTAACCCCTTAAATGAATAGTTTACCCCCAAGAATGACGTTTCGTTGTTACCCGAATTTTTCGTACGGAGTTTGTATTAATGGCTATAAAGCAATAAAGTTCGAAAAAATATTCTGATAATCGAATCGAGCTAAAATTTCAGAGATAGTTCCATGGACCTTAGAAGAGTCATGAAATATCATTTTATGAATATTTGGATGTTAAAAATATCGGGAAAATTTAAATTGATTGAAATGACATAGAGTGGCAATTTTGTGAATAAGTTGATCGGTAAAGGGCAATTTGGTCTTTTTTCCCAAAAGGGACATCGAAGGAATTTTGAGATTTATTTTATTGATGAATATTGGCTGATTAGAATCCAGCTAAGTCTAGTTGGAATGTTACAAAATGGCAAATTAGAAATATAGATCTAGTTGGAGGGTATTTTTGGAAAGTGGAATTTATTGAATTAAAAATTCATTTTTTCATAATACAAGTGTCTTAAATACATGAAATATGAAGGAATTATCAGCCAAATACCCTCCAAAACCGTGGTGAAGAGAAAAAGAAGAGAAAAATTTTACAAGCTCGATTTAAGCCCCGAATCTCGGTTTTCAGGTAATCTTTCAAACTACAAAGTTGTTCTACTCTTCGAGCTCTATCTTTTGATGTAAATAATTCATAAAATACTTTCTTGTTTGATAAGATTTGATATGATGAAGAAATTAGGGTTTAAGAACAAATTGGGGCTTTTATGGTTTTATGAATCCATGGTTGATTTTAAGTTAGAATCATTCTTGTATGATGTTAGAATCATGTTATTGAGTTGGGATTTAAACCCTACATATTTTGGTTTGTATAGAGAAGATTAGGATTTATGGATTCAAGTCTAACTTAAGATTTGTGGTGTTGGATTAATGATCTAGTAAGCCCGATTTGTTGTTTGGAAGCAAAACCCTAAGTTAAATACATAGGGACCATTTCCGTAAGCTTTAAAATTAAGGGACCAGATATGATTTTTTTACGAATTTGATGTGTATATATATTATTAATGATGTTAGAAATATGAAAATGAAGTTAGAATGCTAACCCGATGATTAATCGCATTAGTGACCATTTTGACAATTTGTCAATCTTGAATGGTCTATTTGGCAAAGAGCATATGTAGAAGGAGTAAATCTGATTTTTAGTTAAAATGATGGAATTAAGGTAGTAATGTTGATTTGAGGACTAATTTGCAAAGTTAAGAAGCTTGAATCCTTATATTGGAAATTTGGTGACCATTTTGACAAATTAAGAGAAATTGGAGGAGTAAAGGTTTAAGCTTATTTTAATGAAGGATGTAAAGAGAACATATGAATACAAGCTTTATTCTAGCCATTTGAAGTAAAGTGATGGGACTAAATTGACAAGTAGAGAAATAAGGAGAAGGTGGTGTAAATTAGAAGTTATTCATGAAAAGTTATGTTGGAATTTGAATTATGGCAGTAAGTTTTAAAATTCGCCATAAATTCTAAAAAAATGGTTAGATGATGAATTTTATACCGTTGTAAAGATTTGTTAGTCTGGTTTCGTTTCCAACAAACGGAAACTGATTTCGAGTTTCGAGTTAAAAGATACGAATTTTTAATCGAATGAAGGTCAGAAAAATTACAGAGTAGTTTCTGCCGGACAGCTTTGTGACGTGAATGTAAGGATTTTTCATAATTTTTGTAGATTTTATTAATTTATGTAACTTATATCGTTAGAACCGTTATCGAATATAGTTTATCCAATATAAAGGAAATTAAGATTCGGTATGTATTATGCTCTATATAAGTAAATCTTTGAAGGTAGCGCAAGCTGTCAGAAAATGAAATTTGAAACATTTTGTATTTAAATGTTAGTTAGCAAGCTCGGGAGAATTATTGGAAGTTCAAATTGGTCACTAAGGACCACAATGAGTTTTTGAATACTACAAGGAAGAAAGGAAAATAATTGAAAATTTTATATTTGAATGATTACATTAAATATAGTGTTTAAGGTATTGTTAGATTTGAATCTAACAAATATTTTATTGTATTCATGTGATTAATGAAGTCAAGTCCTAATCAAAGAAGGTTCGAGATACTATAAAAGAAAGGATCGAACTAGGACTTAGTGATGCATTGTGTTAAGTGGCCAAGGTGAGTGTCTTAATTATTACTTAATTATGCATGTGATAAAGGAAGGCTTGATATAAGCCAACCTTATTTATGAATGCATGATATGATATATGTTGAAGTTATGTTCTACTGTTTAAATGTGGTAAGTAATATGTATAATACATTGTCAATGTTCTGATAGATATCTTTGTTGTAGTATACCTGATATTATCTGGGTTATGATCTGCCATTATGATTTATTGATGACATATGATATGATAACTTTTGATCATGATATACATATATCTCTATGCCCAAGTATTACAAAGTGGGAGTCCTTGGTATAGTTAGCATGCCATAGAGTCTTAGCAGCTGCATCATTCTATTTTGATATCTGTTTGTTTTGTGACTACTACGATGTCACATCTACCTTGGGGATCTAAGCCTATGGCGCTAAGTTCACTAAAGAGGTGCTTATATGAGGAGCAAAGAGCATCCTTGATTATATGAGGAGCAAAGAGCGTCCTTAAGTACATACTCATCTGTTTGTTCCGTTTGGCACTACGGTGTCATATTTCAGATGACTCGCATACCTAAGGTCTCATAAAGTATACTTTGGGCAAATTTAAAAGATTAATAAAAGTGCAGGTAATCGGCTAGTGAGCTGGCAAATTCCATGTACTAAGTTTTTTGCGAAGTTTTGGTACTAAGTACGAGAAATAATAGGTTCTCCCTTCTCTCTGTATATATCTTTATTTTTCGTAAGATTAGTATTTTCTCGATTATGTTAAGCTCAGTAATATTTGTATTTCTTTGTTGATATGTTAGGCAAAGAATTAGAATTATGATAAAGTTTTCCATGAAATGTCATAGAAACTGGTCATATTATGCTATGAGAAGTATGTTAAAGTATGACAAGTAAACATGATGAACTTAATACAAGTAATTTATCAGTTATACTTAAATAAGCTAGATATAAAAATAAGCCTTGAATTATGTTCATGTCAGTTATTTGATAACCTTATATGCTTTGCCTCACTAAGTGAATACTTAGCGTGTGTTGTTTCAGATGTAGGTTATTGGAAACTTACCGGAAGAAGAGTCAAGCATGTTGATCAAGTTGCAATCTGCTAGAATAAGTAAGACATTATAATTTATGATATTCTCTAGTGGGCATGTATCAATTTATTCGTTAGTTGTTTAAAGATATAAGTTTGATTAATAGTCAAATAAATATGAATTATTCGTATAGTTAAAGATTTACCGGTGATGATATTTAATCGGGTAACATTTTATTTATCGTTTATAGCGTAACGATTTTAAATTCAAGAAAGGGCCTAAGCAGTGTACCTAGTTTTCACCCTGAGTTATATACTTATTTTAATAGCTGACTAACATGTTTTATAAACCAATTCAGGGTCAAAACTAGCAATATGCAAATAGGCTATGAATACCTCAAAAGTCAAGAAAAGGGTTATTTTATAAACTAGTTTTATGTCAGATGTTTTAAAAAATTTACAAGTCTAGAACTCTGTTAAATAATATTGTGACATCCTTAATGTGTATTCGTACTACGAGTAAACGTTAAGGATGTTACATTTAGTGGTATCAGAGCTGCAGGTTTAGTCGGTTCTGGATTCTAAACCAAGTTTGTTATAAGTTGTCAGTAAATACATGCCCCTAGAATGTCACATTACTGATGTGTTGATTGTATGACTTGAAGCTGCTCATCATTAGTATAGGATAGAATAAGATTATAGTAAGGAAAGTAAGACACTACCGAATTTCGTCAATCGACGAAACTCAGAGGTCAATAAATGACCCATAGCGAGTACAATGAAGTAAAATAAGTATTGCAATCAACTTCAGTTTGGGTTGATTTATCTGCATTTTAAGGAGCTGATGCAGTCGTTATAAGATGTTAGTCCTTAACATTTATATATGCACTTATGTTTATAACAACATAAGTTACAAAGAAATTTAGATTGTAAAGGCTCATATTTCAGGTAAAAGACAGTCGTAGAACTGTAAGTTTATGATTAAATAATGTTAAGAATATCTTTGATAAATTAAGATGTTTAAATATGAAGAATTAAAAAGAATAAGTATCTTTACTTGAGAAATATAAATGCTTGGGGTCGGAAAGAGACCCGTAGTAGTATAAATGAAGTAAAGTATGTACTGTTCTCGACTTCTAACTTGGCTGAGCTACTTTTGTAGTAGGGAGCTCAAGCACAAGAGTGGGGAATACTATTTTAGATATTAGAAGAAATAAATGAGAGGTTTTAACCTCCAGTATCTGTATTTGTTAGGGCATTAATTGTTAAAAGTTTAAGTTTCTGAGTGCCATAAATTTATAGTAAAGGTGAATTGATGACTACTTATTTGAAGTTAAAGGATGATAAAAAGCATATTGGAAGGTCTGAAAGATATGAGAATTGAAAAGTCAGAAGAAGTAATATTGTTACTAAGGGAACATATTTGTATTTGGGTGGACTAATGCCACAGAGTAGTACTTACAATAGAAGTGACCTGGAAAATTTCCTAGAATGAATTAAAAGAGTTGAAAGCTCAGCTGTAAGAATTGTTAGACTGAAGTTATAATCAATCCAGTGTGTTATTGTAAGAAGCTCCAAAATTATTCGTAAAAAAGGAAGATAGTTCTTTACGACCATGTAGTGATTATTTATAAAAGGAAATAAGAAAAAAGAAATGATATATTTTCTATCAGGATTATCAATTAACCTGAACTAGAAAAACTTGATGTGAGTTTTGGTTATTAAAAGCGGCTTTCTTAGGTCATATTACTTCAGCTGTAGGGATCTGAGTCGATCCTAAAAATATACAGTCTAGTGTGGAGTGGGAAAATTCCCAAAAATATTACAGAGATTTGCAGTTTCTTAAGACTTATTGGTTATGATCGAAAGTCTATGAAAGATTTATTGAGGATATGTTATGAGCTTGTATAATTGAGTTCGAGATCATGGAAAAGATATATACCATTAGTAGAAATTACTTATAATAATAGTTATCAAGAAAGTATACAGATGGCACCCTACGAAGCTCTCTATGGTCGAAAGTGTAAATTACTATTAAATTGGTATGAGTTGAAGATCGTAAGTTAATTAAGTCAGATCTATTACAAGAAATATGAGAAAAAGTAAAGATTATACAAGATAATCTTAAAAAGATTGATGATCAATAGAAGTCTTATGCAAACTTGAAAGGAAAAGTTATTCAATTCGAAGACAAATGAAGAACGTGATGCTTATATTTGCATTGTTCTTCAAACTCTTCGAGAAAAGAAGTTATATGCTAAGGTGTCAAAGTGTAAATCTTGGTTGCCGAAAGTTGTTTTTCTTGGTCATGTAGTTTTGGCAGAAGAGATAAGAGTAAATCCCAAGAAAGTACCAACTATAGTTGAATGGAACCTCTGAAGAATGTTTTCGAGGTTCAAAGTTTCTTGGGACTTGTTGGATATTATGGAAAGTTTGTAAAGAATTTCTCGATGATTGCCTCCCCCACTGACCAAGCTATTGAGGAAAGATATGTCATTCTGTTGGACAGATAAGTGCCAATAAAACTTTGAGACATTAAAGAATATATTAATCGAAGCACCGGTATAAGTACAACTAGAATCGGGCAAAGATTATGTGGTTTATAATGATGCTTCTCATAAAGGTTTGGGAAGTGTACTTAAGTAAGAAGGAAAAATAGTGGCCTATGTTTCGAGACAACTTAAGACACATGAGAGGAATTATCCTACTCATGATTTGGAGCTGGCAATGGTTGTATTTGCTTTAAAGATATAGCGTCATTATTTATATGGTAAATGATGCTATATTTACACAAATTATAGAAGTTTAAAGTATCTGTTAACTAAAAAGGAGTTAAACCTGAGGTAAAGAAGATGGATTGAGCTTCTTAAGGATAATGATGTGATCGTTGACTATCATTCAATAAAAGCTAATATAGTAGCTAACGCCTTCAGTCGAAAGACATTTGTTGCGTTAAGAGCTATGAATGCGAGACCGGCATTAAAAGAATATGGCGCTTTGATTTTCGAGTTAAGAATAAAGTATACTTTATTAGATTGGATAAAAGATTTTTAGAGAAAATATGAGAAGTGTTTGTTAAGGTTCAAATAAGTGGAAGAATGTGAAACTGAAGACTTTGAAGTTAATTTGACGGATGTTTGTATTATCGAGGAAAAAATATATTTTTCAAATGATGAGGAATTGAAGAAACAACTTATCTTCGAGCTACATTATAGTCCTTTGATTGTACATCCATGTGGAAACCAAATGTATCAAGATTTAAAGAGTCGGTATTGGTGGCCAAGCATGAAAAGAGTTATAACTGAGTTTGTTTCTAAATATCTGACATATCAACAAGTAAAAGCAGAACTTCAGGTACCCTCTAAATTATCGTAACTGATTTCCATTTCTCAATGGAAATGAGAACGAGTGAAGATAGGTTTTGTATTAGGACTATATTTGACATCGAATAAGAAGGATTCAATCTGGGTGATTGTTAATAGATTGACTAAGTTAGCACACTTTATCCGTGTTCAAATAGATTACTCTAGGGATAAATATGCTGAGTTGTATATTAAGGAAATAGTTCGACTACATAGAGTACCAGCCTCGAATAGTATCTAATAGAGATCTGAGGTTTACTTTAAAATTTTGTAAGTCTTTACATAGAGCCTTGGATATTCGACTCAATGTTAGCACAACTTTTCATCCTCAAACAGATGGACAATCAGAGCAAACTATTCAAAATTTGGAGGATATGTTAAAGGCGTGTGTGATTGAATTCAAAGGATTGAGATGTAGTTGACCCTGAGAAAATTAAAGAAGTTAAAGGTAAGGTAAAGATGATAAAACATGGAGTCAAAGAACTAAAGAAATAAGTCAATTTCGCTTGTTAAAGTTCTTTGACGAAATCGTAAAGTTGAGGAAACGACTTGGGAAAGAAAAGAAGATATGATAAAGTAGTTTCCTCACCTTTTTGAACCAGGTACGTGTTGAAAATTCGAGGACGAATTCAGGGTCAAAACTAACAATCTACAAATAGGCTATGAATACATCGAAAGTCGAGAAAGGGTTATTTTATAAACTAGTTTTATGTCAGATGTTTTAAAAAAATTTACAAGTCTAGAACTCTGTTAAATAATATTGTGACATCCTTAATGTGTATTCGTACTACGAGTATACGTTAAGGGTGTTACAGAAATGACATCCCTTCGTCAAGAATTTAGTACTCGCAAGACGGATAACTAGACTTTTAATTTAATGACATTTGAAGTTGTTAATATTTTTGGAATTTAATGCGTATGAACTTAATGCTTAATGGGCATCATTTTATTTTATTCCAGTTACATTTCTGTAAATTTAAAATTCTATTGCCTTTTATTTTATTTTATTTTATTTTCCAAAATTATATATTGTTCTTATAATCCTCTCCACTTTCATCTTTGCACAGTGCAACGTCAACTGTTTAAGTTTTCCTTCGACGATGTTTACTAGAAGTTCTAAATCACGTGCTGAAGAAAACATTGTTCACTGTTATTGTGGACTGCAATCACTAGTTTGCACTTCAACTATACCACTGAGCAAAAGGAAAAGATTTAATGGATATGCTAGAGGCCCCGAGTTATTAAGTAATAAGTTGGGTTTACTGTTCCAATGTTTTGATTAATGCGTTATTCTGAATTTCTTTTGCACATTTATGGAGCCGATGTGATTTCTTTAAATGGATTGACAATGATGGAAATTCGATCGATATTTAAGAATTGAGAAATCGAGTTCAAACGTTGTTGGATAAAATAGGGAAATTAGAATTCATAATGCCAAACTGCAGAAAATGGTGAATATGGATGAAGTAAGAAGGTTGTAAAAAAAACTGGAGAAATTTGAAGTCCAAAGAAAAAACCTAAAAAACAATGCGATGTTCTACAAGTCTGTTTTGATTATTTTATGGCTTTGTTATGTTGTAATAAATTTGTTCATCTATAGCTATGAACAAGATCCAACTTACCTTCTGACAAACAAACAATGCCAGAATACGTTTGGAAACTAACAACTAATTGCTTATCATCAATGTAATACGAAATACTCACAAGTCACAACACAACTAGTAAGAAATCAAAACCTATCGTGAAAGTAACATGAGAGAAAGTTGTACTCTGACACGACTCATGTCAGAAATCTCTTATGCACGTCGCTGGCACGTTATCTCATTATTAGAATTTTTTGTTGTACGTGCCTGACACGTCTTCTCTTATCAGGAATCTTAGCTGTAACAGAACTATGAGTTTTGATGCTCAAACATATAAAATGTACCCATTCCTGTAAAGTTTCGATATTAATCATGTACAATGTTCACGTTCATGTATATTTACATGTTCATATGTATTTGGGAGTATCGAAATGTATATAAGAGGTTCGATACTTATAACAAGAATGCACACCTTAAATGTTGCCATATTCTGTAAGATTTTAGGTTCATATTGAAGAATATAAAAACACGAAGTATAGTATCGATACTTATCGATGCTAAAATGATGCCGAGCGTGTTTAACGATAAACTCAGCTCTGATTAAGATGTCAAAATCCCAATACGTTTGGTATATTTGTTCAATTAATCGATGTGGAAATATAATCACCAACACAAATAAAAATTAGATTAAAATGTACGATCGAAAATTTGATACACGATTCATTGCTACTAAGCTTAGTTCAGTTAAAATGAATGGGAGAATAGTCTATTTCCGTGTTGTTGTAGTCTGTACATATATCAGATGTGACGTTCAATTCCTCAATTATTTGTTCTTTCTCATATCGTCTATTGGAATTGTGTACACAAACAACGTCTTCGTCTGCGGAAGGTGGAGAACCTCCTAGGATTCTTGATGGACTAACACCTTAATCAAAATTTACATACAACATGATGTTGGTACCCCATACACGGTTGTATCTCCTAAACATCTTGTAAAGATCGCTTGCATTACATATAATTAGCATGTAATGAGCTTCATGATCGGGCTCGTCAACAAGGATTTTGGCTTCCAATGAAGACAATTTCTTCCTTGTTGACTTGCTAACCTCCGTGAAAATCAACTCAAACAAATTATCCTTCTTGATGTTGTTGTTGAATGAAGTGTAGAGGTAAGTTCCTAAAAAGAAAACGGTTGCAGAAAAAAGTGCCATAATTTTTAAATATTTCTGCAAAATATGTTAGAAGTGTAGAAGTATTTATAGAAGATTTGTAAGGGTAAAATTAAGGTTCAACACTTAAAATGTTACCAATAATTAGTTTGAGGTTCGATACCTAAAATGTTATCGATAATCAATTTGGGGTTTAACACAAAAAATGTTACCAATAATTAGTTTGAGGTTTAGCACCTAAAATGTCATCGATAATCAATTTGGGGTTTATCACTTAAAATGTTACTAATAATCAATTTGAGGTTCGGACTGTAAAATGTTATTGAAATTCAATTAGGGGTTCGGCACCTATAGTGTTACCCAAAATGAGTTTTAAGTTTGATACGTAAAATATTACCGAAAATTAGCTTGGGGTTTGGCACTTAAAATGTTATCAACAACGAGTTTGGGGTTCTTGACCTATAATGTTGCCGAAAATCAGTTTCGAGTTTGGAATCCAAAATGTTACTTGAAATTAGTTTCAGGTTCGGACCCTAAAATGTTATTGAAATTTAGTTTCGAGATCGACACCTAAAATGTTACCTACATTTAGTTTAACACTAAAATGTTAATGAAAATCAGTTTCGGGATCGGCACCTAAAATGTTACCTACATTCAGTTTGGCGTTACGGAACCTAAATTATTAGCGAGATATTTAACTTTTTAAGTTGAGTGAGACCCTAAAATGTTATTGAAATTCAATTTTGAGATCGGCACCTAAAATGTTACCTACATTTTGTTTGACCCTAAAATGTTAATGAAATTCAGTTTCGAGATCGGCGCCTAAAATGTTACCTACATTCAGTTTGGAATTAGGGAACCTAAATTATTACCAAGATATTGAACTTTTTAAGTTGATTGAAACATTTCATTCGTCACCTAAAATGTTACCGAAAAACAGTTTAAGTGGTTAGGGAACCTAAAATATTACGAACATATTTCACTTTCTAAGTTCAAAGGAAAACATTTAACTCGGCACCTAAAATATTAGAAAAAAACCAGTTTAGAGGTAAAACATTTCATTAGCTAACTGAAAATGTTAACCAAAACCTGTTTGAATTGGTTGGTAACCTGTAATTAAAAAAACAAATGTCGTCGTATATTAACCGTATTTTAACCTACTGCACCACAGACCTACCCGAATATGCTACTACTACTACTACTTACTAGGTGAACTTCGAGCCTCATTCTCAATGTAGTACCATACCATCCCCATTTTTCTTTTATTCTTTCTTTTTTCTGCATCCAATCTATTTTGAGGGTGAGTCTGGGGTACAACATGTCTAAGATGCAGTTAAAAAACGACAAGTTTTAGAATTTATCCAAGAACCTAAAATATTAGACTTTTTGATATAACATTTTAGGTTGGTCTTTCGTGAATTTTGACAAGTTTCGATAATTTGTCCAAGAACCTATAATGTTATAAAAACAAAATATAGAAACTTGTTTTGTAAGTATCGAAACTCATCAAAAATTACGAAAAAAAAATCAACCTAAAATGTTATGAAAAAGTCTAACATTTTAAGTTAGGCATAAAAGCCAAAAAAATGCCCCCAAACGTTTGACTGAATAGTCACTTTGGCCCATATTCTTTTTTGGAGCAATTCAACCCTCAACGTTTTATTTTGGGTCAAAATGGCCCCTCTACGGATAAAAACTGTCAGTCAACTGACGGTAAATGGCTTGAAATGACGGGACAAACTTATATGGCAGTGCACGCTGACATAGTAGTATCATATAGACAAATGTATTGGCTTGAAAAAAATGTTAGATCAGTCAAACAATATTTTATAAAATTATATAAAATATAAAATCATTGTTTCTGCGGACTTATCATTCTGTCAAGTCATTTCAAACAGTTTATCGTCACTTTTCTAACAATTTTCATCCGCAGAGGGGCCATTTTGACCCAAAATAAAACGTTTGGGGTATTTTTTAACTTTATGCCTTCAAGTTATTGGATAAGTTTCGAAACTTATTGTATATGAAAAAATATTGTCCAAAGATCTATAGTTTTTTATTAGATAAAAGGAAAATATTGTCAAAAATGGAATTGAAGTATCTTAACAGAGGCCAAAGATTTTACTACTCCAATCTGTTTAATCCACTTACTTTAATATGAAGTCATTCTTATAGTTTGATCATATGATTCACTTCTCTCAGTCCTATGTTGCTTTCGGTTCAACTAATCCACCCATTTGTTCAATCCACTAGTTCTAATACCAACTGCTTCTGGGTACAAATTCAACTAATTTGAAACATAACTAACTGTGATGAGAAAATTGCACAGCACCATCCATAATTCACATATCGTCCAAGTAGTAAACTAGAACAATTCGGATACTTTGGAAATGTCATACAGCACAAAGTACATGGTCCCAATTGCATATAACAAATAGAAATGCCTGGTTATATCCCCTCTGTGCAGAATGCCTTGCATATGATTTATACGTCCTCGATCAAACCACCCACATTTGGTAATTAGGCCATCATTAGCTCAGTCCCCTAGTAGTAGGGCATATACCGCATTGGCCTCCTGAATCTAGGAATCTTCCTGCAATGAGTCCGTGAAGTAAGAAATAGAAAATAGGATATAATCTGAGAACTGGAGGAAGAGATTCTATGCACAAGAAGAAACACACCCATATCCATAAGGAGAAGAAAAATAAGGCAGCGGTATATAGGGTCTCCTGGGCCGGTAGCCCATATAAGGATTGAATCGCCTTGGACGGTATTGCTTCATCCCTGGAACATTAGTCCTTTTTGGCAAAACCTGAATATCACAAGGAATACCCAAACATATGTTCTAGAAAGGCTTCAATAGCAGCTAAAGAAACCACAAAGCCTTTATTAAAAGGACCACCAGACTCCAGTTTTAAGAAACAAAAGACCAAATTTCTTACTATTAAAGAAAACAGAATACCTTCAACTGGCGGCCATGCAATTCAGATTCGTTCAGCACAAGAGCCTCTTGAACAGCTTCTGCTTCCAGGAACTCTACGTAAGCAAATCCTTTTGGTTGACCATACTTGTCTGTCAGAATAGTAACTCTGTTTACAGTGCCACAAGATTGGAAATGCTGCTGCACTTCTTCAGGTGTGCATGCATAATCAACCTGCAAAATAAAATGCAACCAAAGGTTTTCAAAGAGAAACAAGAGTCGGGCAGCTGTACCAAAAAGCTACCCTTATTGTTTGGTTATCATGATACTTTCACCAAACATTCTAACTAAACAAGCTGTTTACATGTTTGCTTCGAGGCCTAGGCTATGTCATATTCAATTATCAAAGTTGGATCTATCTTCTGGCACTCAATATTCTCTTTCTCAGCAATGCCACCATCCAACTTCTTTTACTCGAACTCCTAGAAATGCTAAATCAAACATTATTTTATGTTTCTATTAAATTCTAATTTGAGAGGTCTAATCAACACCACAATGCAAAAGCCCAAATTTGGCACTTTCCAATTGCTTCTCAACAAATCTCCGGTGAAATATCAGGAGAGCAACAGCAACTCAAACATTTCCCATCTTGTTGTCATTTTGACTATAATTCTATACATAATATGCAGTACCTACTACATGATATAATTTTCCAACATCTAACCCTGCATTTATTCATTACATACAATTTTGTATCAATATTCACTAAACTTAAAGCAGTAAAAACATGAAGACAGTTGTGCACTTCAAAATAAAACGGGTAACTTCAAATAAGTGACGTTTAAGGAAACATGGTACTGACTACTGAGGAAAAGTAGAGTTTGATCAAAGAGCTTGTGTTGGGATACATCAACCAAAATACTAAGGAGGGAACCCACATACTGATGGAAACCAGACGTATTTATCAAAAAAAAAATGATCGGGAGAGATTTTTTTTAACTATAGAATACAATTTCTAGTTACTATGATCTCCCAGCCAAGGGAAAAGATTAAGAGTCAATTCTTAAAAGAAATCAAGGAAGAGAATTCATACATCCGGTTCTTAAAATGACAGTTCTGCAAGATGCATTTTCACAAAATAGGGAAAAGGGATTGAAAAGGGAAATTTTCACAAAAACAATTAAAAACGAGAGAAATAAACAAAGTTATTTACACAAACAACAGGCTACAAGAGATAAGTCTATAAAGAAGCAAACAAATGCCTCTCACCACATTAGCCAAATGACCACAAATTTCTGAGGTTCATCCTCCAATGACCACCAGCAATGATGTTATTGCATCTTAGAGAGCATATGTTGACTTGGCTTAGCTCTTCAAAAGAAGCAAACTAAATCTCTTGCAAGAAGATGAAGCATGGCGTAACATGCTACTTCCATCCATCCACTCCAAGCAAGCCCAATTACACTTTTCAGGGATTGGAATTATAATGCTTTTATCTCCCTGAGTTTTCAAATATAAATTTTCTACATGCATCATATGAAACTAATAAAAAATTCCATCATATATACTTTTTTTCATATGTATTTTTTCTTTCAAATCTTCCTCTTTTCTTTTTTCTTTTCTTTTTTCTCTATACCTTTTACCCATTCAACATGTTTTTCTTTTGAAGGACATTCATCATATTCTTCCATCACTTTTCTTTTTCTTCTTTTCCCCCCTTCATTTTCTCACTTCTTTTCCCTCTTATTTCCTTTTTTGATATTTAGCACACAGATATCACTTTTACTATCTTTAAGTACAATATTATGGAAAGGCAAAATAGCTTTCGGCCAACTCTTGAAAGTTGAAAACATTGTAACTATTCCAGCGGTGACACAAAGGCAAGTCGAGGAAATTAACAACCCTGCGATCATAGCAAGACATTAAGGTCAAACCATGATTCTACGTGGAGAAGTATCCACATCGAATCCAAAGTCACCAGAAATGAACAGAAAATGCCATCCGAAGCCATTTAGTTAAGCCCTCGAAGAAGCAAAGGTAGAGAGAAACAAAATACTGAAGTCATGAATAACTATTACAATAGGTAACTAAAATCAATAAAAGGAGAAAAATAAGAGACAAAATGTATTTTTCAGGAAGATAAGTCAAAAGGGATAAACAATAAGATTAAATATGCAGGAAGAACAACCAAAGACTGAGGACTGAGTGGTGTATCCATTCCAAATATTTTTCAGGTTGTATCTAAAGAGGAATGTCTTTCAAAGAAACTGTTTAGACATCAGATCAAGTGTGGATTTTTTTTCTTCTACTCAGCTCTTTTGGGCGTCTTGCTGATCTGGGAGTTTTAGTAGTTCCACATTCTCCCCAAACCCTTGGAATTTATCCTCATAATCTAAAGGTAATAATTTTAAAACAAAAAAAAAAGCTAATTGATGGAAAATCTCATGTAGACCAACCCTGTACTCGAGGATGTCTTGAATTCTTTTATAAGTTCAGGGATACACTCATCCTGCAGAAAAGAATCCTATGGTATAATTCAGAAACAACGTAAATATACCACCACACTGTTAAAATATTAATCCACATGCTAAAACGACCAATAAATCAGAAAACATACAAGATAGAAAAACCACCCTCTTTTCTCTTTTTAAGAGACATCCAAGCAGTTGTTAATGCAAGAAGGTTCACCATATAGATGCTATAGCTACAAAGACAACATGTTATGAGTCTTAAGGTAAAAGAAGAAAGACATTATTTATCTCACATTGCCAACAAACACAGATCGAGAATCTGCTTCCTCTCTGCTCGCCTGATTAGCTGCTGCACTAGCAGGATCTGTGATAAAAAAGTTATCTTTATTTTAGAATAAATGTTTAGGTTGAGATTAGAAAAATGATTTAAAAATCTAAAACACGGATCAGCACCTTGAAATATAGACAGAATTAACAAACATCCAGGCTATAACTCCCTGTTAGAATTCTCCAGTAAAATCTATAAACTACTAATACAGCAAAATCATTTTCTTAAAAAAAATAATATTCAATTTCCGATTTACAAATTAACTTTGAAATTTCAGATTTGTAAGATTTATCAAATTAATTGATAAAAATCCAGAGAACCAAAAACTTAAACCCTAGCATCATAATTTTAGACTAAAATTCAGATTATATAAATATCCCAAAAAAAACACGAAAATGGAAAAATGTATGAAAAAAAAAACCTTGAACAGCACCCATTTCCTTCTCAACCTTGGCCTGCATTTCACGGAGAGCCGCCGCTTCATCTTCCATCTCCTTCAATCGTTTCTTCATTTCATCCAATTCCTACAAAATCAAACAACTATAGTAATAACCAAAAAAGGAGTGTTCAGTTAGGCTTTCTAATTTGTCTTTAAAATAATTACCTTGACAGCGTCTTCATCGGCGGCGGACATGTCGACGTCAGCGTTGTGAGGCTCCAATTCGCCCTCCATCTCTCCTTCGTCGGGGATTTCACCTCCGTATACCTCATGCTCCTCTTCGTTCATGCTCTCTCTGTTCGTTGATTCTTCTGGAAAGAGTAGGGGTTCAAAAGTTCGGTTAACCGAATTAATCGACCGAACCGAAATTTTTTTCGGTTAATCGGTCGGTTAATTTTAGGCTCGATCGATAATTTTTTAAATTTTAATTATCGATTAATTCGATTCGAAATCGGTTAATTAACCGAATTAACTAAAATTTTTATATTTTATATATATTTATTTTTTGTTACTAAACTTTATCAAATTAGCACAAAATGATCATTAAATTTATTAAATTATTAAAAAATAATCATTAAAATTTTTAATATTTATCAATAATTTATAATGTGCAATAAATCAATGATCATTTTGTAATAATTCGATAAGTTTAATAGTTGTTTTATATCTTTTGAAAGTTCAGTGGCTAAAAATATTATTTTAACATAATTTAGTGACTATTTGTGTAGTTTACCTAAAATTTTATAACAAATTTAGGTTAATTCTATTAACCGGCTGAATTAACTGAACTTTTTTCGGTTCAGTTAAATATTTTCAAAAAAAATTATGTTCGATTAATGATTAATAAAAAAAATAATTAATAAAATTTTGAAAATTTGGTTCAGTCAATTAATCGAACGGACAGTTTGAACACCCCTAAAAAGAGTCTCCCAAGTCTGTTAGTACTTTTCACACTGGATAACTTCTACTATTAGAAACAAAAGATTTCGGCTCATTCTTTCATAGCCGTCGGATGATAGAAGATCAATGGTGACCCTTCCCCGAGGGTTATTTATGCTTGCAATTTGCAAAAGAGTTATTACGCTTTTCCGTGGTATTAAACGATGTCGCTTCTTGCTTCTGCAATTTCTTGGGTTGGGCCTCCTTCAATCCTAATGGACTTCATAGTTTACTTTCTTTTTTAGAAGTTCTAATTTTTTTTGAGATGTTTGTTCTTTCAAGTTTTTTTTGTTACAATATTAATTTCATTAAAAATTCTGTAAACCAATTAAGTGTGCCATGTGGTACGTTTAATTGAGAAAATAAAAAAATTATATCATGGGTTTGACTTACCACATCACTCACGGTCTCATCTCAAAATAACCACTCACTTTACCATATTTTTTTCAACCAGTAAATTTTAACTGATTTTTTTTACATGTCATTTAAAAAATATTTTTTAGAATTTATTATATTATTGAGTTGATGACATGAAAAATAATGATGAATTGGATAAACTTTATTAGATGAGACTATAGCTAATGTGATAAGTCAGGCACATAATATAATTTATCGAAAAAATATAGTTACCTTTAATTTGAAAAGGGTTACGTGGTGAACATTTATTGGGTAACAGATTTTTAATATATGTATTAAATATTAATATTATATAATAAATATTAAAAATAATATTCTTGTGAGCACCGAAATTCGTCCGGCGCTCACTTTTTTGTTCGTTCGTTCGGATTTTGAAAATTTGTTTTTCATTGTTCATGTTTGAAAATTCCCCGCCCAATTTGGTGATTAAAAATGTGGGGAGTCACCACCGATCATTTTAAAAATAGTAGACCAGACACCAAAGTAAAACCAGAGATTTAAAATTCGGGTCCGAGAGTCGATTACGGATGGGAAAGGATTAGCACCCCCACACCGCCCAAAATTGGTACCTAGTCGATTATTTAATATTTTGGTGTTGGAAATTTTGAATTTGGTTAAAATTTAAAATACAATTCTTGAATGCCGAAAATATAGAGAGAACTGCATCCCTCTACGCCCGGGACACAGCTTCTCGTTTTACTGGAAAAATGTTAAAAAACGTCACATCCCTTTACGCCCGAGACATGATTTATCGAGGTTTAAAAAACACTGATTTAAAATTCAAAATTTATTTCTTTAAAAAAAACCATTTTTTTGGTGATTTAAAAATACATATATGATGCAAAATTATAAGATGACAATATATATATATGCACTTAATATAATACTTACGGTAAAATATTTTTAATATTTATATTTATAAAAAAATCTATATATAAAGTTAGTATTTCTTATATATATATTTCAAAAAAATAAGTATTTATTGTTATTTTATACGTACATTTAAAATATAATATTTAAAGTAAAATGTATGTATTATTTATTAAAATACACTTATATACATGCTAAGTTAGTAATTATATACATATATATTTTACAAAAAAAAAATTATTTTTTATTTATTCTAATTAAGCAAAACATTGTACTTTATCTTACAAATATACATGAAACCTTGTAAAAATTGTACATAAACGTGTGTAAAAAACATATATACATACTTTATATAATATTAATATATAGTATAAAAGAAAATTATTTTGCATAACAATAATATAGTATATACCCATAATAATAATAATAATAATAATAATAATAATAATGCATGTATTAAACTAGCAACATATAAAACATCATATAACTAAAGATTAAGGGCTAAGATGCATGGATTAATAATTTACATGGCAAAAACATAAATAACATGGGACTGAAATGATACAAAAATAAAACATGAAGGAATAAGCATAAAATAACGGAAATAGCATGCTGGAAAATAAACATTAAAATATAGTGGCTAAATTGAAAGAAAACATAAATTAAAAGCTAAAACACAATAAAAAAGACAATATTTAAAGCGCATAAAAACAAAAAGGACCAAAGGTGTAAATAGACCATTGACCAGAAGTGAATGCGGGTTGAAAGATGGGGGACCGCTTGTGTAATTTTTCCATTATGAAACACTCGGATCCTCCCCGAATTCAGGTCACCGCGCGGGTCGGGCACGCCAAAACGGCATCGTTTTATTCTGGCTTGTTTAAAACCCAATCTAGGTTATTTGTTCATTCGAAAGGAGTTAAAATAAAACCCCTAAGATCTAATATTCATCCTCTCCTCTGTCCTAAAAATTGAAGACGGCGTCGCTCTCCTCACCGAGGTCGATCATCGGCAGCCTCACGGCGAGCAACGACGACGACTTTAGTTTCCAGCCAAATGTAGGATTTGAACCCTTTTTCATCTCTTTGTTTCAGATCGAAAGGAAAAAACAATACAAAAAAATAAAGCTTTGATTTTAAAACGGGAAAACTACCCTTTGCTTCTTCTTGATTCAAACCTAAAAGATTTTTTTTGCTCGGAAAAATTCTGGATTTATTTGATTTCAAAAGGAGATTTTTTACAGTTTTTTTCGAATGAACCCTCCTCTTTCTCTGATTTTTTTTAGATCTCAAAACCCCCTCTCTAATTTTTCAAATCTAAGCCCCCCGGTTTACATCTGTTTTCATGGGTTATATAACCTGATTTTATCATTAAAATATAACAACTTGTCAACTTTCATCATTTCAGATTTGATAGAAATCGAATTTAAGGGCGGCAACAGCTACAGAAGACGGCAGTGGCAGCTAGGGTTCGGTAGGCTAGGTTAGGGTTGGTATTAGGGTTTAATTAATTTTGTTAGATTAAGGTTTGATTAGTTTAGATTAGGGGTTTAGTTTAGTTTAAGGTTTGGTTTGAAATAAGTGGTTATCGGTGAACGACGGCGGCGGCCGTGAAAGATGGCGGCGGTAGTAGTAAAGTGTGTTAGGGTTAGGGTTAGATTAGTTTGGGCCTGATGGGTTTTGGTTTGGGTTGGATAATTGGATTTGTAATGGGAAACGGGTTATTACAGCTGCCCTTCTTTGCTCATTATTGTGTAACAGCAATAGAGCAAAGACTAAAAATGACCTGTTTCGTCCGGTCCGGCTGAGCTTATCCCCTTTTGACGTATGTCTTCATTCTTCGGTAGATCTTAATTCTCTTTGATGCAGGTCTTCTTTCTTGTCATGGTTGATCCACCTTGTCACTCTTGGGAAGCAAAATCTTCAGAATAAGGGGGTTGTCTGTTGGGGAAGCAAAATGAGAGTAACTTGCTACATTATTAATGATGAGCTAATACCTAAAGAAACTTCGACCCAACTGCAACACTGACGAAGAGACGGGGTCTGCAAAATTCGATCCCGTTGCAACACCGATGAAGAGGCAAGATTGATGGATGAAAGTTCTGATTTCTGATTCAACTACAACTCTGACGAAGAGGCGGGATCAAAAGAATGAAGGCTCATTTTGATATTTTTTTCATTTTTTCATTTTTTTCATTTTTTTCTCTTTTCTTTTTTCCTTTTTTTCTTTCATTTTTCTTTTTTCTTTTTTTAGGTTTTTTGGCTTTTTGTTTTTTTCTCTCTTTTTTAGCTATAATATTAATAAAAGAAACTTGAAAGTCAGTAAATTTAGATCTAACCATACCATCATCGGAAGGGTAAGATCGAATAATGACATTTTGGACCCTATTACACCATCAACGGAGGAGAAAGATCGGATGATAGTAACTTGGACCCATCCACACCATCAACGGAGGGAAGATAACAGATAACAAATTGTATTCCACTACACCATCAACGGAAAAGCAGAACACTAACTGGAACCATACTACACCATCAACGGATGAGCATGATTGAATAGCAGCAACTTGGACCCAGCCACACCATCAACGGAGGGACAAGCTCGAATGATAATTTGGATTCTACCTCACCATCAACGGAGAAGTAGGATTGAATAGCAACAACTTGGACCAGCCACACCATCAATGGAAGGACAAGATCGGATGATAATTTGGATTCTACCTCGCCATCAACGGAGAAACAAAACATCAACTTGAACCCTACTACGCCATCAACGGAGAAGCATGATTGAATAGGAGTAACTTGGACCCAGCCACACCATCAACGGAGGGACAAGATCGGACGATAATTTGGATTCTACCTCGCCATCAACGGAGAAGTAGAAAATTAACTGGAACCCTACTACACCATCAACGGAGGAGCAGGATCGGATTTTAGCAACTTGGACCTCAGCCACACCATCAACGGAGGGACAAGATCGGATAATTTGGCAACTTGGAACTAGCCTTACCATCAACGGGAGGGCTAGATCAAATAACAACAACTTGAATCTTACTACACCATCAACGGAGGAGCAAGATCGGAGAATGATAGCAACTTGGACCTATCTACACCATCAACGGAGAGATATGATTGGATGATGAAAGTCGATTAACTATTTTTTTTTTATTTTTTCAATTTTTTAACTTTTTCTTTACTTTGTTTACTCTCTTTTTATTTTTTGTTTCTTTTGATTTTTTGATTTTTCATTTTTTTCATTCATTTTTTTTGATTTTTTTATTCATTTTTTTCTTTTTCTTTTGATTTGCAACTATAAGGAGGATACAAGATCCGAAGAAACAAATTAGTCTAGTTGTACCATCAACGGAGAAACGAGACCTTGACAAAGATTTGATCTACTACACCATCAATTGAGGAGCGAGATCTGGAAGAAAGGTTTGGATCAATGACGAAGGTAAGATCCGAAAAAGTTACTTCTGCTACTCTACTGGCGGAGATGTATGACCTAAAAATGAGAAAAAAACATTAATTAGTAAATGTTGAAAAATTTTGTTGCTGGCACCTTTTATTTAGATGTTTCAGCATTTTTTTTGTGTTTGGCCTCCTTCAAGACTAAGGTTGGCCATCGTGATTGCCCTCACGTTGAGGATGTTTGATCTCTTCTTTGAACCTGTTTTTAAGCAAAAATGCATACATGAATTTTATGCCTAAATGCACGTGTCTATCCTAAATGCATTGTGACTTTGGTGTATGAAGTTAATCTAAATGTATAACGTATGCAAAAATGATTCAACGCAAGATGAATGCAACTAAATGCATGAATGTGATATGATTTTTTTGGCCCTCAATAGGATTCCCCTAACTCTTCACTGGTCCTGTCAGGATCTTGGTCTTTCGTATGTAGCGGTGCCCAACCTCTTCTTGGGTTTGATCACCTTTCTTTAAATCTTCCACTTGGTGCATGCCCCAAAATTTTGTTCGTTCTATGTCATCATTTGAAACTGCTCTTGTGGCGAATTTGAAACTTTGAGTGTGGATTATGTTTCCCCTAAGTTGGGTTCATAAGTTGTGTGTTGGTTCATGGCAGCTCATCATTTCTTGGATTAGGTGAAGTTTTACAGACCGTGGTCGATGTAAATATTTCAGGGATGTAAGAGTTTGGCTCGACAACAAAGACTAGACCTCGGCAAAGAATGCCCCAGACTGGGACCTTGTTAGAGGCACAATGTTTGTAAAAGATGTGGAGGGTGCTTTTGGACATGCCCCAAGACCAGACTCTTATAGAGCTTCTGTAAGGTGCTAGATCGACCAACTTTGTTGTACCTAACGGGGTAACCCAATGACCGACTTTAAAATTTTCAAAAATGAATGCATGTAGATGCGAAGTGCAAGTCTTAGATGCAAAAGTACTGATTCAAAAAATGGTTTTCGTTGCTCAACTTTCAAACTCATGGGACTCATTTGCAGCTTTGAATATTGCCTTTGATATCTAGAGTACTAGATTTTCTCCTGATGATATTTTTTTCAAATTGAGAACCAATCATGAATCAGTACTTCATGCTGGCAAAATGCAAAAATAAAAATGTTATAATGTGTCATGTAATTAATGCAAAATGAATGGATTTAACATGATGTGATCACAAAGAAATAAATGGGTCAGTTCGAATTAAATAATCAAATGAACAAATTAAATGGTAATTAGGTAAGAATAAAGAGGATAAAAAAATGTACATAAAAAATGCATTAAAGCCTAAAAGGGTAATCGCTAAACGGGCAGAGTTTCGCATGGCTCTAAAGGGTTGGTTCCTACGGCTCACTATATGTGGTTCTGGTTCTAAGGAAGGGTACCCGAATTGTCCTTGCTGTCATTACTAAAGGTAGCAAGGCCCCTGATCCTTACCCGTTATAGGTTTCAAACGGACCAAGTTCAATTCAGGGGGACACATCCCTTATGCCTATTCGGAAGTAACCCACACGAACGCATAAGAAATATATCCCGAAAGCGATTCACCAACCTATACGGTGGTAACCCACACGAAGGCGGTATCACACTTCCACTTAAAAAGGACGGAGCTCGGGTAGAAAGCTTATGGAATGGAGCAAAATTAACTCAGTAATATTTACAGAAAAATAAAATGCATGTCTTGTGGTAAAATAGACAGAATCACATTTTAAATCAAAATCGAATTTGCCAATTTCTAATGACCAAGACTAAAAAATAATCGACTCCTTGCTTGACTCTCTTTTCATTTTAAAATTCCCCAGCGGAATCGCCAGCTGTGAGCACCCAAATTTGCCCGGCGCTCACTTTTTGGTAGGTTCGTTCGAGTTTTGAAAATTTGTTTTTTGTTGTTCGTGTTTGAAAATTCCCCGCCCAATTTGGTGATTAAAAATGTGGGGAGTCGCCACATATCATTTTAAAAATGGTAGACCGGACACCAAAATAAAACCATATATTCAAAATTTGGGCCCGGGAGTCGATTACGGATGGGGAAGGATTAGCACCACACCGCCCAAAATTGGTACCTAGTCGATTATTTAATGTCTTGGTGTTGGAAATTTTGAATTCGGTTAAAATTTAAAATACGATTCTTGAATGCCGAAAATATCGAGAGAACCGCATCCCTTTGCGCCCAGGACACGGCTTCTCTTTTTATTGGAAAAATGTTAAAAAACATCACATCCCTTTACGCCCGGGACATGATTTATCGAGGTTTAAAAAACACTGATTTAAAATTCAAAATTTATTTCTTTAAAAAACATTTTTTGGTGATTTAAAAATACATATATGATGCAAAATTATAAGATGACAATATATATGCACTTAAAAAAATACTTACGGTAAAATATTTTTAATATTTATATTTATAAAAAAATCTATATATAAAGTTAGTATTTCTTATATATATATATATATATATTTCAAAAAAATAAGTATTATTATTATTATTTTATACATACATTTAAAATATAATATTTAAAGTAAAATGTATGTATTATTTATTAAAATACACTTATATACATACTAAGTTAGTAATTATATACATATATATTTTACAAAAAAAATATTATTTTTTTTATTTATTCTAATTATGCAAAACATTGTACTTTATCTTACAAATATACATGAAACCTTGTAAAAATTGTACATAAACGTGTGTAAAAAACATATATACATACTTTATATAATATTAATATATAATATAAAAGAAAATTATTTTGCATAACAATAATATAGTATAAACCCATAATAATAATAATAATAATAATAATAATAATAATAATAATAATATTATTAAACTAACAACATATAAAACCTCATATAACTAAAGATTAAGGACTAAGATGCATGGATTAATAATTTACATGGCAAAAACATAAATAACATGGGACTGAAATGATACAAAAATAAAACATGAAGGAATAAACATAAAATAACAGAAATAGCATGCTGGAAAATAAACATTAAAATATAGTGGCTAAATTGAAAGAAAACAGAAATTAAAAGCTAAAAAACGATAAAAAAGACGATATTTAAAGCGCATAAAAACAAAAGGACCAAAGGTATAAATAGACCCTTGACCAGAAGTGAATGCGGGTTGAAAGATGGGGGGCCACTTGTGTAATTTTTCCATTATGAAACACGCGGATCCTCCCCGAATCTGGGTCACTGCGCGGGTTGAGCACGCCAAAACGGCGTCGTTTTATTCCGTCTGGTTTAAAACCCAATCTAGGTTATTTTTTCATTCGAAGGGAGTTAAAATAAAACCCTAAGATCTAATATTCATCCTCTCCTCTGCCCTAAAAATTAAAGACGGCGCCGCTCTCTTCACCGAGGCCAGTCATCGGCAGCCTCACGGCGAGCAACGACGACGACTTTAGTTTCCAGCCAAAGGTACGATTTGAACCTTTTTTCCTCTCTTTGTTTCAGATCGAAAGGAAAAAACAATACAAAAAAATAAAGCTTTGATTTTAAAACGGGAAAACTACCCTTTGCTTCTTCTTGATTCGAACTTAAAAAAAAAAATTTGCTCGGAAAACTTCTGGATTTATTTGATTTCAAAAGGAGGTTTTTTACAGTTTTTTTTTGAATGAACCCTCCTCTTTCTCTGATTTTTTTTAGATCTCAAAACCCCTTCTCTAATTTTTCAGATCTAAACCCCCCGATTTACATCTATTTTCATGGGTTATATAACCTGATTTTATCATTAAAATATAACAATTTGTCCACTTTCATTATTTCAGATTTGATAGAAATTGAATTTGAGGGCGGTGGTAGTTAGGGTTTGGCAGGCTAGGTTAGGATTGGTATTAGGGTTTGATTAATTTTGTCAGATTAGAGTTTGATTGGTTTAGATTAGGGGTTTAGTTTAGATTAAGGTTTGGTTTGAAATAAGTGGTTACCGGTGAACAACGGCGGTGGCCGTGAAAGATGGCGGCGGCGGCAGTAAAGGGTGTTAGGGTTAGATTAGTTTGGGCCTGATGGGTTTTGATTTGGGTTGGATAATTAGATTTGTAATGGGAAATTATTACAATTCTTTTAATAAATAGTACTAAAATTTTATATTAAATTAACAATATGATATTTTTATTTAATTTTATTTGATATATCAAATATAACATCAAGAATCCCCTCTAATAACATAATAGAGTTAAAAAAGGTAAATGGCTTGCCAAAATTGCACAAGTTTGGATTGGATAACAATATACCTAATACCTATGGTGACACTAAGCTTGAAGTTGCCCAAAAATACAAATGGAATATCTAAACAATCAAAGCTTTTGACTTATTCAATCTAGCGTACAAATACCATCATGAATATGATCATGTATTTTCTTTGCTTCAACATTTTGTTCTTCCAGTGAGCTTCCGTTTTCACCGCTCGTATCTTGTTTTTCACCTAGCTCATTGTGGTTTTCGGCTGCCAACGTTCCATTATTTTCAGTCTCCATGCATACCGAAAGCCTTTCCAGCAGCTCCTGGCAGTCAATTGCTGTAACCATCACGCTCAAGCTCGACCTACCCTTCCAGCAGCCAATGGCTATCGTCGATGCATTCGCTTGGATATGATCCGACAAAGATTTGCCAGCTGCTAAGAAAAGGTTAGTAGGGGAATCATGGAAACCAATTGTTTTGGCAGGAATGGCAGATCAAATGAAGTTACTCACCTTCTCTTAAAACAATCACACAGCAGCCTAACATCAGGTTCACTGCCTTCTGACCGAACTCAGCCTCGACCATGTCTGCAAATTTGATTGATTTATATTGCAAAAGATGCTTGAAATCTGCTGGGGAAGCATATAGTATTTGTTTGGTAATGTAAGGGAGAATCACAGGCAACCCTTCTGATGATATACTGAATGAGCAAGGAGCCGAAGACCATTCTCTCGATGATTGGCGCTCCTATTTTTACAACAAAGTCAAATAAAATGAAAAAAAATGATCACCAGTGATTCAGAAGCAAACAAGGCCATACAAATTCTCATAAAATAAAATAAAAATTCTTTATGGCAAAATAAACAGGCTAATTAAAAGAAAACAAATATAACAAATATACTCACAAACATCTTCAGGCCAACAGAAGTTATCTTCAGTTGTTGTCCACCTCGAAAATTAAGGTCCAAAACATCCTTAACTGACTTTGAAACATAATAAATTCTGTTCACATGGTTGGCATCATTGTTTCTTGTAACAAGGTGGCCTCTGAATGGGCAGGATTCATCGATACATAAAATGTTTTAATGCTGTTTATTATAGTTTCATCTTTGAAGAAAAGCTCGGGATCAACGCCTTTCCACTTGCCCTGCATCTACAACTTTCTCTTCTCTCCGGTTTTTGCAGAATCAATTTTCTTATCAGCAGCTCCTTGAGTTGCTTCAGAAAACTTGCTCTCTGGAGCACCTCCGTCAGGTTCATCAACCAAATTCGCCTCTAAAGCCACTGCTGATATCTTTTCATCAACATCTGAAGTCACTTCTGATATCCTTTCATCATCCTCCGGAGCTATTTCTAAGAGATTTTCGTCAGCCTTTGAAGCCCGTCCATGGAACTAACTTCTAATCCACTTATTTC
Source organism: Hibiscus mutabilis (assembly GCA_019671005.1). Classification (NCBI taxonomy): domain Eukaryota; kingdom Viridiplantae; phylum Streptophyta; class Magnoliopsida; order Malvales; family Malvaceae; genus Hibiscus; species Hibiscus mutabilis. Next base: position 8,628,725 of record CM033722.1, read on the forward strand.
TTCAGTAGCTTGGACTGACAAATTTCCATGCAGTTCATTTCTAGTTGAAAGTTTCCTTTGTGAACTAGAAGACTTGTCCTGAATTGCTGCAACAAGCATTATGAAACCAAATTGTAAATGCCCAATGAGGCAAGCAAAATGGAAGACTGAAAGAGTAGGGCTAGGGAACCAAAATCAATAGTTTTCCCTATTGAATCAGCAAATAGCACATCTGAATATAGGTATAGATGAAGCATCTTAGAAATGACATATAAACCAAATGTCATACCGTAAACAATTCAAAACCATACCTTAGAAATGACATATAAACCGAATGCCATACCGTAAACAATTCAAAACCATACAACGGACAGGATAATTTTGATTTACCAGGCAGATGAGAAACTTTGTGGAGAACAGCAATGAAAAAGGCTCCTGTGTTCTGATCATGAGGCACTATCCTCATGCAGCGTTCTAGAGGGAGATCAGAAACTTCTTCCTCCAAATCATCAGTAGAAGAATCGGGACCATCATGCTGAACTACATCTGCAGTATTTACATTTTCACCATTTTCATTCTTCTTTTTAGTTAGAGCAGTACATTTATTGCCAGAAGGGAACATGCTAGGAACAATCCCATTTCTTTGCAACTTGCGAGCATCCATGTATGATGCTAGCCAGACTCCCCTATCCCATACCTGATGGACATGAAAAACATCGACATCAGATAATAAGAAGAAAATGGAATGTTGAAAGGCAATTTCTTCATGCAAGTATCATATGATTGGTATTAGTTCGTAGTTGCATTATACTGTTAGATGTGGGGGTCTGGAGATCTATTTTTCACGTCTAAATAATGTAGGGAGTACACTTCAAACATAAATACAAACTAATACCAATGATATGATACTACGGCACATTTAGTTCACACACACAAACTTATGTCCATCCACATACAAATCAGAGTTTTATTTGTATATTAATAAGATGTCAAATTTCAGTAGAATTAATACCCAAGAGATTTGGTGAAAATGGTAAAACTAACCTTCCATTTTGTTAAACCTGATCAGCGAATTAATTGAGGCAGCTCATTTGAGACATCAACCAGTTCAACAGAACCTCCACATCTCCGTAAAATCTGAAGCAAAAGGGGAAACAATGATTATGTTTAGGCAGGATTGTGAAATCCATCCATTTTTAACAATAGGAAAAGAGTAAGATGAACCTAAAGCAAAAAAGTACACATACATATTAATAGTAAAAATTAACAGCTCTATGAATCCATTTTTAATAAATTAGGATCCTTCAACTTTCATCTTAATGAGCCCCACTCTATATTTCAATAGATATTATTCTTCTTTTGACGAGAATATGATATTTGAAATCTGAAGCAATTAGCAGCCTTACATGTTACATTATTAACCAAGAAAATAAAGAGATAAATGTAGCATTTTTTAAAAAAGAAAGAAAAGACAACTTGATTTTATAAAGGACATAAAAGTAGAAACTACCTCCGCAACCACAGCTTCATTTTCAACTGGATTCATAGAGCAGGTTGAGTAAACCATTCTTCCACCAACTTTCAACAGAGATAGACCTGCCATAATGCAACATATTAGACTGGAACATCCACGATTTAAAAATCAAAGGTCTTCTATAATTTATACATCGCATTGCAATCTGAATTTGTAAGCAGCGAATTCCATTGGCCAGTCCTCCATTCCAGTACAAATGCACATAAATAAGATCTTATGAAATCGATATTAACAGACGAAAGGGAAGGGAAGAGTAAGAGAACACAAACCATTTACGCCACATATCAGGAGCTTGCGAAGAGTGCGATCCCCACTGCAGGGCACATCACATAATACTCGGTCAAAGAGAAGTTGGGTAATGCTCTGATCCAACTCATTTGTTGTTTCTAAACCGATTGAGATATTTTGGGGCGAACGGCAACCAGGGAAGTGTTAACCTTCATGATTTGTGACTATTTGGTGGATGAGAAGGTTGCATCTTTGTACATCAAGATCATTTGCCAGAACCTAAAGCAAATACAATGAAGATTTATTATTATTCTTACTAAGAATTAACTCAGCATATGGAATAGAGGGTAAGAGTGGCTGCTGTAACCCCTTTGACCCGGCCTAGACGCCAGACCGAGCCGAGCAAGCTACATTGGGTTTGCAGAAACAAACCCGAAACGTTTTACTCAAAATTAGGTCCATTTTTGTTTTCTTCTTATCTTGTCTAAATGCTTGATTAATACTTAAGTGTACATGCTGGCAGCAGATAAGATCTCGATTGAATCGGGCGTCGAATTGACATTCAATTAAGCGTAAATGCAATTTAGAGACCAAATTGCAAATCTAGAAAACTGAGAGGACTTACTTAAATCTGAAGTTACCAAACTTTAATTAATCATGTTTCATGCATGCCCGATAAATTTAGCTTAAAACAATCGTCCAAACTTACCTAACATCTAGGCCCAAAATCAGGGCGTTAAGGGTTATTATTATTCTTTTTACTAAGAATTTATTCAGCATATAGAATAGACTATAGAGGGTAACAGTTGCTGCCGAAAAGCTACCCAAGCAATTCATGGTTATACAGTTATGATAGTTAGATCGACTAAAACCTTAAGAGAATATATAGAGAAAAATAAAAGCAAACAAACCATGCCCTCAGGAAAAGATCCTCCTTTGGCAGAGTGGTATATAATCTCAAGCAACTGAAAAGTTTTTGAACCAGGCGCTGCACATACTGCACAAAGGAATAGCAGGAAATAGTAACTAAATTTCGGATGTAGATCAGACACAGTTCCCTAATTAATATTGCTTACCATCAAGTACAAAAATGATTGGGATGTACATCAAGGAAGAGAGGAGGCACCTGCACCATAAACAATTAGAGAATATTGCTAAAAAAAACTTCATGAAACTTGCCAATTATATAATAGCAAATTGGTGCATAAACATAAGAACTTGTAAGTGGAGTCCACCTACCATGCTGACAGCCTCCTGTCTACTGATGTTCCCAATTTCAGTTTCGAGTTTCAAAAACTCATGAAACCTGAAAGTTATTTAACCAAATCATGAATCAACAAATGGCTACACGATAATAGGATACACATAAGATGAACATGGAAACCATTTAAAAGCATACTAGGCAGCTAGCAGGGATGTTGCTAGGGGGCCCAGGTCACTTCTATCCTTCATATAGTCTTAAAAAATGTTGGTATTTTAATACTTAAAAACAGAAAGAAAAAAAAATATTTGGCCCCCTTCCCATATTTATAATTTGATCATTTTTTTGTCTTGGCCACCAATATAAAATTCCTGTCTTCATCCCTGCCATCTAGCACATAACAAACATGCTTAGTGGCTGAAAAACAAAGGCATAAACATGATAAAACAAGCAGTTAAATCACATAATTGGTTATGCAAGTAAAATGCATAAAACATTGAAGTGTTGCAACTTCATCATATCAGTCCTCCAGTTTCCAATTTAAGACTGCAGCAGGCAGTTGCACTACAGTACATTGACTCTGAACATGTATCGACATAAGATAAGAATGCACTCATCGGAGAAATACAACAAATACAAACAGGATAAGATAAGCATTTAGTCCTTATAGAAATTGGTATGATTAATATATAGATCTATGCAACAATCAGATTCTCATGACAGTTAAACCCAGTGTAGAAATGTATACACCACAAATTTCAAAATCACACAAATGCCTCAACGATTCAAGGCAATATCGACACAACGGCTTACCTCTCAAGTGTTTGGTTTTTCCTTATCTGCATGCGAGAAAAAATTGATTGCCAAGCAAGATTATCAGGGTACCAAGCCAACGGTATTATAGGCTCCAAATCACCCCCTTCAATAGCCTGCAAAAAAGAGTGAGCAATGGTTACTTACAAGTTACAACACCATTAGACTAAAATATTCTAAACACAAAGCCAACTCAGCCACGTACTTCAGCTTGAAGAGATTTCATGAAGTCAATCTCTAACCGTGAACGAATCTCCTCACAAAATTGGCTACCGCAAAAGATCAGTAAAGATATTCTAAGAAAAGAAATGATTTTTACAACCAAAACTCAAACCCCAAAGCTTCCAAAAGTTAAAAAGAAAAAGAAAAACAAACGTGGAATTGATTCTGAAAGCAGCAGGTAATGGTTTTCTAAGCACTTCCATGAAAGCGTCCCATTCATCAGGAGAAACAATACGTTGTTCCTGCCAAAAAACAATTACATAAAACATTCCAATGTTTCAAATATAGGTGAAATAAGAAAAGCATACGAAAAAAAAATAAAAATTTACTTAGTAATATTCATCAAAGGAAGGGTTTTGAGTGGCAAAAGGCTGACGAGGTGGGTTATTACTTATTAGAGTTGGGGTCAGATGAAGAATCTGTTTTTGGTCGTTTCCAAACATTTTCTCTGCTTTGTTTAAAATGCTTCCTTTGAGTACGGGACCCTCTTCGACCTCCCATTGTTTATGCTTCTTCTTCTTCTTTAAGACGGTGGCCGGTCGCGGCTGAGGTTTTTAGAGGGGAGGAGATTGAGGGTGTGAGTTTTTGTTCCCAGTTATCGTGTTACAAGAACATGGGCTTTCAACTTGTTTATTTTACAACATAGCCCATCTCGTGTTCTTCGACTGCCGAAAACGGCAGTTTTGTAGGATTTAGATTTTGGTCCTGTCGTATCCGACACCGGTAACCGGGGTTGCAGCAGTTGGATGGTTCGCTGGTGGTTACCTAACTAACAGGTTAAATAAGCCAGACCCAAAAGTTAGACTAAGTCGAGCAGGGAATTGAAGTTGGCCTGTTTTTGTACTTGATCACCGTTCTTAAAACTAGATTTTGGTCATGTTTTTTTTTTACTTACTCGTAGTTGACACTTAATTTTGGTGAACAAGTTTTCAGATGAATTTTTTGTTGTATACACAAGATCTTAAATTTGAAATTTGCTTAAGCGATATCAAGTTGATTACCACTTGTACCACCGCATTGATTAATATTGGTCATATTTAAAATAGAGTTTTGAATTAAAATTAGAGTATTAAATTATTTTTAGAGAATTAATCAGTTAAATATGTTAATTTGATTGTTTGATAAATAAATAATTGTAAAAACAGATTAGGTGAATTCTATAAAATTGAAAAGAAAAAAACTGTTAGGAGTAGTTGCAAAAACTATTTAGTCATTGAGAACTCTCTAAATAATTTATTTTTGAATAACTCACATATGTTTTTAAGGTAAAACTTATGTTCGTATATAATTTAAATAATTTTTCCCTCAAATAGATAAATTAATACATATGCTCTAAATATCCTTTTTACATTTAAAAATTAATAAACTTATACTTAAAAGACAATTTCATAAATAAAAAATAATATATACAACTTTTAAATATGATTATAATATTATATTAAAAATTAATTATTTACATAATCTAATACATATATAAATATCAAATATTGATTACCAATAAATTATTTAAACGAGTTTTGAATATAATCATGTCTTTATATGACATGTTGTTTGTTCAAGTAAATGAACAACTATCAGCTATCAGATGATTATACCAAATATTTTTATATAATCAATTAATACAATTAACTAATTTAATCCGCTATCAACTAATTGTCAAATAAAGCCATTATATTTTGTAAATTTTATCAACAATGATTATTAGTGCAATTGAAGTTCACAAATGGTCATAAACTATCCAAAAATGTACATTTTGGTTATCGAACTTTCAAAAGTTACATAGTAGACTTTAAATTTTAGTTTATGTTACAAAATAAATATTTTAAAATAATTAAATAATCATCTGTGAATTTTTTTTAAAATTATTACGTGGCTCGTTAAACCTTATAAATTTAGTCGGAAGAAAATAGTACACGAAATAATCATATTTATGAACTTGCGAATTGATGAAGACGAGTTTTCATAGACTTGTTGAGGGAGGCGATGATGAAGAGCGAATCAAATGGACACAATTTTCGGAGTTTTCATTTTATAATTTTCTTTTTCGTTTTTGAGTTTACTCTTATTTTCTATATTTAATTTAATTTTTATTTAATGATGCAATTGTTGTCATGTGTCAAACTCTTTTTTTTTTGAACAATTTCCACTTAATAAAAGGAAAAAAAGAAATTTTTGTTCCTACTGAGTCTTGAACTCAAGACCTAAAAGAAAGAAAGGGTGTCAAATAAAAGCCTTAACCACCTACTCTAGAGTTTGTTGATGTCATGTTTCAAACTCTTAAAATGTCACATGTATGTAATGATGTTAAAAAACTATCGAATTAATTGTCAGAATGGAAGTTTAGGTGTTAAATTGAGATAAAAGAATTAGGTATCAAATTAAAAGAAATGAATAAGTTCATACGTTAAATTCATACTTAAGCATAATTTTTTTAAAAAAAAGTAAGTTAAAATATATTCCATATTCATAGGGATGTAAAAACAGGTAATCAGATAGGTTTCAGGTCGGGTTCTGTCAGGTTGGGTTAAATCAGATACAAGTTATTTCAGGTTGATTTGATGTTTAAACTCGATTCGGGTCGGGTGCGGGTTAGTTTCAGGTCAGGTTCATTTCGGGTCGGGTTCATTTCAGGTTGGGTTCATTTCAGGTCGGGTCAAAATAGTTCGGGTCTGAATCAGATAATTGACTGGTTAATTCGGACTCGGATGGACTTCAGGTCGGGTCCATTTCAGGTCGGGTTCATTTCAAGTCGGGTTCATTCCAGGTCGGGTAATTTCAAGTCGGGTTAATTCGGGTTTCGAATTCGTATTAAGTTTGAGTTTGGTATAATTAGTCAATAGACTTTGGGTTGGGTTTTTATTTTTTGAGTGAATTATTTAATGTCTTTTGGCTTTGACGAACACGAATCACATTAAAAATAAATATTAGGCACTATAATGAACAAAAATATCATCATATGATTCATATATAAAATACTGGAGTAAATTACAAAAATTAGAAATTAATAAGGGTCAATTTTCGTGAAAAATAAAATTTTAGGGACTAACATGAATAAAAATATCATCATGTTAAAAATATTGGACTATATTACAAAAAAAAGAATAGGGTCAATTTGGAAAAAAAATAAAGTTTTAGGGACTATAATGAACAAAAATATTAAATTAAAATTAAAAGCATTGGACTAAATTACCAAAAATGAATAGGGGCAATTTGGACTAAAAAAAGTTTTAGGGACTATAATGAACAAGAATGTCATCATATTAAAAACATTGTACTAGATTATAAAATTTTAAAATAAATTGTTGTGAATTCGAATCCCTAAACCCCAAACCTCAACCCTTGAAACTTGCAATCACTAATAAATTAAAGTGCAAACCGAATCCCTAAACTAATCTTGTAACCCCAACTAACCACTCAACTTGACACATTTACCCCTAAACCCATAACAATCAACTTGACATATTTATCCCTAAACCCCAAACATGAATCCCTAAATCTTAGTATCTTACAATCACTAATAATTAAAGTACAAATCGAATCCCTAAACTAATAATTAAAGTGCAAGCATAATATCCTAATCCCTAAACTAACCCCATAACCCAAAAACTCCACTTGACACAATTATCTCTAAACCTCAAACCTCAACCCATAAATCTTTTTTTTCTGGCCAAAATAAATTGGGCTTTCAAAAGCTCGTCAAACGTTTAGAGTCGCCATCGGTCGTTTTGGGTTGGGTACAACCGAAATAAGTTAGGCCTTTAAAAGGTTTAATTATTAAATAATTTTATGAATGAGGATCTAATTACCCATTACCCCAAACCTAAAGGTCTAAGGAAATTAAACTAAAATTGGGACTAAATTGAATCAAAATAAAACTAAAGAATAAAAAAGACCTAAGTGTAAAGCTCCTAAACTAGTAATGACCTAAAGTGCAATTAACCCCTAATAAAATGCGCGGGATTTTTCCCTCTATTTGTTAACTTATTTTTTTAAAAAAAATCTCCATTTACTTAAGGGTTAATAAATTGGGGTCAATTCGGTTAAAAATTAGGGACAAATATGAACAAAAATAAACACCAAAGGCCAAATCTCTAAACTAATCCCATAACCCCAAACACTCAACTTGACACATTTACCCCTAAACCCCAAACCTCAACCCCTAAATCTTACAATCACTAATAATTAAAGTACAAGCCTAATCTCGAATCCCTAAACTAATCTCATAACCCCAATTCCAAACACTCAACTTCAAACATATATTGTTTAAACCCCTAACCTCAACCCCTAAATCCCTAAACTAATCCCATTACTCCAAACATTCCACTTAAAACATTTACCCCTAAACATGAACCTCTAAATCTTACAAGCACTATTCACTAATAATTAGAGTGCAAGCCTAATCCCTAAACTAATCTCATAACCCCAAACAATCAACTTGAAACATATATTATACCCATAAACCCTAAACATCAACCCTTAAATCTTACAATCCCATAACCCAAATTTAATGATCAAATTTAACAAATTAAAATTCCATTGAAACAATTAATAAAAAAATCCTAAATTAACTATGGTTAAATTAAACTGTGTGTGAATTTTATGGGCTTACTAACTAACTAATTAACTAAGGACCTAATTAAAAGAACCTAATCCTAAAGGCCAAATAAAAATGATAAACTATTCTAGGACCTAATTGAACTAAACTAAAATTTAAAAGTGAAAACATGACTTAAATGGAAAGTATATAAACATGGAAGGGCATAATGAGCGATTTCCCCATAAACATGAACCTCTAAATCTTACAAGCACTATTCACTAATAATTAGAGTGCAAGCCTAATCCCCTAATCCCTAAACTAACCCCATAACCCCAAACAATCAACTTAAAACATATATTATACCCATAAACCCTAAACCTCAACCCCTAAATCTTACAATCTCATAACCCAAATTTAATGATCAAATTTAACAAATTAAAATTCCATTGAAACAATTAATAAAAAAAATCCTAAATTAACTATGGTTAAATTAAACTGTGTGAATTTTATGGGCTTACTAACTAACTAATTAACTAAGGACCTAATTAAAGGAACCTAATCCTAAAGGTCAAATAAAAATGATAAACTATTCTGGGACCTAATTGAACTAAAATAAAATTTAAAAGTGAAAAACATGACTTAAATGGAAAGTATATAAACATGGAAGGGCATAATGAGCGATTTTCCCATAAACCTAAAAAATGTGTTGGAATCTCCGATTCACGCAGGTCATTTTCATAACAAAGGATTTAATATTTTTTTTTGTTAAAAAAAAAACAATGCCACCTGGCATTTCAATTAAAGAATTGAAATTCCTTCTTTATTCATTATATATATATATTCTTATATATAATTTAATAAAGTAATAGTCAATAATTGAATTATTTAATAAAAAGATTTTAAATAAAAAATTAATAATTTAAATGGTGAAAATTAGTTTATCATATTATAATAAAATAAATTTATAATTTCTCAAATACTTCATTTTTCTCTTGAAAATCATCAAATCATAGAATTCCTCAATTACATGTCAGGTAAATATCAAGTTAGGTCAATATCAGTTCAGGTCAACAATAGGTCGGGTTCAAAACAGGTCGGGTAAAATCGGATCTCGGGTCGATTCAGTCGGGTAATATCGGTTATCTGCCAAGTCAGTCTCGGGTTCGGGTTCATTTCAGTCGGGTACAGGTCGGGTTTTGGGTACACAGTAACATGTTTAATTCAGGTTCGGTTAATTCTCGGTCGGATGCAGTTCGGGTTCGGTTACTACAGTAACATGTCCAACTCGAGTTCGGGTCAACAATAGTCAGTTACAAATCGATTTCGGGTCATCTCATCATCGGATCAAACCAAGTTCTGACTCGAGCAGGTTTCAGTTAGATTTTCGGGTCGGGTCAGCTTTTTACATCCCTACATATTCATATAGAGTTTGTTTGGCTATTATTAGTGGATATCTGATTGCAGATTATATTAGTTGATAGGTGATAGTTAATTCATTAGTTGGTTTGACTAGCAGATTGTATTAGATGGTTGTATAAAAGTGTTTGATAAAATTAACTGATAGCTTATAGCTGTTTGATTATTTGAACAAGCAAAATGACGTATAAGGACATAATTATATCCAATATTTGTTTGAATATTTTATTAGTTATCAATATTTCGCATCTATTGATATTACGTGGATTATAAAAATTATTTTTTAATATAACATTACTAAACATATTTGAAGGATCTATATATTAATTTATTTTTTATATAATTATTTTTAATACAATTTGATTAATTATTAAATTTAAATAAAAATAACAAATATTAAATTTAGGTTATTTAGAGATCATTTATAGTTGTTAAGGATAAAATAGTATTTATAACTATTATGTTAAAATTTCTAATTTCAAAAAGTTCCTAATAACGGTATTTTCAATTTGAAAATTTTAGCTTAATCCGTTATGACAATCATTTATTCACCAAACATCTAAAATAATAATTTTGACTCGTCAAATTTTAATTTAAAATACTGTTTACCAAATAAGACTATAATATTTTTTACGCATTGCAAATTTAGTACGTAGAAAAGCATAAAGTCTCAGGACAACATGCCAATATGTCCCAACCACACCACATTGGAGATTATGAAATAGACGAGTGGTTATGAGCAAGCACTGCTAATTACCGACTTAACCATCTATCAGCTTCACTACTTGAATATCTTGAAAATTTGGGTCAGGTTCTAGATTAGAGTTTGGTTCCAATTCAAGAATAATATTTTGTTTTTCAGTTATAAAGATTTAAATTATATATTAAGTTGGATAAGTATATTTGGCCGGTTAACCAAGCTGTTTATTTTTGTTCTCTCATTTTTCTTATATCATGGGTTCTAGACCCACAGGAGCACCCCATTTCTTCCCCTAAAGTCTCTCTTTTCCCCTCCCTTTAAGTATGATTAGAATTAGATTTAGGTATTGTCAAAAAATTTATATATTAAGTTAGTCAATAATATTTAGAGTAAGTGGTTAAAGCTCTCAGTTGACACCCTCCCTTTCATTTAGGTTGTAGGTTCAAAATTCATTATGAGCACATTTTCGCTTCTCCCTCTCCTAGGTAGAAATTGTTCAAAAAAATTATATATTAACTTAAAAGTAAATAAACTTAAGAAATTGTTTATTCATGTTTGAGATTCGTGATTCTCACTCTCAATAATGTTGTCTCTAAAGTTTGAATCTGAATTCTCTCTCCTTAGAAGAATAATGTGTCTTGCCATTGTTTAATTTATGTTTATACTTGAAAGTTTCATTTTGGCTTAAGGGTATTATAAGCCCTTAAACTTTTGAAAAAAAATCAATTAAGTCTCTGAACATTTTTCACCCAATTAAGCCCTTATAATCCAAAATTTTATCAATTCACCCCTTTGACCAACATTAACAGTTAAATTTAACAATTTTCTGGACTAGTTAGTGCAACATGAGTTACAGCATTGTCATTTGACATTTCTATAATTTTTTATTTTTTAAAAAAAGTTCTAAAAAATTTATAAAAATTAAAAAAATAGTTTTTTTAAAAAAATCTGTAAATGTCACATGAAAGAACTGTAGTGTATCACGTGGCAGTAAAATCTCAAGAAAAAACCCGTAAAAATTTGATGGTCAAAATTGGTCAAATGACTTAATTGATTTAATTTATTTATTCGGAAGCTTAATTGAGTGTAAAAAAATTTAGAGACTTAATTGATTTTTTTTATAAGTTTAAGGGCTCCAATTAACTTTAAACTTTTCATTTTAATATTATTTTTAATTGAGTTGATGTTATTTGGTTGAGTAATATTAAATTCAATAAGAAGTTATACAATAGTACAAATTATATTATTCAAATTTTGTAAATCAAATCAATAAAAAATACATTACTTTTGTTAAAATAAATTCACAAATTTCATTTCTAATGTTCGGGAAATGAAATTGTTTATTTGAAAAAAAATAAAATAATGATATTTTCTTATTTGGCCACTGCATTAAACATGTTATGAATTTTGATATCGACGAAGAGTGCGCTTGTTAGTTTGTATTTTAGTGACAAATGATATTGGCAATAACACTACTTGAACATCGCTTTAACAGGAAAGTTGTGAATCTAACGTTGGCAGGGGCGGACGGTGGTAAGGGCATGAGGTGCCATGATCCCCCAAAATTTTAAACAATTTACATTTGGTCCTTTAAATTTTGAAAATTTTAATTGATCCCTTCAAATATTTATAAATTTCAATTTGATCTCTTTAAAAATTTTAAAATTCTCATTAAGTTTTATTTTTTTAAATATTTTTAGTTAAGTCATCTTTTAATTTTTTTGAAAATTTCTCATTTAGTCTTACATTTTTTGAAAAAATTAGTTTAAGCTTCTAAAAATTTCAAAAATTTTAAATTAACCCTTCAACTTGTTATACCAAGATCCGCCATTGAACATTGGACATGGTATTGTTGAGGAGTTTGTTTCTTAATTTTTTTGAGGAGTTTGTTTCTTAATTTTTTTCTCGAGTACACACAATTCCCTTTTTCATTCAAACAAAAGACGTATTTTCATCTAAGCATGCAAATAATATTTTGTTCACTAAATGTTACAAACAATGACATATGGCAATGATGAGTAGCATGAGCGATCGTTCAGGACCTCCTAATTTGACCTTCATAACTTTACAGTTTTTTTAAGTGGTAATTTAATAGGTTAATGGTTGTCTCTTATTTTTTTTTGTATTTATGGTGTTTTCTTAAATAAACAATGAAAATAATGTTTTTGATAAAAAATAATAATGTTGCTATGGTTTATTAATAAAAAATTAAATTAAAGTAATGGAATGGAATATATTTTCGTTTTATAGGAACTCATTTTTTAGTGTTCGTTCAGGGCCTAAAAAATGTTTGAGACGACTCTGGTTATAATGGAATAATTCTATAAAATCTCCATAACTTATAGTTGTGTAACTAACCTTACTCTATTTATTTTAGCCTAATCCCCAAAATATCAGCTAAAAATTTTTATTTTCCAAAATAGCATCTGAAATCAATTATTTTCCGAGATAACCCACTTCACATCTTATATCAAAGAACGAAAATAAAAAAATTAACTATTAGAAACTAACTTTGTGATTTAGCTCAATGAATTAGAAAAAAAGATTTTGGCATTAGCTTATATAAGCATGATTAGAGTGTTTTGTTTGTTATCAATGTCTTTAATCATACCTAATAAGCTAATCTTAATAAAATATGTAGCTCCACCGCTTATATATCTCAAGACTTCTCTTTTTATATTTGATATGAGATTAATGTCTCTACCTCTTCTTGTAAAGATATACTCTAATCTTTTTCTTCGTTACTTCTATGCGATACTGTATTTTTCAATGTCTCCTTACCTTCACAGAAGAGCCCTCTACAATTATATTAATAATTTTTACGTAACTCAACGGTAAGGAAAGTTTTGAAATATTGATTACAATATTTATAATGATTGATTTTGATATCGATCAACAAAAAACTTCAGTTTATTGACGGGCATAATTCGTTGTTGCTTGAAAGCTTTAGTTCCATGAACGGTTTGCTACGATCAAACTTTAGAAACGGAAACACACTTTTATTGAAACATATAATATACAAACAATAACTTTGAAAAGAAAAATTGAGAAAAGAAATCACACAATCAAGGGCACAAACATGTTGAAAATCACATACATGTACAACAACATTTTAATCTAAAATTTTTTCCTTTTTTTTGAAAACTTTTTCTCCTTATAAGATCACCAAACCATTTTAACAACTCTTTCTTCTTCCTAGAGCTCCCACTTTCTTCATCGAAATTGCTTGCATCGATCTGCTCAAACTCCTCCCCTTTCATGGCTTCATCATCTGTCAAAGACGACTTTTTCCTTCGATGAAACGAGCTTGATGTTGAAACAGCCTTCGGGGATCTAGCCGTATCAAAAATGGAGCCTTTGAGTGGATCATCAGAGTAATCTGAGTTCAAATCACCATAGCTTCCTCTGATTAGGAGCTTGGAATCATCATCTGCATCCTTGTTTCTGGGATTCGTGAATGTTAGATTCAAACAAGCGCTGCTGCATTTATGATGTTTTGCTTTCTTGTCCTGTTCTTTATCATCTTTATGTTCCTTATCTGCAGAACTGGCCGCTGATTTTTATTTCTTAGCTCGATCTATATCCTCAGCTTCCCAGTTTGAGTCACATAACAATAGCTTCAAATCCCTGATGTTGTCGGTTGTTGTTACTTCGTTGATCGTAAGGCCTTCATTCTCTTGTGATGGGATATTCAAAGTTTCGTCTTTCTTGGAGACTGTGTCCTTGAGCTGGGAATTCTATTCCCTGGCAATGCTAGCTGCTTCTTTGGCTACACTTGCTTCATTTATGGCCTGCTTCATGATATCCCTCAGTTTCTGATTCTCTTCCTTGGCCTTTATGTTCATGTCTTCGGCCTCTCTAAGTGATTCGAGCAATGCTTTGCTATCCTCTTGTGCTGTATTCCTTTGTCTTCAACTCTTTTGATGCATTCGACGAATCCTTTCTCTTTTCCACTCCATGCCTCTTTCTTTGCTTTGATATACTTTTCCTCCACGTTCCTCAGATGATGCTTCAAGTTTTAGACTTCCCCTTTTCTTTTCTCGAGCTCAAGGATTGTTAAGAGGAGTGTCTCGTTGGTTTGCTCCGCTTCGGCTTTCACTTCCTTCAACGCCATGGCTAAATCATCCTGTAAGTGCCCATTTTTGACCGGGCTTTAAACCCCATATAAACCCAACCCAAGTTAAAATAAGTTATACCCAATCACCCAACCAAACCCATATCCAAACTCATATTCTGACAACCCAAATAAACCCATTTACAAAAATACCCTGTAATACCATAATTACATAACTACCCTTAACCTTCAAGCCGCCGCCACTGAGCCAAGCTGAGCCGCTTCCACCGCCCTTATCCCTGCCACCACCGCCGTACTTTGCGGCTACCGCCCAAGCATGCCTCGTCATCCCTAACGTGGCAGTTTCAAATCTGTAAAAAATCAGAGACAAAATGTATCTCTCTATGTTGTTTTAATGCTTGGATCCCGGTTATAAAAACGGGAGAAAAATGATGTAAGGAGAGTTTTTCGGTTGAATAAAAAGGATTCAAATCTAGCAAAGAGGAAAAAGCCGAACCAAAAGCAAAAAAATAAACAAAGCAATAGATTCGAAGTAAACAAAAAAACATGAAAAAAATACAAAAAAAGAAGATTTGAAAGGTAAAAAAACATTCAGATTTACGCTATTTGAGTGAGATTTAGGAAAGACTAACCTTGAATCCGGCTTTAGAACGAGAAACTGCGTCGAAACCCCTTATTGTATGAACTCTGGCCGTCGTTCGTGGCGGTCCTCCGTCGCCGGCGAACGGTGGCAGCCGCGACTACCAGGCGGCGCTAGGAGGTCCCGCCCTAGTGAGGCAGAGAGATTTTTGAGAGAAATCTCGGTTCTTTTTAATTATCATCCCTCAATGAATTTTTTTTGGCTTGATTTAGTTATTTAAGGCTTAACCAAAACGACGTCGTTTTTCTGTGCTGGCCTTAAAGGACCAAAACGACGTCGTTTTGGATCTATACCCGAATACCAGACCCGACCCGGCCAGGTTCCGCATCATTTTGGAGCTAAATGGAGAAATTTCAGCCGTGGTTCTCCAGTTTCCGTATCCTCACACTTTTGCACCTTATCTTCCATTTCGTTTCATTTTGGCCCTCTTGTTTCAGTTTTTTCATAATTTAGCCACTGTTTTTTCTTTTTCTTTTTCTTTTATTATATATTATATGTTTATTATATATTACTTTTGTTTTCATTATATTAAATTATTATATTACATATTATATTGGATTACTATTATTATATATTAAATTATTATAATGATTAGATGTTATATCTTATTTAATATTATTCTATAATATTATTATAACATTATTAAAATTACTCTTGTTATATTATATCATTAGTATTATTAGTAATTACTATTATTTTTATTTACTTATTTATAGTTTAATACATATTATTATATATTCGTATATATTATAAAGTTATTTGTTTTAATCGAATTTTAAACTAAAAATAACTTTTAGGGATTATCGTGAAAAACATATCTCAAACGTAAGATGTGCTACTTTCCGTTAATCCCTATCGAAAAATATCTATTTTATTTTTAAACTATAATTTTCAAAATAGATTCCCTTTATTCGGGAATCTAATGAAAATTATGCCCCAGGTGTTGGGGCGTAAATTTCTTTCGAACAAAATATTTTCTGAAATATTTCAACGAGATCACAAATTTTAAATTAAATTTGAATTATTAATTTCAATCGTTAAGACACTAAATAATCAACCAGGTACCAATTTTGGGCGTTGTGGGGTGCTCATCCTTCCCCACACGTAACTGACTACCGAACCTATTCTTTTGGTTTCGCATACCAAAACTCGTGTTTTAATAAAATAACGCAAAAAACATGTTTTTATTAAAATGGCTGGGTTTTCAGGTGATCCAATCTCACCTACAAAAAAAGATTGGCGGCGACTCCATCCCAAACCAAAATATTTTTGTAAGAATGCGTCAAGCACCCGTCACGGCGCGTGGCCGTTGTTACAACTTGGCGACTCCGTTGGGGACCCCACTTTTTTAGAGTCGAGCCACCGATCGTTTACACTTTGTCTTAACGAGTAGAAACTATAAATTTGGTTTAATTTATTTTGTGATCCATTTCCCTGTTTTTTTTCACAAAAAAATGTTTTTCAAATTTTTTTCTCTAGTTTCGCATATCATGAGCTCTGTACCCTAGCACTCTCCCTTTTAAGTGGGAGTGAGAAGCTATGCCTTCGTGAGGTATCGCCTCCATGTAGGATAGTGGATCACTTTCGGGATGCATCCATACCTTTTTCGCCGTGAGATTTTCATCTCCATATAGATTTAGGGAAATGTATCCTCCCGAATCGATGTCCTAGCGATAGTTCAGGTACCGTTACTTTAGAACCTAAACCACATGTAATGAACCATAGCAGTCTGCCTTGTCTAGAACTATACCGAACCTCTACCCGTTTAGAGAGTCACATGATAGGTGTATGGTAGAAAGAATTAGGGAGTTTCTTTAATTCCTTTCAATTATGCTCTTTAATTTTAGTATCATTTATTTTCTCGCAATGAAGCATATACTAGCTATCATGCCGATGTTTTATGCGGGTAGAAAATCATGTTTGGGTAGGATTCATTTTTTGTTTAAAATGTGCGGGTAGAAAGCATGATGGGGTAGGATTGTTTTTATTTGAATGAAGCATGTCTACTTACAGATTCTATACCTTTTAATTTTTACGATATATTATCATTATTGATTAACCTATTTGTACTAACCTGTTTTTATTTTTTGCACCGCATTAGCATCTCGTATATCATGCATTTGCATTACATCATACTGCATAATCATTTTTTGTTTGAGCTCCCGATTTTGAGAGAACTACGATCGCAATGATCTTGGGGCATCCGATCCGGCTGAGTCAGCATTGGGTTTTCACTTGAAGCAAGGCTAAAAATAGATGGCCGCTTGGAAAAGGTCGAGAAAGCAGCAAAGATATAAAGAGTGACATAAAGCAAAACCTGGAAAAAGCACGACAAACAACTCATGACTATATTTTACAGTCACATGAGGATCTACTGGCCAAGATAGCTACGATGTTGGTAGGCAAAAATCTTGAAAGGGGAAAATGATTGGTCATAAACCCTGATGCTCTACAAAAATTAGAGAATCCTTGCAACAAGACACCTCTACAAGCGTCGGCTTCAGTTGGAAAACAACAAGGTCCTCAGGCTGAATCTTCGTCGCGTAAAGGAATTAATAGTCTTGGTGAGCACATTATCCCTGATTCTAATGAGGTGGCTAAAGTGAAGACCAAACTATCTAATCAGTTTGAAGATTGGTGCCAACGACTTGAGGAAAAGTTTAAAATTGTAGAAAGGCCGAATACTTTTTGCGAGATGGATGCAAGAGAATTGAGTTTGGTCCCTGATCTGGTGTTAACTCCAAATTTCAAAATGCCAGAGTTTGAAAAGTTTGATGGAACAAGCTCTCCATCTGCTCACCTCACCATGTTCTACCGAAAGATGATGGGGCATGTCGGTAATGATAAGCTTTTAATTTACTATTTTTAAGACAGTTTGCAAGGGTCTAATGCCAGGTGGTACAATCAGCTTAGCCGAGATAAGATACGATTGTAACACCCCAGTTTTGGACCTAGGGGTTTTGGGATGGTTTAATCAGTCCGGTGGACTAGAATTAGAGATTCGAGTCGGATTCGGGATTTAAATTGGATTGGATATTTTTATAAGGGATAAAAATATGGGAAATTGTCTAAATTATTTATTAATTATATAAATGATTTTGGTGAAAACAATTTTGGAAAACGAAATGTGAAAATGGGACATTTTGAGTTAGTGACTAAAATGCAAAGTTTGCAAAACTATTTTTAGTGACTATTTTGAAATAGGGTCAAAACTTTGAATCTTTAAGGAGCTAATAATCCAAAATGGTTTCATCAGATTTCTCCCTTTAATTAACTATTTTAATTAAGTTTTTAAGAGGTATAAATAGTGAAGAGAATTAATTAAACATAATTAAGCTTTTTAAAAGAATTTCACGTAACTAACTTTGTAACTTCTTTCTCTCAAATTCTCTCTAGCCAAACACATTTCCAGCTTCAATTTCTTTAGGTAAAATTAGGATTTCAAAGAGTTTTTGATTTCCAATTGATTTCTAAAGCTTTTACATCAAATACTTATTGTTTCTACCTTGATTTTCATGGTTTATAAAGCAATTGAGGGGAGAAATCAGCATTGGAGGTAAGGATTCGTTCCTCTCTTCTAATGAAAGGTTCTTTATTGAAATTCCTAAGTTCTTGATACATTTTATATGATTTTCATTGGGTTTTGATTAATTAAACTCGAATTTATGGTTTAATTGATGGTTTATGATGAAAAATTGAAGGAGTTCGTGGTGATCTATTTTTGCTGAGTTAAAGATTGGTTTATACTTTGATTTTGATGTTTAATATGATAATGAAGTGAGTTTTGAAGATAGAATCCCATAATCTATTGAATCTCTAGTTTTTTAGATTGGTTGTTAAGAGATTTTGAGGTGTCGAGGTTAATTTTTGGTTGCTGGAGGTATAAGGTTGTTTTATGTTGTTGTTTTGATGTTAATTGATGTTATTTGAAGGTTGAGATTCATAATTATCGGTTGGGTTGAGGTTTTTGGTGAATCGATGATGTTTTCGGTTTATAGGTTGTGGTGTTGTAGGGGATTATAGTTAGATAAATGTTAATTGATGGTTGTTGTGAGTTTGGATGCATTATAATGCATTGGATCCTCTATTGTGATGTTTTTGAAACAAGGGAAGTTAATCCGGAAGTGAACCTTGGTGTTGAGTCACCAGAAACTTAATTTGGCATCGACAAGTGAGGCGTTGCTTTGTCGGTGAGTGAAACGGATAAGAATGGCTTTTCAAAGATTTGAAAAAGGTTTAATGGGATTCTAGACTAGGCTTGATACGCTGGTCTAAGGCTCAGAAGTAAGTAAAGTGGATTTCTCTCTCGATTTCGGTTGGCAAATGATTTATGAATGCACTTGTTAAATGATTGTTTACCTCATGTTTTATGCATGAAATGAGCATGGTTTAATGCTAAGAATTGATATGAAATGATGTTAGATGCATTTGGAAAGTAATGCATGATTTTAATGAATTTTTATAAACATGGCTTATGCATGGTTTAATGCAAAATGAAATGATTTGAATAATGCATAAGAAAACATTGAGGTATGTTAAGTGGATTATATTGGCAAGTGATGAATTGAAAATGTTATGGAAATGTTATCGGATATAATTGGCCGGCTATAGGATTTAAAGTGCACTATAATAAGTCGCATGTGGTTGTAAAGGTAGTATGAGAGGTACTTACTCCGATCATGTGAACCCCAATGTTGTTGAGGTAACACTTAGATGGCTTTTACTCCAGCCATGAGCTGTAAAGGTTGATGCGTTGAGTGTGTGTACTCCAAGTTGGAGGGTTAGCCTTAGTAGTGTAGAGGGGGTGCATGCGTTACACAACTCCATGCCAATGGGCTGCAAGAGATTGCGAAATCTCTTCGGAAATCTGTGTATCTGATGTTAATGATGATTTATGGAAAGGATGTATTTGGTAACGGATCACTTGGAAGCCAATATAATGTTTTAAATTGTATCATGTTGATGGATTGGTTTGAATAACGTGATTTATACGTGTTATATTCCTTAAGCTTTGCATATGGGATGTTATGCTTGGGAAAGCTTAAGTAGAGGGAATTGCATATGGGATTATGCTGTGGAATCCATGATACATGTTGCATATAGTTTAATATGTTGATTTTATAAAGATTAAGTGCATGTTTTGAAATAATTGCATGATGGTTTGAAATGGTTCTAAATTGCATTGGATGATGTTTTATATTCTCGAGTGCTCCTCACTAAGCAATAATTGCTTGCGCTCTCTTTTATCATCAATGCAGATTGATTGAATGTAAGTGGCCTAGCAAGCAAGGAGAGAATTCCAAGACTTGATTTACCAAAGTATATTTGGGTTTTAAAGTAGTAATAAAGTTAATGCGGCTTAAATGTTGTTGGGAAGGTTTGAGTGGTTACTTCTCCGTTTGAGCAAGTTTATATTGTTGTTTTGGACTTGTGATAAGCTTGGTTTGTTGGATTTTGCTTATGTTTCATGCTTTGGTTGCTTGATTATTATGAAGCATGCCTATAGTTTACCTTTGAAGCATGATGATTGTTTCTTGATGTTTGGTTTATGGTAGTTGATGGTAAATGACCAATGATGATGTTATTTGATTGTTAGAAGCATGCTTAAGTGTTAGAATTCCAAAACGAGGCTAAAAACTAGCAAATTATGATATTACAGGTTAGGGCGTATCGATACGCCTGTGCCCGTATTGATACATGTAAGTGTTTTCAAGCTTAGCATATCGTTATACGGGTGACCGTATCGATACGGGTCTACAGTTTCAGGCATAGTGTATCGATACACGTGAAGGTGTATCGATACGGTTTTGAGCTACTGGAATCTGGAATTTTGAGAAAGCTCAGGCATATCGATACACTTGCCAGCATATCGATACAGTCAGTGGTTAAGTTAGTTAAAAGTATGTTTTAAGGTTTTTGTTTTCTCTCGTTTAATCCCTGATTGATATACTTGCAATTAAATGAGTTTGAATAATCGTTTCGACTCGAAATTTCACCAGTATGCATGTAATTGGTTTAATTGAGGATTGGTAACTTTAATTGTGGAATTGGCCCTTCGAAATAATATAATTTACAATTTGGTCCCTAGGTGTTATGTATGCAACTGGTTGAGTTCGGATGATCGTTTTAAGTTGAAATTTGGCATGTATGCTTGTAACCCGACTAATCGAAGATTGGTAAAGCAAATTACAAGTTAAACCTTATAGATTTACAAATTTACATTTTTGTCCTTATTCTTGTAATGTGGACAATTGGATATCAATTTGATGCCCAATTGAGTTGGGTTTTCACTCGTTGTTTGTATGTACATGTAGGGTAATAACCAGTATCTAGATAAGATAAAGAAAAAATGGTTGCATTTTTCCAAGTTCTTCTTTTCGGTTTACTTTGGTAAACCTAATGTATCTCGCTTAGTTCGGTCTTGCGGCTAGGCCAAGTCGAAGGGGTTATATTTGGTGGTATCAAGGCCAGGTTATAATTGTTGAGAGCGGGTTATGGTTGGTTTATGCATATTGGGAAGTTGTTTGATATGTATGTAGATTGAATTGAGTTGATTACTATACACGGTAATTGATTGTGTGTTATATGCCATGTTGGGGTATGATTTGAGACACATTGCCTTATTACTGCTAATGTAAAGTATTTTTGATTTGAAATGGAAGTCTTGGACCCTTGCTTGAAGATGGCCTAATCATTTTTGTTTTGGTGTATTATCATGCCATAGATTCTTTGTTTACGATGCCACCGATGAGAAAATTACGTTTTAATGCGAATGAGGGAAGACATGAGGGTGAGGCTAATGTTATGCCTATAGTGGGGTTATCACCTCCTCCGTCAAATCCATCTGCGGGTATGAAACAAGTACCACCTGTGCCAATTGGGCTAGCGTTGGGTGATATGACACATTTGATACAGGCAATGACGAGAGCGTTCTAGGCTGCGATGGCTGGAGTGCATGTGCCTGTACCAGCACCGGTTGCTGCTATTAATCCGGGATTACCTTTAGAGCATTTATGTGGCCTGGAAATGTTAGAGTTTAGAGGGTTGACGCTTGAGGCTTTCGAGAAGTGGTTTGCCAGCACAGATTGTATATTAAATCAGATGGGTTGTTCTGACGCCCGTAAGCTGGGATATGTTGTATCTCTGCTACAGAGAGATGCGTATAGCTGGTGGACTACGGTGATTGTGACTATAGAGGCTGACAATGTGACATGGGAAACTTTCCAACATGCCTTTAGGAAGAAGTATCTCGAAGCTAGATACCAAGATGAGAAGAAACATAAGTTCATGGCTTTGGTATAAGGGGATATGTCGGTATGTGAGTATAAAATACAGTTTGTAAGGCTGAGCCAGTATGCTTCTGAGTTGATGCCTGATGAGAGGAGCCGTTGCGACCGCTTCCATTATGGATTAACTCAGGAGGTTAAGACATATATGTTGGCTGCTGAGTATGTTGATTTTGATGTATTGGTTTCAAGAGCCAAGGCTATTGAGCAGAGTTTGGGTTTGACATCCCGTGCTGGAGGATCTGGTCATGGTAAAAGAGCCACTAATTCTAATATTGGTGATGGTCGGTATAAGAGGCATCAGGACCAGATACATCGACTTGAGCTTGGGCAGAGAGGTCAGCTAGGGCAGAGTTCCGGAGGTGGAATACCTGAATGTGCTCAGTGTGAGAAGAGATATTCTGGGGTTTGCTGGAGGTCAGATAAGGTTTACTGGGGTTATGGATCTCGAGGCTATGTTAGACACAATTGTCCACAAGCAAGACGAGTTGGTCTAGTTCCTGCACTGGTTGTAGCTAATTCTTGTTGGAGTTATGGGTCGACTGATCATGTGAGGCGTGATTGCCCTATGTTAGCTAGAGGTGCGCAGGCTCCTGCACCTGTTGTGGTTGCCTTGAGAGGTCGAGAGCGTGGACGAGGACATTTCCAACTGAGAGATGGTGGGCGTAAGATTGTGGCACACACTGTTGCTATCCAGCCAGAGGGTAGAGGTCCCGCGAGGATGTATGCGCATCGTGAGAGACGCAACGATACCGATGTGATTGCAGGTGCCTTTACTTCGCAATCTTTGCTGTTATTTTCATTGGTTGATTCTGGTTCTACCCATTCATATATTTTGAGTGAGCATGCACATTTACTTGATATACCTGTTAAGATTTTGAATGTTGGTGTTCAAGTAACTAGTTCTTTAGGCGAAACTGTTGTGGTTAGAAAGTTATATCGAAGGTGTCCTTTAATGGTGCAAGATCATGTGTTTGCCGTGGATTTGATAGAGTTGTCTTTCTATGGTTTTGATGTAATTTTGGGGATAGATTAGTTATCCTTGTGTCTTGCCGATAATTCTGAAGTTGTGGTGGTTGGCGAGAATGCAAAGTTCCTGGCCAATATTGTTTCAGCTTTGGAAACAAGTCAAATGTTGAAACTCAGATGTCAGGCGTATTTGGCCTATGTTATGAATCATGGATCTAAGGATGTACGTGTGCAGGACATCCATACAGTTTGTGATTTTTCAGAAGTTTTTCCTGAAGAGTTACTGATAAGTGTTCAAAAGTACTATTTTTCTTACCCTTTTTACTCATATTATTGTTAGACTTAGGCTCATATTAGTCGCATAATTAGCCATTCATGCATTAATCCATGTTTCCTTCCATCGTTGAGCTTGATTACATAACTTGGTAGTTTTTGTGGGAAAAGATGCTCCTTTGGTTTGTTTTGTGTGTATGTGCAGGATCACTTGCCAAAGCAAGGCTAGAGCTAGTTGCCAGGGCAATACATGAAGGAGACGCCGAGCCAGTTGCCAGGGCAATTGTCGACAAGAGCAAAGGTGATATGGTAGTCGAAATTGATGACTAGACAAGCCCAAGATGACGTGGAGCAAAGCCCAAACCCAAAGGAATTTGATTTCCATGAAGAGATTAAAGAAGAATTTAATTCCAAGAAGATAGGAGAAGTTCTAGTAGGAATATAATTATAATAAAGAATTATATTCTTTAAAGATAATTTAATTCCAACTTAACTTCCTCCTCAAAGGACTTTGACCTAGCCCTATAAATAAGGAGATTTTGACAATCCATAGAGAGCAAGAGAGGGGAATTTCGACAACTCCAAGGAGGGCAAGAGGAGAGAATTTTCGATAAGCATCTAGGGCAAGGAGGATTTCGACAAGCCTCATTCTTCATCCTTTTCTTTATTGTTCGATTGGGTTCATGCTAGGGATTATTTATCTTGTGTTTCTTTGGAACCTAGCCATGAACTAAATCTAATTGGATATGGTTATTGTGTTTTGTGGTTGTGAGAAACTATTGGTTTTTGTTTAGGTAATAAGAGTTTGCACTTTTCTATTCAAGGTTTATTCATTCTTGGTTCTTATTCTTGTTTGCGAGTGAATTGGGAGAGGATCTCGTGATTTCATCTATTTATCTAATATCGGGAGAGTTAGATTCAAGAAACGAATGAATATGATCTTTATTCAATCTATTGATGGTGAAGATTAATCCGGCTTAGGAATAAGTTAAGGATTTCAACGGCTAAGAGGAGCGCAAGATTGGTTGTTGTTCACCCTTGATTCACGCAGGGATGTATTATCAAGGCATGCACAAGTAGCTAGAGTTTCGACTTAGGGATACGAAGAAACCATTGAAGAACGCTCTGCCGAACCTTGAAGGTTGCTGCCCAGACGCCCAAGTAGTTGCCCAACTAGTTGTCCAGACAACCATCGATTAGTTGCCAAGGCAACCCCGTTGTGCAAGTTGCCACGGCAACTGAGTTGCCCGTGCACTCTTTTACCAAGACGATCCAATCGGCTATCACACCTCAACTCACGATAACTTGGCCTATCTCTCTCTTTCATTTGATCTCATCTTTTCTTTTACTTATTTGCTTTCTATATTAGTTATTAGTTAAAACTCCTATAATCCTTTATTTGTGTTTTTACTTTTTACAATGCAAGAAACTAGATTCTTGAAGTGGCACCAATCCCTGTGGAGACGATATCTTTTATACTATAACTTGCAACGTGTATACTTGCACAATTGCATAGCACTTATTACGCGCAACAAGTTTTTGGCGCCGTTGCCGGGGATTGGCAATAGCGACTTTGTTTTTATTTTCTTGCACTTTCTTTTTACTTTTCTTGTTTAAGATTCAAAGGGCTAACAAACTTTGCTTTTGCATTGGTATATGACCAGGGCGAGACCGACTACACCAGAATATCCCTTTGATCCAAAAATCGAACGAACCTTACAAAGACTTAGTTTAAGGATAAGAGTAGCAATGGCTAATCAAGACGGCAATATGAATCAAGATGTTCCAGCAGGAGGATGAGTGATTCTTGCACGAAACAGAACTATTCGAGACTATCTTGAAGAAGATCTTGATGGACTTAATCCAGGAGTTGTCGCACCTGAAATTGAAGCCGACCACTTTGAGTTAAAACCGGTAATGTTTAATATGATCAACACAATTGGTCAATTTGGCGGCTCAAAGAATCGAAGATGCACGGCAACATCTGAAATCTTTCCTCGAGATTTGCAACTCGTTCAAAATACACAGAGTCACCCCCGATGTCTCACGATTAAGATTATTCCCCTATTCACTGAGGGATAGGGCGAAAGCATGGTTGAATAGCATTCCTACCGGATCAATAGTATCTTGGACCGATCTTTGTCGTGATTTCCTTGCTCGGTTTAATCCTACAAATTTAACTGATAAGCTTCGTAACGACATTACTTCTTTTCGGCAGGCAGATGATGAATCCATGTACGAGGCTTGGGAACGATATAGAGAACTTCTACACAAATGCCCACTACACGGATTCCCGGTGTGGACTCAAGTAACAATGTTTTACAACGCCGTGAATACACCAACAAGAATGATGCTAGATGCCTCGGCAAACGGTATACTCCTAGATAAGTCACCGGAGGAAGCAATGCAAATTTTAAACAGGCTGGCCAAGAATGATTATCAATTCCCATCTACTAGAAGAGGAGAAGTTAGACGCCAAGCCACAATATATGAACTAGGATCATCAGATTCAATTTCGGCATAATTGGCCACTTTAACCAAGATGGTCCAAAACATGCAAAAACCAAACAACACACATGAAGTCAAGGTAATGGATTCTTTTTGTGAGTTATGTGGTGATAACCATAATTCTTCTGAATGTATGCAGAACCCGGAATCCAGCTTCTATGTGGGGAATTACAATCGGAACAACAATGTGATGTCCAATACATACAATCCAGTTTGGAAGAAGCACCCTAATTTTTCATGGAGTAATCCCAATAATGCTCTAAACCAGAACAATCAGAATACACAAGCATCGGGATTCCAGCAGAATATGCCACGGCAACAGTTGCCGCAGCAACAACTGACAACATCTAGTTCTTTAGAAAATTCTCTAAATGCTTTTATGATGAAAACTGAATCTTATATGGCTGAGAATAGTACTTTCATAAAAAGAACTGATGCTTTTATTAACAGGACCGAGATGAGATTGTAAAACCAAGAGGCGGCAATCAAATCATTGGAAAATCAAGTCGGACAGTTTGCTCAAAATCTGAATACTAGACCGCAAGGAGGTTTACCTAGCGATACTGAAGTCGCACGAGGAACCGGCCATGAGCAATGTAAGGCAATCACCACTAGAAGTGGCCAACAACTTAGAGAGGCTCAAACCCACTCATCAAACAAAACTCCACAAAAAGATCAAGACGAAACTAGCGGCAAAGCCTCAGATGCTGAACCAGGAATTACCTCGGCAACCAGCAATAAACATGCCTCGGCAACCAACGATAAAGATACCTCGGCAACTTGCGATAAGCATGCCTCGGCAACCCTAGTTGATAACGCCTCGGCAACTCCAGTTATCCCGGCAATACTGTCAATCAGGTTCCAAACCAATTAAGGGATCGAAGATATCCGACTTCCACCATCATTCCCACAAAGGTTGAGGCAACAAAAGCAAGAATATCAATTCAAGAAGTTTTTTGATATCCTAAAGTAAGTCCACATCAACTTGCCATTGGTGGAAGCAATTGAACAAATGCCAAACTATGCCAAGTTTCTTAAAGACATTGTGTCCAAGAGAACAAGGATAGGAGAGTTTGAAACAGTTGCCGCAACAGAGGGATGCATGGCCATGTTGCACAATCATATGCCACCTAAGTTGAAGGATCCCAGAAGTTTCACAATACCCTATTCCATTGGAAACCACTATGTCGGGAAAACATTATGCGACCTTGGGGCTAGCATAAATTTGATGCCTAAATCGGTTTTCTAGAAACTAGGAATTGGGAAGGCAAGACCTACAACAGTTATGCTACAGCTAGCCGACAGATCCTATGTGCATCCAGAGGGAAAAATCAAGGACATACTGGTAAAAGTTGATAAATTTATTTTTCCCGCTGACTTTATTGTTTTGGATTGTGAAGCAGATGAACATGCACCCATCATTCTCGGGAGACCATTCTTAGCAACAGGGAGAACCTTGATCGATGTTGAAAAAGAAGAACTCACAATGAGGGTGAATGACCAGCAAGTTAAACTAAATGTGTTCCAAACACTAAGGCATGCCGATGATCTAGAAGAATGCCAACTTCTTCATGCCACGACAGAGTTTAACTTCGACGAGGAATTTAGTTTCCTCGGCAACTACATTGCCGATCAAGAAGAACCTGAGGAGTATGAAGAACCGGTCGATGAGAAACACCAAGAAGAGGCAAATTGGCTAGTCAATCGACCAGGTACATACTTTGAACCACTGGATTACTCAGGTAAGGAAGGTAAACTCGAAAAACCCTCTATTGAACAACCACCGATTCTTGAGTTGAAACAATTGCCAGAGCAATTAAAATATGCATACTTAGGAACCAATAATACATTGCCTTTAATTATTTCTTCTAAGTTACAGCCTGAGCAGGAAAAGAAGCTGATCAAAATGTTGAAGCTACACAAAAAGGCAATAGGGTGGACAATTGCCGACTTGAAGGGAATTAGCCCGGCAGTGTGCATGCACAAGATTTTGTTGGAAGATGATCACAAACCTTCAATTGAGGCCCAGAGGAGACTGAATCATGCCATGAAAGGGGTTGTAATGAAAGAAATCATCAAGTGGCTTGACGCCGGCATTATATACCCTATCTCTGATAGTACATGGGTAAGTCCGGTACAATGCGTACCGAAAAAGGGAGGTATAACGGTGGTAAGTAATGAAAACAATAAACTCATTCCAACCAGGACTGTGACCGGTTGGAGGGTTTGTATGGATTATCGAAAGCTAAACAAAGCCACTAGGAAAGATCACTTCCCATTACCCTTTATTGATAAAATGCTTGACCGTCTTGCAGGTAAAACCTTTTATTGTTTTCTTGATGGTTATTCAGGTTACAATCAAATTGCAATAGCACTAGAAGATCAAGAAAAGACAACATTCACATGCCCATACGGTACTTATGCCTTCCGAAGGATGCCGTTCGAATTGTGTAACGCCCTGGCAACCTTCCAAAGATGCATGATGGCACTCTTTTCAGACATGGTCGAAGACTTCCTTGAGATCTTCATGGCTGATTTTTCTGTTTTTGGTAATGACTTCGACAACTGTCTCGGTAATTTAGAGAATGTGTTGGCAAGATGTGAAGAAACTGATCTAGTCCTCAATTGGGGGAAATGCCATTTTATGGTAGATGAAGGAATAGTGCTCGGCCACAAGATTTCATCCAAGGGAATTGAAGTAGACAAAGACAAAGTGGACGTGATTGAGAGATTACCCCCACCAAGTTCGGTTAAAGGAATTCGAAGTTTTCTTGGACATGCAGGTTTTTACAGGAGGTTCATTCATAATTTTTCTAAAATCACTAAACCCTTGTGCAATTTGCTTGAACAGGATAAAGTCTTCGATTTTGATGATTCTTGCACCCAAGCATTCGAAACCCTAAAGAAAAAGCTTACCTCGGCACCCATTGTCGTTCCACCAGATTGGACACTACCTTTTGAGCTCATGTGTGATGCAAGTGATTTCGCGGTAGGAGCAGTCCTAGGCCAACGCACAGGTAAGACCTTCCATGTGATATACTACGCTAGTAAAACTCTTAATAGTGCTCAAGTGAATTACACAACAACGGAGAAAGAGTTACTAGCTGTAGTTTTCGCATTTGACAAGTTCTGATCCTATTTGATTGGTACAAAGGTAATTGTTCATACGGACTATTCGGCAATCAAATACCTATTTGCTAAAAAGGATGCTAAACCTCATTTGATTCGTTAAATATTACTTTTACAAGAATTTGATATTGAAATTAAGGATAGGAAAGGAACAGAAAATCAAGTGGCTGGCCACTTATCACGTTTAGAACGCAACAGGGACGAAGACACGGATCTAGAGATATGCGATGCATTCCTGGATGAACAAATTTTAGTTGCCTCGGAAACCATGGACGCGCATGCCTCAGCAACCCTCGACGCCTCGGCAACCATGGATGTACACGCCTCGGCAACTCTCGACGCCGCAGCAGCCCTTAACGCGCACGCCTCAGCAATTTTGGGAGCAGTCGCCACGGCAGCACATGCCTCGGCAATACCCTGGTACGCGGATTTAGTTAATTTCCTTGTTTGTGGTATTTTACCTTATGGCATTACTCACCAAGGGAAGAAGCGGTTCCGCCATGATGTTAAGCATTACTTTTGGGACGAGCCTCTTTTGTTTAAACAATGTGCAGATCAGGTTATACGCTGATGTGTCCCTGAAGAAGAGCAACTAAATGTACTCCGGCAATGCCATTCTTCACCCTATAGAGGACATTTTGGAGGAACTCGTACCGCGGCCAAAGTTTTGCAATCCGGTTTGTATTGGCCAACATTGTACAAAGACGCCCAAAACTTTTACAAGCAATGTGATCGTTGCCAGAGGGCGGGAAATATCTCTAGACAACATGAGATGCCGCTCCAGAACATCATCGAGGTAGAATTGTTCGATGTATGGGGGATCGATTTTATGGGACCTTTCCCATCTTCATTCGGCAACCTCTACATTCTACTTGTCGTCGACTACGTGTCTAAATGGGTGGAGGCAGTTGCAGTTCCCAACAACGATTCCAAGACTGTGCAACGATTCCTGTAGAAAAACATATTTACACGGTTTGGGATGCCGAGAGCAATTATCAGTGACGAAGGCAAGCATTTTGACAACAGACTTATTGCCAAGATGTTGCAATGCTTCGGCATATCACACAAGATCACCACGGCATATCACCCACAAACCAACGGGCAAGCAGAAATTTTCAATCGGGAATTGAAGGGTATACTCGAGAAAGTTGTAAATCCCTCTAGGAAGGATTGGTCATTAAGACTAGATGACGCACTTTGTGCATATCGCACTGCATTCAAAACACCCTTAGGTATGTCCCCCTTCCGACTTGTCTATGGCAAAACATGTCATCTACCGGTGGAAATCGAACACAAGGCATACTGGGCAATCAAGACCATGAATATGGATTGAGAAAGTGCCGAACAAAAGCGTTTGTTGGACCTCAATGAGATAGAATAATTCTGTGCACTTGCCTATAACAATGCACGAATCTACAAGGAGAAAACAAAGCGATGGCATGACAAGAAACTATTGCCACGACAATTCATGCCAGGGCAACTAGTTCTCTTATTCAATTCTCGGCTAAAACTTTTCCCAGGAAAGCTGAAATCAAGATGGTTGGGACCATTCGAAGTTCTCCCATGGTGCCGTGATAATCAAGTCCATCATTGACAACCATGAATTCAAAGTTAATGGACAAAGATTGAAGCACTACAATGGTGCCCATGTGGAACGTAACAAAGAAGTGGTCAACTTAGGAGATGCATGAGCATGCTCTCTTTTTAATATTTTCTTTTTTTAGGAGATATTTTATTTTTCTTCATTATCTTTAGTTTCCAGGTTTTCTTTGTTTTCTTTTCCACAACAAGACTCACGACCAGGATGTCTAAGAAAATTTCCTACCGAGATCCTTGCCCCGGCACCCAATGAAGTAGTCACCACGGCAACCGCAACAGATGATGCCGCGGCAACCTACATCGTGCACGCACAAGTTGAAGCCATGGCAACCAACCCTGAAGATGCAACGGCAACCAAAGCTAAAGACATCATGGCAACCACTACAAAGCCAAAGGTAAAGCACCTATGCCCGAATCAACTCCTACGAAATCATTTTCTGATTTTTCAGATTCGGACGAGTCCTCCATTGCACCAACAAAGACCGCACCAATTGAATCCTCCAAGCGAAAATCCAATGACATTGATGAAGAGGACGATGAGGACAACCCCGTACGAGGATCGATTCCACCACCGGCAACAAGAAAACAACCATCGCGTTCAAGCAAGAGAATCAAGACACCGACTAAAATGAAACTAATCATCTACGATGACGAACTCTCAGAGTAAGTCCTCCTATGCATTTTACTTTTCGTTATTATTATTCTTCTTTAATGCATGCATTGAGGACAATGCCTCACTCGAGTTTGGGGGGGATTGTTATTAGTAGTTACCATGTTTAGTTACATTCATCTTAAGTATTACATTCAGGATACATAAATTGCTTGCCATGCCTTTAGTTGGAACAAGAATTGCTTAGATTTGATGAATATCCGATGATGACTTTGCCAATGCGCTTAATTGATAGAATTTTTATTCTAGGATAACCATGGAAAAACTTAGAATTTTACTATGATGCTAAATTTGATGAAACACTATTGTGGTTTGATTGATTTAAGGAATTCTAGTGAACTTAGGTTGATAATTAACAAATTGGGGGATTAGAATAAAAATTGGATGAATGCTAGAGGTGCCCGAAATTGGCTCTAGCATGTGCTAAAAAATTGATCACTAGAGGTGCCCAAAACTGGCTCTAGTATGTGTTAAAAAAAATTGATCGCTAGAGGTGCCCGAAACCGGCTCTAGTCGAATAATATAACTTAAGAAAACTAAACACTAGAGGTGCCCAAAACTGGCTCTAGTTAAAACATGCTAAAAAGAACCCAATGAAGTAATTTGAAAACCTATTGTTTGCATAGAATCTGAAAAATCAACTTGCACACAACTCCGCATACACTCACAAGCATTATAGTTTGATTCCGAGTAACTCCTAAGTTTTCCAAAATATAAAAAGCCAATCATACTTTGTGCCCCGGTTTAGAGAATTGAAATCAAGTTCAAAGCTAAGTTTGTGAAAATTGAAGTCTTGACAGGTAATTATTAGTTTGCATTGCTTGAGGACAAGCAATAGTTCGAGTTTGGGGGTGTGATAAGTGTTCAAAAGTACTATTTTTCTTACTCTTTTTACTCATATTATTGTTAGACTTAGGCTCATATTAGTTGCATAATTAGCCATTCATGCATTAATCCATGTTTCCTTCCATCGTTGAGCTTGATTACATAACTTGGTAGTTTTTATGGGAAAAGAGCTAGTTGCCAGGGCAATACATGAAGGATATGCCGAGCTAGTTGCCAGGGCAATACATGAAGGATATGTCGAGCTAGTTGCCAGGGCAATACATGAAGGAGACGCCGAGCCAGTTGCCAGGGCAATTGTCGACAAGAGCAAATGTGATATGGTAGTCGAAATTGATGACTAGACAAGCCCAAGATGACGTGGAGCAAAGCCCAAACCCAAAGGAATTTGATTTCCATGAAGAGATTAAAGAAGAATTAAATTCCAAGAAGATAGGAGAAGTTCTAGTAGGAATATAATTATAATAAAGAATTATATTCTTTAAAGATAATTTAATTCCAACTTAACTTCCTCCTCAAAGAAGGACTTTGACCTAGCCCTATAAATAAGAAGGAGATTTCGACAATCCATAGGGAGCAAGAGAGGGGAATTTCGATAACTCCAAGGAGGGCAAGAGGAGAAAATTTACGATAAGCATCTAGGGCAAGGAGGATTTCGACAAGCCTCCTTCTTCATCCTTTTCTTTGTTGTTCGATTGGGTTCATGCTAGGGATTATTTATCTTATGTTTCTTTGGAACCTAGCCATGAACTAAATCTAATTGGCTATGGTTATTGTGTTTTGTGGTTGTGAGAAACTATTGGTTTTTGTTTAGGTAATAAGAGTTTGCACTTTTCTATTCAAGGTTTATTCATTCTTGGTTCTTATTCTTGTTTGCGAGTGAATTGGGAGAGGATCTCGTGATTTCATCTATTTATCTAATATCGGGAGCGTTAGATTCAAGAAACGAATGAATATGATCTTTATTCAATCTATTGATCGTGAAGATTAATCCGGCTTAGGAATAAGTTAAGGATTTCAACGGCTAAGAGGAGCGCAAGATTGGTTGTTGTTCACCTTTGATTCACACAGGGATGTATTATCAAGGCATGCACAAGTAGCTAGAGTTTCGACTTAGGGATAAGAAGAAACCATTGAAGAATGCTCTGCCAAACCTTGAAGGTTGCTGCCCAGATGCCCAAGTAGTTGCCCAGGCAACCATCGATTAGTTGCCAAGGCAATCCCGTTGTGCAAGTTGCCACGGCAACTGAGTTGCCCGTGCACTCTTTTACCAAGACGATCCAATCGGCTATCACACCTCAACTCACGATAACCTGGCCTATCTCTCTCTCATTTGATCTCATCTTTTCTTTTACTTATTTGCTTTCTATATTAGTTATTAGTTAAAACTCCTATAATCCTTTATTTGTGTTTTTACTTTTTACAGTGCAAAAGACTAGATTCTTGAAGTGGCACCAATCCCTGTGGAGACGATATCTTTTATACTATAACTTGAAACGTGTATACTTGCACAATTGTGTAGCACTTATTACGCGCAACAGTTGCTAGGGTTGCCGCCGAATAGAGAGGTAGAGTTTAAAATTGAGACGTATGTTGATATAGCTCTAGTGTTTCACCCTAGAGTACACCAGTGTTATTTGTAAAGAAGGATGACACGATGAGGATGTGCATCGATTATTAGACCTAGTGTTTCACCCTAGGGTACACCAGTGTTATTTGTAAAGAAGGATAACACGATGAGGATGTGCATCGATTATCGATAACTGAATAAGTTGACAATTAAGAATAAATATCTCTTGCCGTGGATTGATGATTTGTTTGATCAGTTTAGGGGTGCTTCGGTGTTCTCTAAGATAGATTTAAGGTCTGGGTACTATTAGTTGAAAGTGAATGATGTGGTGTGCCAAAGACTGCCTTCCGTACAAGGTATGGGCATTATGAGTTTCTGGTTATACCTTTCGGTTTGACAAATGCCCCAGCTACGTTTATGGACATGATGAATCGAGTGTTTCATGAGTACCTTGATTAGTTCATGGTAGTGTTTATAGACGATATTCTCGTGTACTCCCGTACCGAGGAAGAGCATGATCGGCATTTACAGATAGTGTTGTAAGTGCTGAAGGATAATCAGTTATATGCTAAGTTGAGCAAGTGCGAGTTTTGGCTTAAGGAGGTGATGTTCATTGGTTACATGGTTTTCGCGGAGGGTATTCGCGTAGATTCACAAAAAATTGAGGCTATTCTCAATTGGAAGCAACCTAAGTCTGTATCAGAGGTGCGTAGTTTTCTTGGGTTGGCTGGTTATTATTGTCGTTTTGTTGAGGGGTTATCGAGTATTGCAGCACCGTTGAACAAGTTGTTGCAAAAGAATGTTCTTTTTGTGTGGATGGAGAAGCAACAACAGGGTTTTGAAAAGTTGAAAGAGGTTTTGACACACGCTTCTATGTTGATTAAGCCCAAATCTGGGAAGGAGTTTGTGGTTTATAGTGATGTGTCGTATGTTGGCTTGGGTTGTGTGCTGATGCAGGGCGGGAAGGTTGGAATTGCTTAAGGATTACTATTTGACCATTGAGTATCATCCGGGTAAAGCAAATATGGTGCCAGATGCTTTGAGTAAAAAAGCTGTGGTTGAGTTGAAAGCTATGTTTGCTCAGTTGAGTGTAACTCGTGATGGGGGCTTGTTAGCCGAGTTGCAAGTTAAGCCTACATTATCACAATTGATTAAAGCTAAGCAACCGTACGATGATTCGTTGGTTGGGCATATTAAGGACATAGAGGATGGAAATCTGTCGAATTTTCATTTTGATGATGACAGAGTTTTGTGTTTCAAGGGTCGGATGGTGGTGTCGAATGATGTGAAGTTGAGGCACACTATCTTGGTGGAGGCACACTCTAGTCATTTTGCTATGCATCCTGGTAGTGTTAAGATGTATCGTGATTTGAGGGAGGCATACTACTGGGTTGGGTTGAAAAAGGATGTGGCTGAGTTTGTTTCCAAGTGCATGGTATGTCAGCGGGTCAAGGCTGAACATCAGTTTCCACCCAGGTTGTTGCAACCGCTGAAAATTCCAGAGTGGAAATATGAGAGAATCACCATGGATTTTTTAACAGGTTTCCCGTTAACACCAGCTAAAAAGGATTATGTTTAGGTGATTGTTGACTGGTTCACAAAGTGTGCACATTTCCTACCAGTGCATACAACGTATACCTTGGACAAGTTGGCTTATTTGTATATAGCTGAGATTGTGCGCTTGCATGGTGTACCTAAATCCATTGTTTCGGATAGGGATTCGAGGTTTACGTTAAGGTTTTGGAGGAGTCTGCACCAGGCTTTGGGTTTGAAGTTGAGTTTTAGCACTGCGTATTATCCTTACTCGGATGGACAGTCTGAGTAGGTTATCTAGGTTTTGGAGGATATGCTAAGATGTTGCATTATTGAGTTCCAAGGAACCTGGGAGAAGCAATTGCCTTTAGTTGAGTTTGCCTACAACAACAGTTATCAGGCGAGTATAAAGATGGCACCTTATGAGGCGCTATATGGCTGAAGGTGTCGTACGCCCTTATGTTAGGCTGAGGTAGGGGAAAACATGTTATCTTGCCGGATGTTTTGAAAGATACAAATGAGAAGGTTAGGCTTGTATGTGATCGGTTGAAAGCGGTTGCAGATCGGCAAAAATCTTACGCAAATCTGAAGCGTAAGGAGGTTGAATATGCGGTGGGTGATCGCGTATTCTTGAAAGTGTCACCATGGAAAAAGGTGATGAGATTCAGACGTTAGGGTAAGCTTAGTCCGAGGTTCATTGGACCATACGAGGTTATTGAACGTGTGGGTCATGTAGCATATCGGTTAAGGTTGCCTCCTAAGTTGGAGAGAATTCATAATGTGTTCCATGTTTTGATGTTGAGGAGATATCGATTTGATCCATTGCACGTTATGCCGGTGGAGGATGTTGAGTTGAGGTCGAATTTGTCCTATGATGAGGAACCGATAGAGATTCTTGATACAAGCAGTAAGGTTCTACGTGGGAAGACGATAGAGCTTGTTAAGGTATTGTGGCGGCATCGGGGAGTTGAGGATGTCACATGGAAGAGTAAGTCGGACATAAAAGAGCAATTTCTGCATCTTTTTCCTCCAAGTAAATTTTGCGGACGAAATTTCTTAAGTGGGGGAGAGTTGTAACACTCCAGTTTTGGTCCTAGGGGTTTTGAGATGGTTTAATTGGTCTGGTGGACCGGAATTAGAG
Source organism: Hibiscus mutabilis (assembly GCA_019671005.1). Taxonomy (NCBI): domain Eukaryota; kingdom Viridiplantae; phylum Streptophyta; class Magnoliopsida; order Malvales; family Malvaceae; genus Hibiscus; species Hibiscus mutabilis. The sequence continues at coordinate 8,665,591 of CM033722.1, forward strand.
ATTCGAGTCGGATTCAGGATTTAAATTGGATTGAATATTTTTATAAGGGATAAAAATATGGGGAAATAGTCTAAAATTTTTATTAATTATATAAATGATTTTGGTGAAAACAATTTTGGAAAAAGAAATTCGAAAATGGGACATTTTGAGTTAGCGACTAAAACGCAAAGTTTGGAAGATTGTTTTTAGTGACTGTTTTGAAAATGGGTCAAAACTTTGAATCTTTAAGGAGCTAATAATCCAAAAGGGTTTCATCAGATTTCTCCCTTTAATTAAATATTTTAATTAAGTTTTTAAGAGGTATAAATAGTGGAGAGATTTAATTAAACACAATTAAGCTTTTTAAAAGAATTTCATGTAACTAACTTTGTAACTTCTTTCTCTCAAATTCTCTCCAGCCAAACCCATTTCCAGCTTCAATTTCTTCAGGTGAAATTAGGATTTCAAAGAGTTTTTATTTCCAATTGATTTCTAAAGCTTTTACATCAAATACTTATTGTTTCTACCTTGATTTTCATGGTTTATAAAGCAATTGGGGGGAGAAATCAACATTGAAGGTAAAGATTCGTGCTTCTCCTCTAATGAAAGGTTCTTTATTGAAATTCCTAAGTTCTTGATCCATTTTATATGATTTTCATTGGGTTTTGATTAATTAAACTCAAATTTATGGTTTAATTGATGGTTTATGATGAAAAATTGAAGGAATTCGTGGTGATCTATTTTTGCTAAGTTAAAAATTGGTTTATACCTTGATTTTGATGTTTAATATGGTAATGAAGTGAGTTTTGGTGATAGAATCCCGGAATCTATTGAATCTCTAGCTTGTTAGATTGGTAGTTAAGAGATTTTGAGGTGTTGAGGTTAATTTTTGGTTGCTGGAGGTATAATGTTGTTTTATGTTGTTGTTTTGATGTTAATTGATGTTATTTGAAGGTTGAGATTTGTAGTTGTGGGCTGGGTTAAGATTTTTGGTGAATCGATGACGTTTTCAGTTTATAGGTTGTAGTGTTGTGGGGGATTATAGTTAGATAAATGTTAATTGATGCTTACTGTGAGTTTGGATTATAATGCATCGGATCCTCTGTTGTGGTGTGTTTGAAACAGGGGAAGTTAATCCGAAAGTGAACCTTGGTGTTAAGGAGTCACCGAAAGCTTAATTTGGCATCGACAAGAGAGGTGTTGCTTTGTCGGTGAGTGAAACAGATAAGAATGGTTTTCAAAGATTTGAAAAGGTTTAATGGGAGTCTAAACTAGGCTTGATACGCTGGTCTAAGGCTTGGAAGTAAGTAAAGTGGATTTCTCTCTCGATTTTGGTTGACAAATGATTTATGAATGCACTTTACCTCATGTTTTATGCATGAAATGAGCATGGTTTAATGCTGGGAATTGATATGAAATGATGTTAGAGGCATTTGGAAAGTAATGCATGATTTTAATGAATGTTTATGAACTTGGCTTATGCATGGTTTAATGCAAAATGAAATGATTTGAATCATGCATAAGAAAATAGTGAGGTATGTTTATAAAGTGGATTATATTGGCAAGTGATGATTTGAAAATGTTATCGGATATAATTGGCCGGCCATAGGATTTAAAGTGCGCTATAATAAGTCGTCCGTGGTTGTAGAGGTAGTACGAGAGGTACTTGCTCCGATCATGTGAACCCCAATATTGTTGAGGTAACACTTATATGGCTTTTACTCCAGCCATGAGCTGTAGAGGTTGATGCATCGTGTATGTGTACTCCAAGTTGGAGGGTTAGCCTTGGTAGTGTAGATGTGGTGCAAGTGTTGCACAACTCTATGCCAATGGGCTGCAATAGATTGAGAAATCTCTTGGGAAATTCATGTATCCGATGTTAATGATGATTTATGGAAATGATGTATATGGTAACAGATCACTTGGAAGCCAATATAATGTTTTAAATTGTATCGTGTTGATGGATTGGTTTGAATGATGTGATTTATACGTGTTATACTCCTTAAGCATTGCATATAGGATGTTATGCTTGGGAAAACTTAAGTAGAGGGAATTGTATATGGGATTATGCTGTGGAATCCATGATACATGTTGCATATAGTTTAATATGCTGATTTTATAAAGATTAAGTGCATGTTTTGAAAGAATGGCATGATGGTTTAAAATGGTTCTAAATTGCATTGGATGATTTTTATATTCTCGAGCGCTCCTCACTAATCAATGATTGCTTACGCTCTCTTTTATCATCAATGCAGATTGATTGAATGTAAGTGGCCTAGTAAGCAATGAGAGAATTCCAAGACTTGATTTACCAAAGTATGTTTGGGTTTTAAAGTAGTAATAAAGGCAATGTGGCTTAAATGTAGTTGGGAGGGTTTGAGTGGTTAATTCTCCATTTGAGCAAGTTTATATTGTTGTTTTGGACTTGTGATAAGCTTGGTTTGTTGGATTTTGCTTATGGTTCATGCTTTGGTTGCTTGAGTATTAGGAAGCATGCCTATAGTTTACCTTTGAAGCATGATGAATGTTTCTCGATGTTTGGTTTATGGTAAATGACCAATGATGATGTTATTTGATTGTTAGAAGCGTGCTTAAGTGTTCGAATTCCAAAACGAGGCTAAAAACTAGCAAATTATGACATTACAGGTCAGGGCGTATCTCTAACACCCCTACCCCAGGTTGGTAGCAAACCGATTCGGGAGCGTTACCAAGTATATTACAAGCAAGAACGAGGCAAGAATAGGTTAACTCATCCCTATTAGATGAGTCACTTATTTAACAAGTAACCAAACATTCATTACTTAACATGTAAACAATCACCTTTACATACATTATAGGTTACCAAAAATTTCAATTATCATCATCATACAACATCATTATTTGAAATCACAAAGCAAACAAGTTTCCATTTTCATTTCATTGTTCATTAACTTGATTACACATAACATTTCATGCATAACTTACTAATCATGATCCATTGCACATACCTTGATTCCAAGCAAGCCAAATGCCAAGCTTACCATTCGGCATTTACCATTCAATCTTATAAAAATACTATAACATGGTATGTTTTCACAAGAGACTATATTCTTTCACAAGATATTTGAATAACATGATAGTCTAGATCATTTGCATTTAAACATTCAATGTATATTTATCAATATGCGCAGCAAATACTTATCCATTTCATACAATTTTGAGTTTACAAAATCAACCAAGATCATATCATGGAAGGCCATTCAAAACATATATACCTATATACAAGATCAAGTATTCAAAATGCATGCATTAGACATTATATACATCTATGTTCCACCAACTAGGGGAGCACAAAACAAGTATGAACCATACTTTAGCTAATCTTGTGTCTTGCTTCGAGCTCAAGGAAGTCAGGCTTCAGTATCAAGCAACGATCAAATCCTTAATCTGTGGTTAGGAAGAATGAAAACAAGTGTGATAAGTACAATATTGTACTTAGTAGGGTAGTAACTAGTTCTAACCCATTTGTTATATCAATTCAAGTGTCAATTAATCAAGAAGGATCATAGCTAAGGATTTCAAGGCAATTGAATAGTATAAGAAGCAAGATACAATGAATCATAATTCATGCTTTATCCATTTCAAGAAATCAAGCTATTCATGGACACATATCAAGTAGTCAAGTAGTTCATGCTTATATATAATGAATCAAGCAATTTAAACTTTACATTCAAGACAAGTTTACAATTAGAACTCATGAATTCAAGTAAGGTCAAGGTCTATTTCAAGCAATAATCATGTAGCAAGAAATTCGAGTATACAAGTCAAGTGACAAATAATTCAAGTTTACATGTTTGTTATTTCAAGAATGCATGTCAAGTAATCCAAGTCGCAAGTTTTCATATCAAGTAATTCAAGTATTCAAGATTATATTAACTCATTTCTTATCTTTTAACACAATCCTTGGTTTATAGTTTGTCTAGGTAATCGAGTCTCCAACCAACTGTCACCACAAGATGTACCGTATTACGAAAGATGTATCATAGTACTGGTCAACCCTCTTACTGCCTCCAAAGACCACACATAAATACCTTATGTCTGTCGCCAATTAGGGGCCTTAACCCTAGATTGTAGTCCACCCTGACACAATGAGCTCTAGATTCTAAGGCATGCCCTTCTACCTATTCAACTAGCAACCAAGGTTGTTTGATTACACTTCTTTTATTCAAGAAATTCAAGATTTTCAAGTTTAGAGTCATGTATGATTCAAGAATCAAGTCAATCAATGTATAGCAATATCATGCTTTAGTCCTTATACCAATTGAGCCTTAGCTCTTTAATTTCATTTCACATTTCATGTGTTTCATGCTCAAAGCAAACCATTCATGTTCAAGGCAATATATTTCATGTTCAAAGCAATGCATTTCATGTTCAAGAAAATACATTCAAGTAGCATTCGATAATTCACACCCAAGGCATTAAGAATCAAGCAATTCTAATTGTACAACACTTCAAGGACGTAGACAAGTTTCATATATTATCTTATTTCATGCTTCCCTTATTATTTATATTCAAGTTAAATTAGGTTCATTATCATGGCATATCCATAGCAATAAGTAGTAATGCATATTTGGTTAGAACCTAATTCATAACCCTATTTGAAAACTACACTCACAATACTCCAAGCTTAATTAGTCTTGCAAGACTATCCCATTTTTCTTGTCCCTTGAATGCTCGACTTTAGATCCTTCTCCAAAGTCCTCTCTTTGCTCTAATAAATCACATAGATAGGAAAAGGTCAAAACATGTAATCAAAAAATCATTCAACATAGCAACAAGGTTAACACATCACATATACAAGACCAATAACATCTAAACTGTTGCTGCTATTGTCTGGCAGCATGTGCATTACTTACTTAAACATTCATATTTTTTATTCTGTACATCGTAATTTCAATTGGTTTACACCGTTGAAAAGCTAACTTAATTATCTTTCTAACCATATAGGCCTTGCATTTTAATTCTTTGCCAATTAATACAGTTTTTTGTTTAAAGACAAGCAATTTACAACACTGGACATTTTGCATCGTCCCTAGTGTTTCATTTCTACAATCTGTTTTGCAATCCATAATTCAGTTCCGTTTTCTCCTAATGAATTTAGACATGTTTAGGCATTGTCCATAAAATTTCCAGCCTTGAATTCTCTTTGTACAATTTATAGTGATTTTTCAAAGTTACTGCCCAGGATAGAGTTTTCTGGGCAAATTTCATTAATTTGAGTTTCTAGCTTCATTACTCACTTAGATGATTCTTCTAACATGTTAATTCAACTTATATACATATTCGTACATCAAAACAGGACAGATTTAATACTTGACACATGCTCAATTTTGAATCAATCCAATTACATGTACATAGGCACCGAAACATGACAACTTTCACACATGTATATATATATATATATTCGATCACAACAGCTAGAATCATTCACCAAGCCCAAAATTAATCCTTTAATCACATGAACTCACTTTCGAACTTAATAAGCAGCTTCACTTTCATACATGTTTATTTAGACATACCAAACATTATTAATTTTACTCATGAATTCCAAAACACTCCATAGTTCAACTCTAATCAGCAAGAACACTTATAATCAGTTTAACAATTACTTTTTAGCCACACATGGATTTATTCATTAAATTCTTAAGTGACATTTAACATTAATTTTTTGAATGCATCCCTAATATACAACAGCTTTAAATTTTAATTTACAAGAATTACACCATTCGATTTGCTCAAATAATATCCTAACTATCAATCCAAACAACATTTATTCCTTCTATCGTGCCAAACCTCTAATTTTAATCGAGTTCTCACACTTACTTCTTCAATTACACGTGTCACCTCTCCAAAAGTATTGTTTTTAATGTCAATCTTATAATGCTTTTGCTTGTTTTTAGGTACATTTAGTTGCATTAGGATGTTAAAATCATGCATTTGCATAAGGAGTTTAGAGTTTTGTCTATGCCAGTGTGAATGGTTGTTTTGTTGGCAATTTTGCAGGTTAGGCATAGGATTTGGCCCAGAAAAGTAACACATGAAGGAGCGCCAGAGAGAATGCCGAGTGCTGTTGGAACAGATAAACCAGACAATGCCAAGCACCGGTTGGCAGAGAAGTGAACTTGATGCCATACCAAGAAGTTATTGGACCCCGAAAAAATAGGAAATGATCAGGCTCTGAAAAGATAGCAATTGGATCAAACTCCGAAAAAATAGCGGATAAGATGGTGCCAAGAGTTGTTGGCAGATTCATGCCAAGCTTGGATGTCAGTACAGCGTCGATAGGATGACATCAGCCTTAGCCTGATCAGCTCTCATTCAAATTTGAATAAGAAGATAATCCTTTATCCCTTGGGCAGCTGAAATTCACAATTTGAAGAGCTATTCCTATCCCTTCCTCGCACGCCTATTTATACACCAACCAAGCTAGCATTTAAGGAGAGAAGAAGATTGGATCGTGAGGAGTTGGTGTACGACAATTAACAACCAGCTGCACCATGGAAGGGTGGTCTGACCAACTTGGACGAAAAGCCTGGATCTTGAAGGGCTGCATCAAGAGACCCCTTCTAGCCCATTCTCTCTTTTAAGTTATTTTATCTTGTTTTTAAGGATGATGTATTTCAAAAACGTTTTTGGATTGTTGGTTAAATCCCTCACCATGAACTAATTTAATAGTTGGCGGGGGATGTTTGGGTTTTATATTATTTTCATGCTTTAGTTTTTAATAATAAATCTGTCTTGGCAAAGTTTTATCTATCTGGCGAACTTTAATATTTCCTAAATACTCTGCCAAGCGAGAGCTGGCACTGTTGGCCTATTGCACCTTAATATCTTAACAGACTTGGGGTGGCAACGAATAGGTTGTCGAATACTGAGGAGAGAAGCTTCGAGAGAAGTCGTTCAAGTAGATGAACTTACTTCTGGAGTGAAATCTACCCCTTAGGAGTATAGATCATATCTTAATCAAATTGATTTATTTAAACGCATGCACTATAGAGATATAGAGGTTTTTACATGATCAATTTAGGGCAATGACCATCGAGAGAGGCTTTGCTAATTTTGAATCTGCTCGGCAAACAATGCCAAGACAGGTTGTTGTTAAAGACTGACACGACATGAATAGCGTGAAAACAGGCATTCCCTGCCAACACTCACCATTCATTGAAACACCTTCCTTGCCAACGTCTTTACATTACTTTCATTTCTTTACTTTTTAATTATTTTCCAAAACCATTCCAAACAAACAACTTTTCCTTAAGGCAAGTAACAATCAAGGCAATTGAATTCCAAGTCAATCTCTGTGGGATCGATACTTAGCTTACCAGCTATATTACTTGCAGACCGTGTATACTTGCACACAAAAGACTCCTTTTGGTACATTTTTATATTTTCTGCCACTTTTTCCAGCATTCACCTAGAGAGTCTACAAGTTTTTGGCGCCGTTGCCGGGGATTGCAACATAATTGATTGTTTTTAAATTTTTACTTGTCTTCCTTTGGTTTTTATTTTTGTTTTCATTTTTTATTTCTTTTGTCGGTGTATGACCAGAAGCCATCATGTGGTGGACAAGTGGCCATACGATCCAGAAATTGAGAAAACCTTGCAGAGGTTAAAAAGAAGATTTCGAAAGATGAACCAAGGTGATAGAGGGAATGGTGTGGTTAACAATGGAGGAAATCCACTTAACAATGAGATACCACCACCACCTGTTGTCCCAGTTATTAATGAGAGACCTATTAGAGAACATTCGGCACCAACCATTGACAATTTAATGCCAGGACTTGTTGGCACAGAGGTAAACGCTGTCAATTTTGAACTAAAGCCGGTAATGATTCAAACTCTTTTGAATGTAGGTCAGTTTGGTGGCGCACTCACTGGAGATCCGAGGCAACATCTTAAACAGTTCATAAAGATTTGCCAGCTATTCCAACAAAATAGAGTACCTAAAGATACCTTGAAGCTGAAGTTATTTACTTTTTCTTTGAGAGACAGAGTAAAAGCTTGGGTTAATTCCTAGCCACCTGACTCAGTTACTTCATGGGCAGACCTATGCCAGAAGTTCTTAACAAGATTCCAGCCGCCAACACTCTCTGCCAAGCTTCTGGGTGAGATCATTACATTCAGGCAAACTGAGGATGAGACCTTATATGATGCTTGGGAAAGATTCAAATACTTATTGAAGAGGTGTCCTATGCATGGATTCCCGAATTAGACTCAGATTCAAACTTTTTACAATGGATCGAATGCACAAACAAGGACTATTGTTGACGCTTCAACAGCTGGCTCATTGCTTGATAAGACATATACCGAGGTTGTTGACATTCTAAAGAGGATTGCAATCAATGATTTTGAATATCCTATTGCTAGACTTGGGACCAAAACTAATACTAATGGGAAATTTTAGGTTGATGAACTTACATCCATTCATGCCGAGATTTCCAATCTTACTAGTTTGGTAAAAACGTTGCAAAAGAACAATGAGTCCCAAGAAGTCAAAGCATTAGACCCATTATGTACAATATGTGGAGAGAATCATCATGTGGATGAATGCCCTGCCAACCCTGAATTGGTAAATTTTGTTGGCAATGTTAATCGCTACTATAACCCTAACTCCAATACTTATAATGCAGGTTAGAGACAACACCCTAACTTAGCTTGGGGAAATCAATGAGGTAACCATTACAATGCCCAGCACCAGAATACTCAGAGATAGAATAACAATGCCATGCCAGCATTCTATCAGAATGCCATGCCACAAAAAGCCCAAAACAATTTTCAGCAAGGGCAGAGACTCAACCAATGAAGCACTCTCACAGAGTACATGGAGAGGAATGATGCCATAGTCTAGAGTTTGGAAGCATCAATGAGTAATTTAGAAGTCCAGCTTGGGTAGATTGCCAGTGCACTCAACAATCGACCCAGGGATCATTGCCAACTGACACAGAAGATGCTTGACACAAAGATAATAAGTAGTGGAAAGCTATAAAACTTCGGAGTGGTAAGTAGTGCGAGATGGAGAATGTTGGTAAGCAGCTAATTAATTGCCAAGATGAGAAGCCTGTGCCAATAGATAATCCCAGAGAAGCAGAGAAAGAGGAAACAAAAGCAGATAATGCCAGAATCGATGTCAGACAGCACACCGATGCCAAACAGACTAATGCCAGCACCGCGTTGGCAAGGCCAGCAAAGCAGGCACGTATCTATCTGCCACCACCATTTTCAGCAAGACTCCAAAAGCATAAGCAAGACCAACAATTCAAGAGCTTCTTAGAGGTTCTTAAGCAATTACAAATCAATATTCCATTGGTAGAAGCCCTTGACAAATGCCGAACAATGTCAAATTTATGAAGGACATTATGTCTAAAAAGAGGAAGTTGGGAGACTTTGAAACTGTAGCTCTGACCGAAAGATGCAGTGCCACGATCTTAAACTGATTGCCACCAAAGTTGAAAGATCCGGGAAGTTTCACTATTCCCTGAACCATTAGCAACAAATTCACAGGCAAGGCACTGTGTGACCTAGGAGCCAACATCAACTTGATGCCAATGTCAGTTTTTTGGAAGCTTGGCATAGAAACAAGACCTACCACAATGACACTTCAGTTGGCAGACCATTCCTATGCACATCCCAATGGTAAGATTGATGATGTGTTGGTAAAGGTAGACAAATTTATTTTTCCAACTGATTTTATCATTTTGGATTATGAAGATGATATTAATGTCCCAATTATTTTGGGGAGGCCTTTTCTCGCCACGGGTAGGGCTTTGATTGATGTTCATAAAAGGGAGCTAACAATGCGCACGAATGACCAGCAGGTTACATTTAATGTGTTTCAAGCTTTGAAATGTGCAGATGAACCTGATGAGTGACAAACAGAGGAGATGATGGAGTTCATTTATACTTTGGACATGGCACAATTATGCCAGGATACAGAATTTAATGCCAGCAATTTTGATGGCATAGCTGATCTGTTTAAGGAACCAGTCTTGGAGGCTGAAGAGGCGAGTTATTTTGAGCCATTATAGTTGGACGACAGAGAAATCAAGGCACCTAAACCATCAATTGAGGAGCCATCAGTGTTGGAACTGAAACCACTTCCAGATCACTTGAAGTATGCTTATTTAGGTGAACTCTCAACTCTGCCAGTGATCATTGCCACTGGTCTCGCCAATGATCAGGAGGAGATGTTGTTGGCGATATTACGTGACTATAAGCAGGCATTAGGGTGGACCTTGGCATACACCAGAGGTATTAGCCCAACCATTTGCATGCATAAGATTATCTTGGAAGAGTACCATGGCAAGACCATTGAAGGCCAAAGAAAGCTAAACCCAAGCATGAAAGAGGTAGTGAAAAAAAAGATCATAAAATGGCTTAATGTTAGGATTATATATCCCATTTCTGATAGCTCTTAGGTTAGCCTGGTGCAATGCGTGCCAAAGAAGGGTGGCATGACCGTGGTACAAAACAATGAGGCTGAGTTAATCCCTCCAGAACTATCATAGGGTGGAGAGTGTGTATGGACAATATGAGTCTAAACAATGCCACGAGGAAGGACCACTTCCCATTCCCATTCACTGATCAGATGCTAGACAGGTTGGTAGGTAAAGCTTTCTATTATTTTTTGGATGGTTATTCAGGTTATAGTCAGATTGCCATCGCCCTTGATGATCAAGAGATGACTACGTTTACGTGCCAATATAGGACATTTGCGTTTAGAATGATGCAATTCGGCCTATGTAATGCACCGGCAGCATTTCAACGTTGCATGATGTCTATTTTTCCGATATGATCGAACACAACATGGAAGTATTCATGGATGATTTCTCAGTGTTTGGCAAAACATTTGAGGAATGCCTTCTAAGTTTGGAGCAAGTCTTAAAGAGCTGCATAGAGACAAATCTAGTGTTGAACAGGGAAAAATAACACTTCATGGTGAATGAGGGCATTGTTCTCGGGCACAATGTAACTAAGAGTGGGTTAAAAGTGGATCAAGCAAAAGTTGAGGTAATTAAGCAATTATCGCCTGCAACGAGTATTAAAGGTATAATGAGTTTTTTAGGACATGCCGGTTTTTATCGGCGTTTTATTAAAGATTTTTCAAAAATTGCTAAACCTTTATGCTTGTTGTTAAAACATAATGCCACTTTTTGCATTTAACGATTATTGTTTGAGAGCATTTTAGGAGCTTAAAGAAAAGTTGATCAATGCCCATATAGTTGTGGCACCAGACTGTAATGAGCCTTTCGAGCTCATGTATGATGCCAGAGACTATGCCGTTGGAGCAGTCTTGGGACAAAGGCATGGCAAGGTTTTCCATGCCATCTACCATGCCAGCCGAACCTTGAACGAAGCACAACTGAACTACTCTACGACCAAGAAAGAATTTCTTGCAGTTGTATTTGCTTTTGACAAATTTAGATCTTATTAAATTGGTAACAAAGTTGTGGTTTTTACAGATCATTTGGCATTAAAGTATCTCTTGGCAAAGAAGGATGCCAAGCCCAGACTAATCCGATTGACACTCATACTTCAAGAATTTGACCTTGAAATCTGAGAGAAAAAGGGTAGTGAAAACCTAGTAGCTGACCATCTTTGGAGCATCATCTTGAAGATGGTAAGACCAATTCTATAGGAGAAGGATTTTCTGATGAGTATTTGCTTGCAGTTAATGCCATGCCATGGTATGCCGATATTGTCAACTACTTGGTAAGTAACATTCTGCCACTAGACTTGGCACACAATGCCAAGAAAAGATTCTTACGAGAAGTCAGGCAATATTATTGGGATGAGCCAATATTGTTCAAACAGTGTGCTGACCAAGTGATCCGCCGGTGTGTGCCTAAGGATGAACAACATAACATATTGCATCTATGCCATGCCGCACCATATGGAGGTCACTTTGCTGGGGTAAAAACTGTTGCCAAGGTACTGTAGTCAGGATTCTTTTATCCCACACTATATAAGGATGCCCATGAGTATGCCAAGGCATGTGATCGATGCCAACGGACAGGAAACATCTATGGCAGACACCAACTACCGCTTCAAAACATTATGCATGTGGATTTACTTGATGTATGTGGGATAAACTTTATGGGTCCTTTTCCACCCTCATTTGGTAATGTATACATTCTTGTGACTGTTGACTACGTATCTAAGTGGGTAGAAGCTGTTGCTCTATCAACAAGCGATGCCAAGGTCGTTGCCAAGTTCTTACATAAGCATGTTTTTACTAGATTTGGCGCCCCTAGAGTGATTATTCATGACGAGGGCACTCATTTTAAATGTAATCTAATTTCTAAGGCCTTGTGCAGGTATGGTATACATCAGAGAATTGCCACAGTATATCACCCACAAACGAATGGGCAAGCCAAGATTTCAAATAAGGATATCAAAAACATCTTAGAGAAGACTATTAATCCATCAAGGAATGATTGGTCCCTGAGACTAGATGAGTCATTGTGGGGGCCTACAGGACTGCGTTTAAAACTCCTTTGGGTACTTCACCGTTTAGACTTGTATTCAGAAAACCATGCCATCTACCAGTGGAGCTTGAGCATAAAGCCCACTGGGCCATCATAACACTTGGCATGGCATGAAGAGCTGCTGGAGAAAAAAGGTTACTAGACCTAAACGAGTTGGAAGAATTCAGAACACAAACCTATGAGAATGCCATGATCTACAAGGAAAAAGCAAAACGTTGGCATGACAGTAGGATAATGCCAAAACAGTTTGGGGTAGGTCAACGTGTTTTGTTATTCAACTCACGTCTTAAGTTGTTTCTAGGGAAACTTAGATCAAAATGGACGAGCCCTTATGAAATTGTGAAGCCCTATGCTCATGGAGCTGTGAACATCAAGAATTTGAAGACGGGTGAAATCTTTAAGGTGAATGGCCAACGTTTAAAGCACTACCTGGAAGGTGATCAGAACAATGCCAAAGAGGTGATCCTCTTGGATGAGGTAACATGAAAACTCCATCAGGTTTGAACTTTTGTAAATATTAGGTTAGTGTTTTTTCTTTTTTTAGGTTTTTAATTTTCTTTCTTTCTTTTTAAGTTTCAAGTTTTTATTCCTTTACTGTGTTAAAAGGTTTTCCTTTGAGTTATGCAGATTCATTATGCTAGGAATTGTGCCAGGAACACTGCCAGGGTTGCTGGCAGAAGCTAACGCTTCAATAGAAAAATCTGCCAGATACAGTGCCATAGTAGCTTGGCATGCAGCGGTGCAAAAAAATAGAAGGAGAAAAAAGAAAACCCTAGTTTTATCGGCCCAGTAAAATAAGAAAGAGATATTTTTATTTGACTTTAAACCCTAGCCGCCCAAAATTTTGGTTGAAAATTAAATTTCAAATCAATTACCTTATCACTCCAATCATTACCCTATCTTATCACCTATCACTTTATCACTTCAACCTTATCACTCCACCTTTTTTAAATTAATTCTTTTTATTCCCCATCATTATCCCTAATTACTACTCCTATTAAAACACTCAACTAACCCAAAACCTTTCACTTTCTCACCTAGCCAGTTAAAAGAAACCCAAACAACTCTCTCATTTTTTACTTTCCTTTCGATAAGCAAGTGAAAAAATCTAAATCGTCCTTTTTCTTCATCACCATTTTAAGTTTCTTCAACGAGTTTCAATGGCTTCTTCCTCTGCTCCCTTCAAGCAATTCTTCAACGAGGAGATCGAGAAAAAGTTCGAATCAAATTTTGCCTTAAGGAGTTTTTGCTATGAGAAGCACTTCGAGTTCAAAACGGAGGCAACAACCGACTTCCCTCCAGAGGTTATGTTTACGATTAACTTGCACAAGTGGAGTCTATACTGCCAGCAAAGGGGGGAGGTCTATGCCATAATCGTCCAAGAATTCTATGCGCACCTTGTGACCAAGGATTCACCATTCTTGATGATTAGAGGTAAATGTGTTTATTTTGATGAAGGGTTTATCAATAATATGTTTGAGTTAGATGGTGTAGAGGATGAGTACTTCGAGTACGCTAATTCAATGAATGCTTCCAAGAGAAAGAGACTACTAATAGATCTGTGTGAGCCTGGCACGACATGGACTGTGTTATCCAAGGGGCATCGTACGGTGAAGAGGTTAGCATTGAAACCCTAATGGAGAGGATAGAATCACTTCCTAAAGGCTAATCCGATGCCCACATCCCATAACGAGACCGTGTTAGAAGATATGATGATTTTGTTGCACTCCATTGTTATGGGGTGCAAAATCAATGTAGGCAAGCTTATTATTGAGGAAACCTACAAGTGCGCAGCGAACGGTATTGTCAGCTTATTTTTCCTTTTACTGATCTCTAACGTTTGTATGCTCTATGATGTGCCAAGGCTGGATACGGATAAGGGGCAAACGATCAAAGAAACAATGATTACTGCGGCTATATAGAGGAATTTAGTTGCTGCCAAGCCCAAAGACAAGGGCAAGGGAAAGGCAAGGGCACCCACGCCAAAGCCCAATGAGTCAAGGGTCGCGCCAGCAACCATGCTAGAAGCTGTGCCAGACAGTTCACTAGCATTGTTGTCCCAAATTCACCAACGCCAAGAGATTATTCTCCAAAAGCTGGAGAAGGCTGAGGAGCTCAATGTCAAGATGCGACACTACATCCAGGCCAGGGATGTTGTGATCAGAGAAGCTCTTACAAAATTATCAACTGATTTTGTGCCAGAGTTTCCAGACTTCCCTGCCGAGCTCTCTGCCAGCGATAATGCCACGCCAGCTAGTCCAGTTCATACCCCGTCCAATGCCACAGTCCTGTTGTCTCTATTTGAATTCGAGACTGCCAGTTCTAATTCTTCATCTGAATTAAAGGAAACCAAAGCAAAGTCGCAGTAACACCTGCTGTCCATACGCCATCTGATGCCACCGATGCACCTATCGCTTCGGAGCCTGCCAAGGAAAATGAGGAAGTTGGAGCCTCCATTGCCGCCTCAAAATCAAGCCTGAAAAAGAACAAGCACTTGGCCTCTGATCGAGGGCCATTTGTGAGAAGAAAGACACGTGTCGTACGACAAATAGTCTCCGAAGGGGAGTTCTCTTATTCCTAAACTCCTTGACAATTCATTGCATTTACATGATCATGCATTTTATTTTATTCTATTTTTCTTGTATATATATGTTGTTTCATGGATTGGGGACAATGCACATCTTGAGTTTTGAGGTGTGCATTTCTTCACATTTATGTCATGCATTTCATGTTTAATTTCTTATTACCATACCATTATTACTTGCTTGGCAAAGAAAAAATAATAATAAAACAAATCTGAGTTTAGGTGGTAAAATTTATCTAAGAGAATGAAAGAATACTTGATGCATATTGCCTACACTTATGCACTCTTCATGAACTTTGACTAGAGTTATATTGCTGCACTTGAATTACTACCTGCTTGGCATTATTGCACCGAGATACTGAGGACAGAAATAGAGCCAAATTCTACTTGCCAGTGCGTGTTGGCATTTTAACAAAAAATTTGTCGACGTAACTTTTTCACAGTTTTATTTTATTTTGATTGTATTACTTGGGGACAAGCAATGAGTTGGGTTTGGGGGTGTGTTACCTCTCCAAAAGTATTGTTGTTAATGTCAATCTTACAATGCTTTTGCTTGTTTTTAGGTACATTTAGTTGCATTAGGATGTTAAAATCATGCATTTGCATAAGGAGTTTAGAGTTTTGTCTATGCCAGTGTGAATGGTTGTTTTGCCGGCAATTTTGCAGGTTTGGCATAGGATTTGGCCCAGAAAAGTAACACAGGAAGAAGCGCCAGAGAGAATGCTGAGTGATGTCGGCACAGATGGACCAGACAATGCCAAGCACTGGTTGGCATAGAAGTGAATTTGATGCCATGCCAAGAAGCTATTGGACCCCGAAAAAATAGAAAATGATCAGGCTCTGAAAAGATAGCAATTGGATCAACCTCCAAAAAAATAGCGGATAAGATGGTGCCAAGACTTGTTGGCAGATTCATGCCAAGCTTGGATGCCAGGGCAGCGTCGGCAGGATGACGTTAGCCTTAGCCTGATCAGCTCTCATTCAAATATGGATAAGAAGATAATCTCTTATCCCTTGGGCAGTTAAAATTCAAAATTTGAAGAGCTAGTCCTATCCCTTCCTCGCACGCCTATTTAAACACCAACCAAGCTAGCATTTAAGGAGAGAAGAAGATTGGAACTTGAGGAGTTGGTGTGTGACAATTGACAACCGGCTGCACCGTAGAAGGGTGGTCCGACCAACTTGGATGAGAAGCCTGGATCTTGAAGGGCTGCATCAAGATACCCCTTCTAGCCCATTCTCTCTTTTAAGTTATTTTATCTTGTTTTTAAGGATGATGTATTTCGAAAATGTTTGTGGATTGTTGGTTAAATCCCTCACCATGAACTAATTTAATAGTTTGTGGGGGATGTTTGGGTTTTATGTTATTTTCATGCTTTAGTTTTTAATAATAAATCTGCATTGGCAAAGTTTTATCTATCCGGCAAACTTTAATATTTCCTAAATACTCTGCCAAGCGAGAACTTGCACTATTGGCCTATTGCACCTTAATATCTTAACAGACTTGGGGTGGCAACGAATAAGTTGCCGAATACTGAGGAGAGGAGCTTCGAGAAAAGTCGTTCAAGTAGATGAACTTACTTCGAGAGTGAAATCCACCCCTTAGGAGTATAAATCGAATCTTAATCAAATTGATTTATTTAAAAGCATGCACTATAGAGATATAGGGGTTTTTACATGATCAATTTAGGGCAATGACATTCAAGAGAGGTTTTGCTAATTTTGAATCTGCTCAGCAAACAATGCCAAGACAGGTTGTTGTTAAAGACTAACACGACATGAATAGAGTGAAAACCAGACATTCCCTGCCAATGCTCATCATTCTTTGAAACACCTTCATTGCCAACGTCTTTACTTTACTTTCATTTCTTTACTTTTTAATTATTTTTCAAAACCATTCCAAACAAACAACTTTTCTTTAAGGCAAGTAACAATCAAGGCAATTGAATTCCAAGTCAATCTCTGTGGGATCGATACTCAACTTACCAGCTGTATTACTTGCAGATCGTGTATACTTGCACGCATAAGACTCCTTTTGGCACATTTTTATATTTTCTAATACATATTTTCTGCCACTTTTTCCAACATTCACCTAGAGAGTCTGCAACACGTAACAATTCATCTCATACAAATCAAAGGGTCTATTTCATCGCAAGATTATAATCAAAGAATGAACAAGAACATTACATTCCTAAAGATGTATCGATTCGATTATGGCTCCAATTAACTAAGTGAAGGCTTTTTGAGAGAATAGGAAAGGAAGAAGAAGGTAGAATTTTGTTTTTTCCTCTAATGACACATTGTCCTGAATCCCTTCAATCCCAGTCCACCTTGCATGCTCATGGGATTACATGCGTCCAAGGCCACCAATAAACATTTCATTACATGCAATCCAATTTATTTTACTTATATTTCGGTCTGGTCCCTAACTCCTTTTAACTAAATAAGACAATCCAAAACATCATGATAATTGAATTATATTTAATGAGAACGTCCTACTAGGCCATACTTTGGGTATTACAATTATGCCCCTTAAAATAAATTCGCCCTCGAATTTACCTAAATTGAATAGGTGAGGATATTGATCTCTCCTCGTAGCCTCAGGTTCCCAAGTTGCCTCTTCCATTTTATGATTTCTCCATAATACTTTCACCAAGAGAACATTCTTGTTTCAGAGTCTTCTAACTTCTTTGTCAAGTATTCGTATTGGCTCTTCTTCATATGATAGGTCGGGATTCAACTCAACTTCTTCAGGTTCTAGAACATGGGATGGATCAGATCTATATTTTCTAAGCATGGAAACATGGAAGACATTGTGGATCTTATCAAATTCACTAGGGAGTGCCAATAGATATGCCACTGGCCCGATCCTTTCAATGATTTCAAACAGACCAATGAGTCAGGGACTGAGTTTCAATTTTCTTCCAAACCGAAAGACTTTCTTCCAATGGGATAATTTCAGGAAGACTTTGTCTCCAACATTATATTGGATGTCTCTCCTTTTCAAGTCTGCATAGGCTTTTTTCTATCAAAAGCTTGATTCAATCGATCATGTAAGATTTGAACTTGTTCCTTTGTTTCTCTGAGCAATTACAGTCCCAATACTTTGTTTTCTCCCATTTCAAACCAACACAAGAGAGTTCTACATTTCCTTCCGTATAGAGCTTCGAAGGGAGCCATCTGGATAGATGTCTGGTAGTTATTGTTGTAAGCAAACTCTATTAGGGGTAGAGATTTCTCCCAGTTCTTTCCAAAGTCTATAATACAAGTACGTAGCATATCTTAAGTACTTGGATGATTCTTTCAGATTGTCCATCTGATTGAGGATGAAAAGCTGTGCTCAAATGCACTTTGGTTCCAAGGGCTTTTTGCAAGGAATTCCATAATCGGGAAGTAAATCTAGGGTTTCGATCGGAGATTATAGCTGTAGGTACACCGTGTAATTGAATCACTTCACATATGTATAGCTCGGCTAAGGTTTCCAAGCTCATGTTTATTCGAACAGGGATGAAATGAGTAGAGTTTGTGAATTTATCTACAATCACCCATACAACATCGTTCTTTCTTGGAGTAGAAAGAAGACCAGTAACGAAAGTCTATTATAACCCGATCCCATTTCCATTGAGGGAATTCGATTGGTTGGAGCAATCCAGTGGGGACTTGATGCTCGGCTTTGACCCTCTGACAAGTTAAGCACTTTGAAACAAAGTCTGTGATAGACGATTTCATGCGTGGCCACCAGTATAGTGGCTTTAGGTCCTTGTACATCTTAACAATCCAGGGTGAATCGAGAAAGAGCTTTGGTGAGCTTCTTGTAACATCTCGTGTCTTAGTTCTTCGCTGTTAGGAATACATACTCTATCTTTGAAATAGATGAGTCTATTCGACTTGAGGGAAAGTCATAATTAGATTTAGAGTCTAGCTTGGACATGATCTTCTGAAGATCTGGATCAATTTGTTGAAGTTCTTTGATTCTCGAGATTAGACTAGATTGAACTTGAAGTTCAGACAAGAATTTCTGTCCTTTGGATAAACGAAAATGAGCATTGATAGCCAAGGAAGCTATAAACGAATGGAAAAGATCATTAAGGGAGATTTTCAAATAGTTACTTGTAAGTCAAGAAAAGTCTAATTCAATTGGTTACTTGCAAGTCAAGAAAGAAACATTTCGAATGAATTATTCCAGGATTTAAATTTAAGGGTTTACCCGAGTATGGTCTACGAATAAGGGTATCGGCGACCACATTTGTTTTCCCCGGATGGTAGTCGGTAACTAAATCGTAGTCTTTAAGTAACTCTAGCCATCTTCTTTACCTCAAATTCAAGTCTTTCTAAGTTAAGAGGTATTTGAGGCTCTTGTGGTCTGTGAACAAGTTGCATTTCTCCCTGTACAAGTAATGTCTCCAGACTTTAAGTGCAAACACAATAGCTGTCAATTCCAGATCGTGAGTAGGGTAGTTTGACTCGTGTGGTTTTAGTTGCCTTGAAGCGTAAGCTACCACTTTTCCATCTTGCATTAGGACGTATCCTAGTCCCAAATAAGATGCATCACTGTAAACAATGTACTCCTTGCTCGATACTGGTTGGATGATAACTGGAGCATGAGTTAGGGCTTGTTTAAGCTGATCGAAACTTCGTTGTTGGTTCTCCGACCAATCAAAGGGTGTATCTTTGTGGGTTAACTTAGTCAAACTTGTGTCAATGGATGAGAATCCCTTGACAAAACGTCGATAATACCCGACTAAACTGAGAAAACTTCTGACCTCACCAACATTCCTCAGAGGTCTCCAATCTATGATAGATTGAATTTTGCTCGGGTCTACTTTAATCCCTTCTGTCGAGATAACAAGTCCGAGAAACGACACTTTCGATAGCCAAAATTTGCATTTAGATAACTTTACAAATAATTGACGTTCTCGAAGGGTTTGCAATACAATTCGAAGGTGTTCGGAATGTTCTTCCTTATTCCGAGAATACACTAGAATGTCATCAATGAAGACGACTATGAACTTGTCAAGATAGGGCTTGAATACACGGTTCATGAGATCCATGAAAGCAGCTGGAGCATTCGTTAACCTGAATGGCATTACAAGGAATTCAAAATGGCCATATCGAGTACGAAAGACTGTCTTGGGTACATCTTCTTTTTTACCCTCATTTGGTAGTATCCCGATCGTAAATCGATCTTTGAGAATACTGCAACATATTTGATTTGTTCGAAAAGATCTTTAATCCTTGGAAGAGGATATCGATTCTTGATAGTAAGCTTGTTCAATTGTCTGTAGTCAATACAGAGTCTCATAGTCCCATCTTTCTTATTCACGAACAGGACTGGAGTACCCCAGAAAGACGAGCTAGGCCTAATGAAACCCTTGTCTTGTAGCTCTTAGAGTTACTTCTTGAGTTATTTAAACTCAACATGTGTCATTCGATAAGGTCTGATGGACACCAGAGTTATTCCAGGTTGGACATCGATCTCGCACTCTATTTCTCTAGTTGGAGGGAGACCAGGGAGTTTCTTGGGAAAAACATCGAGATATTCAGATACAATAGGCACACTAGGTAAGCTGAATTCAAGTTCATCTTGTAAGACCATAGTAGCAAAGATTGAGGTCGGTTTCTTGTCAATTAGAAGAATTGATTCCTTTTCTAAACCCCATAGGTAAAGTCTCCTATTTAGGCAATCCACCCAGGCTTCATGCTTGCTTAACCAATCTAGTCCAGTACTAGATCAAACTCACAAGTTGGTATTACATATAGATTAACAATAGAGGGTACATTTCGAATGAATAGGGGACATTTCTACAGATAAAACTTATGTTTGTAATTCCCCCTATAGGGTTCGAAACTACAAGGCTTTGTTTTACAATTTCAGGCTTTAAGTTCAATTTTTCAATCAAGGTTGAGCATACAAAAGAATTAGTGGATCCTGAGTCTATTAAAGCGTAAACATTATTCGAATTTAACTCAACGGTACCTGCTATAACATCGGGTGATTCTTCATCTTCTTTTCCCCGGATATGATAGATTCGAGCAGGAGCTCGAGATTCTTGGTGAGTAGCGGCATTCGAATATTGTCCTTTGCCCTTCCTCTAATTTCTAGACTGAGCTTGTCTAGGACCTTTGTTTCGAATGGAAGGAGTTGAGCTAGCATTTGCAGGAGTTTGATTCGGAACCTTGTTAGGATTATGAGGATAATCCCTGATATAGTGATCGGAGGCTCCACAAAAGTAACATATATTTTGTTGAGTTCTACACTGACCAGTATGGTGTTTCTGACAAAACTTGCAAGTAGGATATTGAACAACTTTACCGAAATTCCCCGTACTATCAACAGAGGTGATCAGGGCTGAAGGCTTAGTTACCGATTGAGGTCTCGGTATGAAATTGCTTTTCTGAGCAGAAGTGTAATTCGAAGAGTGATCCTTAGAATATTTGGACTTCTTTGACTGCCAGTGAGGCTTTTCATCATTCCTAGATCGCTTGTCTTTCCAAGAATTTCCGTTTTTGCGTTTCTCAGAGGTTTTCATCTTCGTCTCGGTTGCAATGGCCCGGTTCACCAGATTTTGGAAGTCAGTGATACCTAGGGCAGTGAATATTGGACTTAACTCATCATTCAATTCATCAATAAATATCCTACACCTGTCAGCATCAGTCTTGATGTATTCTGTATTTGCAATACTTAGAGAAGTCACTCACGTACTGTTCGATAGGTTGACCACCTTGCTTGAGGTACAAGAAACTCTTTCGGCGTTCGGCTAGGTATTGTTCACTGATGTATTTCTTCTTGAATTCCCCGAGGAAGAATTTCCAAGTTACAGCTTCAGCATGAGTAATCAGGGTAGTGGTTTCCCACCATCTCAGAGCTTCGTCTACCAACAGGGATATAGCACATTCGAGTTTGTGTTCATTAGGACAAGGCAGTTGTTTGGTCAGGATTCGATTAGTGGTCTCTAACAAATACTCAACTATTTTGGGATTGGCTTCATCTGTACCGGTGAAGGTATAAGCCCGGCGTTGAGCTAGTTTGTCAATCGGGGCTCTAATTGGAACAATAGTAGGAAGAGGAATAGGATGGACTCGTTTCAAGGTAGTTACAAGATGATCGAATATCTCCTTCATGCTCATGAGACATTCCTGCTGCACATGATTTATAGCAGGAGCTTTCTGTTGAGCAGCTACTTGGGCACTAGGTTCAGCTCGTTGCTGTGGAGGATTTTGCTCCATACTCACACTATCTCTTTCATTTGAGGAGCCTACATGACTTTTATCATCCCGAGCGAGCCTTGTTTCAGATATTCTACATTTAAATAGAACAATTACGAATTCAGTTTAGTTAAGCAAAGACACAAGCTATACAATACAAGTCTCCTAGGTGGCACAAGTATACTATATAATGCAAGAGAGCCCGGTTTAGTCCTAGAACCGACTAAAAAACTTTGATTACTAATCAATGTAACACCCCCTACCCCGAGTTGGTAGCAAACCAGTTCGGGAGCGTTACCAAGTACATTACAAGAAGGAACGAGGCAAGAATAGGTTAACTCATCCCTATTAGATGAGTTACTTATTTAACAAGTAACCAAACATTCATTACTTAACATGTAAACAATCACATTTACATACATTATAGGTTACTAAAAATTTCAATTTCATCATCATACAACATCATCATTCGAAACCAAAAAGCAAACAAGTTTCCATTTTCATTTCATTATTCATTAACTTAATTACATATAACATTTCATGCATAACTTACTAATCATGATCCATTGCACATACCTTGATTCCAAGCAAGACAAATGCCAAGCTTACCATTCGGCATTTACCATTCAATCTTATAAAAATACTATAACATGGTATGTTTTCAAAATAGACTATATTCTTTCACAAGACATTCGAATAACATGATAGTCTAGATCATTTGCATTTGAACATTCAATGTATATTTATCAATATGCGCAGCAAATACTTATCCATTTCATACAATTTTGAGTTCACAAAATCAACCAAGATCATATCATGGAAGGCCATTCAAAACATATATACCTAAATACAAGATCAAGTATTCAAAATGCATGCACTAGACATTATATACATCTATGTGCCACCAACTAGAGGAGTACAAAACAAGTATGAACCATACTTTAGCTAATATTGTGTCTTGCTTTGAGCTCAAGGAAGTCAGACTTCAGGATCAAGTAACGATCAAATCCTTAATCTGTGGTTGGGAAGAATGAAAACAAGAGTGATAAGTACAAGATTGTACTTAGTGAGGTAATAACTAGTTCTAACCCATTTGTTATATTGAGTCAAGTGTCAATTAATCAAGAAGAATCCTAGCTAAGGATTTCAAGGCAATTGAATAATATAAGAAGCAAGAGACAATGAATCATAATTCATGCTTTATCCATTTCAAGAAATCAAGCTATTCATGGACACATATCAAGTAGTCAAGCAGTTCATGTTTATATATCATGAATCAAGCAATTTAAACTTTACATTCAAGACAAGTTTACAATTAGAACTCATGAATTCAAGTAAGGTCAAGGTCTATTTCAAGCAATAATCATGTAGCAAGAAATTCGAGTGTACAAGTCAAGTGACAAATAATTCAAGTTTACATGTTTGTCATTTCAAGAATGCATGTCAAGTAATCCAAGTAGCAAGTTTTCATATCAAGTAATTCAAGTATTCAAGATTATATTAACTCATTTCTTATCTTTTAATACAATCCTTGGTTTATAGTTTGTCTAGGTAATCGAGTCTCCAACAACTGTCGCCATAAGATGTACCGTAGTATGCAAGATGTACCGTAGTACTGGTCAACCCTCCTACTGTCGCCAAAGACCACATATAAGTACCCTCCGTCTGTCACCAATTAGGGGCCTTAGCCCTGGACAGTAGTCCACCCTGACACAATGAGCTCTAGACTCTAAGGCATGCCCTTCTACCTATTCAACTAGCAACCAAGGTTGTTTGATTACACTTCTTTTATTCAAGAATTTCAAGATTTTCAAGTTTAGAGTCATGTATGATTCAAGAATCAAGTCAATCAATGTATAGCAATATCATGCTTTAGTCCTTTGACCAATTGAGCCTTAGCTCTTTAATTTCATTTCACATTTCATGTGTTTCATGCTCAAGGCAAACCATTCATGTTCAAGGCAATATATTTCATGTTCAAAGCAATTCATTTCATGTTCAATAAAATACATTCAAGTAGCATTCAATAATTCACACCCAAGGCATTAAGAATCAAGCAATTCTACTTGTACAACACTCCAAGGATGTAGACAAGTTTCATATATTATCTTATTTCATACTTCCCTTATTATTTATATTCAAGTTAAATTAGGTTCATTATCATGGCATATCCATAGAAAGAAGTAGTCATGCATATCTGGTTAGGACCTAAGTCCTAACCCTATTTGTAACCTACACTCACAATACTCTAAGCTTAATTAGTCTTGCAAGACTATCCCCTTTTTCTTGTCCCTTGAATGCTCGACTTTAGATCCTTCTCCAAAGTCCTCTCTTTGCTCTAATAAATCAAATAGATAGGACAAGGTCAAAACATGCAATCAGGAAATCATTCAACATAGCAACAAGGTTAACACATCACATATACAAGGCCAATAACATCTAAACTGTTGCTGCTACTGCCTGGCAGCATGTGCATTACTTCCTTAAACATTCATATATTTTATTTCATACGTCGTAATTTCAATTGGTTTACACAATTGGAAAGCTAAATTAATTACCTTTCTAACCATATAGGCCTTGCATTTTAATTCTTTTCCAATTAATACAATTTTTTGTTTAAAGACAAGCAATTTACAACACTGGACAGTTTGTACTGTCCCTAGTGTTTCATTTCTACAATCTGTTTTACAATCCAGAATTCAGATCTGTTTTCTCCTAATGAATTTAGACATGTTAAGGCATTGTCCATAAAATTTCTATCCTTAAATTCCCTTTGTACAATTTATAGTGATTTTTCAAAGTTACTGCCCAGAATAGAGTTTTCTGGGCAGATTTCACTAATTTGAGTTTCTAGCTTCATTACTCACTTAGATGATACTTCTAACATGTTAATTCAACTTATATACATATTCATGCATCAAAACAGGGCAGATTCAGATTTAATACTTGACACATACTCAATTTTGAATCAATCCAATTACATGTACATAGGCACCAAAACAGGACAACTTCCACACATGTATATATATATATATATATATATATATATATATATATATATATTTCGATCACAGAAGCTAGAATCATTCACCAAGCCCCAAATTAATCCTTTAATCACATGAACTTACTTTCGAACTTAATAAGCAGCTTCACTTTCATACATGTTTATTTATACATACCATACATTCTTAATTTTACTCATGAATTCCAAAATAGTCCATAGTTCAACTCTAATCAGCAACAACACTTATAATCAGTTTAACATTAACTTTATAGCCACACATGGATTAATTCATTAAATTCTTAAGCGACATTTAACATTAATTTTTCGAATGCATCCCTAATATACAACAGCTTTAAATTTCAATTTACTAGAATTACACCATTCGATTTGCTCATATAATATCCTAACTATCAATCCAAACAACATTTATTCCTTCTATCATGTCAAACCTGTAATTTTAATCGATTTCTCACACTTACTTCTTCAATTACACGTAACAATTCATCTCATACAAATCAAGGGGTCTATTTCATCGCAAGATTATAATCAAAGAAAGAACAAGAACATTACCTTCCTAAAGATGTATCAATTCGATTATGGCTTCAATTAACTAAGTGAAGGAACTATGGTTTCTTCTATTTCACACCTCTTGGCATTTTGAGATAATGGAAAAGGAAGAAGAAGGTAGAAATTTTGTTTTTCTTCCTCTAATAACACATTGTCGTAATCCCTTCAATCCTAGTCCACCTTGCATGCTCGTGGGATTACATGTGTCCAATGCCACCAATAAACATTTCATTACATGCAATCCAATTTGTTTTACTTCTAGTTCGGTTTGGTCCCTAACTCCTTTTTATTAAACAAGACAATCCAAAACATCATGATAATTGAATTATATTTAATGAGAACATCCTACTAGGCCATACTTTGGGGTATTACAGTATCGATACGCATGTTCCCGTATCGATACAAGTAAGTGTTTTCAGGCTTAGCATATTGGTACACGGGTGACCATATCAATATAGGTCTACAGTTTCAGGCATAGAGTATCGATACAGTTGAAGGTCTATCGATACGGTTTTGAGCTACTGGAATCTAGAATTTTGCGAAAGCTCAGGCGTATCGATACACTTGCCCGCATATCGATACGGTCAGTGGTTAAGTTAGTTAAAAGTAAGTTTTAAGGTTTATGTTTTCTCCCGTTTAGTCCCTGATTGATATACTTGCAATTAAATGAGTTTGAATAATCATTTTGACCCGAAATTTCACCAGTATGCATGTAATTGGTTTAATTGAGGATTGATAACTTTAATTTTGGAATTGGCCCTTCGAGATAATGGAATTTACAATTTGGTCCGTGGGTGTTATGTATGCAATTGGTTGAGTTCGGATGATCGTTTTAAGTTGAAATTTGGCATGTATGCTTGTAACCCGACTAATCGAAGATTGGTAAAACAAATTACAAGTTAACCCTTATAGATTTATAGATTTATATTTTGGTCCCTATTCTTGTAATGTGGCCAATTGGATATCAATTTGATGTTCGATTGAGTTGGGTTTCCACTCGTTGTTTGTATGTACACGCAGGGTAATAACCAGCATCTAGATAAGATAAAGGAAAAATGGTTGCGTTTTTCCAAGTTCTCATTTTTGGTTTACTTTGGTAAACTTAATGTAGATCACTCGGTTCGGTCTTGTGGCTAGGCCGGGTCGAGGGGGTTACAACGATCATGGAAGGATTTGGCTAAAGCTTTCACAGAGCAGTACAAACATATAACAGGTATTGACCCGAACCGTTTAACATTGCAAAACATGAAGAAGAGGCACAACGAGAGCTTTAGGCAGTGCGTGCAAAGGTGGAGGGATGTTGCAGCGCAAGTACAACTGCCTCTACTTAAAAGAGAGATAATACCTACTTTTGTTAGAACCCTAGAAGATCCATTCCTGAAGTATATGCTGGGAAATACAACCAATAACTTCGAAGACCTTGTGATATTAGGTGACCTCATGAAGAAGCCATCAGACAAGAAAAAATTATAGATCCTAATAATGCAAACATCGGAGAAGGAAGTGGATTAGAGGTTCATATGGTGGGGTCTTATCCATCTAATCGACCTTGGTCCTCGTACCAATCAAACTATTCGTGCTCACGTTAACCTACGACGTTTCAGAAAGTCGTCTATCCAATTTTGGTAACATATATAGAGTTGCTTCTAATACTTGTTGAGAAAAACATGTTAGCCGCGATTCAATCAAAACCAAAGCAACCCCTTTATCCAGAAGGGTGTGATGTTAAGCTGTGTGTGATTATCGTCTGGGAAGCACGGGTCACACTATCGAGAATTGTGGATGTCACATCCTAAAAATCGGCCTTGTCGGAAGTAGGTTTCGGTGATCAGAAATTTTGAATCTGATGTATTAAATGTTGTGCAATTGACCCTTACACCCCTCTTGTTTAATAAAGTTATATTTTGGCCCTATGTGATTGAATAACTTCCTTGCATGAAATTCAGTCCAAAAGTACAATTTCCAAGCTATGCGTATCGATACGGTCATACCAGTATTGATACGGTCTAACTACCAGTATTGATACAGTCTAACTACCAGTAACTAACTTGCCTGTTTTAGCCTAATCGTATCGATACGGCTATAAGCGTACCAATACGGGTCGTTTCACTTTGTATCGATACGACTATACGCGTACCGATACGGGTTCCCTATTTTGAATCTATTCGAAGTCAATTGAGAGAGAAGTAAGCTAAGTGCTCACTCACCTACTGGCTGGCCCCTCCCACGTGATGTTCCTCATATTGAATGATGGGAATTGCCAATTTGCATTAATTTGGATAAGGGCATGAAAGGATAGAATTAATTATTTAATCTTTCCTTGATTATGAGGAAAGCTTCTCATTGGTTCAAGAGTTGGTGATAAATGATTAAGGCTGAGAAAGGATTTTAAATTGTAAAAACCAAAGCTCTCTTCATTCTTGAATTCCTGGTAAACCAAACTCACCCTTTTGTTTCCAAAAGTAAGCACACACCTCCATTTCCATCTCCAACCTCAAGCTAAGCAAGCACCTCGATTCAATCTTCCATTCTTCGTTGATTTGAATACTTCGTTTGAGAGCTCTTAGTCCGATGAGTAAAACCCCTATATCAATTTAGTGATTCTATCTCTCGTTGAAGTTTAATTTCAAGATTAGGCTTCTAGTGTTCAAAGGGAAGTCTATGGATTAAAAAGTTAATTTTGTCAATCCAATAATGTCTATAACTTTTGGTAAGCTTGAAATACAATTTCGAATCCTTAGATTGGATTCTAATACAATCCCTAACCTTGTGCTAGCTCAAGTGATGGAGCAAGACCCCTCATCATCTCTAACGAAAGCTAGGCAACAAGAAAATGTAATCCAAGAGCCTCGTAGTCAAGGTGAGTGTAGTCATGTCAAGGGATAGGCTAGGTGCTATCCCGTTGCATTTGATTTGTGATTGTGGTGTTTGTGTGCATTTTGTTAAAGTCTCAATAAAGAAAGCTTGTGTGGATGCCAATGGTAAGCATGGTAAGTTCAAAAGTATTATTTGAATATGTCATATATGTGAAAATTTGATATGAACATGATGTGCTATAGTATATGAAGCCGGATATGTTTAAGCTATGTTATGAAATATGGAGCTAAGGCTTAATTCTGTTTCTGAAATGTTGTGGCCTACGGGCACTATGGTAAGAATACAATGAATTATGTAAACCTTAGACATTGTAAGTTTTGGATACAATTGGCATGTCATAGGGTTACTTGCGCTAGTATAAGTAAGGGTGAACTACGGTCCTGGGCTACGGCCTATATGTGGGGGAAATAAGGACGGATTGTGTAAGGGACTTATCCAGAGCTACGGCCTACTATCTGTTATATATGTTGGTGTAAAGGGGAATCCACGTATCCATTTGTTACGTTGTCCAATGGGTTTAATATGGGTACCATTCACGTTCGAATTATGAAAAATTGTGATAATTGATTAAGCATAAGACTTTGTGATTAAAGATATGAATGTAAGATAATTAAGCATGTTATTATGTTAACCATGTTTATAGCATATATCATATGTTAAAGATCATTGTTTATGTATTAATGACTACCTCACTAGGCTATGTAAGCCTAACATATGTGTGTCTCATGCATTTCAGGACCTTGAGATCTCCCGAGCTACGATCATGTAATCTCCCAATTGTAAGTCACTTTCGCAAGCTATATGTATGTTTACTTTTGTTTCCGAACTCCTAGTAGGGTGGCATAAGATCCAAACGTGTCTAAATGGCCTATTTTGGTATATTTGTATAAGTCTTAAAAAGTTTAGATAATGCATGTGGTGAATGGTATGTTTGGAAATGGTTAAAATGATCCTAAAAGTCCTAATTGGTAAGGTCTTAGTAAACGAATTCGGAAGGCTCTAAAATTTGATATGCGATTAAAATTATTGTTTCTGAGGTTGTTGGCAAAGTTTGATAAAATTTGAATATCGTCTGATTGGGTAAATTGAATAAAAACTAGCAAAATTTTGTCATTTCAGGTCTGGCGCACTAATACGGGTGATGGCGTATCGGTATGGCATTCATAAAATTGGCTTTTTGGAATAGGGCGTATCGGTACGAAAATTGGTCACTAGAATTTGGTCGGAAAAATGGTATCGATGCGGTATTAAGGCGTTTCGATACGGGGTCAGCGCAATCAACGCGTATCGATGCGGGTTTAGCTGGGTATCGGTACATGTCGAAATCCTTGAATCTGAAAATTTGAAATTTGGCTTAGCGTATCGATACAGGCTTAGCTGTGTATCGATACGGTTTGAAATCCTTGAATCTGGAAATCAAGATCGGCTTAGCGTATCGATACGATCGTCTAGGAGTATCGATACGGGATTAGTTAATTCTGTTAAAAAGAATAAAAATGACGTTTTAGGTAATTTACAAAATGGTCACTAAAGTCATATAGTTTAATTGACTAGGTAAACGAAATTTGATAGTAACGAAACTTCACATAATATTAATTGGCAAGTTTAATTGCAAGTTGGTAATAAAGAAATTGGATTAGGATCGTAAATTTGTAAAATTTACAATTTAGTCCTTTTAATCTAAAAAGTTTAAAATTGACCCTAATTTTGAATAGACTAGTAACGAATAAGTTTGATAAGTATTAAATAGGATTGTTAAGATATTTTGAGTAAGTTTTCAACTCTAATTTTGTCTCCGAACTCTGATTATGTTTTTCGGTAACGCTCACTGACCTGGTTCTCTACCAGACCGGGAATGGGGTGTTACAGTGGAGCCCTGAGAAACAAGGTACATAATCTGATTGAACATGGTACTTTGAAATTCAACGATGGAGTCCCTGAGATGAATTGACGATGGGGTAATGTTGGATCTACCCGAAATCTAGACAACCTTTTAAGACAACTTTGTATCTTGAATATCTTTTTGAGTAATGCATGAAACAAACCTTTTGCCTAGGCCCGAAGATAAGAGGGAATATTTTGTAAGGGCGCGTGTCTGTTTGTTTTTAATAAATGATGCATTTCTACAAATTTTCTTAAAATTTAACTTACTCATGATTTTTTCATACATATATACATAATTGGATATAGGGGCCCCTATTTTTGAGAAATTACATCTTTGAAAGAATAAATACTCTTTTCTCTTCATATAAGCATCTTGCATAATTAAGAAACAAAAGATTTCTTACATTACTCTTTATAGAGATTTAAAGTACATGGACCTAATGCAGGTGTCTGCTTAGAACAAAAGCTTGAAGCCTTCATAAGTATCCAAAATATACGGGGCATCTGAGCTCTAATCAATGATGAATTCAATCTCCCTCGAGAAGAAGAAACAAGATGACGTTGACATAGGTCATTCTACTTAAATTCAAAAAAATGAGGACCGTGAAAATTTAAGGGCAAACTTTTGTTGGGGCAAATTTTGAACAGGATCAGAAGATTAAGCTGAGCCAGAAGAAGAGGACTTCTGCAAGTACTCCATGCATCTTCATTCATCACAAGGGCATACGTGAAAGTATATGCATCATTGCATCGCCAAACATGTTCGTACATTATGGCATCTAATTTTTCATAAAGCATTCATAACTTGGGGATTCCAAAAAAAGTTCTACGCATCTTTGCATTATCATAAAAGCATCCATATGCATGTTATCTGCATAAATTCATTACCAAAAACTAACTTTGCATTTGTCACTCAAAGCAATTTTCTGAAATCACGTTCTTCTATACGAACGTTTTTCTCAAAACAGAAATTTTTTAATTCTATCATTTCTTAAGGACGTTTTTCTGAAAACAGAAATTTCTTAATTACATCCTTTCATAAGGATATTTTTCTCAAAAAACAAGAGTTTCTTAACTTTATCCTTCCATAAGGACATCTTTCTCAAAAATAGGAAATTTTCAATTCCATCATTTCTTAAGGACGTTTTTCTCAAAACAGGAATTTCTTAATTCCATCATTTCTTAAGGACGTTTTTCTTAAAATAAGAATTTCTCATTTCCATCCTTTCTTAAGGACGCTTTTCTCAAAAACAAGAGTTTCTTAGCTCTGTCCTTTCATAAGGATATGCTTCTCAAAAACATGAGTTTCTTAATTCCATCCTTCCTCAATGACCTTTTTCTCAAAAACATGAGTTTCTTAGCTTCGCCCTTTCATAAGGATATGTTTCTCAAAAACATGAGTTTTTTAACTCTGTCCTTCCATAAGGACATTTTTTTCTCAAAAAAACCAGAATTTCTTAATTTCATCCTTTCATAATGGCACTTTTTCTCAACATAAATCTCTTAATTTCATCATTTCATAAGGATATTTTTTTCTCAAAACATGAATTTCATAATTTCGTCCTTTCATAAGGACGTTTTAATTATATCCTTCCTTAAGGATACATTTTTCTCAAAATAGGAATTTCATAATTTCATTATTTCTTAAGGACGTTTTTTCTCAAAAACATGAGTTTCTTAGCACCGTCCTTCCGTAAGGACATTTTCTTTATAAAAAATAGGAGTTTTTTTATTTCGTCCTTTCATAAGAACATTTTAATTATATCCTTCTATAAGGATATTTTCCTCAAAACATGAATTTCTAAATTCAACCCTTTCATAAGGATCTTTTCACTAAAGATATCGTCTTAAATCAACTTTATCTTTTCTTAAAAATATTCGATCTTTTCTCAAAAAAAAGAAGACAAAAGATTTACAGGCCTGACATCCTCAAACACGAAGGAACAGATCATCGTCATCAACATGGAGCAAATATTGTCCGGCGCCTTCAACTAAGAAGAAACAAACAAGATCCAACATCCTTGACACGAATGAGTTCCATCTCACCCGTAATATGGTTAGAATGGACGCCTCAACCGTCTCATCTCCCTGAAGTGGTAGCGGAATTGGCACACCAACAAGTTCATCTTCCTGAAAGGGCAGCGGAATAGACCTCTCAACCGCCTCATTTCCCTGAAATGGCAGTGGAATGAGTACACCGGCAAGTTTAGCTCCTTGAAGTTGGCAGCAGATCCCATATTTTTTTAGATCTCGTTTCGTCGTTGTTAGTGCAGCAGGTCAAATTTTTGTCCATGTCTAGTTTCTTCAATGATGGGCGACTAGACCGGATGTTTTTCTCGAGTTTTCTCTCCGGACGTATGGTTATTCAAATAAAGATTCTAAAAAACAAAAAAAAACAACAAAAGGAAAGAAAAAAATGAAAAATAAAAAGAAAACCAAAACTCTCTCCAGATCACGCCTCTTCGTCAGAGTACAAGACTAATCAAAACCCTCTCCAGATCACGTCTCTTCATCAGAGTTGTAGCGGATCAAATCTCCTTCTCCAGATCATGCCATTTCGTCATAGTTGTAACAGATCAAACCCCCATCTTTTGATTCTGTCTCTTCGTCAGTGTTGTAGATGGATCAAAACCATTTTGACAAGTCCAACAAAAATGTTGGCACAACGTGATTAAGAGTGATAAAGTTTAAGATAATGGACAATTCAAATGTCCATCGAAAATCCATTTTCAAGAATGGTCGAAGAAAAATAAATCATTTGAAAAATCCAATACCATATTGGTAAAATTGATTGTACCTAGGGAAATGGTACAACTAGCCCGGAGCAGACGGCTACTAGTAAAGGTAACTCAAATCCGTTGATCCTTGTGCATTTGGGAAAAATGCAAAAGAGATCTATGAAGCTCTTGATCAAAGCTTGTTGACTTCTGGTTCTGCCTCATCGGCGATATTGTAGCTGGACCAAACCTTCATCTGGCAATCATGCGTCTTCATCAAAGTTGCAGCTGGATCAAGTTTTGCAGACCTTACCTCTCTGTTAGTGTTGTAGTTAGGTCAATTTTTCTCTAAGCATCGCGTCGTTATCAGAGTCGTAGCAAGCCGAGCTTATTTTGTCTCATCCAACGGATTACCCTAGGTCAAAAAATTTTGCTTACAAGAGCGTTCGAGTAGATCAAGTGAAGCAGAAGAGGAAGCGGTGGCTAGAGAAACAAATCCTGACCTGGCCGGACAAAATGGTCATCTTTTGTCTTTGCTCTATTGTCGTTGTACAACAATGAGAAAAGAGGGGCAGCTGTAAGTGCCCATTTTTTACCGGGCTTTAAACCCCATATAAACCCAACCCAAATTAAAATAAATTATACCCAATCACCCAACCAAACCTATATCCAAACTCATATTCTGATAACCCAAATAAACCCATTTACAAAAATACCCTTTAATACCATAATTACATAACTACCCTTAACCCTAAAACTAACTTAAACTAACCCTAGCCTTCAAGCCGCTGCCGCCATTGAGCCAAGCCGAGCCGCGCCTCTATCTCCCTTATCCCTGCCACCACTGCCCTGCTTTGCGGCTGCCGCCCAATCATGCCTCGTCATCCCTAACGTGGCAGATTCAAATCTACAAAAAATCAAAGACAAAATGTATCTTTTTATGTTGTTTTAATACTTGGATCTCGGATATAAAAATGAGAAAAAATAATGTAAGGTGAGTTTTTCGGTTGAATAAAAAAGATTCAAATCTAGCAAATAGGAAAAAGCCAAACCAAAAGCAAAAAAATAAACAAAGCAAGAGATTCGAAGTAAAAAAACACGAAAAATACAAAAAAGGAAGATTCGAAAGGTAAAAAACATTCAGATCTACACTATTTGAGTTAGATTTAGAAAATACTAACCTTGAATTTGGCTTTAGAACAAGAAACTTCGTCGAAACCCCTTCTTGCATGAACTCCGGTCGTCATTCGCGGTGGTCCTCCATCGCCGGCGAATGATGACAGCCGCGACGACCAGTCGGCACTGGGAGGTCATGCCCTAGTGAGGCAGAGAGATTTTTGAGAGAAATATCAGTTCTTTTTAATTATCATCCCTAAATTAATTTTTTTGGCTTGATTTAGTTATTTAAGGCTTAACCAAAACGACGTCGTTTTGGCTCTATACTCGAATACTTGACCCGACCCGGCCAGGATCCGTGTCCTCTTGTTTCAGTTTTTTCATAATTTAGCCAATGTTTTTTCTTTTTATTTTATTATATATATTATATGTTTAGTATATATTACTTTTGTTTTATTATATTAAATTATTATATTACATGCTATATTGGATTACTATTATTATATATTAAATTATTATTATGATTAGATGTTATATCTTGTTTAATATTATTCTATAATATTATTATCACATTATTAAAATTACTCTTGTTATATTATATCATTAGTATTATTAGTAATTACTATTATTGTTATTTACTTATTTATAGTTTAATACATATTATTATATATTTGTATATATTCTAAAGTTATTTGTTTTAATCGAATTTTAAACCAAAAATAACTTTTATGGATTGTCGTGAAAAACGTATCTCGAACGTAAGAGGTGCCGCTTTTCGTTAATCCCTATCGAAAAATATCTATTTTATTTTTAAACTATAATTTTTAAAATAGATTCCTTTCATTCGGGAATCTAATGAAAATTATGCCTCGGGTGTTGGGGCGTAAATTTCTTTCGAACAAAATATTTTCTGAAATATTTCAAGATTTCACAAATTTTAAATTAAATTCGAATTATTAATTTCAATCGTTAAGACACGACCAGGTACCAATTTTGGGCGCTGTGATGGTGCTCATCCTTCCCCACACGTGACTCCCGAACCTGTTTCTTCTGGTTTCACAGACAAAAACTCGTGTTTTAATAAAATAACGCAAAAACAAGTTTTATTAAAATTGTCAAGTTTTCAAGTGATCCAATCTTACCTACAAAAAAAAGATTGGTGGTGACTACATCCCAAACCAAAAGATTTTAGTAAGAATGCGTGAAGTTTTATTAAAATGGGCCTTTTTGTTACACATCCATGGCCTTTTTGTTGTTTTCTTCGGCTTCATTGGTGGATTTGAGCCGACTCTTTAACGAGTCCACCTCCTCGGTTAAGCCCTTTGCCTTCAACGAAGAAACTCTCTCTTTCTCCAATGCACAATCCATTATCTTTTGTTAGTTGCAGGCTTGCAGCTCGGATTCGAGCCTCTCCAAGTGGTCATCCCCCATGGAACTCTGTGATGCAACCTCGGATGAACCTTCGGATTTCTCCAGGTTTTCAATGAGGAATTTGATTTCTTGCTTGGATTTCTCAAGGGAAATCTGGGTTTGCTTAAACTCTTCTGATCAAGCAACAAACGAATCATACATCTTCTTCTCAGATTCTTTCCTTCCCTCCACTTCTTCCTCCATTTCATGGATTCTCTTCTTCCCTCGAGACAACAAATCTATTGCTTCGGATTCAAAGGATTTCAACTTAATCAACTCCTTTTTCAATTTATGAAACAAAGCTTCTTTTTCGGCCAATGTCTCATCCAATTCAGTAGCTTTTCCGAGTTGGGTTTTCAAGGATTCAATATACCTCTCCTTGTTCTTCAGTTCTGTATGAAGGTCTGCAACTTTCCGGGACTCCACTGCAGTGCAGCTTTCATCAGCCTCTTCATTGACAAAGGATGGCCTCTCCATTTCTTGCTCTGCTCATTAAAAACAACAAATAGTTTCAGACAGAGATGAACATTGAACAACAAAAACAAAATTTACTAACATAACATTAACGTACTTTTGATTGAGATGGCAATGTTCTGGGGGATAAATATACTTGGGGAATGATTATGCTAGAGGGAAATAAGTTCTTTTTTGGGGTGGGGGGATAAAATCAAGAAAGGGGTTATTGTTTTTGAGGAAGCTCCATTGGTAAACAATGATAAAGATTTGGTGATTGATGTGATACTGACTCCATTCTCCTTATAAGAGATACCACTAAAACAGCAAAAGCTTCAAAACAAGCAAATTTAAGGACCCGTAATGTTTAAAAATTGCTAAATTATTCTACAAGAGTAATATCCTATTGGAGAAAACTAAGGGGGACCAAATCTAAATCATAATTAATGGGATAGAAATGGTTAAAAGAATTGTCGATGTCGTTTTCGTCCGGGTCGAAATTGGTTAGGCCTACAAAAACCCGTCAAACGTTTGGAGTCGTTTTAGGTTGGGTACGACTGAAAACCTATAAAATTGGTCTGCGTCAACACCGAGATCATTGCCGGGTATGCTCAAAAATGTAAATGCATAAACTAAAAAGAACTTAAACCTAAAGGCTTAGCTGAAAATTAATACTATACTAAACCTAGGACCTAATTGAATGACATGCAAACATGGCAAGATCTAAAGGATAATTTTCCCCTAATCATAAAAAACACGTGCGGATTTGCTTTCCTCTAATGCTGCATTAAGGAAAAAAATTAATTCTTTTTTCATTTATTGCCATTTGACGCATTAAGGAAAGGCAATTTTAGCTAAATATTCCCCTTGAAGAAATAATTTGAAAATATACTCTCGTCAGAAATCATTTGGAAAAATACTCCTCATTTGGTCTACGTAATTAAGAATCGCATTTTGGCAGGCGCGATTTCAAAAATCGCACTTCAATGGGTGAGACTTCTGAATGATATGACACGTCGATTAAGAAACCGGAATTTAATATTCGGGGATAAAAAGTCGCGTCCAGCTAGACGCGATTTCCACGAGAATACAAAACAGTGCAGCGCGAATTTATCGCGCTATCTGCGTGGAAGTCTCAGCTGGTCAAGCGCGATTTCTATGTAATGTTGTTGTAAAAACAAGCTTCGATAGGTATGTTTTAGTTGATATTAATTGATATTAGCATATATAAATTAATTTTTTAAAACTCTTACGTCTTAGTACTGAAACATGTCTTTAAAATGGTGTGAAAATCGGCACTCATAAGGCATCCTAATCCTTGTCAAGATCGCTCCAAAAAAGCTATCTACCCGTGTTATTTTTCATAAAGACCAAGCAGACATGTGTCGGTAGGCATGTTTGAGTGGATTTTACGAGATGTTGGGGGTTAATTTTTCTCGTTTTCTAACTGTCACATCTTAGTACTGAAACATGTCTTTAAAATGGTGTGAAAATCGGCACTCATAAGGCATCATAATCCGTTTCAAAATCACTCCAAAAAGCTATCTACCCATGTTATTTTTCATGAAAACCAAGCAGACATGTGTCGGTAGGCATGTTTGAGTTGATTTTACGAGATGTTGGCGGATAATTTTCCCTATTTTCTAAATGTCACATCTTAGTACTGAAACATGTCTTTAAAATAATGTGAAAATCGACACTCATAAGGCATCCTAATCCATGTCAAAATCACTTTAAAAATGGTACGTGAACTAACAATTGAAGCTTTGCAGATCATGTCTTATATTTCAAAATACTACAGTACACTAACAACTAAAATCAGTTGATTCGAGGGCCATTCCTTAGAGGATATGTGCTCTTGTTGTGTCCCATGTTCCTGCATTTAGTGCACCATTTTGGTTGTTCGATCGGTTCTTTAGGAAGCTTATCCTCGGCAGTATGAATCCTAGTTGACAGTGAGCGACCTTTTTTTCTCAATTCGCAGAGAAGGATCTGACACTATCTTAGGCTCATGGCCAATCATATTTGGATCACGTTCATTTTCGATCATAGGAAACTCGTGTCGGTATACCTTGAATATGTTTTCAAGTCGGTATACTGGATCAACGAATGTGTAGGCGTCAAAATGAACAGATTCACATGCGGCAAAGGCGTGCGCACACGGGTGTAAACACTAATTTTATCCGAGGTATTAACCCATTTTTAAATTTTGTCAAATTTTATAATAATGAGCTCTTTTATTAGTATCTATTGTTATTATTGCTTTGTTATCATTATATGTTATATTATCGTTATCTATTTAAAACTCAAAACAAAAAGATTACTACTATTATAACCCAAGTCTTTTTATTTAAGTCCTTTTAAAAATATTATTATTAGTATTAGTATACTTATGTTATTGTTATTATAATTATTATACTTATTACTATATGTTATAGTTATTATGGTTTGAAAACTCAAAAAATTATTATTATTATGACTCCTAACTATTATCTATTATTATCATTATTATTATATTATCTTTGTTATTACCATTAACTATTATTAGTATTATTATATATTACTATTATTTTATAATTATTATTATTAAACAAAAACCAAAAATTAATATATAATAAAATAAATAAATAACAGCCCGATGTTTATATAACAGTCCATTACATACTTTAAAAACCCAAAACATTTTACAGTTGGCCCATTTAGGCCCAAATAATTTAAATCCTAAAAGCCCTAAGCCTTTGCACGTTGGAAACCCTAATCCTTTTTTTAATTATGCGCAACTAAATCCAGGCTGTTAGATCTGGAATTTGATCTAACGGTCTAGATCACCCCAACATAGGAAACCCTAGCTGGAATGCCTCGTTCTCGTGACACAATTCTCACAGCTGTCGGATTAAGAGCGTGTCGAAGGGCCAGGATCAAGCCCTCGCGCGAGCGTGATGCACGCACGGGCCCTTTGGATTCCTCACGCGTGCGTCGCACGCCCTGTTGCTTCAGATCTCTACGCGCGCCTCCTGATGATCCATCTGCCTTGCTAAAGTTTTTCTCTCTGGTCCCTCATCTGTCGATCGACCACCTCACACCAAAGGAGACAAAAAGGACGTTGTTAGGCACACAAAAAAAACTAAAAAATTACAGAGCCAACAATGTCAGGGGCAAACGTGAATCCGGCCAAAACACAACAGCAACCAGTAGGTTTTTTTAGTGTTAGTTTTCCTTTATTTTAATCTATGTAATATTTATGCTATATAACACAAAAACCGAAGCAATTGTAAGGGGTTCTTTTCGGATATCAATAGAAAGTAGCAAAAAGCAATTTCAGAGATATTCTCATATTAAAAAAATAACATTGCATGTAGATTAAGGTTTCAATTTTACCTTCCCGACCATTTGGTTGTCCTTCCGCCGCGTTGTCTTCTCTCATCGGCCTCCTAGGGCTTCTATCGAGGAGCGTCTCGTCTGGTGATAAGCCCACAACCCAAAATAGGGTATTGTGGTGAACTAGTAAGGAGCCCAAGGTTTTTTGAGGGGTTAAAACCAAAGTTTTTAAACTAGGTTTATGCTCGGTGTTCCTCAGATCTAGGTAAAATGGGAGGTTTTTGGGTAATCGGAGTTCATTTTTGGACTTTGGGAAAGGAAAAGATTTTTTTGTGGTTTTCGATGGTTTTCGAAGCTGGTGTACAGCGGCCGGCAATAGTTTTTACGACAGGGATGGCCAGAATCTGAGTTATCCCAGATTTTGATGAATACCACGACGGTGTTCATCTTTATTTTCGGAGAAAGTGGGAGGTTTTTAAATGGTGTTTTAGAAGGAAAAAAATGGCTAAAATTTGCCATTTTCAGTAAAAAAAATAAGTTTTATACTTGTTTTAAAAACAAAAGATGGGTTATTTACCTTTTTAAGGACTTCTGTGTTTTTAAAACTATCCCCGAGATCCTTCTGTTTTTCTAAGTACATCCGAGATCCTTGGGGCTTTTGAAAACATTTCAATTTCGTCCCCTTCTGAGATTAATTAGTGCTCTCAAAATGGGTTTATAACATTTGCTCCCTCCATGTTTTCAAGTTTTTTTTCTTAGCCCTTTCGTTTTTTAAAACCCCTTCCGCGGTCCCTCACCCTTTTTTAAAACTTTCAATTTTATCACTGATCTTAACTCTAATATGATTTTAAATGGTTCAATGCATCATTTAGTCCCCAAAACTTCATTCCAAATTTGATTTAGCCCAAAATCCTGTGTCAAAATTCCCTTTTTATTTTTGATTTATTTTTATTTTGGTCCTCTGCACTGCATATTTAATTTTGGCCTTGCATTCTATTTCTTTTAAGTTTTAGTCCTCTTACTTTATATTCGAATATTTCTTCTTGTTTAATTTGGTGCACGTGTTTATCGTATGTATGTTATTTGCCCTATTTTCTTTTATGCCTTGATTAATTTAGTTTCCTTTCAATTTCTGTCTTTATTAGGCGTTAATGTTGAGTGGGGTATATATTTTATTTATGGTTGCTTTTAAATTAGCTAATACATGAGTTTTTACTATTATTTTCATTTAGCATGTGGTTCGAATCTTATATGTTCTTATTTTTATCTCATTCATATATATATGCCATATCTTGTTTATGTTACATCCGGAATATAAACGGTCAATGCGGTGCCCCTTTATTCAAAAATAAGCTTGGCTAGTATCAATCGTAATGGTGGTAGTTTTTGCTTATTCTCAAATAACGAGGCCCTTAAAATTTACTCGTATGTATAACTAAATTTTAATTTACTTGTCAGTTTAATTCGGAAAATTTATTATTAACAAAGCAATAATTATTTATTTTATTCTTATTTTTATGGTACCAATTTTTGGGCAGTGGGGTGCCAAAACTTTTCTCATCCGTAATCGACTCCCGAACCTGGTTTCAAATGAATCTCTGGTTTTTATGATGTCCGGCCTACCTTAGTGGCTAATGGCAACTCTGAGTTTTTGTTTTAAAAAAATACGAATTTTTAAAGAACTCCTCATTTTCCAAATATTTTCTCAAAAAGAAAAGAAAACAACTACTCCTTTTTAGCGATCTCATTCGACTTTGTTTAAGAAAAAAAAAGAGGTCGCTACAACGTGTATTTGAATGTCTGGAATACTCCGCAGTCGCACGTTCTTTTGCGCAGATTAACCACGTAATTGTTTCTCATTATTCCTTCCAACGGTCTCGAATATTCAGAAACTTAAAACACATGTTACTCGTGGGAGAAGCATATCGTGCTCGTCACGTTTGCATGCATAGTGTATATTTGAAGTTTTTTCTCTAGAGTTGGATGGAATTGGTGGTCACCTGCAATATAGTCAGTTGTTTGTTTTCCAAGGGTTGCAAAAAGGGTAGCTAGTCGGTAATATGTTGCCTTGACAACGAAAGTGATCAGTAAATGATGTGTTCCCTTCAAAGATGAATTAACCGTCACTGCCAAGTTCGTTGTCATGTGACCATATAATGTGACCTACAATACTCAAAAAATATATTAAAAATATTAAATATGTTAAAAATATTGTAAAAATATGATATCAAGAAATTATTTTTACCTTCTTCACTTCCTCGTTCACGTCGTCCGGTAATTTAAAAAAATTCACGAATCTAGCTCAAGTAAAGTTTTCCACCGATCGACCTATATGGCGCAACCCTTAGCAACTCCAAACAAACACAGGCCATGCCAGTCATCAGTACCAGTACTGGTAATAGGGTATCCATTTACTGGAAGAGCGAGAATATGGGAAACGTCTTCCAAAGTGATCGTGGCCTCTTCGCACGGAAGGTGGAATGTGTGTGTCTCTGGTCTTCACCTCTCTAGAAGAGCATTGATCAAATCCAGTTCCAATTTGGCACCTCCAATAATTTTGGAGACGTGATGAAATCTGTCCTGCTCGATATAATTCTCTAGAATCGGGTGTGGTCCGTTCGTCAACCGAGTTATAAAAATTTCGACTCAACGTTAAACCCTATTATAAAATAATAAAATTATAATAAATATATTAAATTTAAAAAATAATAATATGAGAATATAAAAATATATACCAATTTAAAATAAATAGATAAAACTTACATGTGTCCGCCAATAATCGAATACGTGCTTGTGATCAAACCATATCAACCCCGCCATTTATATAAAACAAGACAAATAAAATATAGAAGAGAAGGGAATGTTCTTGTTGTGGTGGGAAGAATGGTGGGGCAGAGAGCCAATTTATAAGGAAAATTGCACCGGTTTCAACGCGACTGTTCAATGGAAATGGCGTTATGCTAGACGCGATTTTTCTTTTTGAAATTCAAACGACGCAGTCATTTATTTTGAAATTCAAATCGGTTAAATATTTTACAAAGAAATCGCGTTTCACCAACTGCGATTTATGTAATTTAAACCCGCCCAAATTTAACTACGCGGGCAGTGATAAGTAATTTCAATTTTTAATTTTGGAAATCGCGCTTCATAAAATGCTATTTTTGTTTTAAATAACATAGAAATCATGCTTGACCAAACGAGACTTCTATGTAGATAGCGCGATAAATTCACGTCGCTCTGTTTGGTATTCTCATGGAAGTCGCGTCTAGCTGGGCACGACTTTTTATTCCGTAATATTAAATTCTGATTCCTTAATTTACGTGTCACATCATCCAAAAGTCTTGCTCATTGAAGCATGATTTTTGAAATCGAGCCTACCAGAACGTGATTCTTAGTTACGCGGACTAAATTAGGGTAATTTTCTAAATGATTTTTGACAGGGGTAATTTTCTAAATTATTTCTCCAAGGGGAATATTTAGCCAAAATTGCCTTAAAGAAAAAGGGATTTAAACCTTTTGTTTTATTCATTTGTTGTTGCTTCCGAACATAAAATTCAGAAGCTTTCTCTCAAATAGCAACCAGCCGTCTGTCGGCTTTCATCACCGCTAGTATGCCGTCGGGCGCCACCACCACTAGGCGCCGTCAATGGCGACCGTTCGAGTTCGAATTCGAATTTCACCAGGTGAACTATCTCGACGCGCTAAGTTCGAATATGGCGACCATTTCGCTAGAAAATGCTCTGATATGTATGGATCGAGGCAAAGCCGTTTGGCTTCTTTGGCTCCGATCTCTGATTCTAACCGTTAGATCGTCACCATTTTCTAGTATGTAGTTCCTCTCGGTCTCATCTACACTTTGACCGTTCAGATTTGACGGTTGATGCTTTGCTCGTTGGAAAACGGTGAGAAAACGCTTCGACTTTCTCCTTCACTTTCAAACCAATTTTAAGACTGATTTTTTCTTTGTTTTTCGCAGGTTTCTTGGTGTTTTTTTCTCAGTATCTCCCTTCGGTGGTCTTGGGTGTTGAGGTGAAAGCAGTAGTGGTTTGCGTGTGTAGAGGCAACCGAGGGTGTTTGAGTGTGGTGTGAACAAGGTGAGGTTCGATGATGGAAAATGGTGAGTAGAGCTATGGAAGGGGGCCACCAAGCTTGACGATGCTTGATTCTGAGCCAAAGCCGAGAGCTTTCAACTCTCAAAAATGTGATCTTTTCCCCTGTTAACAGTAGTCCCCCTTCTTCATGAATTATTCCCTATTTAAATAATATTTTTGATTTGTTTATTGCTGCCACGATTTGAGGTTAGTGGGTGAGAGATATTAGGGATGTGGAGGTTGATATTTTGAGGGGAGAGAAGGTTTACTTGGTTGAATGGGTAGACTTGGTTTGACCGGATGAAAAGGAAAATACTATTTTGGGTTTGGGCGCGAATATGTTTGGGATC
The DNA here is from genome assembly GCA_019671005.1 of Hibiscus mutabilis. Taxonomy (NCBI): domain Eukaryota; kingdom Viridiplantae; phylum Streptophyta; class Magnoliopsida; order Malvales; family Malvaceae; genus Hibiscus; species Hibiscus mutabilis. Next base: position 8,709,671 of record CM033722.1, read on the forward strand.
ATTTGAGTTTAAACCATTTATTTCAATATCTAATGTGGTAAAAATTTGTTGTCTACGGTTGTCTCTCTTTGCTTATTGCTCGAGTAAGAAAAATAGAGCAATGACTAAAAATAACAATTTTTTTCATTAAATATTAAACCTGTAAAGATGTAGCACACTCATCTCAAGGACACTTGAATTCAAGAACTCACTTCCTGATATAATGTTGTAGCGACCTAATTTTTTTAAAATTTAAATTAGTTTCGAATGAGATCGCTAGAAAAATGAGTAGTATGTTTCTTTTGTTTTTGGGAAAATATTTGAAAAATGGGAAGTTTTTTAAAAATTCGCATTTTCTGAAAAATAATAAAAACTCGAAGTCATCATCGGTCACTGAAATAGGCCGGACACCATAAAAACCAGAGATTCGTTTGAAAGTTGGTTCGGGAGTCGGTTACAGATGGGGGAAGGTTTTAGCACCTACACCGCCCAAAAATTGGTACCAAGAGAAAAACATCATTACTGCTTTGTTAATATCGATTTTTCCGAATTAAAGTGACAAATAAATTGAAATTTTGTTATACATGCGAGTAAATTTAAAGAGCCTCGTTATTCGAGATCACACTGAAAAACCATCACCACTACGTTTGGTACTGGCCTCATTTACTATCGAATAAGAGGGTACCGCAGAAAATAAAGCATATATATATATATGCGAAATAATAGCATAAATAAAGGCGAAAATAAAATGTCCGAAAAAATGACCGGTCGAACAAAAGATAAAATAAAGAGCGAAAATAAATGCGGTAATTTAAAGTGCAGAAAATTAAATACTCAAACAAAATAATAAATTCAGAAATTTAACTATCCGAAAAAAGGACCGGGTTGAACAATAAAAGAAATCCGGAAAAAGGACCGAATAGAACAAAAAAGCGTAAAATAAAAGAGATTCAGAAAAAGGACCGGATATAACATGAAAAGAAATGCATAAAATAAATTGTGAGGAAATAAAAGTTAGTTGCAAAAATTAAATGTTAGGGGTTAGACGTTAGATAGAACGTGTCATAATAATACGGGTCATTTCTCGTTGCAGGTCACCGTAAGGCCGATTCGAGCATAAAAGTAAAGCAAATAATAAACAAATAATAATATGCATATATAAATATTATATTATACTAATGATAGTATAGATAATATATAATAATAATAATATATAACATATATGATATAAATATGATATGCAATAGTAATATATATTATAAGATAGGTAATACTATATAACATATAATAATAATAATGTATAATATAAACATAATACTTATAATATTTGATACGCATTAAACATATACATATAATAAGATAAAGTACCATATATATATATTATGCCTATATTAAAAAACCATATGCATATAAAAGGATAATATGAAGTTGTAATAATAATATATATACGAATAAATTATAAATTAAACCACCTCCAACATGTAAAATGAAATACATGTCACAAATAAAAAAAATTAAACAAAATAAAACACATAAGAAATAAACTAAAGTAAACAACAAATGTTACCAATAAAATTATTCACATTTTCATTGACCTATAAAAATTGACTACATATGAAATAAAAAAGGGAAAAATACTCAAAATCTAAATATATACTCAATCAATTAATCCGCGGATTGTTATCGTCGGGATTAAAAAAAGTTTGACTCAAGGATTTTTTATGGTTCGAATGGTGTAGTGTTGGAGGGTTGGGGGAAATAATGGCAGTGGAGAGTGATAATGTCTGGGAAAATGAATCAAAACGTTAGTTGGTTTTGAGGAAATGTAATCAATTCATAGGGGGAATTCTTTGGAAAAAATGAAATAGGGGAAAGAATTAGCGGCCGTGGTTTGCGGCAGTGGAGAGAATCTTGGGGCTGCGGCAGTGAACGAAAAATGTCTCTCCTCCTTAGGGTAGGTATTATATACAGAGAGAGGGGGTAAAGAAGAGTATTTTATGAGAATAAAAATAGGATCTAGGTTTTAATATATAAGATGATAAATGGTATTTTTAGGTTATCTCTTTAAAATGAAAACTAATAAAAATTAAGATATTGGGTCATTGGGTTAGTGTATAAGGTTTTAGGTATTAAAAAATGTGACGTGGATTGATCTTATTTCGAGCATTAATTTAAACTCGGACAAAATTTAGTGTCTACAAATATGCACCCCGCTCATCTTGAAGGCGCTGGATTCGAGAATTCATTTTTTGATGTAAGATGCACCCCGCTTATCTCAAGGACACTAGGATTCAAAAACTCATCTCTTGATATAATATGTACCTCGCTCGTCTCAAGGGCGTTGTGATTCGAGACATACTCCGCTCGTCTCAAGGGCACTGAAATTCGAGAACTCGTTTGGGTTTAAATTATTTATTTCAATATTCAATGTGTTAAAAATTTGCTGTGTACAAGAATGGTCTAAATTTAGTAGGGAAATATTATTAAAATAAGAAATCTACAAGGAAAAATGGTTGATTTTGTGGGAAAATCCGATGTGGGGTATTCCTTTAAAACCAATGCCATCTTTTCACAAGATTAAAACCATAATATCATTTTCTTCTTAACTTCGTAGTATATGCACATACAGGAGTAAGAATTAAACAAAACTATGACCATGATAGGAACAGATCATTAATTTTTACAGACGTAGTCGAACAAATAAAGCGGATCCCAGTTTTCTGTTCCCAGTTGCATTTAGTCACATCTCTTCCGACGAATCAATTAATTGCTGCAATGGTCACTGGCCATACATTCAACACAGGTATGCAGGAGACGCTTACTAATCCTTACTAAAATATCCATCCCTGACAACGGTCACTCACAGGTACCAGAAATGACTTGAGTGGAAGTCTCTCGCAGTATCTTTTAGCATGAATTCCACCATAAATTTCGTTCCGTATCAGTAATACACATGGTGGAACAATGCCAACATACAATTCACACGAGTGGAAGTGTGAAGATCAATTTCTTCTGTCACCGAATTTGTGGCATGTGCTGAAATAATCAGTAATTGTCTGCACAGAAATTGAGACAAAAGGGTCGACGGTCCATTGATCACCACTTACGGTCACAAAGAGAGCAGCCCAAGGAGTTGATAGCAGATAAATAGAACAACAATTATGTTAAAAATTTGTCTTCACATGTTCCTCCCCACACTTGTGGCTTCCCCTTTTCTCCTGAAATTCTATCAGGGATCACAACTCCTATCGAGTTATACATCAACCGAAACCACTCCACAACAGATCAATTTCTGCAATATTAACCAGTGCTTTCATTTGTAAACTGATACTCTTAATCTCTAAATAAGTCTTATAGGTGTCAGGATGTGAGAGATCCCCTCCAAGGAAGTGGTGCACCTTATTACCAATCTCCATCCAACTATATGCACATTGCTTTTTCACTCCTTGTTCTTTCATCTGTAGTCTCACTCTTGTGACTTCATCCCACATACCAGCTGCGGCATATATATTGGACAAAACAACATACGCACCAGAATGACGTGGATTCCATTCCATAATTTTCTTAGCTGCTAATTCCCCTAATTCTACATTCAAATAAACACTGCTGGCAGCTAGAATAGCACCCCAGACTCCACCATCAGCTTCAAAAGGCATCTCTCGTATGATCTTGGATGCCTTTTCCAGCTGATGCTCGACACAGTATATCAACCAAGCAAGAATAGTGTTCAGGTCTGGGATGAATCCCATATTTTCTTACATTAGGTCAAAAAAGTCCATACTTTCATTTTAGTTTCCCTGCATGACCACAAGCAGATAATAAACTAAGAAAAGTTACCCCATCTGGTTCAACACCAACCATTTCCATCCAGTTGAAGAAATCAACAGCTTTTTCATAGAGACCATGCTGTGCAAATGCAGAAATGATTGTATTCAATGAAATAAGGCATGCTCCATTCATTTGTCTAAAAGCTTGCTCAGCATCAAGAATGCTACCACATTTACTATACATTGTAATCAACGAATGACACAAAGAAAGATCCAATTCAAACCCATATTTTATAATAAGCACGTGCATTTGCCTGCCCTCCTTGACGGATGCAAGGCCAGAACAAGCAGTGAAAACAGAAACAAGGGTGAAAATATCCGGTCTGATAGCCAGCCTAACCATTTCCAAATACAACTTCAGTGCTTCCTCTCCAATTCCGTTTTGTGCATAACATGTACCATGTGAAAGGCATAGTATAATCATCTTAGGTTTTAAAGTTTCAGAAAGAAAAAAAAAAGCATTTCTTCGTAGACCCTACTTTCATTTCCAGGAACAAAGTCTTCTTTCTAAACAAGAAACAATCTTTAGCCTTTTCACATATTAAAGCAATATTCCCTAAGTCAACTACAACATTTTTTAAATGAGTCGTTTGCAAAGCCTTTTTAATCTATATCTTCAGATTCAGATCAAAGTACAACTGGTGCAAGTTTATTCCAATTTTTTCACTAAACAATATCAAACATACAAACATAGACACTCTATAGTAGATAGAAGGAAGTAGCCTTACCTGTTAACATTGCATTCCAACATGCCAGGTCTTTGCACGGAATTCCATCAAACAAGTCCTCGCATCCTCCACCCTCCCTTCATTAAGATACCCCGTTATCATAGCCGTCATAGAAACAACATTTTTATTAGGCATCTGCCGAAACAACTCCCTGGCTTCATCAAACCCGCCATTATCAACATACCCACTAATCATCACCGACCAAGAAACAGCATTCTTAAGCGGCATCTCATCAAACAAAGTTCTCGCCTTCGCGAATTCCCCAACCTTCATATACCCATCAATCATTGCTGTATATGATATCACATTCTTTCCAGACAATTCTTGGAAAAGCATTCCAGCATCCTTTACCCTTTCCCATCTCACAAACCCCGATATCATGGCATTGTAAGACTCCGTGTTTCTCCGAGGCATTGCTTTAAAATACTGGAAAGCTTCATCTAAGCATCCATTTCGACACAACCTGCGATCATGGAGTTCCAGGAGAGTATATTTCTGTCAGGCATTGAATAAAAGAGTTTCTCTGCTTCTTGGAGATACCCATTCTGCCAGTAAGCGGTAATGATAGAGTTCCATGAGACAACATCGCGAGATGGCATATTATCGAACAGTTGGCGAGCAGCTTTAATGTCACGGGCCCTTGAAAGCTCTCGGATCCTGACGTTGCAGTCGTAGACATGGCGAACAGAGAAGAATTGCTGCTTATCTGGGAATGGTGAAGGGATTTGAAAGCGAAAGGGGTTTGAAATATGGGGAGAAGAGAAGAGGAGCCGATGGATGCTGAGCGGAGGGAAAAGCGAAATGAGAGAAAATAAAAATACCAGACAATCAAGACGTACAAATTGGAATCTTGCTGTAAGAAATGTTGCTTAATAATGTTATACTATTAAAAAATTAAGGGTTTGTTTAGTTGTAGAAAATATTTTTTTTATTTTCTATTTTCATTTTTAGAAAATAATTTTTATTTTTAAATTTTTAAAAATATAAAATATGTTTAGTTAATAGGGATGGAAATTCGTTTTTAAAAATGAAAATAGTGAAAATATGTTTGGTATATAATTTTTCAAAATAAAAAATAATTATTAAATAATTAAAATAAAATATAGTTAGAAATATATTACTATAATAATAAATAAAAATAAAATATGTGAAAATAAACCAAAAATTTTAAAAATGGCATTAGAAGGATTTGAACCCGTGTTAAAATTAAAAATTTCTTGTTTTCATATTTTCTATTTTCTTAAAATATTTTCAATGAAAATACCTTTTTATGTTTTCAAATTTTTACTCATTTTTGTTTTTATTTTATAAAGATCATTTTCTAATTTTTCAACCAAACACGTTTTATTCATTGTTTTCTATTTTCTTGAAAAATGAAGACCAAAACAGTCTTTATTCTCTAGAATCAAACGGACCCTAATTATTTCATACTCTAAGTACATATATAGATATTAAATATTAATAATCAATAAATTATTTTAACAGGTATTGAATATGGAAAATTCTACAACGCTCGACGAGCACCGCTGAACACCACTAACGATGAACGCTACTGAACACCATTAAATTGATTAATAAAGATTAAAAATCTCAAGGACTAAACATATGATTATAAATTATTTAAACATATAATTATAAATTATTTAAAATAAAATATTAATTAAATTATTTTTCATATATATAATATTTTTAATATTTTTTAAAATAATTGGATAAAATACCAACCTTAGTCAATTTAGAAAATAAAAACCCTAAACCTAAAACCCTAAAATCAAAACCCTAAACCCAAAATCCAAAACCCTAAACTCAAAATCCAAAACCATAATCCCTAATCCCTAAATTTTAATATTGGGTTTAGGTTTTAGTGTTTGGGGTGTAGGGTTTTGAGTTTAAAGTTTAGGGTTTAGTGGTTGGTATTTGATTAATTATTTTTAGAAAAAATTAACAAAAATTATATATAAAAAATAATTTAATTAATATTTTATTTTAAATAATTTATAATTATATGTTGAGTCCTTTAAATTTTTAATTTTTATTAATTAATTTAATGTTGTTCAACGGTGTTCATCGTTAGTGGTATTCAGCGGTGCTCGTCAAGCGTGGTTGACACATCCAATCATGGACTTATTTTTAATTTTGTTTATTCAAATAAGCAAACAACTATAAGCTATCATTTTATTTAACCAAATATTTTTGTAAAATCAGTTAATGCAATCAGTTAGTCAAATCAGTTAATATAGTCTGCTATCAATTATCAACTAATGTAATCCACTATCTAGAGTTGTTTATTTTTGGATCTCGGATCCAATCCAAAAATTTTGATATCCGAAATTTCATATTGGTAAAATAGTGATGCGTATCCAATCCAAAAAAATCACTATCCAATTATTCGGATATCGGATATCCGTATATCCAATTATCCTAATATATAATTCTGTTTAAGTATATTTTGGATTTGGCGATCGTATTTATGAAAATCTCATATTTTTAAATATAACAAGATTCGCATCAATGGAAATTTTGGTTTTTCGAATTTTTGGATATAACAAGCATCAAATTGCTAAATATAACAAGATTCATATCCATGAAATCTTAAATTTCTAAATTTTTTGATTTTTCGAATAATCCGAAACTTAAAATATTATGATCCGTATTCGATCCGAAAAAAATTAAATCGGATATCTGATCCGAAAATAAAAATCATAACAAATATTTTTACAACTCCTACACTATCGGTTATTAGTTATCCATTATGTTTTTCAATGAGAATCCCCTTTCTTAGTATATGGTCATATGTAGCACATTTGGGACTCAAGTGTCTATAGTCGTAGCGACAATGTTTAGCAGTGCGAAATTCTAGTCAGGTCATCTTCGAAGTTAACCAAAACAAATCTCTGTGCAAGGTGGTTAATTTGATTAGCCAGGTACTGCAGAAAAGGTGCTCTTGCGATACAAAACCTAATATAAAGCAGGTTACACACTACTTTGGTATTGAGTTATACCTTATTATTATTGTGATATTTTAATTTTTAATGCAATTAAATTCATTGGAAATTTCTTACCAAAAAAAAATCTCTATCACGCTAGGAATTACGTGGTATAAAATAAATTTATTTCAAATTTTATATTTTCATATAAATTGATTAATATGTAATTATAATATATTTATATTAATATATATAATGTTTGGAAAAAATAATACATCAAAACATATCGATTTTAGTATGTATCAATACCATTACCAATATATATTGATACCAGAGAAATATCGCTATGTGCACTGGTAGAATACTTGCTCACTAATTATTCCTTTGGCATTGTAATTTTTGCTTGTGTGTTTAAATTAGGGTTTTATTGTTCACGAAAATCTTACATTATAGTTTTAAATTAGACACAAACTGTAAATCGTAACTACTTTAGATTCCGTCATTATATCCACCATTTTAAATGATAGGGCAGCACTACTAGAAAGTACCATGTGACAAAATTCTAATAAAATTTAAAAAAAAATGTACAAAAGGTAAATAGTTCCAAAATATTTATAAATCTTTAAAATATATGTTTTAAAAATATTTGACAATATTCTATTTTTTAACATTCTTTTTTGTAATTTTTAAGAGTTTGTATTCTTTTTACAATGAGACGCTTCCGATAGTGTCAAGTGGTGTTTTTTTGGTTGTGCTAAGTTGCCCTAAACAATTGAGAAAATGGTGTAGCCCAAATGATTACGGAATATAATTTAAATACATGGTTTGACAAAAATAATTTAATTATCTAATTAGCTGAATTTACTATCGGCAGTTGAAACATTTTTATTATACAGAGCAGTAGCCATAAACTAAAAACTGTGAGATATCCTGCTGTGCAATCAAACAAGGCGGGCCAGTGCACAACTGGTTTACGTATGCAGTGGCATTATGTTCTCGCACCATATGTTTAACTTTTCCCTCTCAGCCCATTGTAAAAATGTTGGGACTTTACATTGATGGGGTCAATGGCGATACAAGTTTGAATCTTACATATTATTACAGGGTTGGAGCGTCTAAATTCCTCGTGGTTGGACAGAAACCAACACAATCGATATATTTGAAATTGGTTTAATTGAGAATTTTGTATTTAAATTTACTATATTTATGGTTTTAAAATTTCAAAATATTAAAAGATGTAGCTATAGTTCATTACACATACATTGGTATTAAAACTGAATTATATTCGGTTAAATCATTTTGATTTCGTTAATCCACTTTGGTGTGCCAAGTCATCTGAGGATGTAGTACATGCGTCTCATCTCCTCCATTTAGATTTCTGGAATTGCATTGATGCATTTGCTATTTGTTCTTCAAGGGGGGGGGGGGGGGAGAGACACGTAAATGATCGGATCTGTACCACAAATGTTACTACTCTATTTTCTATATAAACGTACGGTTGTTGGCTTGAATGGTTTCCAACGAGTGAAGGGTGGGGATGCATTTGCTGATAATAACGTGCGGGAAATGATGAATGATGAGACTTGTCCTAATGGCTCAGCTTGAGTTGGTCAGATCGGAATAAGGCTAGGAGGAGAGGTGCTGCCAAGGATGCTCCTGGAATGATCCGACCAAAAAGCAAAATTATGGCTAAAGGCGTAGACTTGTAACTGATAATGGCTGATTATATATACAATAATATTGTAGTTCAATAATTGAACAGACAACAATTAACCTTGATACACTAAGTTAAAAGTAGAATAGCAAACCAACTGGTGCATTAACAAAACATAAACTGGAATCGATTGGCAAATAGTAGCTAAATGTTCAAAGCCACTACAGCGGCAGAGCATATTATGTTCAACAAAAACACATTGAAACAAAATATAAGAGTCACGAGAAGACTTCCACATCACGTTAAACCCAACTACCATCAACCTAATCTTGGCCTAAAAAGCGAACAATACATGCCTACAAACAAACAAACTATAGTTTCTTCTTTCCATGTCAAATTAAGCACGCTCGCCCCTGATCCTGCGAGCCAACTGGATGTCCTTGGGCATGATCGTAACACGCTTGGCGTGGATAGCACACAAGTTGGTGTCTTCAAAAAGACCCACCAGGTATGCCTCTGCAGCTTCCTGGAGAGCCAGGACAGCATGGCTCTGGAAACGCAAATCAGTCTGTACAACAAAGTCACCAAATACTGTCACCAAAATGAAAACATGATCAATCACATGGAATTGACGTGTAAACATGACCAATTCGAACCTTGAAGTCCTGGGCAATTTCACGAACAAGCCTCTGGAAGGGCAACTTCCTGATCAGAAGCTCAGTACTCTTCTGGTATTTGCGAATTTCACTGTAAAGACGAAATAGAATAGGTCAAGACTCGTACAATGAAAAGTCTCATCCAGATGAATAACAAAATCGTGAAGAAAATATTGACGAATACCGCAGTGCAACAGTTCCAGGTCGGTATCGGTGAGGCTTCTTCACTCCACCTGTGGTGGGGGCAGATTTTCTAGCAGCCTTAAATTCAGAAGAGATGGATCATAAGTCAGTTCACAAATGTTGGTTAATCCTAATAGGTTAGGAATGTAACAAACCTTGGTAGCTAGTTGCTTCCTAGGAGCCTTTCCTCCAGTTGACTTACGAGCAGTCTGCTTGGTACGAGCCATCTCTGAATAGATAAGAGAAATATTTTCAGACGACCAACAAGAAACTCCTTCTGCATTTTCTCATCAACCAAACATAACACAGGCCGACAGATCTGAGCTAATCACCTAATCTAATTGCAGAAAAAAAAAAGTCATAGCCCTAATTTTTCAGCAAGTTAATTACGAAACCCTAAAATAAGAAATCAGAACCAAAAGTGCAAATAATCGAAGTCAAACCCCTAAGAAATACCGGAACCCTATAAAATCACATAATTACAATTTCAAGGAAATTCTAACTTAACCTAAATCACTATGAAAAAGAAACAAATAACAAACGAAAGAATCGGAAAAAAAATACAAAAATACAAATAAAAAAATGATATAACCGAGAGGGGGAGAAAGAACGAACCTTGAGATCTGCGAAAATAACTTTATTGTCTGATTTGTTCAAACATTAGAAGAGGGCAGCGATTAAGAGGTATTTAAAGAAAGGCTGGGGGATTTGTTAATTAAAGTGGACCGGAAGGATAAGATTTACTATCCTTGTGTTTGTTGGGTACGAAATCTGACGGTGAGAACGGTCACAAGTTGTGTTTTCTGAGAGGGAAAGCACGGTTTGGATTAGATTATAGGGGGAGACACGGATCGTGATTGTTTGAGTACTTGATTCTAATTGGTGGTTGGGGAAAACGCATTTTAGGTCTAATGTTTTTGGTTTGAAAAGTTGGATTCCTCGGATTTACCACATAAGGCCTGGCCCATTATAAGATTGCCAGCATAGTCATGCACGTCGAGCCCACTGGGTTACTGTTAGTGTCATTCCTTCAAATTAATGAAATATCGTTGTTGAAAATAAAAGGGTAAAATACTCCATTGCTACATTAACTTTTTATTCCGTTACGTAAGCTGATGTGTACCTAATTTTTTTAAAATAATTTTTTTTATTTATTTAAGGTATAATAGCAAGTTTAATCCTCAGCGTTTCATTATTTTTCAATTTCACCCTTAATCTTTAAAAATACAAAAAAATATTTATTTATTTTAAAAAATATTTGGAGCAATTACTAAGTGACACATGGCATGATACGAAAATTAATAATAATTTTAAAAATAATTTAGTACTCCATTAAAATCATTGTTAACACCATCGAAACTTCATCACCATTTATCCGTGACACTCATCGAACCATCAAGCCATTGCAACTAAAACCATACATCCAATGACCAATGAAACTAATTTTACTTTAAGCATCTAATCAATTTACAGCCGCAACTCATAGTCTGCAACACCCATATCTTCACACCTTTTGTAGATAAAAGGGATTCAGATTCAAACTAAAAGTTTAAATCTTTTCAGAAAATCATGTTATATTTAAAATTAGAAAGACTAGATCCATGGGTTTTTATCTAAACATTATAAACAACTTTAATCTATGAAATTTGAAAGGGAAAGTAGATAATGAGTAGAATAAAGACCACATTTAAACTATGAACAAGAAATAGCTCGAGAATGATAGAGGTTAAACAAAAAAATTGAAGGAGGGAAAATCAAAAATGAAAGGTATATGCTTTCCCGAGCCGAAAAATTCCCAATTTTTTCATGTTTTCTGACAGCTTAGCCCAGTAACCTCCCTGTCGACAACTGCAAAGCACTCGCAACCATCGACAAGTCCACCCAGTTCAACTCTAGTTCGTCCTATTATCTTTCGTTGTTGTTTCCACCGACGAGTGTTGTCGTAACAACCGTTGAATTTGACAGTGAATCGAGCGATCCTTTGAAACATGCACTGCCACCATCGTCCTCAAAAAATAGTTTGAGGGAAGATAAAGACCATGAAGAACTCACTCAAGAAGCGAGAACCCAACATCGATCATAGCGACAGCCTCGAAGGGAATCTTGACGGCCAAGTCGGTGACGGCGATGACCTTTTACAACTCCTGAAATCAACTGTTGGAAGAAAGAAATCAATTTGCTAAGAGAATTTTTTTGAAAACCCTAACATTCAATGCCACCGTCTATGTCTACTGAAATCAATTATGAGTGGTCCCTATGGTACATGTCAGCTTCCGTGACAAAAAAATTTAAACTCGTTAACGAAATAAAAGTTAATGTATAAAATTGGGAATCGAAAAAATAAATGTACAAACATAATGAATTGCGTATAATTCATATACCAATTGAGTATTTTATCCAAAATAAACTGTAGGGAAATGTTAGATTTGAAAAAAAAAATACTTATGGGGCGTTTGGACCACGTAAAAGAGGCTTACCAAGGGGGAAATTTATGGGTTTATATTGGTAATCTTATTCCCTTCCTTTTTAGGTATTGGACAATTGCTTGCATTTAGAATAAAAATGCCCTTGATAAAATATAAACATTTCAATCATGTCCTTTCTTTTTGGGGCTAATTTGTTAAGACATGAAGTTAAAACATAGGATAATAAATAAATAGATAGATATTGAAAAAAATAAATAAATTTACAGATTTTTTATAAAATAAATTATATATTCAAAACGATTACAAAATCAAAATATATAATTATATTTATATAAAATCATAAAAAAAACACTTTAAACATCTTTTGTTGATTTTACTTTTTAAGGACTATTATCACGAATTAATAGTAAAAATTTTTAATTTCAACAACCGAAAAATATAAATTTATCACATGTTCCCAGAATATAAACGAGATTGAATAATATCATTCATCTAATCTTACAATGAAATGTGAATTTAAATCTTACTTTTGATAGTTTTTAAATAAGTATCATAAGTATATTTGTTTACTACATTTTTTTATTAAATTTTGATAAAATATTACTTTAAACCTATATTTTTTTTATACTATATTATATCTCATATATAAATAAATTTAATATTTATGACAATTATTTAAAAATATAAGTTTAATTTACTAGTTATATTAAAATTTTGATGCATATATATTTTTTAAAAATTTACATAGTACAACAGAAGTAGTTATATGTATTTTCATATAAATATTTTTAATTATATATGAGAAATTTAGCTTGTTTAAAAGCAAATACATCATAAGGACATATTGGTCAAATTTACTTTCAGACAACTTTATATTCCCCAACCAAACATTACCATCTCATATTCATGTTAATTAAATTAAACAAGATAATGTAACATTTACAGTAATATGTCAAATGATGTTATATTTCAAGAATTCTATTTTCAAAAGTAATTTTATATTTCGTGATCTAAAGGCACCGTTAAAAAAAATAAGGTGAGTGCTAACATGCTATAGCGGTTGCTAAAGTAGTCGGGAAGGTATGACTATTTTAATAAAGTTACGAGTTTGCTTCATAGTTTTTCTTGTATTTTCAGTATTAAAATTGAGATTAAAGTTTTAAGAAATGGAGAGAAACGGTGTGTTTAATGTTGTTTCAAATTATACTGGCCTTGTTTGGCAATTAGCGGATGGCTAATAGCGGATTATATTAGTTGACAGCTGATTGCATTAGCTGATTTGACTAACGGATTGTATTAGCTGATTGTATAAAAGTGTTTGGTAAAATTAACTAATAGCCGATAGATGTTTGATTATTTAACAAGCAAAATGACATACAAGGACATGATTATATTCGATGCTTGTTTAAATAGTTTATTAGTTAACAATATTTTGTATCTATTAATATCAATTAGATTATTAAAAAATATTTTTTAATATAAAATTACTAAGCATATTTGAAGGATCTATATATTAATATATTATTTATATAATTATTTTTAATATAATTTAATTAATTATTAAATTTAAATACAAATATAAATGTGTGAGAATAAAAAAACAAAAAGTATTAGTTTATAAATGTCACAATGTAAATAAATGAGGGTAAACAATTAAAATAGAAAAGATTGAATTTAGGTTATTTAGAAGAAAAAAATTATAATTGTTAAGGGTAAAAGGGTATTTATAACTCTTCTGTCAAAACCTCTAATTTCAAAAAGTTCATTTTTTTTTTCAAAATTAGAGGTTTCACTCAAATCCCTATTCTAATTCGCTATTCACCAAAAATCTAAATAAATAAATTTGACCGGTCAAACCTCTAATATTAGCTGAAATCTATAATTTTGGCTTAAACCACTACTTACAAAACAAAGCCATTATAAATATTTAAAAGGTCGTAAATTTGTGCTTGGGAATTTGATTGAGGTAAATATTTTTTGAATTAATGTAACTTTTGAGATTTGCACGCTAACATGTGCCAAATACGTCATATCGTTGTTTTCGTCATGAAAATATCATTTTCGCCTTTAATTTTGAAGTTTTTGTAGTTTGTATCGATAATTTTTGAAATAATTTTTATTTTTATTGCAATACTTTTTAAAAATTTTTATTTTTGATATATAATTTATTTTCCTTTCACTTTGGTCCTAGTTTGCAAATAAAAATTGCAATCAAACCAAAATCACTGGTAGCTGCCACCGACTTTAACAATATTCATAGTTAAAAAGAACAAAGTCAAAGATATAAAATTACTACTAAATAAAAAAATTAAATTTAAATATCAACGTAACATAATTGTCATGCCAATGCAACTTTTTATCATATAGTCGACTTTAAAAAAAATTTTACTCCCTGTACTTTTAATTTCTTTCAATGTAGTCTTGAAAATGTAAAAAAAAAATTATCAAAGAAATAAATGGAGAGGTTGGCTTGTTTGGAAAAGTTGGGGGACTGAATTGAGAAAATGGAAAATTTCTTTTGTTTGCACCCTAAATAACCTACCACCCAATTTCTCAATTTAATCCCCAGCTTCTCCTTTTTTTCACTTTAATCTCTCAATTTTGTCTTCCTTTCAATTTCGTCCGTATGAAAAATAATAGAGAAAGTTATCAAGACTATGATGAGTTTGGTTTGATTTTTATAAAAAAAAATGAACAAAGAGAAGTCGTCGGGAAGATATGACAAATTTTTCAATATCATCGAAAACACTTGGTGACATTGATAGGTAATGTAGAAATCAGCAACTGCCCGAATTTTCCTATTTCTTTTTTCCAGCAAAGTTATTTTACTAGTTTTGCCTTTTCTTTCCCATAAAAAATTGTTTATTGCAATTATTTAGGGGTGTTTAGATCGCGAAAAAGAATATTAATAGGGGAATAAAATTTTCAGAAATCTTAAACCCATGTTTAGTTTTTTTTGAAGATTCTCATTAGGGGTAATACAATATTATCAATAGTTATGACTTTTGGGGTTTATACCGGAAATCATATTTCTTCCTTTTTCATGGTATTTGACAATTCCTTGCCTTTAGGACAATTACCCTGTAAAATATGAAAATTTCAGCCCAGACTTTCTTATAACGTAAAATCAAGAGACAAATGATGGTTTGATTATACTTTTAGTCCTTGAATATTTTGGATTTTTGTAATTTATTCTTCCAGTATTTATTTTAGGAATTTAATCATTTAATTTATTTGATTTAAAATTTAAAATGCAATTAAGAACATAGGTAATATAATTTTATTAGATTTTCATCTAATACTAAATTTTATTATATTTAAATATTTAATAATATCGTTATTTGATTATCAATTAGATTTTAATTAAAACATATAAATTAATTTTTTAGATTTTGTAGAATATAAAATTATCTAAAAATTTAAAAGTATAATATTTTACCATATTTTTTAAAACTTCTTTTTAAAAACTAATATCATTTGATACATAAATGTAAATACAATTTACATTTCCATCACAATTCCCATGATTTAATGTAAACTGGAATTTCTTTTAGAAAAATAAAATTTTAACCCTAATATAATAATCTCAACATATTAACACTATTGTAAATAAGTTATATTTTCTCAAACTTAATTACACCGGTGTAAATATGTTATTTTGCCAATATATGTCACAATGATAATTTGGTAAAATATACATTTAAGTAATCTTATATTCTTCCAACAAAACACTGTTATCTTACATTCTTGCCAAATAAACCAAACAAGGTAATATAACATTCCCATTAATGTGTCAGGTAATGTTACATATCAGTAATCCTACTATCAAAAGTGATCATCTTTTCGGTGAACCAAACGCACCCTTAAGGTCTTAAGTTTTAAGTTCATGTGAACATAATTGTGATTAATATGATGTTACACCAAAAGATCAATAATAAACTCTTATCTTTGCATTTCTACAAAAATGTGAACAAACTATTAATTTTAGTGGTAAAGATTGTAAAAGTTTTAAATCTGTTGATATTAATGTAGATTTTTTTTAAAATAAATTGGATTATATTCAAAGTGACAGGATTACAAAGGTATCACGCCGCAAACATTTAAAGTTTAATGCGTAAAAATAAATACAACAAAATTCTAAAGGTGTGAAAGACATTAAAATACAAATTCTATCACTTTTCAGAAGGACTTGAATAAACTTTTGAATGAAATCTAGCAAACAACAACTTTGACCAAAGTGCTCTATGAAAAAAAGCAAATTCTTTTCGCTACTTGTTCTTGGCATATCGATACAACCACAAAAGGGAATTATACACATATAAAAATCGGCCTCCTTCGCTGACAAAAGCGCTTGTTGATACTCGTCACCTGAATGCTAAATTGTCAAGAGACATATTATAACTGCTATAAAAGTAGACGAAAAGACTACCATAAAACTGATGTGATATGAATCTAACAAAGCAACAAAAAAAAAGAGAAAAACTTGAAAATAAAGTATTCATCTACAAAGATTAATTTTTTTATATACAAAATCAGTAAAACAACCAAAGTTTGTTGCTGGCAAAAAAAATACAACAAAAAAATTGAATTTAAAAAACTCATTATAACTGCCGCAAAACAAATGGAAGGAGTGGGTTTTAATCTATTAATGTAGAATTTTAGATGGTGGTACCAAAAAAAGAAAAGTTGTTGGTTGCCTCAGAGCCCATGAGCTTGTTAACTAGGTTTGGGCCGGTTCAGCCCACGAGCTTTACTAAAATTTGAATACATTTTTGTTAAACATATGAAAGTATGATATATAAACACACGGCTTGTTTAAGTTACTCATATATTAAACCTAAAAGCCTCTAATTCGAGTAGTTTTTGTTTGTACGTATATTTTATTAAAGAGTAAAGAAAAAATAAACATATAATACATTGTAAACACTTTAAAACAATTAAAAATTACTCATGTAAAATTATTTACAGTTTTTTCATTAGTTAACACAATGATTTCCTAAGAAAACATAGCCCCCGTTACAACTTTCCTCTAATTAAACTTTACAAGTTAACAAGAGTTTTTATTAATACACGTGAAAAATGTTAATTACTTTAAAATATAATATATAATAACGGTGTAAATGGAAAATCCGAATCAAATAATAAAATTGAAGATAAATCAAATATTTGTTTTTACCAGACTTTGAAAGCTACAATATCTTGAAGTTTCTTGAATATTCACAAATCTTTTTTATTTCTTCAAGGAAACTTCAATTCAAGCGTCATCTACATTCGTTCGTGTAAGGATATTATTCGCGTTAAGGTTGTGAAATTTGATCTTAAAATAAGTTTAAAGAGTCACTTGTTTGAAATTGATTTGAAGGTCATCAAAATTTTATTTTAGGTTAATAATTATTAAATTTAGATGTATTTATTGATTTATTATTTATGAAATTATATTTTGAATATAATTTTACTAATTATTAAATTTACATGAATTTATTAATTTATATATTATTTTATTATTTATGAAATTAATTTTTTAATTTTATTAGTTATTCAAATTTATATTTTTGATGTTTTTTTTTATAATTATTAAGGACAAAAGAGTTTTTACAAGTTGTTTATTTAAACCACTAAAAGAGTTTTTTCAAAATAAGATGTTTCACATCAATCCTCTATTTACTAAACATCCAAATTAGTAGATTTGACTGATCAAACCTCTAAACATGCTTCAACCTCTAATTTTGACTTAAAAACATGTTTACCAAACATAGCCTAAATCTTAAACCATAAAACCCTAAAAATTAAACCATGGCAACTCAACCTTAAGTTCTAACCATAAACACTAAATTATAAACCCTATAATTTAAGCCCTAAAGTAAATCATAAACTCCAAAGTAATTATACTTATAAAAAAAATTTACCGTCAGTATATGAAAAATATTTTTCAAATTTAGATTTAAACTTAAAAAATTACAACCTAACAACTATCGCACCCAACCCATGGAAAGATTCACTGTAGCCTTACATAAAATAGTAGATTTAATCCAAATTGTGGATTTAATTTGAGTATTATAGTTCAGTCAACTTTAGTCCTTGAAATTTTTAAAATTTTGAAAATTTAATCCTGGTCCAAATAAAATAATGATCATATAACTAAATTAGGGGATGAAATGACTGAATTTTTCAGTAGCAAATTTAACCCCGCAAAAAAATAACAAATTTAATAACTATTGCTTTCATTAAGATGAAAAATTTTAAAACTTTGATATAATAGTCGATAGGAATTGAAAACGAGCAAAGGGAGCAAAACATTGTAAAGGAGAGCTTGGCATGGCTTGGGACACAGCTGAAGCGGGGTAGGTGGGGAATAAGTGGGTAATGTTAAGCCTGGAATAGATGAACCCCAAAACACAAACAGGGTGCACAGAATTGTAGGGTAAGGTTGTTTAAAAACAGGCAGTAAGGTGCTTCTAGTGATCTGTGCCTGTTTTTCTATTTATGTATTAATATAAAAAATACTCAATTTGTCCCACAAATATTATACATTATTGATTTTTTAAAATTAAAAAATTTTAAACTTTGATTATAATTATATTAAATATTTTAAATAATTATATTTTATAAATATATATTTAAAATATACTTTATTAGAAGATTTTAAAATATATTTCTCATATTTTAATCAATAATAAATTTTAAATAATTACGAGTCAAACTTAAAAAAAATTAACTAAGAAAAAGTTAATAAGAGACAATATTTGTAGGATAGAGGGGGTAAATTTAAGTCAACAATAAATTGATATAGTAAGATGAGATACTAGATCTCTTAAATAATGTTGGATATTCAAAATTTAGTGTTTAAATAAAAAAAATTAAATTATAAGAGTCGTATGTATATTAATCTATAAAATTTAATCCAAAATAATCTACGATTGAACGGATTCGAGTGGTTCAATAAAAAAATTGAAAGAAATAGATGAGTAGAGTTTACGTGTGCCGTGGTGCATCTTTACCACTCTCCGTCTTCAGTGGATAAAAATGTCATTGACGCCGCATAAGACAACCAACTCCTCGCCATCCATCCATATGTCTAATGTAATGGGCCATCATTTTTCTTTTCTTTTTTTTTTATTCTCTTTCCTAAAAAATTAATTATTCAAGTTTTAAATCTTTCAACACTCAAATTTAACAAGAATGGCAATTTGAATTATAGATTTAAATATTTTATGATTTTTATTGTTATAATTAATATAAATAAATAAATTCAAATATTTTACAGATATGAACACTATTGTTTGTGGAATTAGCATGTGTTCGGAGGGTGAAATTTAGAGGGGGAAAAAACGAGTTTCCGAATCCATAAGAAACAAGAAAAAAAGAAGAGAACTGTTGGGGTGGATCCAAAGGCCATTTTTAACTATTTAGTAAATTAAATTTAAAATGTAGTGATGGTGATGTTTTATGTTTGATGTGACATAAGACGTGTGGCACATTGTGGAAGGTGGGTACGACTTCTCACCAACCATTGGATAGCTTATTGTCTCATCTTTTACCACTTGAATTTTATAATTCAAATAAATCCAGATATATATATATATTATTTGAGTTTCTAATATTTTAAAATATGTACATTGTTACAAATTACAAAAAAGAAATTTATTAAAAACTATTATATATAATTCTTAAAATTTATTTGAAATAAAAAAACACGTAAAAATAGTAAATTATAAAAAATAAAACTTTTCCAAAAATGAAAACTGTGAGGTCTTAAACAAATAAATTATTAAACCCAAAGTATATTATTTTTCTTTAAGATGAGTTTTAAAATTTATATAATTTTTAAATTTATTTGATTTAAATTAAAATTGAATCATATTATTTTTTATATAATTATCTAATTTATTAGTTGATTAATTCAAATCAAATATTACAAAAATTCATTATAAAGAATACCGTTCCAACCTAGTTGACAAAATTTTAATTTGATTTATTTTTAATATAAATTGAACAAAGTTATTCATCTTGAAGTCTATTTCACTCGAATTAATTTGAAAAAATTAAATTGAACTAAGATAATAAAATATTTCCACTAACTTAAAATTCTTCAACCGATTTGTTTGAATACTCAACCTTAAATGGGTCCATTGTGTCCGGGCTCCTTGGGGTTAGGGCCACAAAACAATCTAATTTTCTTTTATAGGCCCCACCTAAAAGACACCCTTTCTGAATAGTACTTGTATTCCAGTTGCCAGCCATGGGCCTAGCCCAAGACCCCATTGCATTTACATTTATAGCCCTCTCTTCCTCTCTCTCTTAAGTGTTTTTTTTTTCACATCCTTTATACTCTTTATTGAAAATAATTTCATCATTTTGAATATTTTGAATATATGCATTATTGTTCATAGAATTTTGCTGTGGAAGTATCTTTAGATTTAGTTTTAGTCAAGTAATTTTATCCAATATAAATTTTTTATACATTAATTCTATTCGTTAATTTTTTTTAATCTAAAAAGTTTCATGTACACGTAGTAATTATAAGTCAATACCAAATAAAGTAACGAGGACTTCTGTTGTCAATAATCTCTAAAGTATGTAATTAAAAGCTCTCAGTCGTTACTCTATCATCTTCTCTAAGTTGTGGGTTCCATACTCATTAATTTAATACTCATTAGAAGTAAATTTCCTCTTCTTTCTCTTTTCTATGTAGGAATTGTTCAAAAATTATAATCACAGTTTCTGATTTTATGTATATATATATATATATAATGGGTATAATTAATTATATCAATCAAATGCAAGTAATTGAGAAAAATGGAATCATCATGAATTTAGGATACCCAAAAGTGGGAATTTTATGTGTCATTATCTGATGAAGACATCATATATATCTTTCAATGTTTCAAAGACCTTATCCTTTCCTTTAATAAGATCAAATAATAGCCATTGCTCAACTTTTCAAGTATATATCTTTACCATATATATCGGTATTATTTTCACATAAACTTCACCCACTTTGGATACACACACAATATTTCTTGTTGTATTTACATAAATGATAAGCTTTTTGACATAGAATCCTATCCATATTTCTTGTTGAGCCAAATTAAAAAAAAAAAACCATAAAATCCCTTCGTACCTTAATTACATGTGGTCTACTTCATATTGAGTAGCCGATAGATGAAACATCAAACTCGATACATATACATAATGCTTTTGTCAAAATAGTACATAAGGTTGAGTAGGGAAAGGAAATAGACTTCAAATTTGTTTTATTCTTACATTCGGTATGAAATTGAGAGCAGGAATTATCAATTTTTTTTAAAAAAATGTTATCAGAGATTCAATTGGTCGAGTAACCAGGAATACTCATGTTATCTCATCTTATATGAGTTTGAATCTCGACATTTACATTAGCAATGCAATATCTCTTTATTTTTATAAAAAACAGGTATATTATCAATGAAAAAGTTGGTCTCTTGAAAATTTGATGTTTTAATTTTGAGTTAAATCCAGTATAAATACTGTATGCTAATTCTCAACTTGAAAATTTTATTCTATTTAAGTTCTACCATATTTAGGTTATATCCGGATATATTTTAGTTATTAGTCTAATTAAACTTTCAAACAATTAATTCCTTGTGATAACTATTCAAATATATTTTATTTTATTTAAAATTATGATGGTAACCTTAAATAATATAATTACGGTTGGACCTTATTATATTAATTGTAGCCATAATATAGCGTGCATTTGTAATAGTCGTGGGTTTTTTAAAAGAAGACCCCAAAACATTTTTTTTTTTGTCTGTGCCAAATGCATATGTTTGTGATGGCATTTATATATTATCAATATTTCGATACCCACCACTCACAACTTTATAAATTAATAAAGAAAATAGATCAAATGGGCACCACTTTTATTATTCTAATACAAGATTCCATTAATGTGTGTCTATAAAAATATTTGAGTTTTAGTAATTTATTTAAATAAAATATGAACATTTATTTAAATAATTATGAATATTATAATAATTTTAGTCTTCGGTCACTATTTGGAGTTTTGGTGTAGCAATATCAAACACAAAGGCTCAATTAAGGAGTACGTTTTTTGATCATATAAATTATTAGAGTTGTAAACGAACTGAACGTTTAGTGAATCTTTTGTGGATTGTTTAGCGGAAAATTCGTGTATGTTTGTTTATTTATTAAACGAACAAACATGGATAAGATTTTCTGTTCGTTTAATTAAATGAACGAACATGAATAAAAGGCTCGTTCATTCATTTACGTTCGTGAACATTCAGTAATCCATTTGTTTGGGTTTGCTTATATTCATTCGTTTATGTTTGTTTAAATTTATTCACATATGTCTATCTATATTTATTATTTTCCATAATGAAAGAATTATATTTAAAAAATTAAAAACATATATTAAAAATATGAAATAGAAAGAAAAAATAAACAATACTCAATGTTCGTTTGCGTTCGTTTATCATTTAACGAGCAAACATGATTGAACACGGACAAGCTACATTTCTTAACAAACGAACACTAACAAAAAATAATGTTCGTTTAGTTATCGTTTGATCGGTTAAAATTAAACGAACGAACATATACACACTCTCGTTCGTGTTCGTTTGGTTCGTTTACATGCATACAAATTATAATGCTTGAATTTTTTTATGTTTCTTATAATCCATAAATAGAAGATAAATGTACCTAAAAACGTTCAAATCTACAACTTTTTTAAATGTTGCGACAGTAACTTTGTTTACTGAATTTATGCTCAATCGACAATTAAAGAAATGCTTGTTTATGCATTTTTTTATACAATACTAATATTTTTCTAATATTTTAATTGGAATTAGTAAGGTGCTACATTATATATATATATACTATGTTAATTCTATTAATGAATTTCAGAATTTCATTAATGGAGAATGAGATAATATTTTCTATATAAAATCTCAATTCAATGTTTCGTTATATATATATATATATATATATATATATATATATATGAAAATTCTGCGATGAGAATCGCACACCGCTGAACACCATTAATTAATACACCGCTTAACACTATTAATTTTTTTTAATAAAGATTAGAAATTTAAAGGATTCGAATTATAATTAAAATTATTTTAAAAGAAAAATAGAAATTAGATTTAATAATTTTTTTTATATTTTTATAATATTTTAATTGATATGTTAGAATCAAATATCTCAAAATCTTTTTAATAACATAAACCTTAATAAACTCAATCTCTTTATTTTCCTTTTGCCGCCGTTGCCGCCCCCACCACCACCGTCGCGGTTGACCATTATCTGCCGCCACCACCAGGCAAATGGGTTATACCAGTCTTGATCTCAAATCTGGATGACCAACGAATTCCGATCATCTATGACGACTTTGAATCTCTTCGCTTAGGAGTTGAGCCAACGGGTCTACATCCATTGGTGGTCTTCGTCACTTAAAATGCTACAAAGTGAATGTAGTTGCCTAACTTTTACGAATCAAGTGGAAACAAAACAACGGCAACGATCGTGGCGGCAGAAGGAAAATAAAGGGATTTGAATTTACTAGGTTTATGATATTTAAATTTTTTTGGGATATTTGATTTTAACATATCAATTAAAAATATTATAAAAACATAAAAGTTTATTAAATCTAATTTCTATTTTTCTTTTAAAATAATTTTAATTATAATTCGAGTCCTTTAAATTTATAATCTTTATTAAAAAATTAATGTATTTAGCGGTGTATTGCGTTAATGGTGTTCAGCGGTGTGCGATGTCGGTAATAAATTCATCCATATATATCATTATAACTTAAGGGACAAGTTAATTTCACTTTTGACTTTTGAATAATATTTTAACCTTAAGATTGCATTAACATATCGATGGCTGAGTTATTATTAGTTTATTCTAATGGGTTTAATTTAAGCGGGTTTAATTAAAATATTAATATAAAGTTCATTAATCGATCAATCTAAATACTTATCATCACGATGATAGATCTTTTTAACTTAGTTTGTTACATTCACAACGTCAGATTTAAACTCTTAATCTTATTCAAATATTTATCATGCGAAGGTGCTCAAAATAATTAAGTTTGAGTCGATGACTCTTCGCGGTAATGCGATTGCGGATTCAGTTCGCACAATGATTCAACTCGAGAATAACAATAAAACTAAGTGAATTAGAGCTAAAAATATAGATTTGATGATTACTCATCTCTAAGTACTAACGATAGTTTTTTTAAATAAACAAAATATAGATAATTCTAATATTAATATGTATATCTTTAATGTATATACTATATATATTACTGAAATTTGTCACACCGACAATGTTAGTGAGATAAAATATTTTCTAAAAATATATTTATTGTTATAAGTATTTATTTATATGGATGTCTATCACGATAAGAATTTTATTTAAGAGATTTGATTTATTTTATCATTAGAAATATTATCTTTATTAATTAGAGTTCAATATATTATGTACTTTTTATGCCTATAGATAGATGATTTAATGAAGATATTGTACACAATTCTTTATTAAAAATAAATACAAATCTCTCTCTTTCTCTAATTTCTTTATTCTTTTTTTATTTACAATATTTATATAAATTTATTCAACAAATAATTATAAGTGGAGTGATAAATGATTTATAAAAATAAATATTCTAATATTTTTCAACTGAATTTATATTCAATTAACTTTTTTGAATTGATTTATATTCATTAAATCATAACACTAATCCAATAAAATTATATATATAGTTATTTTATTGCATTGTCTACTAAATAGTTTATATTTATAATTTTATATCATATATGTATTTAATAATATATATTCTATTATATTCAAAAATAATAATATATATTGTATTATCAGGGAAAAGAAAAATAGCGAAACGCTGGTGGGTTTGTGTGTGATTTCCTCGAGAGTAGTTTGTCGTGAACGGCGATGTCTCGTTCGACTTCCCGAATCTGTCGACCAATTTACTGTCGCTATCAAAGGCTATACGTGTACCCCCTCCGGTCAAATTTGGCCGTTGATGTTTCTCTTTTCTATTATTATTTTCTTCTTTTGGAAACAAATTATATATAATTAATTTAAGGGTAAACTACATCAGTAGTCATCGAACTATGGTTTCTTTCCTTTTTAGTTACCAAATTATTTTTTTGGCAAAAACATCACTAACGTTATGTTTCCTTCTTATTTTAGTCACCGAACTATTTTTTTGGCAAAACATCACTAACTTTATGTTTCATTCCTATTTTGGTCACCGGCTGTTAAAAACTTAACGATTTTGCTGACGTAGAATTTTATTTTATTTTTTAATTTTTCATGTCATTTCTTCTCTCTCATCGTAAGCAATGTATGTTATTTTATAATATTTTTATTCAAACTAACAGGATGGTGACACGTGTCACTGCCTATTAGTGGAATAAAAAGAATGAAAAATCAAGCCCGTTATGCAGACAGAGAGATTCGACTAATAGGCAGTTACACGTGTCACCATCCTATTAGGCAGTTATACGTGTCACCATCTCTATGGCTGCATAAGGGACTTGATTTTTCATTCATTTTATTCTACTAATAGGCAGTGATACGTGTCACCATCCTGGTAGTTTGAATAAAAATATTATAAAATAACATATATTGCTTACGAGGAGAGAGAAGAAATGACATGAAAAATTTTAAAAATAAAATAAAATTCAACGTAAGCAAAACCGTTAAGTTTTTAACGATCGGTGACTAAAATAGGAAGGAAACATAACGTTAGTGATGTTTTGCCAAAAAAAATAGTTCGGTGACCAAAATAGGAAGGAAACATAACGTTAGTGATGTTTTTGCCAAAAAATATAGTTCGATGACCAAAATAGGAAAGAAACCATAGTTCGGTGACTACTGGTGTAGTTTACCCTTAATTTAATCTCACGAGTATCATTTTGTTTTAGTGGGGTTCTGGACAGGCGCGATAGGAGCGACCGTACAGGGCCCCCGAGAGAGAGTGGCAAAAAAATAGATAACTTAAGTTAAATAGTTGAAAAAATTATAAATTTGTATAGATAATTATGTGTATATAGTAATTATCTAAAACTTTAAACATGTAAAAAGAATTATACCTTTTAAGTGAAAATGTTTGATTTTTAGATATTTATAAGTTAATTTTTTGTTGCTCAAAAGGATAAAATATAGTAATATTTTTTCTATTAAAGTAATTTTTTGGAAGAAAAAATTTATATATCTTACCGATTATAAATTAAGGGCCGTATTTTAAAAATTGCACAGGGCCCCCAAAATCTTTGAACCGCCACTGTTTTGTTCTATACTTTAATAGATGCTTTGATGCACTTGAACGATCAAAGTCTAGAAAATATTTTTTTGGCTTAAACTTCATAAAAGTGTTCAAGTTATATTTTTTCAGTTTAGTGCTTAAATTTTATTTCGGGCCAAATAGATGCTTAACATTTCATTTCGCTGCTTAAATAAGGTTTTTCCCTTACGACAGTTAAAAAATTTTATTATCCAATCAGAACATGATGCGTGACCTATTTATGTTATTTTTTATTTTTAATTTTCAAAAAAATTAGAAATCTTTAATTTTATAAAAAAAGCTAAAATCTTTAATTTCTCTATAACTCCCCAAATCTAAACTCTAAATCCCTAAATTCCTCCCCTCCGACCACCATTCAACCACCACCAATCACTATTGTCTTCGTCAGACCTCCACAATTGAAGACCTCATCATCCCGTCGTCGAAAACCGACGAATCAACCATTGATTGCACCGTCGACGAACTTCCAACAATGAAGAAAAAAGAGGCCGGTTGGTTTTGACCGACAGTTAGGGGTGGGGGATGCCGAATTGGGAGATAGGCGATGTTTGAGCAATGACGATGAACCATCGGCGTGTGGGGGATGCCGGATGGTGAAGAAGATGTGATTTTAGGGTTTGATTGAAAGAAATTAAAACTTTATGATTTTTAAGGAAATTTACACTTTTAAAGAAATTCATAAATAAAAAAATTAGGTCACATGTCATGTTCTGATTGGATGACAATTTTTTAACGGCTGTTGACACAAAAACCTTATTTCAATAATGAAACGGACGAAACGTTATGCATCTATTTGGCCAGAAACAAAATTTATGTTATAATTAATACACATTTTTAACGGTTGTTGACAGAAAAACCTTATTATTATAATAATAATAATTTATGTTATAATTAATACACATTTTTAAAATATATAAAATTAATTTCAATTACAATTTAACCTAAATACTATTTTTCTTTCAAAATAATATTAAATTTATTACCTAGCCTAGTAGATAAGTATTACACTCTCGCCCTAAGGGTTCCAGGTTCAATCCCCCTTGAAGCCATGCATTGTATTTATTTATTAAAAATTGACATATGAATGTGTTGCATCACCTATAATTAAATTTTAGTGATATAATGAAAGGTTAAAAGTTTACTGATTGCAATGCAAAAGCCCCCATTAAATTTCAGGGACAATTAGTGATTAGTTTAAACCTAAATAAAATGGTTACAACTAAAAATATAATTAATTTTTTATTATTGAAAGTGACAATATATTTTAGACACTATTTAAATATGTATTTGTGATAGAATGTTTGTCACTAATATTCGTGACGAAATGCATGAAAGTTGTCACTAATATAATAGTGACGGAGTTATTAGTGACAACTTAGAAAAATAGTAACTATAAATTATAGCAACTAAATTTAACACTTTTTATGATCATTTTCAATGTCACTAAAAATACATTTTCTCGTAGTGTTTAAATCATATATAAGAATTGTTGATTTTAAAAAATATTTATGAAAAATACTTTGAAACTCCACCAAATAATGTAAAAAAATCATAAACAAAGTTACTTATCAAAATAAAGTCCAAAAATTCAAACTTAAACTTAAGATAAAAAATCAAGAATCGAATCGAATGGTCATTGATGGTTCAAATAATTCAACCAACCGAACCAAATTCAATCCTAGAAATTGTTAACTTTTTTAACACAAACAGTGAAAGTATATTTTTAATAAATGAACTCTTATGTTTGGATTTCATCTTATAACTTAGTTGAGTTGGTAATTAACCCAACCTAAATCCCTAGGAAAAAGACATATATTCATGTATATACATGCAGGGACGGACCCAGGATTTAAGTTTTAGAGGTAAAGCATAAATCAAACTAGGATTCTATAGCGACCTCGGATCCGGGGCTTCCTCGGGAAACCCGCTTTTTGGCGATGGGTGGGAAAGCCCGTGTATTTGAATCGTAAAAAATTAAAAAAAATAGAGCCGCCACCGATCACTTAGATAAGGTAGAAGAGACACCAAAAAGTCAACCAGAGATGGGTTCGAGAGTTGGTTACTAGTGGGGAAGGATTAGCACCCCCACCACGCCCAAAATTGGTACCTAAAGGTTCGCATTATAATTATTAAAGAAAATAAATATTCGACTTAATTTAAAATTCAATTTTCGGAATGTATGCGTGACAGTTAAAACCCGCCTCGATATTTACAATGTTCAAAGGAGATGACACTCGGAGATCGGGATAACACTCCCAGTAGAAACACCGGAACAATAAAGCCTGAAACTGTATGCATCAATTATATATATGAACAATAAAAAATGAACAATATAAATAAAAACAATGTACAGTTACGACAAATCAAAAATTATCTTGATATCCACGACATTCAAAGAAGACGTCACTCGGAGACTGGGATAACACTCCCAATAGAAATACTGGAACAATGGGGCAAAATATTGTATATATAAAAATGATTTATAAAGTATAAAATATATAAATATATATTATAATATATACATAATAAATAATACTTACTTAATAATATGCTAAATATATCATATATAGATATAATATACATTATATATAATACTATATACACATTAAATATACATAATACTATACTATATATAGACACTATATTATATAAATATATACATATACATTGCACATTATAATAATACACATAAATATATTATACTAACATTATATATACATATATAAATATACTAAGCATATATTATACATATTATAAACGTATTCATAACATACTATATATATTATAGGTATAAATATATTATACATCTTATGTTATTTACATATTATATATATACTAAATATAATAAATAAACAAGTAAAATAATAATGAAACATATCGAATATAACATAAATACATAAATAAAGGACTAAAATAAAAAGTAGTGCATAAATTAAATTAAAATTAATATACATTAGTAAAAATAAATAATTTACAAATACCGGGGACCAAATCCGCAATTATACCCTCGAATTAGGACAAAATTGAAAGCCATTGAGAGTTTAATGGACCAAAATGTAAATATCCCACTTAAAACTGAATTAATTGGATTTTGAGACTGAATTGCAAAATATTCAAAACTTTCAGGGACTAAGGAGATAATTAAACCATGCGGCAGACCTATTTTAAAACTATTTTTAGGGCGGATGGACTAACAGGGTGATTTCTTCATTTAAAATCTAATAAATTAGAATTAGTGACTAAAATAAAGATAATTTAAAACTTTAGGGGAATGTGGGCATAATTTTCCCATGCAGAGGGATCAAAAAGCAATTTGCCCATTTTTTTAAAAAAATACGCGAATCCTCCCCGGGTTGGGTCACCACGCCAGATGTTGCTTGAAACAGCGTCGTTTTTGGGCTTGGAGGCTGGCACCAAAACAACGTCATTTTAGAAAGGGTTTGTATACCATCTTTCCCCAAAAAACTCGTTTGCAACTAATAATTAAAAAAACTATCACCCTCTCAAATACACTCTCAATTGGGTCTCTGTCGGCCAACGCTGCTGCGGTGAGCCGTCGTTCGTCGACGGTAACGCGCTGCCACTTACGACGACCGGAGTCACCCAAAAGACACCCTATGTACGGTTTTTTATCTTGAACTTGAATTTGTTGTTATTTTTGTTAAATCTATTCAAAAATTGCTAAATCTAAAAAATACATGAAAAAAAATTTCCCTTTATTTTCTAGCTCATTTTATTCTAAGATTTTTTTTATTTCCAATCTCTAAAAAAAGTCCATTTTACAACCATTGTATCTGGGTTTTTATATCCGATTTGTACATATAAAAAAGTAAAAAGAATCCTCACTTGCTCTTGATTTTCATATTCGAAATGATGTTTGATTTGATTTGATTTGCTTTTTTTTTTTGCAAATCTGGCTTGGACGGTAGAGTGTGATGGTGCTAGGCAAGTGGTCGGTGGGCGGCGTGCGTGGTGGCCACACTGTAATCACTAGTTTTATCCGGTAATCACTAGTTTTATCCGGGGTTAACCCAATATATTTTTGATATTTGAGCTTTAATTATATTATTTTTAATTTGTATTATATTATTATGTTACTATTACTATTATTATAATATATTATGTTATTAATTAAAAACACAAAAACAAAAAATTAATTATTAAATAAGAATGCCCAATTAAATTAAAAAAAGTCCAAATGTTTGTACAACCCATATTACAATTATAAAAGCCCTAAAATTTTAAATATTACATAGTAGCCCGTTTGGGCCCAAATAACAAAACCCTAATCTGCCTAATCACTACCGAAACCCTAATGGATCTTTTATTTTGCGCAGCCAAATCTGGAACGTCAGATCTGGCTGATTGATCGAACAGTCCAGATCCAATCTGGAAAGAAAACCCTAATTAGGGTTATCATCTGCCAGCGCTGCATCAGCACAGTCGTTGGATCTGAAGATTCGAATGGACGGCCCAGATCGGCCCTAGAAGCTTTTGGAATATCCACGTGCTCACGCGCGACTTTTCTCACACGCGCGTGTGCCACATGCCCGGACCCTTCGAATTTTCGCGCGCCTGACGCCTGGACTTTTCTTGACGCTTCGTCTGCCACGGCCACAGGCTCTCTCACTAGTCCCTTCCTCCCTCATTCCGCCACGGTGTTCATGCAACACAAAAAGAAAAACATTAGCAAAAGCCACAGCGAAGAGATTGAACAAAAATAACAAAATTACAGAGGAAATTCAGCGGATTTCAAAATCAAGTTTAATGCATTTTTTCTTTTTTACTATCATGTAACCATTTCGGTTATATAAGATCGAACCAAAAAATATTGTAAGAATAGTTTTTTGATAGCAATACAAGAAAGCCAGAACCTTTAGAGGTATATGCTTCATTACTTACATGCATAACACAAAAAGGGGAATAAAATAGAGAGTTTTTTACCCTTGGAGTCAAAAGTCGTCTGTTCGTCATTTGTTCGCCGGCGACAAGCCCACTGCCTCAAGCAAAAGGGGTGAGCAAGGCAATGAGTCTAATGGGGCGTTTTTTCAATTCTCTTAACCGGTGACAAACCCCAAGCCTTCGGCCAGTAGAAGTGAACCGATAAGAGATCCAAAGACCCTTCATTTTTAGGTTGGAACCTAGATCTAAAAGGGGAAGGTAATTCCGTTTTAGGTAGATCTAAGGCGACTAAATTTCATTTTTGTGAATCCAGCCTATGATTTGTGATTGGAGATGGAAGGATAGCGCTTTTGGTTTGTTTTGACTTCGCCGGCCGCCGGCGAGCGACGACCGATATGGCGGAGTGCAGTGGATTTTAGGTTGTTGCCCCGGTGAACGACGATGTTCATCCGGATTTTGGAGAGAGTTGGGAGGATTTGTTTGTTTCCGTAAGTGGCAAATTTTTTAAAAAATGGTTAGGGGCTTTTTTTGCCAAATGGTTTATATATATCCTTTTTCAGTTTTTAAAATGAGATATTTGCGTCTCAAACCCTTTCACACTCTCTTAATTACACGCAGAAGGGTTTCCTCATTTCAAAATTACAGGATAGGTCCTCATAACTTTCCAAAATATTTTAATCTCATCCTTAATCTTTCAGATTTGATCTTTTGGAAAACAGTTTTATTACCAGATAATCCCTCTGTGTTTTTAAATTTTTTAAAAACCCTTCCGTCTTTCAAAATCTCTTCTGCAGTCCCTGGTTGTTTTTAAAACTTTCAATTTCATCCTTTTTAGATTTAATTTGTTCTCAAATGGGTTTAATCTCCGATTTGGTCCTCCCAACTTTAGGTTATTTTCGATTAAGTCCTAAATCCAGTGTGAAATCTCCTTTTTACCCCTTTTGCATGCATATTTAAAATTTTATTTATATGTAATGTTCATGTTTAGTGTTTATTGTTTTGTTAGATTCATGTGTTTGATGTGGTAAAATATATTATGCAACTATCTTCCTATATAGTATGGCATATAATTTTTTTATTATATATGTGGTATGTGATATGTGATGTATACATTATATAATTGTTATGTAGTATAATATATTGTATAGTTTATATATATGTATATTATATGTTTATTATTTATCATATAATTTATAGTAGATGTTAATAGGTATACACGCATATAACCTTATTATATGATATAATGTCCATTACATTGTCGATATATGATATTTAGTCTTATTTATTTATTTATTTATTCATTTCCATTATGCTTTTATTGTTATGCCATGTTGTATAAGTTTGCACTTGGATATTGAATTATGTCAATGTGAAGCTTCATTATTCGGCGGTAAATGCGACCAATATCAAATGTAGTGATGGTGGTCTTGTTGTTTACTTTCGAATAACGATGCCCTTAAAATAGGACCGCATGTATAATCGGATCTTAACTTAATCGTCACTTTAATTTGGAAAGTTTGATATTAACAAAACAATAATTATTTATTTTCTTTTATGGTACCAATTTTGGTCGGTGTGGGTGTGTCAAAACCTTCCCCATCCGTAATCGACTCTCGAACCTGCTTTCAAACGAATCTCTGGTTTTATGGTGCCCGACCTACCTCAGTGGCCGGTGGCGACTCCAAGTCTTTTATTTTCCAAAACATGAATTTTTTAAAGGATATCCCCGCCTTTTTCAAACATTTCCGGGAAACGTAAAGAAAATCAAATTACGTACTTTTAGCGAACTCAATTTTTTTTAAGTCGATACACACGCGCGGGGAGGTGGAAAACTAGGGGGCAGCGGCAGTAGAATAGGGTTAGGATATTAGGATTTTGAATTTTTAGGGTTAGGCTTATTATTTGGGTTTAGGCCATATTGAGTTTTGGATATTGGGCCTGTTGTAATTTTAGGTTACTGGGTATTTTTTTAATTAATTGGGTCTGGGTATGAGTTTATTGTAATAGGTTGGGTATTATATTTAAACTGGGTTTAATTTTGATAAATAGGTTTAGGTCTAACCCGGATTAAAAATGGGTACTACATATTCATGATTAGAGAAATAAATAAGAAATAATTAAAATGAAAGAGAAGGAATAAAAGCAAAAGCAAAACACCAAAACCTTGGGCGCTTTGATTAATTATAAAGAGCCGAAACATAGTATTCTTTGCATGAACAAAGTGGAGCATACCACCCCATGTGTTAGCTGCTTCAAAGTTCAAACTAATCCCAAACTTTTAATATATTAAAGAATAATCCATTTAATAATTGAATAAAAAATGCAAACAAAATCAAAGGCGATCCAAAAGCATAATTAAAAAGAAGGGGAAGAGTGGAGGTAAAAGAGGTGTATTAAAATAAAATAACGTGAAGCACCTGAAATGGAGAAAGAGGCAACAGCAAGATTCCATTTTTTTCAATTTTCTTTTTAAAATATTTGTGCTGCTTTCGTATGTTGTCATCCATGCAAATTGCAATTGCCCTCATAGGTGGCTAAGGGTCTTTAAAAATTGGTATTAAAAAAAGCTTAAGAAGGGTATTTGAAGGTTTCAAACTTTTGGTAAAAAATATTTAAATTATTAATTTTTTATATTTAATTAAGTTTTCGAACGGAACAATAGACTTAATTAAAAATTTTAATTGAGAAATTAAATTTTAATTTCTTTAACCAATTTTGATTGTTAAATTTTTTAAAATGTAAAAATATCAAGACGTGTCATATACTGAAAAACGATTAACGATAATTAAATTAATGAATTGATGAAATTTTAAATTATAAAAATTTAATTGAAATTTAAGGTTCGAAAGACTTCTTACGCTTAAAGAAAAAGATCATTTAACTTGTCAATCTATACTAGGTGTAGGAGGTGTCTCTAGAATAACAAAACCTATACAATTATATAATAAAATATAATATAAAACATAAATACAATATTAAAATATTATTTTTATTTTTTAAACTATTACAACGATAACCACACAATCACTTTGATAATTAATTAGCATGTTTAAGTGTATATTCGTAGGAGAAATAATAATAATAATAATAATAATAATAATAATAATAATAATAATAATAATAATAATAATAATAATAATAATAATAATAATATGGGTCTTTCAGCCTTTGAGGTGCAAATTCTAAAAGATTAGTAATTACAGAAACGATTTTGAGTTGATATCAATGTTATAAGGCTCTTTCAACATTTGAGAGAGAGAGTAGACCAGAAAACACAAGACTGAGAAAATTAAGCAAAATCAGAGAAATAATCGATATTCCAAAGATACAAAGGTAAGTAGTATAGCTTCTGTATGTATGCCCAAGAAAGCACTACAGAATTCCCTTACTCATGGAAGTTGACTGCTAGATTAAGCGAAACTATAAGCAAAATAAAGAATCTTAGACAGTACAAACCTCATGCAGCCGCTCACCACCTTCTGCAACTTTTAAAGATTCATTCATGGAGTGGTCCTCATCAATAGCAGGATTAGATTCATCTGTTAGGGGAATGAAAATATGGACAAAAGAAATTAATAAATAGAAACCATCAAAAAGCATATCAATGACTAAGGTAAATATGATTCAAGATGTACCACATCCAAGGCAACTAAAAGAAGAAAATTATAATTTACCAAGCAGAAATCTCACAGTTCAAATCCAATAATAATAAATTAAGAAAAAATATTTCAATGATAATTTGTTTACAGCAAAACAAAAGGTAAAATTGACCCATATGTTGGTTATACTTCAAAAGCAAAAAAAAAAAAAAAAAATTGCCTGAACTGATTAGTTAAAGTAACCAATAATGTGCTGCATATGTTGAAATGATTAGTTTAATGGGTATATCAAATAGAAATTTGTATCTCTAATGCAATTTTTGTATTCAACTGTACAAGGAATTAGGCTTCACTAACTATACAAGCCAAAGCATAAAGTAGGAAATCCCATATGACAAGGATGAGCAAGGGTTCCGAGAAGCTGCCAAACAGTAAGCATGAGTATGGAAGGCATTAGGATAGGGATCTTAAAATTCTACATCTTGCAGCAGTGACTTGAAGATCTCTGTGGAGTAAATCCTCCAGGACATTAACAGGCAAAACCAACCAAAAGCACTAGACAAGTAGACATTAGCAATTAGCATAAGCATCAAGAGTTTCTGTGGACTGTCAACTGAAGCTCAGGTTTATTTCCCTTCGCATAATCAAATAATAAGAATTGTCTCACAATCACAAGAATCTTCAAATTCCAACATAAATTTCGAAAGAACAAGAATTTTTAAAACGAACTAAGATAAGAAGATAACAGATCAAAAGCAAGATTTCTAAAGCTTGACTACAAATTAGCCAAGTATTGTATGCATCAAAAGAGAAATATAACTTCCCAAACAACATTTTAACATGAAATTTCAGCCACGAATGCTTTAATACCTCTAAAATTAAAGAAAACATACAACGATGCAGTCAAAACCAGGGTTACTTCTTCAAAACACTCCCTTTTGATTAATGTAAAACCTATGTTTGATTTTGATATAACAAATTATTTAAGGACTAAATTGTAAAGGAAAATAAATTTTTAAGTATTCAAAAGTCTCACAAAATGACAAGGAAAAGTTTTCCAAAGTTATAAACTTAAACCCAAAAATTTCCTAAGTGTTTCAAGCCAAAAATACACAAATACGCCAGGCGTATCATACACCCCTTGGTGTTTCAATACGGTTTTTAGCTAGTGGAATTTGTTTTTGCAAAGCGTACCGATACGGCTTATCCTGTTTCGATACGACCTTCATTCGAGACGGCTAACACCCGTCTCGATATGGTTTGAAATATGGGTTTAAGAGATTTACACTCGTACCGATACGGTACACTGTGTTTCGATACGGTTTGAAATCTGGTTTTAAGAAATTTCAAAACGTACCGATACGGTTACCCCTGTACCGATACGGTTTGTCAAGATCTTCAAAGATCTTTGCATTAATTTTTTTCGACCGTTGCTTGTCAGTTATTGGAATCCTCAAACTTTAAATTTCGGTTAACCCGTACCGACAGGCCCATATGCATATCGATACGCTTTTTCATCCAAGATTCCAGTGAGCAAAATCCGTACTGATATGGCCTTGCCGTTTCGATACGCCCTTATTTTAACACTATGATCGTTTTGATACGGCCTCTCATGTATCGATACGACTTGTACAACGGCTATATTTTTGTTGTATCAGGTATCGATACGGGCCTTCACCAAACAGCATTTATTGCAGGAAAAATGGTCCTCAACGGCTCTATTGATGACTCCAACCACCCAAATGGCTAGAATTCAATGAAAGGGTATAAATACAAGTCTCCAATACTACAACAACAACTAATGAACCTAGATTGAACAACATTCAAGTACTCAAGCAAAAATCCAACCCTTGTGTTCTTAGAGTCAAATCTTTGTACCCAACTTGTGTTCTTAGAGTCAAATCTTTGTACCCAACTTGTGTTCTTCATTGTAATCTTTTATTTTAAGTTTAGGGTTGAGTGTTCTTGTAATTTTGGGCAAATATATACCTTGTGAGGTCATTTTCTTTTTTTCATTTTCTTTTTTTTTGTAAAAGAGTGATCTTGGATCAAGCTTTGGGTAGAAAGCTTTGATCGGTTGTAACGGTTGCCTCCTTAGCCTAGAAAAAGGGAAGAAGTTTATAGTGAAATTGGTTAAAAATCCTTAGTAGGAAGCTAAGGTAGTGGATGTAGAGCTTGTTAGAAGCTTGAACCACTATAAATCATTGTGACATATTGTCCATCTTTTAGATTTGCTTCCATAATTTTTAAAATAGCCAATTTACCCCCTTTTGGCCAACATCGACATTGATTGGTCATCTCAACAATGGGTATCAGAGCCACACTCAACCGAAGGTTTAACAACTGTTGAGGCGACCCTAGAAGGTGATTCAATCAACCGATACATCAGCCATGGCTTCTACTTCTGGCAACATGTACGAGTCTCAATCCATCATTAGACCCCCTTATGTATTGGAGACAACTATCTATATTGGAATAACCGAATGAGGTTGTTTATCAAATCCAACGATTATCTCCTATGGGATGTGATCGAAGATGGACTATCAATTCCAATGAAGCAAGAAGGAGAGAGACAAGTTCCCAAGGCCAAGCATGAAATGACTGATAAAGAAAGAAAGAAGTTACAAATAAATGATAAGGCATTGCACATGCTCTTTTGTGCACTTGGACCCGACGAATATGCAAAGATGTCCTCATGTACGAGTGCAAATGAGGTGTGAGACAAGCTAGAAACCACCTATGAAGGTACCAACAATGTTAAGGAGACCAATATTGGACTCCTTAATCTAAGTTACGAAAATTTCAAGATGAAGTCTGATGAGAGCGTCACCAAGATGTTCGATCGCTTCTCCATCATTGTAAATGGTCTCAAGGGGTTAGGAGAAGTTATTCCCGAAGACAAGCTTGTTTGGAAGCTCTTATATTCTCTTTCTGAGTCATGGGATGGTAAGAGGATGACCATCATCGAGGCAAAGGACTTGAAGCTCGATGCTCTTGTGGGTTCTCTCCTAACTCATGAGATAATAAAGAAAAGAATAGAGGAAAAAAAGAAGGAGGAAATGAAGATCGAGAAGAAGGAAATAGAAAAGAAGAATATGAGAATTGCTCTCAAAGCTTCACAAGAATAGAGTGATTCAAGTGAAGAGGAAGATGAAGAATTGGCTATGATAGCCAAATGATTCACTCGCCTTATGAGATCCAACCGAATAAGGAAATTCAACTGTAGAAGGGATCTCAAGAACAATAAGAAAGAAGAAGAGAATGATATGATTATGTGCTACGAATGCAAGAAGCCGGGGCACATCAAAGTCGATTGCCCCTAACTCAAGAAGAAGGGCTTCGAGAAGAAAAAGAAGCACAAGGACAATGTAGCTACTTGGAGCGATGAAGAGTCTTCAAGTGATGATGAGCATGAAGTTGCCAACCTTTGTCTCATGGCCTTTGAGGAAGATCCAAAGGTAACCTCTAGCTCATTAAATGATCTTATATATGATGAATTATTTGATGATTATAATGAGCTACAAGAGGCTTATGACGAATTGGTTGAGAAGTATAAGGAATCCGTTTTGAAAAATAAGAAAACTATCATTATTTTGAAAAAACAAAACGATTCCATATCTAAAACCAATTCGGAACTCAAAAAGAAGGTTAGTGATTTAAAAGATAATCAAAAGTATTTTGAACAAGAAAATGTTGATTTAAATAACCTTCTTTTCGAATTGAAAAATCATTACCTCATGGAGGTAAATGATCTCAAAGCTTCCTTAAACAATGTTGGGAAATTAAATTTTAAAAAAGGAAAATCTTCAAAACCCAATTATGTTAAAAGGAACTTTGGCAACCACAAACGAAAAGGCTTCCAAAGGACCTCTAAAGGTAAGAGAATTAGAAGTGTTTGGGTTCCTAAGGAACTTGTCACTTCTAACAATCTTAAGGCTATTGCATCTTGGATTTCCAAGGGAACCAAGTATTTGAGAGCTAATACTCATGGACCCAAAATAATTTGGGTACCAAAAATCAAGAATTAATCTTTGTTTGTAGGGGGAGCATTGCTATAAAGCCAAAGTTTCAAGTGCAAATTTGTGGTTCCTTGATAGTGCATGCTCAAGATATATGATCGGCGACAAGAGTAGATTCATGGAACTTGAACTAAAAAGAGGATGATTGGTGACATTTGGTGACAACTCCAAAGGTCAAGTTGAAGAAACAGGTTCCATCGCTAATCACTCATCCATACTTATTAAAAATGTTATATATGTCAATGGTCTTAAACATAATCTTTTAAGCATTAGTCAATTTTGTGACAAAGGTTTCAATGTTGTTTTTGATTCTAATGGTTGCAAAATTTTAAACATTGAAACAAATAAAATTGCGCCTGTGGGTCATCGCATGGGAAACATATACATGGTGCATCTAGATGACATACTCATTTCTCATGCATGTTTTGCTGCAAATGATGAGCATGATCCGTGGTTATGGCATAGAAAATTAGGGCATGCAAGCATGAGTGTTTTGGAAAAATTGGTTTCAAAAGATCTAGTTAGAGGTTTGCCTAAAATAAATTTTTTAAATGATAAAATTTGTGATGATTGTGCAAAAGGCAAACATAAAAGAGCTTCTTTTAAACCTATTAATGATGTTTCAACTAGTAGAGTTTTACAATTGATCCATATGGATCTCTTAGGTCATATTAGAACAACTAGCTTGGGTGGAAAATCAAATGTTTTAGTTGATGATTACTCTAGATACACATGGGTTTTATTCTTAAATACCAAAGATGGGGCTTTAGAAAAATTCATCACATTTTCAAAAATTACTCAAAATGACCTTGGTCAAAATATCTCTCACATTCGAAGTGACCATGGCACTGAATTTCAAAATCCAGATTTTGAGGATTTTTGTAACTCAAATGGTATTAGCCACAATTTTTCAGCCCCTAGAACACCTCAACAAAATGAGGTTGTTGAAAGGAAAATAGAACTTTAGAGGAAATGGCTAGAACCATGCTTTGTGAAAATAATTTGCCAAAATACTTTTGGGCGGAAGCCACTAATACGACTTGCTATATTATAAATAGAGTAATGATTAGGCCTATTTTGAAGAAAACTCCTGATGAGATTTTAAAATCCAAAAATCCTAACATTAGCTATTTTCATCCATTTGGTTGCAAATGTTTTGTTTTAAACAATGGAAAAGATAATATTGGCAAATTTGATGCTAAAAGTGATGAAGCTATTTTTCTAAGATATTCTTTAAATTCTATAGCTTATCGTGTATTTAATAAAGAACCTTAGTTGTTGAAGAGTCTATTCATGTGGTTTTCGATGATAACCTCCTTCTAAGGAAGGATTATTGTGATGATAATGATGTAGGGATTTTTAAAGTCGATGATGGTAGACAAACATCAAAGGTGGATGAAGTTCCAACCAAAGAGGAAGAAACACAATATCCACCTCTAGAAGCCTTGAGAGATATGAATCTAGAGGAAAAAGAAGTGAGCTACCCAAGAGAGTACAACTATGTCAAAGGTGGTGAGATTTTGGGTGATCCATCCAAAGGGGTAACCACTAGACTTTCTCTTAAAAACGTATGTAATGTAGAATTTATCTCATGCATAGAGCCTAAGAATGTTAAAGAAGCATTAAATGATGATTATTGGATAATGGCCATGCAAAAGGAATTAAATCAATTTGAGAGAAATTGAGTTTGGACATTAGTTGATAGACCTAGTAATAAATCTACTATAGGAACTAAATGGGTTTATAGAAACAAACTAGATGAGAGTGGTAACATAGTGAGAAACAAGGCTAGACTTGTTGCTTAAGGTTACATTCAAGAAGAGGGGATCAATTTTGATGAAACCTATGCACCCGTAGCAAGAATGTAAGCCATTAGGATGCTATCAGCATTTGTATGTTATCATGAATTTAGGCTTTTTCAAATGGACGTAAAAAGTGCATTTTTAAATGGTTTTATTAATGAAGAAGTGTATGTAGAACAACCACCCAATTTTGAAGATCCAAATTACCCAAACCATGTTTTAAAACTTTCAAAAGCTCTATATGGTTTGAAACAAGTTGGTATGAGAGATTATCAAATTTTTTAATTGAAAAAGGTTTTAACAAATGAAATGTGGATACTACACTCTTCATTAAAAGAATTGGCAAAGACATATTAGTAGTTCAAATATATGTTGATGATATAATTTTTGGTTCTACTAATGAAATGTTTTGCCAAGATTTTGCTAAGTTGATGCAAGGTGAATTTGAGATGAGCATGATGGGGGAGCTTTCATTCTTCTTGGGGCTCCAAATTAAACAAATGAAGGACATCATCTTCATCAATCAAGCCAAGTACATGAAAGACATGCTCAAGAAGTTTAGCTTGGAGAGTGTGAAACCTCAAGCCACACCAATGAGTTCTTCACAAAGCTTGACAAAGATGAAGGAGGTAAGTGTGTAGATTTAAAGCTTTACCGCTCTATGATTGGATATTTGCTTTATCTTACCGCAAGTAGACCCGAGATTATGTTTAGTGTTTGCTTGTGTGCTATATTTCAAGCTAGTCCTAGAGAATCACACCTTATAGCCGTTAAGAGAATCTTTAGGTACCTTAGAGATACACCTTGTTTATGTCTTTGGTATCCTAGAGAGTCTTCCTTTAACCTACATTCCTTCTCGGATGTGGATTATGAGGGTTATAAAATAGATAGAAAAAGTACCTCTGGAACATGTCAATTCTTAAGTAGTATGCTTATATATTGATTTTCTAAGAAGCAAAATAGTGTAGCATTATCTACTACCGAAGCCGAATATATATATATATATATCCGTAGGAAGTTGTTGTGCTCAAGTCCTTTAGATGAAGCAACAACACTTAGATTATGGAATTGATGTAGGTATTATCCCCATTAGGTGTGACAATACTATTGTCATTTATCTCACTAAGAATCTCATCCAACATTCTAGAACCAAACACATAGAAATAATACATCATTTCATTAGAGATCATGTCTTGAAAAATGATGTAGTTCTAGAATATGTAGACACCTTGAACCAATTAACATATATTTTTACCAAACCATTAGATAAAGAGCATTTTTGGTCTCTTAGGAGATAGTTAGGTTTAACCAACATCCCTTAACCCTTAGAGCCTCTTTTTGTCTTAAAATATGCTTAAATTTGTTTGATTGATTGCTTTTGTGATTTTCCCCTATATTCATATATGCTTGTTGCTAGGGGGTATGTATCTATTTATGCTCATACTAGTGCTCTCAAATCATTCACATGTATTTCAATTCGATTAAAATCGAATTTCTAACACAAGCGTATCGATACGGTGATCCTCGTATCGATACAGGTCATTCACAATCGTTTTGATACAAGTGTACCTGTACCGGTACGCATAGAGTATCGAAATGGCCTCAGAAGCGTTTCGGTACTGGATCCGATACGCCACGTTGGCGTTTCAGTACTGGATCCGATACGCCACGTTGGTGTATCGGTACGCGTTCACGTTGGGCAGTTTTACGAGCATTAAAAGTAGGATTTTCACTTTTATTCAGACAACAACTTTTCTTCCAAACCCTAGATACAAAAATCCTCTATAAAAACCTCAAAATCCCTCACATTTTCTCACACAACTCTTCAAAAATCTTGAGATCTTTTGGATTTTGCATCAAACCCAAGCTAAAATCATCAAGTTTGCGCATCTACATCACTTCATTCATCCTTAATCTCAACTTCAAGGTATAAACCCTAACATTTTCTTTTCAATTTTCGTACATATATATACATTATTTTTGTATTATAATCATAGATTTAGAACCTATATAGAATTGTTTTCAATATTTTGTAAAAAAAATCAAATCTTAAATTTTTTTATTCAAATATAAAATTATATTGTATAATTTTTAACACTGTTTTTCAAGTTTTTCTTTATCAAAAATTCTTTTTATATTTGTATATATTTTTAAACTATATTGTATAGTTTTTTAACAATACCTTGATTATTGGATTAATTTTTGGATCGAATGTGTTGATTTATGCATACATCATTTTTGGTTTGGTTTTGTTTTCATATTATGGCCCCTAAGAAACGAGCATGAAATGACATTGCCTCTAGTTCACGTTCTCTGCATTATCTTCCCGATCATGTTGGTAATAGACCCAATCTTACCCATATTTATCAAAACCGTTTTAATGAACCTCAATATCCAGATGCCATAGAATATTTTAAAGAATTTCAAAGTT
The DNA here is from genome assembly GCA_019671005.1 of Hibiscus mutabilis. Taxonomy (NCBI): domain Eukaryota; kingdom Viridiplantae; phylum Streptophyta; class Magnoliopsida; order Malvales; family Malvaceae; genus Hibiscus; species Hibiscus mutabilis. Next base: position 8,753,142 of record CM033722.1, read on the forward strand.
ACAAAATTTGTCTCGAACGTGTTAGTTCAATCCTGTTTTTATCATCTGAAAGGTTTAAATTCGAATATCTTTCTTTAATGCAAGAAT